>CAOKZL010000115.1:0-600000 GCA_948472985.1 Iguana delicatissima
TCCGATCAATGCATAATTTCAAAAGAGAACCTGAATTTCTAGCCGCAGAAATATTTTCCCCCATTGTATTACATTTGGTAATGGTTTATTGAATAAATGACTTGCGCTGTGTGACTGTGGTTGATGTTTAATGTCTCTTGCTTAACGATGTACAGCCTTTCCACCCTACACTGTCGTAGTACTATTATTCCACTTTCAACCTCCTGTGCAATTCTGGGGTTTGTAGTTTCCTGAGGCCTAAGAGCTCTCTGGTTGAACTGCAAATCCCAGGATTCCATAGGAGGTTGAAAGTGGAATAATAACACTACAACGGTGTAGGACGGAAAGGCCCTAACCCTAAGATCCTGTGGTTCTAATCTTAATTGTGATGCTCCACACGAGCAAGCGAAAATCATGCGGCAGACCGCTCAAAGTCCCCCCTCCCCTCCTCACCTTCACTTCCTTTTCCACATAGTCGTGTAAGAGGATGTGCGGGTCAATCAGATAGTCCGGAGGATAGAGCGGTACCGAGTGCAAAGGACGCCGGCAGATGCTTGTCCTGAGGGCCTGCTTTCGGGCCGTCTTTGGGAAAACCAGCCGCTTGATGGGGGACACGAACCCCTGGGCAGGAGGAAGAGAGGAAGAGGAAGACCCAGTTAAATGACAGTTCTTCTGGCAACGGAGGGCTTATAGACTGCTAAATTGTGGATGGCAGATGCAGTCGCTGGGAGCACGGCTCTGCCCAGACTGCGCACAGATGGCTGCACTTGCTCCTCTGACAAAAAGCCAAACCAAGTTCTCTGTGTCAAGAAAATAACAACTGAGGAAGGAGAAGAATCCCTGCAACCTAAACTGAACCAGTGGATCCTGACTTCCGTGGTTTCAATGGCCGCGTGAGAGCCACATCAGTGAGAAGCTCTCGCTGAAGTGGCAACCACACGTGGAAGAGTCCGTGGAGGATCAGCTGGCAGAGAAGCCCCCCAGTAAAGGGGGTCCGGAGGAAGCTCGCTGGGGGTCTATTCCCGCCTTTCAGACTGAGAGCACCGTCAAGGAGCCCGAAAAGTCGGAAGAAAGGCGAGGGGACCGAAGAGCGCTCACAGCCACGTGTAAGTTGCTGGGTATTCAGCTTAGTGCCGTCCGAAACTTTTTTTAAAAATTTCCATTAAAAAGACTTAAGCAAAACCTGTAAAGGAACTTAAGAAACGGACTCTAGTGAGGGGCAGCGCATTTTCTCAAAGGTTGAAAGATCGAGCCGATCGGGATATAGAGAAAGGTGGGAGGAAAGGAAGAACCGAGTTGTTAATTGAACCAGTGGATCCTACGGTTGGGTGTTGTTACGGAAGAGTAGACCCACTGAATCCACTACTGAATGGCAAATCAACCCTTGTGTAAATCAGTCTAATCACTTCGTTGATACTGGACCTTTTCCCCAAGCCTGGGACTGAAGGCGGCTTACAGACTAATAGTAATACAAATAAAACCACATGTAGCTAAAACACGGAGAGCCGGTGCAGCGTAGTGGTCTGAGCACTGGACTATGGTCAGTTCCGCACTGCGCTGTTATAGTGCTATTACTCCACTTTCTACCCCCTGTGGAATTCTGGGGTGTGTAGTTTCCTGAGTCCCAAGGGCTCTCTGGCTGAGAATTCTAAAGGCCCCTCCCTAAACTCCAAACCCCAGGATTCCACAGGGTGTTGAAAGCGAAAGAATAGTACTATAACAGTGTGGTGTGGAAATGGTCCATAATTCTGGAGACCACGGTTTGAATTCCTGCTTGGTTATGGAAAGCCACTGAGTGACCTGGGAACGTGACACCCTCTGAGCCCCGGAAACGCTGTGATAGCTTCACCTTAGAGTCATCATAACTCGGAAAAGACTTGAGGCATAGGACAACAACAACAGCGAAAAACATCCAAAAATCAAGGCTAAAACAGTACTAAACTATCTGTAAAATTAAGACCTTTTAAAACACAGAGTAAAAGAAGCAGAGCATGTGCTCACGGAAAGTTCTTACACGCGTTCCCAAACGCCTGTAAATTCTCTTGCGTCACTAGGTCTACTCTCGTTGGGACTTCACAGTCGAATTCAGGGTGCTGGGTATGCCATTCTTATTTGGCTTCTCTTACAATGGTTTTGCTTCTCTTACAGCTCCGAAGATGAAAGCAGAGCCTACAAGAGGCATAGAAGTCAAAATTTTGGCCAAGACCTGAGATTCACCCTCTACATGTGTTTTATATGCTTGAGGGACGTGTAATGTAGTTAACTCGGCATTTGCTAGTTAATCAAGCAGACGTCTAAAGAATAATGGCTGGAATCTCTGTGTCACAGTCTGTGTCGAGTAACTTAATATATATTTAGGGCCATTTCCGCACTAGCCTGTTATAGCACGATGATTCCACTTGCAACATCCTCTGGAATCCTGGGGTTTGCAGTTCCGGGAGGGGCCGCATGGCCCCTCCCGAAACTGCAAACCCCAGGATTCCAGAGGATGTTGCAAGTGGAATCATCACGCTATAACAGGCTAGTGCGGAAATGGCCTCGGTATTCAGTAGAGGCACTAAGAGGCCCTCTTAGCGAATTGAAAGATGTGCTATAAAACACTGGCAAGAGAGTCCCAGTGCACACAGGGCTGTACTGATGCACATTGGTGCTCTCTAGCTGGTGTCACACAATGGGGCCTGGAACACTGTGTCCGGTTCTGGGCACCACAATTCAAGAAGGATATTGACCAGCTGGAATGTGCCCAGAGGAAGGTTTCCAAAGTGGTCGAGGGCCTGGAAACCATGAAGCCCTGTGAGGGGTGGCTTAGAGAGCTGAGTAGGTTTAGACTGGAGAAGAGAAGGTTAAGAGTGGACATGAAACCCATGTTTACATTTAAAGGGATGCCATATGGAAGATGGAGCAAGCTTGTTTTCTGCTGCTCCAGAGACTAGGACATGGAACAATGACTTCGAGCTACAGGAAAAGAGATTCCACCTCAATATTAGAAAGAACTCCCTGAAGGTAAGAGCAGTTTGACAGTGGAATCTGCTCCTGCCTAGGATTTTGGTGGAGTCTCCCTCTTTGGAGGTTTTTCATCAGAGGTTGGATGGCCACCTGTCAGTAGTGCTTTGATGGTGTCTTCCTACATGGCAGAATGGGGTTGGACTGGATGGCCCTTGGGGTCTCCTCCAGCTCTAGGCTTCTGAGATTCTCAGATATGCATCAGGGCTGATGTGCATTGGTCCCACTGCACATTGGTCATTTTGCCCCTTCTCCTATGTAATAACAGCAGCCCTTTCCTGGATACAGATGTTAGTGAGGTGCCCAGTTCTAATTCCTGCAACTGGAAGTCCATTTACAAAGATGGAAGTCCCCAATAGGATTCCAACCACCCATCGTAAATAGTAAACATGGCCTCGAGCAGTTGTATTCCCTCTCGCAGGCTGAGCAAGTTCAGTTCATACGGAAGAGACAGATAAGAAAGTTTCTGTCTTAGAAGCCCTGGGAAAGTGTTCCTCTGGGAGTCAGTCGGCCTCTCTCTGCTCTTTTTTCCACTGGCAGGGAAAGGGCTTTTTGTCTTCCCAGCCCTGTCAGTATTAACTGGCTCCAGTGGCAGAAAGTCTTTTCATTGGTGTGTGTTGTACTGGTGTGTTGGTGTATGTTGTGTGTAGTTTTGTCATTATTATCACTGTATGTTAATAGCCTTTCTGAAACAATGAATGCTCTAATACTTTTGTATGATCCCTCATTTTAACTTTATTTTAACCATATTTTGCATCCTATGTTGGGAGGAAGGTGGGCAAATAACAACAACAGTAGTAGTAGTAGTAGTAGTAATAATAATAATAATAATAATAATAATGATGATGGTGTTGGTGGTGTCTCGAATTCAGTAAGAGAGCTAAATCTACATAAGTAGACTTTTGTTTCCAGGAAGCAGGGTTCAGCAAGCAGAGCCACCCTAGTGTAGTGGTTTGAGAGTTGGGCTAGGACGCTGGGAGACCACAGTTCGAATCCCTGCTTGGCCATGGAAATGCACCGGGTGGCCTTGGACAGGTCACTTTATCTCAGCCTCAAAGGAAGGCCATGGCAAACCCCCTCTGAACAAATCTAGCCAAGAAAACTCCATGACAGAGCTGCCTTAGGGTCACCATAAGACAGAAGTGACTAGACGGCACAAAAGAGGTTTTGCAATGTCTGTTTTAGCAAGAGGATACTGTGACGTTACTACAAAGGTTTCAGAACCGATGCCCAATGGGGCCAATATGCGCCACGATATTCTTGCCAGTGCCCTGATAAGCATATTCCCAATTCGCTAGGAAGATTCCTTAGCTACATAGCTAAATATATGCAAAGTTACACAGCGTAGACCATGGCAGAGAATTTCAGCTGCCACCACCATCATCATCACCTTCGTCGTTATTTCTAATTAACACCAAGTCTGGGAAATGAATCTCTCTTGATTGCACCAGGATCTAGTATCGCTGAGTTGTCAATTAAAGCCATGTTACTTGCTATATTAGGGTTCTGATGTTTGTGGTCATTTGGGGATTCTAGAAAGCATAACTTAAAAAAAGTAACTTTCCCAAGCTCTGCAAAATCAGTGGCAGTTGGTCGCTTTCATGTGAGTGGGAATGGTGAATTGTCTGCAGATTTTAGTCTGAACTTTAAAGGGGCTATGCAATATGGGGAACCCTAAATCCCCCAATAGGTTCGTCACCTTGGCTATTTGCTTTAAAATTCACATTAAAATTTGGAGTGGATTCCCTGCCCCGCTGAAACGGGAGCCATCAGCCTCTGCTCCCTGCTCGATAATTCTCCGCAGAGGCCACTAAAAGTATTCTCTCTCTGTCTCCCCGCTTCCAGAACTTTTTGGATGCCGGTGTCCTTTCCTCATTAGAGAGCAGCCGGTGTGGAGATTATCTGCCTCAGGCACCAAAATGCCTTCGATTTGTCTGATGGGTGGCAGCCAAGGGAGCCGATTTAACATGCTGACATTGGGACTGGCTGGTGGCAATTCGGCCCGGAGCCTGGACTGACAGCTGGGCATCGCCGGAGGCAGCTGGAGGGGGAAGGACGTCTCCTCTGAGGACTGGGATGATGCTGGATCTGTGACAGGGGAGGGGAGAGGCCGCTGGGACCCATCTGCTCAGAAGGAGGGTCGGCCGGCCGGGGAACCGTTACCTCCTGCAGCTAAACCAAAAGCTGTGAGGAGCGTCTGTGCAATGGAAAGATCACAGAAGTTGGAAGAGATTCCCAATCCTCTTCTGCCTGTGTAGGAAATCCACACTGAAAACGTGCCTGAGAGATATAAACTCAAGGAAATGTCAGTTCTGGGCACCCCAGTTCAGGAAGGATATTGACAAGCTGGAACATGTCCAGAGGAGAGCAACCAAAATGATTGAAGGTCTGGAAACTATGAAGCCCTATGAGAAGTGGCTCAGGGAGCTGGGTGCCTTTAGCCTGAAGAAGAGGAGGTTAAGAGGGGACATGACAGCCATGCTTAAATATTGGATGGGATGTCATGTTGAAGACGGAGCAAGCTTGTTTTCTGCTGCTCCAGAGACTAGGGCATGGAGCAACGGATTCAAACTACAGGACAAGAGATTTCACCTAAACATCAGGAAGAAGTTCCTGATGATAATTGCTTTTGGACAGTGAAATACACTGCTGCTTGGGAGTCTGATGGAGTCTCCTTCTTTGGAGGTTTTTAAACAAAGGCTGGATGGCCATTTGCTGGGGGTGCTTTGAGTGTTTGTTCCTGCACCGCAGAATGGGGCTGGACTTGATGGCCATTGTGATATCTTCCAATTCTGTGATTCTATGATTCTAGATGAGAGGTGGGACCTGTTTGATCAGTTCTGGAATCAGTTGGTCAGTTCCTGTTAGCTGTAGACTTAGGACTTCTCCTCTGATCATGTGCAGAGAGCATTATTTTATTCTAGCATTTATCTAAAGTGGTGAATAATGAAATACATAGTTCGGGAGCTTGTAAACACCTAATTGGTCCATCTCCCTCCCCCTCTCTTCTTTTGGCATGCTAGACAATGCCATACATGCCCGGAACATGAGCTACCATGCCTGGCAACTGGAATACAAGACTGTCTACAGCCTTGACTCCATGATCCCTAGACTATTAAATGCAAACTTGAAAATACAGTACTACTAACTTGCAGATTTGCAGCTTTGTCTTACCTGAGTCAAGCTGTGCTCATAGCTAGATGATTCTTATTTCCTCTGCTGTGTCTGAGCTTTAATTTTCGGGGTGTTTGGGGGATTGTGCTGGGATACAGTAAACCAGGTTTGGACAACCAGTCCAAATTACAGTGGTCCCCACCTTATCCATGGCAGGATACTTCGAAGACCCCCAATGGATGCCTGAAACCACAGATAGGACCTAACCCTATATATATTATGTACATGCATATCTATAAGTAGAACATACATAAGTAAAATAAGGTTACTTGAACACAAGGACTGTCATACCTTGACAGCTGATAACTGAGATGGCTACAAGGTGAATAACAGACAGGTAGCATATACAGCATGGATATGCTGGAAAAAAGGATGATTCACATCCTCCGTTGGATGGAGCAGGATGTGCGAGATTTCACCAGACTGCTCGGAACACCCTGCAGTTTAAAATTTATGAATGGTTTATTTCTGGAATTTTCTATTTTAATATTTTCAGATCAAGTTGACTGCGGGTAATGGCAGAAAGCAAAACTGCGGATGCAGGGGGTGCCACTGTACTGGGAAAATGGAAAGGGTTTTTTCTGCTGGGATGCCAAGTTCACAGCTGTCCTGCTGAAATGAAGGGCTCATACTAGATTGGGTATGGGGATTGTGTGGTTTTCTAGATGTTGCTGGATTGCAGCTCCCAGTATCCCTAGCCAGCAGAGCCAGCGGCGAGGAATCCTGGGAGCTGCAGCCTGAGAATATCTCCATAGCGGCCTGTTTCCCACCCCTGCTGTACTTTCTCAAAACCCACATTGTGCCAATAATGTGTGCAGTATACTACAACAATGTATTGCAACATCAACCATCATGTTTCTGTGACCCCTTTCACACAATACAGTTATAGCACTGGGATCTGTAGTTTAGGGAGGTTATATAGAATTTCCTGCCAGAGGACTCCAGTGCCTCACTAAACTGCAAGATGCAGCCATGGGTTTCACTACATAATTATAGCCCTATGATTCCGCATTAACCATGCTGATTGCCTCCTGTGGAATACTGGGATTTGTAGTTTTGGAAGGCACTCAGGCCATTTCCACACTACCCTGTTATAGTGCTGTTATTCCACTTTCAACATTTTGTGGAATCCTGGGGTTTGCAGTTTACGGAGGGGCATTTAGAATTCTCATCCAGAGAGCTCTTGGGCCTCAGTAAAATACAAATCCCAGAATTCCACAGATGTGGAAAATACAAATCCCAGAATTCCACAGATGTTGAAACTAGAACAGTGTAGGGTGGAAATGGCCTCAGAACTCTCAGAGAGCCCTAGTCACTTGACAAACTGCAGATCCCAGGATTCCCCAGGAGAGTGCCACGGCAATTAAAATGGGGTCAAAGTGCTATAGCGGTATAGTGTGAACAGCTTGTGGGGCTCCCCTTTACAGTTTAGGCCAAGGGTGGGAATCATGTGGCCCTCCAGCTGTTGAGACATGCAGGGAACTGCTGTTCAGCCACATCTGGAGGGCGACATAATGTAAGGGTCTGTCTTCTTCCAAGCCGTACCAGAGCCACAGGAGACCATTGGGTCAGTGAGTGGGAACCAATGCTACATGCAGAAAATGTACAATACGCACAGCCACACGTACACACGCGGAACCGACACAAAGAGAGAGAAAAGCCCCTCTGAATCAGCAGCCAGGCCCCAACCTCCACGGCTTACCTTCTTCCCTTTCTTTGCTTCATACTCCATGTCCCGTCCTCGCTCGGCTCCTCCTGTCCCCAGGAAGGCGGCTTTTCCTCTACGCCCTCCATCCTTTGTTTCTCCATCCTGTTGTGTCGGAAACTCCACCAGCGGCAGCAGAAGCAGAAGCAGAAACCACCCCTGGCCCTGGTGTCGGACGGCCTGAGAGCCTCCCCTCCTGCCACCGATAAGCAGAAGGAAGGGAATACGTGGAGGAGGAGGAGGAGGAGGAGGAGGAGGAGGAAGAAGAGGGCGGAAAGCAAAGGACCCTGCGGTCAATGAGGGGCGGCCGGGCACTGATTGCCCCGACCAGGCTGCAACGGGCCAGAGTCTAGAAAAGGCACTTTCGTGGACTTTTCATTTTATGTGTATTTCACTCAAGTTACATCTCACCCTTTCTCCCAATATGGGACCCCACGGTCGTGTGTAGTACTAAAGGAGACTACAAGTCCCAGAATCCCCCAAGTGCGATTACAACTCCCAGAATCCTCTGTGGCCATGCTAACCGGGGAATTCTGCAAACCCCAGGGTTCCATAGGATGTTGCAAGTGGAATCATTGCGCTATAACAGTCCAGTGCGGAAACGGCCACGGTCTGAAAGAAAGTTTGAGGATTTGAGGAAGTTTTTTTTTTTTTAATTCAGCTCTCAGAAACTTTATCCTCTCCAATGGTCCCTTCTGGCCCAGGGATCCGCCCAGGAATTTCACGTGCCTTTGTTTATCTCTACTGCAACATAATTACTTACTATGTAATCAACTAATTGTAAGGTACTTTCCTGCCCTCATCAAAAACTGCCCAGCGGTACAAGACTAGCTACAAAAAAGACACAAGAGTCAGAACTCAAGACGGTTGCCCTCTGGGACTACAACACCCAAAATCTCCCAGAGACAGAATCATACAATTGGAAGAGACCACAAAGGTCATCAAATCCAACCCAACAGACAGCATGGCTACTGCAAAGCATGTAGAAAGAAATGAAGGCATTGCTCTTTGCAAATAAAAATTCTGGCCCCCATCCCATGAAATTTTTCTTCAGTCCCCAAATTGCCTAGTGTTGCACCAACTTAATACTTAACTGCTTTGGTCAGACCTCACTTGCAATACTGTGTCCAGTTCTGGGCTCCACAGTTCAGGAAGAATATTGGCAAGCTGGATTGTGTCCAGAGGAGGATGACCGACATAGTAAAGGGCCTGGAAATCCTGACGCCCTGTGGCTTAGGGCGCTGGGTATATTTAGCCTGGAGAAGAGAAGGCGAAGAGGGGACATGACAGCTGTGTTTAAATACCTGAGAGGGTGTCATATGAAAGATGGAGCAAGCTTATTTTCTGCTGCTCTAGAGACTGGGACATGGAACAATGGGCTTCAAACTTCAGGAAAAGAGATTCCACCTAAACATGAGGAAGAACTTCCTGATGGTAAGAGCAGTTCGACAGTGGAATACACTGCGTCAGTGGAGTGTGGTGAAGTCTCCTTCTTTGGAGGTCTTTAAACAGAGAGTCGATGGCCATCTGTCAGAAATGCTTTGATGGGCCTTCCTGCATGGCAAAATGGAGCCTCCACCAAGTCTAGGGTGCTATGATTCTATGCTTCTGAAACTTTAGTCAAGCATTTAGAAATAGAATTTAGGCATCTAGAGAAAATGACACAAGGCAAAGTGACCACAGGAATGCAAACACAGCAAAAGGAAAGTATGAATGATTTTCAGTTTCTCTCTTTCCCTGCAATAATGCTCATAAAAATTTGAGGACTGAAAAAAAATTCCATGGGGGGAGCAGAATTTTATTTGGGCGGGCAATGCCCTCATCCCCCTTCCCCCCCAGTTATACCCCCAACCACAGCTATATCATGCCGGCTGAGGTTGCTGGGAGGTGCAGTCTTCTTTTTTTTTTTTTAAAAAAAAACAAAAATGAGGAAGTTCTTTTTGATATTTTTTTTAAAAGGTGCTTCTTTAAGGTAGCTGTGGAATATGCAGGAGAAACAACAGAAACTCCAATCCTGGGAAAGGGAGCTCTATAGGTTGGAGCCACTGTGATTTAAAGCATACCCTCTGCTACTGCTAAGCAAAGAAACTTCCCTTTGATTACCTTGTGGGATAGTCTTGCTAATTTGTCTTGACCTAGTGCGGTGCTTCCCAACCTTTTGAGGAGCAACCGATGCTGTGTGTTCCTTCCTTAGGTAGATTTGGGGCAGAACTGGATGTCTCCACCAGGCATGCTCTCCCCTTGTGGAGACGGACACAAAGGAGTGGGAGAGAAGAGCATGCGTGCGCAAGGCTGGAGAAACCACCTAAAGTGGGAAGAGTTAGTCAGGGTCATGGCCACTTGAATAGAAGACTGTGTAAGGAAATGTGTATGAGACTCTTTTTTAATAAACTTTATGGGCCAATGACACCTGGAAGTTTGGTTCATGCGTCACTCTCCTCTTTATCATTCCACCCCCCCCATCCCTTAAGGTTCTGGGACTGGAACATCAACGTAATGAACAATCAAGAACAACATCAAATTGTGATCTCCTTGGAGAATGGCATTAAATTTATACTTTCCCCTTCATTATTCAATGTTTTTTGCTTCCCCTAAATGACCTCACTTGTACCCCCGGGGGAATGCATCCCCCGCTTGGGAACCACTGACCTAGTAGATCACAAGTCACCTTAAGTAGCTTTTCTTTTGAGGTGGAAAGGTGGGGTCTATGTACCCTGATAGTGTTTGGAATAGTTAGGGTTTTTTAAATTACAACTCCCAGAATCCACAAACCAGCATGGGCACTGGGAGATTCTTGCAATTGTAGTTGACCTCCAAACTCTTCCAGACTCTGATTCTAACATATAACTAATATCACAGATCTTTCAACATTTCACAAATGAAAACCAGGACATGTGTGGCCAAGAAAAATCAGATGGCAAAAGATGGCAAAAATTATTAATGAAGAACATCACCCAAGCTAGGAGAGGCCGCAGCAGTTTGCTTTTGCCTGAGTCTACAGGGAAGGACAAGATTCCTCTCCTCTCCTCTCTGCTCAGTTGACTGCAAACTTTGAATTCAGTTTGCAGGAGTTGAAATAAATTGAAGACAAAGGGGGAACACAGGAGGAGAAAGAAAACGGGACGTTTTGAAAGCAGCTGAAAATGTGGGACAGTAGAGGATTAACTAGGGTTGCCCCTGCCAAACTAGGACAATTGGAGGATGTGAATTCACCACTCTCTGGTTTGACCGGTCATTGCTTTCCACTATAGTTACCAGGTCACCCGAGTTTTGTTCTAAACCAGCAAAATGGAGGTAGTTGTACAATGCAAAGATATGCTCTCTTCCAGAGAGCTGAGAATGCCTCTGTGGTCAATTTCAACCCCTCTTTAAGCAGCTGTATGACAGAGCTGCTGTGTCTGCATGTGTGTAAAACCAGCATCCAGAATCCACCCAAAGCCTGCCTTCTCCCACTGCAACATATTAATGCTTCACAAGACTCAATAGGGTGGAAGAGAGCAATTGCTCTCTCAACAGATGACCAAAGCTTCTGTTGGAAGGAGAAATTTTGGGACTCAGCCCATCTTTGTCTCTCTCTCTCTCTCTCACACACACACCCTCCAACAGACTGGCATCATCCCTTTGTCCAGAAATTGCCATAAATCTGATGCAGCTGGTAACTCACTTTTTTATTGCATGAAATGGCAAGCAGTCCAGGTATTAAAAGCAGTCCAGCTGGCCTAGGACTGGCTGAATGATGATCACTATCATGACTAGTGGCCACTGAGAGACCTGGGCAGATGATGCTATGGATAATTGGGAACACAAGGCCATAGCCTTGCAACATCCATGCCCGCTAAGAAACAAGACCGCAGCAATAGTTTGGCTGGATCAGATAGAAGGTGCACCTGGGCTAGTGCTCGGTAGCCAGGTTGAGGCCTCTGGGAAGCCCACCCGCACAGGTCATGAAGGTAACGCAACTCCCTTGCTCTCTGCCCCTTCCACCTGGTGTTCAGAGGTACACCGCTTTGGAACAGGGAAGTTAGCTGTTGGGGCCGGGGATATGTCTAGAGCTTGGAAAACGTTCTGTTCTGGATGACAGCTCCCACATTCTGGGCACAAGAGCAGTAAAAATGTAACTTTCCCAAGCTCTAGACAAACCCTAGACATTTTCTTTCATAAGCTCTAGACAAATTCTAGACAGATTCTGTGGGCCACTCTCCCCCTCTCCAAAAAGGGTGACGTTCGACATCACAATTCATTCCCATCTGTTTGGAAAGCATCCTAGGCTGTGGCCACCATCACTGTCCCTCGTGGCAATGAGTTCCCCACATGTTGTGAGAAAAATAGTAGTTCCAAAGTTTCTTGACAGGGTGTGTGTGTGGGGGGGGGAAGAGGAAGAACAGAGTATGTGAATTAAAGACAGGAGACATTTCCGCACTAGACTGTTATAGCATTATTATTCCACTATCAACATCCTATGGAATCCTGGGGTTTGCAGTTTAGGGAGGGGCCTACTGCATACCCCAGGATTCCATAGGATGTTGAAAGTGGAATAATAGCGCTATAACAGTCTAGTGCGGAAATGGTCCGAGGAGGAAATGCAAAGACTTCACCGAGACCAGTTTTTTTTAATTGAAATGAATTTAATATCATGTTGCAGCAGAATTAAAAATATACAAAAAGTTTGTGGTATACAAAAGAGTCTTGGTACAGAACCGTGGCCCCCTCCTCACCTCCCACACACGTTTGGATGGGGAGTCCTTAGAAGAAGGTGCATTTCATTTATGTACAATACATGGTGGACCAGATCACAGATTCCAGGAGGACGGAAGGGAAAAACAGGGGGAAGGTGTCTGGAGAGGGGAGAGGGACAATGTGAGGTGCCCCCCTCCACAGTAGCCAGCTCTGTTCAGCCACTTGCCCCCAACCCAGCATACATCCACAGTGGCTGGCCCGGCCCAGCCAGGGCTCTGAGTTCAAAACAGGGTCACCTGGCAAAAAGATCCATTTTTCTTGGATTACCACTCCAATGCAGGTTCCCTCAGCCTGCTGCCTTTCAGATAGGATGGGTTCAACTCCCAGCACGGCTGGCGGCCAGGAATGGGAAGTTGTGTAGTCCAACATCATCTGGAAGGGTGCTGAGCTAGAAGGGTTTGCTCAGTAGAACATACACTGAACGGCTCATATTTTAGAACATGTTAGCTTTAAAATGTCCTATCCATTTCTCTTTCTTGAACATTTCAAACAGCAATCCTATTTCTTATTTGTATCTGTATAAGCCCAGTGTTTCCAACTGGCCTGCACCCACATCTGTCTCTTTCTGTAAGTAAAGGGAGTTATATACTTCACAAATTGTACCCAGGATATCTTACGGAAGCCAAATTCATGCGCGCCTCCACACTGCCCTCCTTGCTAACCCTCCCTAAGCCAAAAATGCAGCAGACTTGAACCCAAAACAAAGCACATTGCGTTGAAAGTCAATTTATGGGCTTTAGACCTGGACCAACCTTCCCATTTCTGAGAATGGGGGCATCTTTTAATCAAGAAAGGAACTGGTGAGGATAGCAGAACAAAAAAAAAATCAATCTCTGTATCTAGAATATGGATATAGATCTTCACAGGTAAGATGCAAGGAGGTAAGAATGAAGAATTTTACCAGCTCCTTCAAAACTGTGTAGTTTTCAAGGACATTCAGTTTGGAGCTTATTCTATTAAAAACTGTGTGGTGTTTTTGCACAGAAAGTTACACCGGCAGAAATGTTGTTTTCTGCACAAGAAACTTGCTTTTTGTGCAGAAAACGCCATCTTCTGTGCCAGAAGCCAACATGCCACAGTACTGAATCCCAAATGGCAAAGATTCTCATCTGTCTAGGATTCTCCTTATCTGGATTTTGTGACACATGGGAAATGCATTTTTCATCTGTTCAAATATTGTCCAATGTCCTTTCCACCCCCCAATGCTCTCCTGTCCGCAGAGACGAACATGTTGTGCCTCTGGAGGGTGCAAATCCATTCCTCTCTTCTCATGGAGCTACAACATCCCTCATACAGGAGCCAAAGAACAGTCAAGTGTTTTTAAAAATGCAGCTTTATTTGGTTAGTTTTCAGCCCTATTTTTCAACTTCAGTGGCAGTTTGAAACGAAAACGCAAAGGGAGTGATGTTGGAATCAAGAATAGGGAATTTTCTTCAAGGAATCCTTGGCTGTTTTACCCCCCCCCCGCAATTCTTGCCCCGTACCTCTTCTTTTGAGATGGATGCTCTGTCTAGCTCAATGCTCCCACCTGCTACCTCCTTACTGTTGGAGGTAGAGAGTGAATTTGTTATGCCTTCCCTTCTTTTCCTAACAGTCACTCCTTGCTTTCTACCTGCACATCTATGCATGCACCTCCTTGCATCTAAATACACACACTTTGGGGGGAGGGAGAGAAACCTGAGCTGCAGAAATTTCCCATTTTACAGCTGCTCTGAGATTATTGCAAAGGTGGTGAGTCCGAAAGACTGAGAGAAGAAACCGTGTGTAAGAGTGCATAGAGAGCAGACCCTCCCTTTGGCCAGCCAGATCTCCCCTTCCCCAACTCACATTCCCCCCCAAAGCCCCCTCCCCTATCTAGGATGCCACTGGCAGATGGATTGGTTTTATTTCTCTTTGCCTTCACTCTTGACCTAATGCTTCTACGGAAGCGCATGGCAAGCAAATGGCTCAGCTCCCTCTCCAACAGATGAGCAGAGATGACACCTTGCTCAGGGGACAATCTTGTCTGGGGGAGAGCAACTTGTCAGAGGCTGGGGGCCATATTAGCCCTCTAGGAGGCCATGTCCTCCTACATTTCATGGATGAAAACTGGGACCTGTGTGGCCAAACAACACCAGAGCAGCCAAGATGGCAAAAGTTAAGAATGAGAAAGACGCCACACGCTAGGAAGGTCTGTAGTAGGACATTTCCACACTAGACTGTTATAGGGCTATTATTCCACTTTCAACATCCTCTGGAGTCCTGGGGTTTGCAGTTTAGGGAGCAGCATTTAGAATTCTCAGCCAGAGAGCTCTTTGGCCTCAGGAAACTGCAAACCCCAGGATTCCACAGGAGGTTGAAAGGGGAATAATAGCACCATAACAGTGTAGGGCGGAAATGGCTTCATTTTGCAGCAACTGAAATAAGCTGAGAGCAAAGGGGGGAAATGGGAGGAGGCAAGAGAAACTGAGATATCTTCAAGCAGCTAAAAAAATGGGAGGACAAAGGTTTGTCCCTGATAAACTGGGTCAGTTGGCAATTATGGATATTTAGAAAAAGAAGAAAAACTCCCCACGTACCTTGAGCTCCTGCAAACAGGCCAAATGCATCAGGAGGTTAAGGTATTTGTTACTGTAATTTGTGGTATTTTTTAAAAATATCCAAATGGCATTTCTGTTGCCTCAGAGTATTTTCTGGAAATTCTTGGCACCAGCTGCAACATTTTATTCCCTGACTTAAGTGGGTTTCCTTTAATTTCAAGACATTTGGGGGGGGAAGTACCCCTTACTCCTTTCTATTCCCCCCCCCCCGTGCATCAGTAGATCAGCGAAATGGCACTACCCATTTTAACTGTAACTTTAAAAAAAAAAATTCAGAGAGGAGAAACACTGCCCTTCAAACCAAAGGATCACCTCAGCAAACTACACCCTGTTTGATTCCACTTCAACTGCTCTGAATCCATCCTATGGAATCCTGGGATTTGCAGTTTAGGGAAAGGTGCTTATAATTCACAGACAGAGAGCTCTAGGGCCTCCCCAAACTACAAACCTCAGGTTTCCATATGATGCAGCTGCAGCAATTAAAAGTGTAATTGTAGTGCTATAATTTCATAGTGTGTATGGGACCTACTGGAGTTTAAACTTGGGTCTTTTGGCATGCTGCTTTGGAATTTTCTCCTAACTGGAAATAAGATGGATTCTTTTTTAAAGGAAATCATGCAACTGCATCTTTGGTGGTACTGCAGACCTGAGGTGTACCTCTAAAATCTACCAAACAAAAAGATTGCGGAGACATTGATGGAGGGCCTCCATTTTTAATACTTCCCCTTTTGTGTTCCATCAGCCCCACCTATGCGGGGATTGTCTCCATCATCTTTCTCCAGAGTCCCATGCTGCTACCTCTGCACTTACAAACCATTTCCTCAACTATCACTCTTTAACTATTACAGACATACCTCAGTTATCTGACAAAGAAACAGCTTTTTACAAAGTTTTTTTAAAAAATGCCACCAGTTCTTCTTTTCTCCTAATCCTCTGTCTAGCTGGACATTTTTTATCAGCATTGCCATGGGGGTTGATGAATTGGGGCTGCAGCAACAGAAACTCTCCACCTCAGATTGCAGCAGTAAGTCTGCAGTAAAAAATGCAATAAAGTTTGAGCTGGACAGAACAGGATTTACTTGACCTGGCCTTACTGTAGTTAGGCGTGCCTGCCTAAAACAGGCAAGATAAACAGCAGCTGCGTCCTTCTTAAGTATGCATAAACCATACAACAGAGAGCAAAAGGAAATCAGATAAGCCTCCATCACCAGATACCCCCAGCATGTTAAAAAACTCCACATAGATCTATATGTTTGGCCACCAAAACAGAAGTATAGTAGAGGCTAGTGAAAGGTTAAAAAAAAAAAAAACACCCCTGGACCTTTTTTTAAAAAAGTAATTCCTCTGTAGAAGCTTTAGAGTACTCTCTAGAAGGTTTGAAATGTTTTTGTTCATTTATGCAAGGCTTAGCTGACCTAGATTTTTCATTTCATATGTGACTATTGTTCATTTGTACAAAGAATTTGCTGAAACACATTGAACTGCTCTTTTCTTTCTTGAGGTGTAGGCACCTATCCCCCTTCCATGTTATTTTTACCTAGGTACCAAATTTTCTGTTAAAGGCCATTTCTGCACTAGACTGCTATAGTGCTATTATTCCGCTTTCAACATCCTATGGAATCCTGGGGTTTGCAGTTTGAGGATGGCCTTTGAAGCCCCTCCCTAAACTGCAAATCCCAGGATTCCATAAGACGTCGAAAGCGGAATAATAGCACTATAACAGTCTAGTGCAGAAATGGCTAAAGTGATGCTCGGGGACACATTTCCTTTGCTAGCCGAGGTATTCCTGCATATTATATTCTTTATGCTGGCCGTTCGGAGAGGTCCAGTGGCACCTGGGGGTGACCTTGAGCATTACAGCAAAGTGCAATGACCAATACAGTACTTTTGGGGCTGGGCCAGTTCTACCCGTATCACCAAGTGGAATTCCCAGTAGACCACCTACAAGCTGTCTGCGTATAGGTGCCTTCATGTTACCTGCCCATTTGTTTTCTCATGCTCAGAAGACTAGGCCACAGAACAATGGATTCAAACTACAGTCCGCCCTCCACTTTGCAGGTTTAACTTTCATGGATTTATTTGCAAGTTTCTCCAATCTTGTGCCCCCCCGCCTCAGGTGCTTCTTTCCAGGGAATTCGTCCCTCTCAGTGGCCCCAGTCAGGCCATGCAGCCCCTTTAAAAACCCACCTCTGGTCCCCCTCCCTCCAGCTACTACCAGGCCAGCTAAGGACAGCTCACAGACCAATTTTTCAGCACCAGAGACCCTAAATTCTCATGTTTTGGTGGGCTCAGCTGAAGGCAAGAGGGAAGTGCTATGTGCTAAACTCCAGCTCAAGTAGTATAGCAGCACCTTGCTACAACTTCCAAGGCTTTATTGATTTCTTCCGGCAGCTTCCAAAGACACTCCAGAGGGCCTATCTATTTACTTAGAATAGAATCATAGAATCCCATGAAGAGACCCCAAGGACCATCCAGTCCAACCCCATTCTGCCATGCAGGGAGACACAATGTAAGCACTCCTGATAGATGGCCATCCGGCCTCTGCTTAGAAACAGAGACTCCATCACATTCCACTGAGGCAGCATATTCCACTATCAAACTCTTACCATCAAGAAGTTCTTCCTGATGCTTAGGTGGACTCTCTTTTTCTGTAGTTTGAAGCAATTGCTCTGTGTCCTAGTCTCCAGAGCAGCAGAAAAGAAGCTTGCTCCATCTTCCATATGATATCCCTTCAAATATTTAAACATAGCTCTTATGTTCCCTCTTAACCTTGACTTCTCCAGGCTAAACATCCCCAGCTCCCTCAACCACTCCTCCTATGGCTTTATGGTTTCCTTGCCTTTTACCATTTTGGTTGCCCTCCCCTGGATGAGTTCTAGCTTGTCAACATCCTTCCTGAATTGTGGTGCTCAGAACTGGACACAGGATTCCAGGAGGGGTCTGACCAAAGCAGAATAAAGTGGCACTATTACTTCCCTCGATCTAGACACTATACTCCTATTGATGCAGCCTAGAATCACATTGGCTTTTTTAGCTGCCACATCACACTGCTGACTCATGTTCAGCTTATGGTCTAGTACAGGTTTCTCAACCTGTGGGTTCCCAGATGTTTGTGGACTTCAGCTCCCAGAAGCCCCAGCCACTATGGTCAATGCTCAGGGCTTCTGGGAGCTGAAGTCCAAAAACATCTGGGGACCCACAGGTTGAGAACCACTGGTCTAGTATGACTTCTGGATCCCTTTCACATGCACTGTAGTCTAGCCAGGTATCACCTATCCTACATCTGTGCATTTCATTTTTGCTGCCTAAGTGTAGTATCTTATATTTCTCCCTCTTGATATTTATTTGGCTAGTTTTAGCCCAGCTCTCTATTCTGTTGATGCCATTCTGAATCCTGATCCTATCCTCTAGGGTGTTAGCTACCCCTCCTAAATTCGTGTCATCTTCAAATTTGATAAGAAACTATTCCATCAGCTAATTCATTCCTAAGATATTGAATAGCCCTGGGCCTAGGAGAGAACCCTGTGGCACCCCACTAGTCCCTTCTCTCCAGGATGAAAAGCAGCCATTGGTGAGCACCCTTTGGGTTTGAACCATCAACCAGTGAGAAATCCATGTAACAGTAGCCCAGTCCAGCCCACATTTTACTAGCTTCTTTGCAAGAATGTCATGGGGAACCTTGTCGAAGGCCTTACTGAAATCAATGTGTGCTATATCCACAGCATTCCCTTCATCTATCAAGCTACTAACTCTATTAGAAAAAGAAATCAGATTAGTTGGGCACGACTTCTGAGAAAACCACGCTGAATTTTAGTGATCATGGCATTCTCTTCTAAGTGCTTACAGATTGTCTAATTTGCTCTAGAATCTTTCCCAGTATTGATGTCAGGCTGACTAGTCCGGAATTGTTTGGATCCTTTTCCGCCTCCCTTTTTGACAATGGGGACAATATTTGCCCTCCTCCAGTCTGCTGGGACTTCTCAAGGATCATTGCCAGGGGTTCTGCAATTCCTTTTGCCACTCTTTTAATATCTTTGGATGTAGTTCATCTGGTCCTGGAGACCTGAATTCATTAGAGTAGCCAGGTATTCCTGTATTACCTCTTTATCTATTTTATGCTGCATTTCCCTCATCTCATCATCTGCTTCATTGCCCCCAACTTTAGCACTGTTTC
The DNA here is from genome assembly GCA_948472985.1 of Iguana delicatissima. NCBI lineage: Eukaryota > Metazoa > Chordata > Lepidosauria > Squamata > Iguanidae > Iguana > Iguana delicatissima. Next base: position 19,352 of record CAOKZL010000115.1, read on the forward strand.
CCTTTTGGGAAAAGACTGGGGCAAAGAAGGTATTCTGTAGTTCTGCCTTTTCTCTGTCCCTTGTTAGCATTTCACCATCTTCTCCACACAGTGGCCCTACCATCTCCTTTTACTCCCTTGTTGCTGACATAACCAAAAAAAGCCCTTTTTATTGTTTTTAACCTCTCTAGCAAGCCTAAGCTCATTCTGCATTTTAGCTTTCCTGACTTCCTCCCTACATGTACTGGCTATTTGAATTCTTCTTTGGTGATTTCTTCCTTTTTCCATTTCTTGTATATGCCTCTTTTAAATCTTAGGCCATTTCCGCACCAGACTGCTAATAGCACGATGATTCCGCTTGCAACCTCCTATGGAATCCTGGGGTTCGCAGTTTCGGGAGGAGCCAGCTGGCCCCTCCCGAAACTGCAAACCCCAGGATTCCCTAGGATGTTGAAAGTGGAATCATAGCGCTATTAACAGTCTAGTGCGGAAATGGCCTTAGTTCCATTGCAAACTCTTTAGATATCCACCTTGGTTTCTTTACATACTTCCCATTTATACTCCATACTGGAACTTTTAGAAATGGTGCCTTCAGTATCTCACTTTTAAGAATCTCCCATCCATCATGAACTCCCTTTTCTTTTAGTACTCTTGACAATGGGATCACATCCAGTTTTTCCCTAAATTTACTGAAATCAGCTTTCTTAGTCTAGAATGTGTGTCTGATTACGCTTGGCTTCCCCTTTCCACTGTCTAACAAACTCTAGGAGAACATGGTCACTTCCAGCTGACAATCCTGTCACTTCCACCCCCTTAACCAGGTCATCATTGTTGGTTAGGATCAGGTACAAAATAGCTCATCCCCTTGTTGCCTTTTCCACCTTCTGGACAATTAAATTATCTGCAAGGCAAATGAGGAATTTGTTGGACCTTATATTCTTCCCCCAACTGCTTAAGATTTTTCTCCCCCACTGTTGGGTTCTTGTACTGTTCGCCCAGTTCTCTCTACAACATTTCGGCTATAATCTCTAGCACTTGATGAACTCTTGCCTTCAAGAATATTCTCTCCCTCAGCTTAAAGTCCTCCTGCTTAGATTTGTGAAACTCTTAGCAAAAACGTTCCTGCCAAGTGCTGTGTGGCGCAACCCATCACTTGCCAGAGGTCCATACTTCATGAAACCACAGACCATGGTCCAAGAAGCCAAATCGTTCCCAGCGACAACACCTATGGAGCCAACTGCTCACCTCCACTATTTTTTCTCCCTTCCTGGGCCACATGCTTCAGCTGGGAGATGAAATGACAAACTATGCATTGAGGTCCTTCAGCTTCCTACCCAGGGCCCCATAATCCCTTGTGATCTCCTGAAAGCTGTGCCTTGTGATGTTATTGCTTCCCACATGGAGCAAAAAGAGGGGGTAACAGTCAACGGGATTGACAAATCATATCAGCCTCTCTGTTACTTTATGGATTTTTGCCCCAGGGAGGCAACACACTTCTTGAGACATCCTGTCAGGCCCACAAACCACTGCTTCCGGTCCCCTCAGCAGGGAGGTCCCTGCTCCCGCTATGCGTCTCCTCTGGGGATTGGCAGGGGCCAGTCCACGTGCTGAATCTTCCAAGGTCACTTGCACATTTTCTGAGGACTGACACTACTGCTCTTGTTTCTGTTCCTCCTCATCACTGATAAGGGAAAGAGCTTCAAATCAATTCTGTAGCTCCAAACTCATAGGATGATCCCAGGTCCTTCTGCTTTTGCGAGTCACATTCCTCCAAACATCTGGCTCCTGATTTCCTCCTCAGAGACATCCCTTGTGTGTTCCTCCTCCAGCACAGTCTGCTCTGCTCCAAGAAAATCTCTTGTTTCTAATATGCTGAAGAGTGGATACACAGGCCTCAAGTGCTGGACCTTCCTCTCCAACAAGAGGTGCTTGTGCAAGAACACAAGCAAGAACACATGTTTGTGCAAGAACACAAACATACCACAGCTGCTGCAAGTGACTGCAGCAGCTCCCTCACCATCCATATTCGGTAGTTTTATGTAGGCATTGAAGCAGAACTCTGGGCCTCCCCCTCAAAAGTCCGCCTCCAAAACCCATGCAAAAAACCTGTCGGAGTTGTCTGTGTGCCGAGCTCTGGGGGCTAGGACTGCTGTTCCTTAGAGAGCTAGTGGCTGCTAGCATCTTCTCCAACCAAGTCTCTGACTCACTGCCTCTCAGCAGATGCTCGGGCAGAGCACTTGGGTCTACACACAAAAGAAGACGGCAGGGGGTTGGACTGGATGACCCTCATAATCTCTTCCACCTCTATTATTCTATGATTCTAATAGAACACCGCTGAGCCCACAAACAAGCCTCTGCTCAGCTCACACAAACATTCAGCCTCAACCCAACAGACACAAGCTCACCAAAACACAACGGAACAGTAGAACACTAATGAGCACACAAGCAAGCCTCCTTCTAGCTCACACAAACAGACAGCCTTGACCCAACAAACTCTCCGAAAAGACTCTCCAGGACTGGAAAGGTCAGAGCCAACAGACACTACCTCGCCTTCTACTACCTACATGAACAATGCCTGTTATTTAGCTTTCTCCTTCCCTTCCTGTTGCTACAGTGCTAGCACTCACCCTCTGTCCTGCTTTGCGTCCACTTTCTAGCCGCAAGCAGGTTGGCAGGATTAAAGGTTCCTTTTTCCATCTCCCAAAATAAGTGAGACGGAAAAAACCCCCATTTCACCTTGATCTGGGAAAAGCCCCTTTACTGAAGACTTCTCTCTTAATTTCCAGACAGGAAGATACATTTCCTTCCTGCTCTGTGTGTTTTAATGGCAAGCTGAGATCCGCTGTGGTTGCCACTTAATGACATCACCAGGACAGTTCCTAGGTCCCTGGCTTTGGCCCAGAAACCTCAGGGCATGGGGCAATCCTGGAGAGGCAACCTTCCTGCCTGCGACAAACTCAGTCCCATCACTCCCAGTCCAAATGCCCCTGACTGGCCAAAGCATGTGCCTGCCAGGAGGAGAGCTCTGCGTCACCCTCATGGACATCTGCATAAATATACTTGATTACATCAACCGTCACCCCCAAGGAGAACTGCCAGCGTGGTTGAACTCAGCTGAACCTCCTCCTGTGCACTTACACCAGCGGGGACAGAGCTGACAGAGGACATTCAGGGGGCATTCAAAGGGCAGAGTCTCGAAGGGACTGGGGAGAGGTGGCAGTAGCTCCCAATAAGCCAGGCATCAGCAACAGAGCATGGCATACCTTCCAACATTTCACAGAGTGAGACAGGCTAGTGTGGCCAAGCAACATCAGAGTGTAGTCAAGATGGCAAAAGCTATTGCACAAGGTAGGAGAGGTTGCAGAAGTTTGCTTTTGCCTCTGCCTACTGGGAAGGGCAAGACTTATCTCTTCCCCTTCTCACTCTCCCCCCATTGGGTTAACTGAGTGCAAACAACTTCTGCACATTTTACAGCGACTGAAGTAAGCTGAAGCTATAGAGGGAAAATGGGAGGAGGAAAGAGAAACCGGGACATTTTAAAATCTGCTGACAAGTGGGATGACTGAGGATTACTTGGGACCATGGCCATTTCTGCACTAGACCATTATAGTGCTATTATTCCACTTTCAACACTCTATGAAATCCTGAGGTTTGCAGTTTAGGGAGGAGCCTTTGAGATCGGGTTGGGCCTTTGAGGCCCCCTCCCTAAACTGCAAACCCCAGGATTCCAAAGGATATTGAAAGTGGAATAATAGCACTGTAACAGTTTAGTGTGGAAATGCCCCATCTCTGCCAAACTGGGACAGATGGAAGGTAGAGCACAGTCAGGCAAATACAGTAAGCCCTCAGTATTCACTAGTGCTTGGTTCCAGGATCCCCCTCGCCACTGAGGATACCAAATTTGTGGATGCGCAAGTCCCATTATATACAACAGCACAGGTAAAGTGGCATCCCTAATATAAAATGGGAGAATCAAGAGGTGCTTTTTGGATTAAAAAAAAAAATTCAAGCCGTGGATGGCTGAATCCATGGATATGGAGGACTGACTACCAAGAGTCCAAAGAGCCCTGGAAGGAGTCCACACAGTGAGCATGGGAGCAACTTCACCAATCTGTAAGCCCAGGAGAAGTCTCTTGTCCAACAGGAGGTGATTTCTGGGGTCTGATTTCCTGTTGAGCAAATGCCTCTCCAGCATACCCTCCAACACTGGACAGATGAAAACTAAAACATCTCTTCCAAGCAACAACGGAGACCAGTCAAGATTGCCAAAGTGATTAATGAGGAAGAAGGAGGAACACACACTTGGGGTGTCTCAAGCAGTTTGCTATTGCCTGAATTAGTTGGAACGAGCAAGATTCCACCCACTCCTCTCCTCTCCTCAACACTTTTGCACTTGGAACGGAGGCCATTTCCACACTAGACTGTTATAGTGCTATTACTCCACTTTCAACATCCTATGGAATCTTGGGCTTTGCAGTTTAGGGAGGGGTCTCAAAAGACATTTTAAAAGCTGCTGAAAAAGTGGGATGACAGGAGTACTTGGGACTCTCCCTGTCAAATCAGGATAATTGGAGGGTATGCTCTTGGTCTACAAAAGACATAGCAGAATTGGCCCCCTACACCCTGATTTTTTCTAAATATAGTTTCTGAGGTCTTTGGTGACCACAAAAACAGCTTGAGGCCCACAGGCTGCAATTCTCCCACCCCTGTTTTAAAAGATGGACTTTTAAAGAGACAGGAGAGCTGGTTGCAGGTATTTAATGGCTTTTCCCTGCTAGACACCCTCCTTTCATTTAGCACCTCTCACAAAATGACGGACATTTTGCTATTTTGAAATAGGTGTGAGCAGTACTCATACCATATGTTAGATAACCTATTTCAGAAAGTTATTCACAAATTTGAAAGAAGATGTATTAGCACCATGACAACAGCCTTAGGACCCGAGAAGGGCTTCCATCAATTGAGTTTTAGCACCTATCCTCCAGACATTTTCATCCAAGGACTGCAGTCGTCTCAGCTGCAAGGGATGCTCCCTGACAGATACTCTGTAGAGAATATCGATGAAAAGGTCCCTTTTCCAAACTGCAGCATACTCTCCAGACTTTCACAGATGAAAACTGAGACGCATATGCCTATGCAACATCAGGGTTTTTTTTCCAAGATGGCATAAGTTATTAATGAAGAAGAACATTCAAACTATAAGAGGCAGTTTGCTTTTGCCTGGGCTTACAGGGAAGGGCAAGATTCTGCCTCTTCCTCCTCTCCCCCTCTCAAGTTAATGCAAACTACTTTTGCACTATGAATTCTGTTTGGAGCAACTGAAGTAAGGCAAGGAAAAAGGGGGAAAGTGGAAGGGTGAGGAGACAAACTTTTAAAAGCCATTGAAAAAGTGGGATGTCAGGATTACCTGGGACTATCCCTTCCAAATCAGGACAGCTGGAGGGTATGATATGAGAGTGACATTCCCCATCCACCATCTTCAGGATTACAACCACCATTTGACAAATAAATGGCATCATCTTTACTTGTACAACCACAGCAATGAAAACTCATGTCATGCACTTAAACATCTGGCCCCACAAAAACCTTTGGATAAAACCCCCTCAAACCTCACCTGCCCCAAACAAAACGAGCCCAAACTTTCTGTTACTGCTTTTTTCTTCCCTCCTCTTCCTTTTTCCACTGTTGTCCTCTCTGTCTTTCCCTTGCACACCACTGGAATTCAGACAGCAAGCTCTTTGGGACAGGGAACCATCTCTTTAATCCTTGCCATTCCTAAAAGTTCCTTGTACTATACAAATGTGCGTGTGTCCACATACACCTGGACTCCTATTTGGGGTCATCACAGGACCAACATTGGACAATGATCCTCCTCCCAAGCTTTTGGGAGAAAATACATAATCCAAGAGGACAAGGGAGTTGGGTGTGTGCCTCTCGGGGTACTTTACTGGCAGATTCCTCCATTCATTGGTGGATGGACTAGATGATCCTTCGAGATCCCTTCCAGTTCTTCCAGGTGAGGACTAATGGTGAGTTGACCCCTTGAATGAGCAGGGAAAGCTTTGGTGGCAAATAGGAGACAAGGAGACAAGTTCTAACTGCTGCAAGCAATCTCTGGATAGAGAGAAATGGGTCATTTCTGCACTACACTGTTATAGTGCTATTATTCCACTTTCAACATCCTATGGAATCTTGGGGTTTGCAGTTTAGGGAGGGGCATTTAGAATTCTCAGCCAGAGAGCTCTTTGGCCTCAGGAAACTACACACCCCAGAATTCCACAGGATGTTGAAAGTGGGATAATAGCACTGTAACAGTTTAGTGCAGAAATGGCCACGCTCCAGAATGCTGCTCCTCATGAGGAGACTGCAGAAACCTCAGCAGTCAAAATGAGCTGAACAGTGGGAGGAGGGAGGAATTAATATCAACCTCAAGCCGCATAAGCGAGCCTTTAATGGACACTGGTCCTGCATAAATCCTCACTTACTTAATCGCTTTTTTCCCCTAAACTGGCTGGTTTACAATTGAAGAAAAGTCTTCTAATTGGAGGGACGATCAAACTTCAGTGAGTCAATGATGTCACTAGGGGTGCGCGGGGTGTTAGGACTGCACCAGGTGACACCTATAGATACCCCAAAAAACTGCCTATAAATTTTTGGTGCAGTATCCAGCAGAAATGTCTTATTTTTTATTAAGAAAAATATCCCTTGGGCTGTGTCTAGGACAGGTGAGCCTTCCTTCTTATTCTTCTCCTGCATGTAGCTTTTTGTTGACCCTCCAAGGCCATTTCCACACTAGCCTGTTATAGCGCGATGATTCCACTTTCAACATCCTCTGGAATCCTGGGGTTTGCAGCTTCGGGAGGGGCCACCTGGCCCCTCCCGAAACTGCAAACCCCAGGATTCCAGAGGATGTTGAAAGTGGAATCATCACGCTATAACAGGCTAGTGCAGAGATGGCGTCACGAATGCTCCCTTCCCCTTCCACCATTCCACCAGCTGTGTCGTGTCTTAAACTCTTAATAATTGTCTCAGCTCTCTTTCACTGCAACTTTCTTTCTTCCACCCTGAACCACCTCCTCATTTGGGGGCAAGGGTATAACGGAGCATGTCCAGCCTTCAGAACCCTCCCATCTTCTCTCCCACCACCCCAACAGATGCGTGGTTCCCCTCTCTATTGTCTTCTTCAATTACAAAAAACATGACTAAGGATTCTGTATGGTTTGGTACCGGACGACACGATGAGTTACCATGCAGAGTGCCAACAACCCTTGTGATGCCACTCGGCGAGCTGCCTTCTTTCTGTACACAAAAAGGGAGAAACTAGAGACTATTTCCAAGACTTTAGTTTAAAAGGAGATCTTTCCAATTCTACCACTCTTATGAGGCCATGGAGCAGCTACCACCATCGGTCCTCTCAGAAGAAATTCTGTCCCCCCCTCACAATCCATGCCCTGTGAGATAAACTGGAGCAAACTGGCCAAACCCTTTCTGGCGAGGACAGTTGCCATACCTCTTTAAGGCATATCTACGCTACAGACGTAATGGATGTAACCATCATACCCCCTTGCCCAGGGAATCTTGGAAAGTGTAGTTCTGCAAGGGGTTCTGCAAGGGGATCTGGGGGTGTCGTGATGGAGAATATGCAAATATACGCAGCACCTTCATACGCAGCACCTACAAATCCCAAGATGCTCTGTGGGAAAAGACTGTGGTATAAAACCGAGATAAGGTTGCAAGGTATATAATAGAGACTGGTTCCTTGGCTTGGTATCGTAACAGCACAAAAGCCTGCAAATGTTACCTTTTGCTTAGGAGGCTACAACTCCCAGAATTTCCCAGGATTCTGGGAGTTGTAGTCACCCCCCACAAAGTAATGTCCTTAAGCTCTGAAGTTTAAAATACTCCTTCTCCCCATGAGGTTTAAGGTAAGACTCATACCTTCTGGAAGCCCTCAGTATCATTTTTTTTTTTTTTTAGCATACACATATTTAAACAAACAAACATATGCAGGTGACAAATTAACAGTTGTCCTATTCCCCCCACTGCCACAACCACCACCATCCTGGGAAACAAAGATGCCCAACTCTCTCCCAGAACTGATGCTGATGTTCAGCTGCCTCTCTGCATCCTCTTCCAGAATGTATAGCACAGTTGTCCATAGATATCTCTGTGCCTTTGACATATCTGTCACACCACAAGATTGGAGGGCTTTGATACCACTTGGTACCCACGGCTCCATCCTATGGATTCCTGGAATTTGTAGGTGTTATGAGAATTCTCTGCCAGAGAGCTCTAGTGCTTCCCCAAACTATACATCCCAGGATTCCACAGAATGCAGCCATGGCAGTTAACATGGGATCAAAGTGCTATAATTGTGCAGTGTGGAAAAGACTAGAGGTAACTCCTGCCACTTAGGGTACATCCATGCAGGACAGTTATAGGAGTTTGATGCCACTTTGGCTGCTATGGCTGTATCCTATGGAGTCCTGGGATGCATAGTTCAGTGAGGCACTTCAGAATTCTCTGGTACACTCTTCTGAACTGCAGCAGAAGATTCTAAGTACCTCATGAAACTACTCATCCCAGGATCCCACGGGCTGGAGCCATGGCATTTAAAGCGGCATCAAAGTGCTACAATGGTGCAGTGTGGATACACCTTTTATTTCCAAAGCCCCGTCAGCCCCCGTAACTGAAGGCCACGGGCAAGGACAAAGTAGGAGGGGGGATGGTGAAACAGGAGGGAAAGTACTGTATAGTTCCTTTTTTTGAGCCCTAGCGTCTGACGTCCTGCATGGAAAATGGTCCTTTTCCAAAAAAGTAAAACAAAACAGCCCTCCCACACAACTCTTCCGTGCCTCGACCCTCACACCAACACCCCCTTTCTGCGCGATGCCAGCGTGTGCCCAACAGCCATTGACTGTTAGTGGCCAAAACATCTTCCCTGATTCCCCAGGGTGGCCATTTTCGTCCCCCACCCTTGCTCCCCTGGGCTCCGGCAATTAACGCTGCCCCCGACCTTAAAGCACCTTCCCCCACTAATCCCCACCTCTTTGCCAGCCCTTTTCCCTGATGACCCTCAGGTAACAAAAATCCACGGACTCCCAACCAGAGGCCTCAGTCACCTGGCTCAGGTAACAGGTGAGGTATTTGGGGAGAAACCATCGCCACCACTTTTCCGGAGGAGGGGCGTGTGGGGCACCCCTTCTCTTGGGACCTGATGCTGATGCAGAGGCGGAGGAGGGCGGGCAGGACAAGAAACAGCCTGGACTACCTGAGGGAGAGGTGGCATTGTTTCCCTAAGGGTGGCCCGTAGCCCATTGGGCAAGCGTGGAGTAAAGTAGCACCAAAATTGACCGATCTGGGAGAGGAGTCTGAGCCAGGACGAGGGGAAGAGAAAGGGGAGGAAGGAGGGCTGCCCGAGGTCTTCAGTGCGCTATGAGGAGGAACAACAAACCAAAATTGCAAACGAGAGACAGGGGAGGGGCCTGCTGCTTTGGGGGTCTCCACCCCCCACTCCCCAGAGACCAGGGGTCAGGAGAACAGATCCCGAGGCCTGCTTGCCACGGCTGCTTAGAAGCCAGGCTAGGCCCTCACACTCAGGGCGGGGACCCCGCAGCTCAGGGCTTTCTCCAAAGTTCCTTGCTGCTCCTTTTTTTCACGGTGGTCTCGTACTCCAGCAGCTCCTGAGATGCGCCCACGCTGCGGTACTGCAGGCGCGGCGTGGTGGGTGAGCTGTACTCCAGCGCCAGGATGGTCTTCCGGAGGCGTCGGTCAATGAAATGGGCGTCCCAGGCGGGATATTTCTTCCGTGGCAAGTCAATGCGGATGACGGGGCCCTCTGTCCGTGGGGCACGGGGGACCGGGGTTGGGGGGATGCTCGGCCGGACCTGAAAGACCGGCACGCAGCTGTCTCTGTCTCCAGGGACCCCCTCCCTCTCAGCCCCTGTAGTCCTCGGCAAGGAACGTGGGGGGCTGGTGATCACATCCCCGGGTCCCCCCATGCCGCCGGGGACCGCCGTGGTCCCCTCTCTGCACAAGCAGCCCGTGCTCTGTGTCCCAAAAATGGTCCCATTGGGGTGCAAGAGGCAGTAGTAGATGAACATGAAGAAGACACCTAAGGCGAAGCTGGAGGTGACGACACAGACAATGATTAAGGCGTTGGATTCTGGGATGTTCTTCTCGCTCCGGTACCAGTACCAGAGCCCAGTCAGGGCGGCATTCTCTGACAGCGTGATGATGTAGTAGATGGACATGCGGCACCGGCTCCGGCCCTCCTTGACGTTGAACCAGCAGAAGATGTAGATGATGCCCACCACCATGTTGTAGATGATCTCCTCCCACTTGGACATGCAGAAATCGGTCTCGCCTTGGATGATCCAGAAGGTCATGATGCACCAGTGCGTGACAATGAAGATGCCAAAATAGAGCTGGAAAACAGAGGCAAAGAGGGCAAAGGCGATGGCCCGGGCGGCGATAGTGAAGAGGTGCCAGAGGATCTGTACCACTGCCCCTTTGTAGGACATGGGCAGCTTGTCTTCCCGCGAGTCTCGCAGCACCTTCTGGTACGAGGCCAACGTCCAAGCCAGGGAGACCAGGGAGGATGAAGCTGAGAGACCTACCCAGGTGAACAAAGAGAGAAAAAGGGGAAGCAGGGGGTTAGGGGGCAGAGAAACGGTGTTGCTGAGAAGGGATCACTGCGGAAAAGGGGTGATGTGAGAGGAAGCAAGATGGCAGGGGATGGGGACGGGAAGAGAAGAGAAGAGAAGGAAGGGAAATAAGCAGGAAGTGTGAGACCAAGGTCTCTTTCACATGACCCATTTATAGCACTGTGAGCCCACTTTTAACTTTCATGGCTGTGTCCCATGGAATCCTGGGGTTTGTAGTTTCATGAGAGATTTTGAATCCTCTGCCGGAGAGCTCTGCTGCCTCCCTGAACTACAAAAATCCCAAGATTCTGTAGGATGTCACTGTGGTGGTTAAAGTGCAACTGAAGTGCTACGATGATGTAAATGTGGAAGAAAGCCACAAGTGGCGACAGGTCAAAGTGGTGAATGTGAAGGTGGGAACGAAGATGGATGTAAAACAGCCGAAAGGACGGGACTTCATTTATTGGGAACAGGTCAACAGGGATGTGAAGGCCCAAGGACAAAACCCCAGAAAAACTAGGAAAAGAAGAACATGTTTCCCCCCGCAGTTTTTCCTCCAGAAAAATCCCACAGTTTTTTCCTCAGAAGGAAAAATGGGTTTCCCCCCATTTCCCTGGTTTTTTATCCCAGGTCTTCACATCTGCATATTTTAACGCCCCAGGAAGGATGAAAGGAGGAAAGACAGCGGAGTGATGGAGATGGGGAACATGGTGATAGGAAAGAACATGTTCTTAGCACCAAGACGCACATGTCAGGCTAGGCATTCCCACTTCTGTAAAAATATTGTTCAATGAACAAAGAGCGGACTGGGGTGGGAAGAATACAGAAAGGAGAAGTTCTAATCATCACATGAAACCTTTCAGCTTTTGCAGGGTGGGAGTGAAGCTGAAAGAGGGCAGACAGGACATTTTTTTTCACAGGAGACAAGAAACACAGACAAAGTGGAGAGAGGAATTCCACTCACCCTTTCTGAAAAAGGCAAATGGTTTCGAAACACATTTAGCTGCCTGTCAAGCTATTGCCAGAGATTTAAAAATCTGCTTTCAACACCAGCCTTTTCTACCTTTGGACCTCACGGCACCCCTTTCCCCTGCCCATTTGCGCCAACTTTGCCTTCCCCTTTCAAGCTCCTCTCTCTGATTTTCACTTTCCCAAATTCCTCTCAATAGCTCTCATTCCTGCTTTCCTATCAGCCCCCCACTTCCCCATTCGCCAGCTCCCCGTGTTTTTGTGCAGTCCTTTCCTAGGGCCTGCCTTTGCTGCACTCCCCTTCCAGTCTCTCTTGCCCCTCTTCATGACTAGAGCAGCTCACCTAATGGCAGCCGGAGACTCTCCATTGCACATCTCTCCGACATCAGGGCAGCCCAGCCAGTCACTGTTGGAGGAACACTCCTACAGTGTTCCTTCACGTACTATGACATAGCTTAGCTAGATATGCAGAGTAGTCTCTCCTTTCTTACTAATAGCCAGGAGTATAACCAAGTTCAGAGATATTGTTGGAGATTCTATATTGGGACTGTGGAGCATAAATCTCTGCATGTACATTTATGCATTGATTACACAATGGCTATTTTTGTCTGATGCGCAACATCCATATTTCATTCAAGGTTGCAGAAGGGGCGCTGCACATGTGGTGCTACCGTATGTTCAGATGCCACCATGTACTATAGGAGGAGCCCTCCTCTGATGAGGAAGAGAAAGATGAGATACTGCACTCCTTTGAATAATGGAGAGTAAAAGCTGTAGCAGCAAAAGAGCAGGAAATGCCATGGTGCACTTAAAAAAAAAAGGAAATATTGAGCTAATTGGGCCAGCTGTGTCAATTTACAGATGGCTGTAAATCAGCACAATCAAGTCTGTCTCTTTGTTGCAAAACAACAGCCCTACCATCTCTGTTTGGCAATATGGCCCTTTTCGCACGTTACCCTTTTGCGCTGCTGGGTTGGGGTCCTTGTGCGCGAAGCCTTGGAAGGAACGCTGCCGCTTCCCTGCTGCTCAGCCTCCGCAGCTCCTTCCTGGCCGTGCGAGCGCCCCGCCTCTTCTTTTCGCAGTGGAGCCTGGGACCTTTCCCAGCCTGCACTGCCAGGAAGCGTGACTGGCCTGGCTCCCAACGCAGCGCACACCAGGTAATTGCACGTGGGGCGCCAGACCGACGTGGGAGTGCGGAGCATTTTCGGCTTGAAGTCGAAAATGAAAAAATCCGTGTGTGCTCTGCATCTGGCCCTTGAGCATCGCATAAATGTGAGTGCATCATGCAGACTGCTCCTCACATTTACGTGATGCTCAAGGGGCCCTTTCGCTTAAGAAATGCCATGTGAAAAGAGCGCAAGTTATACTTCTCACTCTCTCCTTTCTGCACCTTTGGCTCCCTTTTTTGGACTATTCTCCTCAGTAACTCCCTGACTGGCTTTGGACCCTTCTCAAGACCGCTTCTCATGCTCAGAGCTAGATTACATTGACGATGCTTCTGCTTGTTCACACCCCCTGTGTCTGATCTTGTTTTATTTTTAGTTTCTCCCTTGAACCACATACATGCACTTTGAAGGGTACTTACCACCCTGCAATAAGACAGATGCACAGCAAAATCAAATCTCCACATGCAAAGTTATATGCTGATTGTGATACACAACTTTTGTGCTGAATGGCAACTGATGCAATTGAATGCCAACCAAAGGCACACTGGAATGTATGAACAAATGCACATAGATATGCTTATGTGCATTTGGTTCCTTATGCACAGTATTGCCTTTCGGCTCAAGACTTGCATAGCAAAATGTATGCATAACTTAGGGAGGCGGAGTGGTGAACGGAACGTGCAACTGGTAGGTCTGGCCCACTGCATGGTCACGCTTAAGATAGAAATGGGAAGTCTGAGTAAGACCTTCAGAAACGGGGGAGAATGAAGATTTACAGAGAGAAAAGGAAAGAAGGTTGAAAATTGGAAATACAGAGTAAGACAGGAGGACGGAACAAAGATGCGAGACAGGATGAAAGGTAGCGTAAAAGTGAGAATGACAGAGGAAAGGACAAAGGGCGGGAAGAGATACAACATGTCTGAAATGTTTGAAGGCGTGGAGGGGGAAAGAACAGGTTTTTTCTTCGTTAAAAAAACAGACGGGCTGAAAGGACATGAAACATTTGCTTGATTCTTACTACTAAAATCAATTCCCATATTTGCATTCATGAATAACCTGCCAGGACTTTATCACTGCAGGGAGGGAAGGTGTGTTTTTACAAAGCTAAGGGGGAAAATAGTAGAGGTTTAATCTTCTATATCAGGTGCGGGCAATTATGGCATTCAAGTTCAGGCCCCAAATTTCCCACTGGAAATCTAATTCTGGTTTTGAAAAACAGGTCTGGTTAGCCTTCCTTGCTCTCTTTTGCTGTCTCTGCCAGCAGGCCTTTCACTAATTTTAATCATATGGTAGGAGCGTATTAAAGTGGCGTGCTCTGTTTTCTCTTAGTATGTTTTAATGTCATTTGAAATTTATTTGAAAATGCATTTTTCAACTGCTTTAAATTACAGATCTCTCTCTACATTTGCACGTTTGACAACTGTGAATTTGATTATTTGTGAGTGTGTGTGCCTGCCCTCCATTCCCCTCCTTCCATTCCCATGCATTTTGCCTCAGCGCAAAGAATTCATGTTGAAGGAAAACAGAAGAGGATGGGGAGTGGGGAAAAGCTTGAATGAGCCTTCCTCTTTTCCCTGCAGAGCTCTCTCCTTCTCCTTCCCATGCAAAATGGAAGGAAAGGAGGTGGGGAAAAGCTCCTGTGAGCCTTCCTTCCCCACTCCAGAGCTCCTCCTGCCACTCCTATGCATTTTGCCCAGGCATGGAGAACTTGTGCTGAGGCAAAATGGAAAGGAATGTGGCGAGGGGAGGCTTGCGTGAGTTCTCAGCACCAGGGCAAAATGCATAGGAATGGCAGGGGGAGCTCCGGAGGGGGAAAGGAAGGCTTGTGTGAGCCTTCTTCTACCCCTATTCCCTTCTCTTTTGCGTGGGAACGGGAAGGGGAGATCCATGGAAGGGAATGAGAGCAGGATCTGGGGGAGCCGTTTGCAGTTTCTCCACTTTTGCAAAGTTCTGCACCTTGAATGGAGGGACAACTGTACGCGCTTTTAGTGGGACAGAGATTTAATTTTTTTTTTTTTAAATTTCTGTAATACAGATTGAGTAACCCTTAAATGGAAATCTAGAATCTGAAAACCTCCAAAAACTGAAACACTTTTTGCCACCAGCCCCCCACTTCTGCCTTTTAGGGGCAGCTGTGGCACTCCCGGTCATCCAGCTGTCAGATCCTGAGTCTCTCTCCAGCCTCACATCTCATGCACAACACAAGCGGCAAATGAACAAGGCACAAGGCTGGAAAGCGATTCAAAGATCTCTTAAGTGGTGGGAGTCCAAGCGCAGCACTCGGTTCAAAGCAGCGGTTGTGGCGCTCCTGCTCATCCGTTTGTGGCCTTCGCGGATATCTCCTGTACAGTACTGCATTTTATGTATATGCAAATACAGATATTTCACAATCCCCCCAAAATCTGAAATACAAAACACTTCTGGCCCCCCAGGTTTCAGACAAGAGATACTCAACCTGTAGCACATTTTTAGCTAAACGTTTATTTTAAATTTGTGTAAGCTGCTCTCAGTCCCTTGCTAGGGGACAGGTGGCATATAAATGGAATAAGTAAAATAAATAAATGTGAAACATTGTAAGGAGGCCTGCAATCTAACTAGAGGTCTGAGGAGTCTGGAGGGATGAAGGGCCACACCAACAGGCTTGGGCCACACTTGGCTCTCTTCCTCTCCATGTGTTCAATCAGAGGTAAGTCTCACATGGTTCAACAAGATCTACTACCCATTAAGTGTACAAGCATCTTTCATTTAACAAAGCCTCTAACAAAGAAACTCTTTTTAGTTTAGTATTTTAATGCCAGCTAAGCCTCCACGTTTCCCTCCTCATACCCTGTCTAGCTGGAAGACTTTTTAGCAGCAGTGGCACTGTGATGGCGAAGGAGGACTGCAGAAACAAAGACTTTTGGTCTGGGGTTGCAGCACTGCCTTTGTGGTAGGCAAGGCAATAAAGCATGAACTGGGAAAGAGCAAGATTCTTATCTAGTCAATCCTACCCACAGTGATGTGTCTACAACATACACAGTAAATGGCAGCTGTCCCCAGAATCCCTTACTGAGCATGCACAAACAGGAAAGAAATCAATAAACAGATAAATAAAGGAAGGGGGGCAGATAAATCTGCCACACCGGGTACCGTTAGCATGTGAAATATAATAGATCTATCAGTTTGGCCACCAAAATGGAAATCATAAGAAAACTGGAGGCTGGTGAAAGGGGAAAAATTATCGCTGGATGCATTTTGCAAGAAGCTTTCTAGTATTCTCCAGGAAGCTCAAATGCTTTTATTTATGAAATGTTTACCTGACCTGGGCCATTTCTGCACTAGACTGTTAGAGCACTATTATTCCACTTTCAACATCCTATGGAATCCTGGGTTTGCAGTTTGGGATTATTTCACTTTCAATATCCTATGGAATCCTGGAGTTTGCCCAAGGTCCCTCCTTAAACTGCAAACCTAGGATGTTGAAAGTGGAATAATAGTGCTATAACAGTGTAGTGTGGAAACGGCCCTGGTTGTTTCATTTTACACGTGCATAATGTTGGTTTTGGGCAAAAGTTTGCTGAAATACATTCAACTGTTCTTTTTCTTTTTCTTTTTTTTGTGGTGTAGGAATTGATTTCTGTTCTCTCCATGCTATTTTTGCTTCTGCTACCAAATTTTTGGTTAAAGAAGTCATGCCCCAGAACACATCCACTTTGCTAAGTAAGGGACATCTATCTATTTTTAGGGTTACGACATTACACGGAAGTGCTCTGGACTGTCCACTTTACCTGAAAAGCAAGCCCCAAAGGGTCCAGGGACACTTTTCCTACTATGTCTGGGATGGCAACCTATCAAATTCAATAAAAACATTCTGGAAATATCAGGAGATAGTGTCATTTATTATCATTATTTTTAAAAATAGAACATTGGAAGAGGTAGCGATGAAAGGAAAAAATGGGCAAATTCGTACTATACAACTACGAAGGTATTTAGTAAAAGGCAAGTAATCCACCCTTACTAGGGATGCTAGATTGAATAAAGGATTTTTACAGGTATCTTTAATGGGCCCAATTCCCCACTTTGATGCAATCATTAAAGGGACAGAAGCCCTCTCCAGTTTTCATACCGGCAACCCTAATTCTTACCCCTTCCCACTTTATTTAGTCAAATCAATTTCCACATTCAGGTGTCATGTGATGCATGAACCAGTCTTTACTTATGAGCCAGTTTTTAAACCAGCAAAAAACTCACAATCTTTCGAACCCATGGATTGTCGTTGGCTTACCAAATCTGGCCTGCTTAAGACATGGCTTATTGTGACAACTGAACCTCAAACCATGGCTTATCTCTGTCTGGTTTCCTCACAATGAAACAGGAGCTGACAAAAGAGGGGAGGATTAAAACAAACCAGAAACAGGCACAAAACAAGCCATGGTTTGTATGGTCATCTGCACTGCAATCTGAGGCTTAAGGAATAAACCATGGTTAACTACAAAACATGGTTTATTGCGATGTGTAATAAGGAATAAACCATGGTTAACTACAAACCATGGTTTGTTATGATGTCCAATATGAAGCTGTGGGCAGCTGGACACAGGACCCTGGACTCGAGAGGGCTGGATGTGGCCCAGTGGGAGAATCTTCAGGGACCCCACTTACCCTGCAATGGCTCAATGTAGTTCTGGTGGACCATGATGCTCAGCTGCAGCACCAGCTGTGGGGCGCTCTTGAGGAAGGTCTCCAGGAGCCGCAGCATGCTGATGTCAGCACTTTCAAACATCATCCTCCAGTAGAAATGACGCCGGCGGTGTTCAGACTGCCAACGGCTCTGGAGACCCAGGTACAGGGTCCGTAGGTACCTGTACGAGAAGGGAAGACAGAAAAAAAAGGTGCAGGTGAAGAGGGTGGAAGAGTGCATTTGTAGTGCTGCCTGTCCATTGCCTTACTGAACCTGGAAGGCCTGCAAGCCGTGCTGTATGAGGAGAGGCTTAGGGAGCTGAGTAGGTTCAGCCTGGAGAAGAGAAAGTTAAGAGTGATATGATGGCTATGTTGAAATATTTGAACGGATGTCATATGGAGGATGGGGCAAGTCTGCTTTCTGCTGCTCCAGAGACTAGGACAGGGAGCAATGGATTCAAACTACAGGAGAAGAGATTTGATCTAAAAACTGGGAAAGATTTCCTGATGGTAAGAGCAGTTCAACGGTGGAATAGGCTGCTGCCTGGGAGTGTGGTGGAGTCTCACTCTTTGGAGGTTTTTAAACAGAGGCTGGATGGCCATCTGTTAAAGAGAGTGCTTTGACTGTGTCTTCCTGCATGGCAGAAGGGGTTGGACTGGATGGCCCTTGGGGTCCCTTCCAACTCTAGGATGCTATGATTCTATGATTTTGCTACACTGTGTGCACAGTGGCTTACTGGGAAGGCACTAGAGATCAAACTGGGAACTCAGGCACTAGGACTAGCAGTCCCTACCAGCAACGCCACAGAGCTCCACCGTGGCTCCCATCTGGGGGCCTTTCTGCACTACACTGCTATAGTGCTATTATTCCACTTTCAACATCCTGTGGAATTCTGGGGTTTGTAGTTTACTGAGGCCAAACAGCTCTCTGACTGAGAATCCTAAATGGCCCTCCCTAAACTGCAAACCCCAGGATTCCAAAGGACGCTGAAAGTGGAATAATAGCACTATAACAGTGTAGGGCGGAAAGGCCCTGCGTAAGGTGGTAAAATAAATCTGTACTTCAAGAGGAGAAAGGAATCCATACCTCACAGGAGCAAATCTGTATACCAAGTGAAGCAAAAAACAATCTCCCTAAGTAACAAAATTAAGAGTCTCTAAAATAGCTCCTTGATTGCAACTTATTCATGCGTTGTTTTCAAAGAAACATGCAAGGGACACACCTGTGGGTTTATTAGGAAATGCAGAACCTTACAAAGGAATCACAGAGTTGGAAAGAACTGCAAGGGACACCTAGTCAAGCAATGGCCAACTATGGCAGATCTGGGGGCTACTTGTATGCTCCAGGGAATTGCATAGGTTACCAATTGCAAACCTGGGAATTGCATAGGTTACCAAGAAAGAAAGAAAGAAAGGAAGGAAGGAAGAAAGGAAGAAAGAAAGAAAGAAAAGAACGAAACGAAATGAAACTAAGGTAGTTGGAATTTCTCTTCTTTCTTCTTTTTTAAATGTTATTATTAAACAATACAGGAAGGCCTTGAAACTTATTTAAAAGGGAAATGGTTGCACTTCTTGGAGGCTAGGGAAAAAAAGTCAGTCTGAAGATTCTGGAGGTATTAAAAGCCAAAAAAACACCCTTGGGCAACCATATGCAGCCCCAGGGTTACACTCTGCCTATCCCAAATCTAGTTTAACCCATTTCTGCCATGTAAGAATACAAAACTAAAACATTCTTGAAAGATTCCTGTCCAAGTAAAGACGTCCAAAAAAGGCGAGTCTTCAAACTCTAAGCCGGTCTATTGCATTGCTGAACAGCTCTTACAGTCAAGAAAGTTATTCCTAGTGTTTAGGTGCTTAATGATTAAGTTCTTCTTAATGTTGAATTTGAATCCATTGGTTCACGTAATAGTCTCTGGATCAGCACAAAACATGCTCACTCTCCCCTTTCTGTGACGTTCCTTAAAGATGACTATCTAATTAGCACGACTTCCAAAGCTATTTGGGATATATAACTGCTTCAGTTTGGCTAACTGTATAGTGTTCACTCCCTATCTTACTTTAGGGGTAATGTTATTCTCCGTTTCATCCAAATATATTTCTCTGTATTAGCTGTTTCTTTGAATGATTTGTAATTCTTTGCATAGCAAGCTCGGATCTCTCTCAATGTGGAAGATGCTTTGTTCTTGCTTTCCTTTGAAGTACGGATGCAGAAGGGAGCAGATTTATTTGTAACAATGCAAAGAGGATCGTCCTCCCTCCCACCTTTTAACTGTTTTGCAAAAGAAGGGATTTCAGCAGCGTTTATGATAACTCTAGTCGCCCTGCTCTGGAGTATGTATGGATAGGACCCCAACCTTAGAGTGACATTTCCCTGGATTGTGACCTTCATATCGAGACAATTTCACTATGACACACACTTTGCTGCTGTTATCATCCGTACCACCGTCATGTGTATTTATACTCTGACTTTTCCCTAAAACTGGAACTCAAGGCAACTAACAGCAGAGATTTTATGTATAAATTAAGCATAAAAAAGAAGGCAAACGTAGCTTCTCTGTGCCATGTCCAAGTTCTCATCGGCTTTCTTTCAAGTTGCTACAAAAGGAACCACATTTCCAATTACTTCAACACCCGTAGTACGTCTAAAACACTCAGATTGTGGAGCTGCTGTAGGAATGATGGATTTAGATCTTTCATTTCTTTTAAGAAGACAAAGAAAGACACTTTGATCTTTTTCAGATGAATATAGGAAGCTGTTGAAAAGATCAGATGGCAAATCATGAATAGGGACCAATCCACAGGGAGATAACGTCCATCCCAAGTGACATTACCCGATGAAAATTTTAACACAATTGCCTTAATTTATCTTCTTGTCTTTACTCTTGTTGTAAACAGTGGTGGCTCGTAACTCCCATATTAGTGGGAGTGCTGAGTTTGCTCCAACTTTTACAGTGTACAGTCAGCTTTGCATATTCGCTAGGACTATGGTCATAGGACCGCCCAAAAGTGGAAAAACTGCAAATATCAAAATGTGCATATGTGCCTGTGGGAAGGGGGTTGAGTCATTGTGGAGGAGAGGGGGCACCCAGAGTCCAAACCAGGTCAGGGAAAGGAGAGGGAAAGGGGTGGCTCAGCACGGTGGCCCTACACCTCCTCTCTTTCACCCATCTCCTTCCTTGGGTGGTTAGGGGGCATCAGGAGGGGGTTTGTGGTGCTGAGAAACTGGGCTGTGAGCCCTCCTTAGCTGGTCAGGCAGTGGCTGGTGGAGGAGGAGAAGGAGAAGGAGGACCAGAGGCGGATTTTTAAAGGGCTGGACAGCCAGGTTGGAGCTACCGAGAGGGAAGTTTCCCTGGCAAAGAAGCACCTGAGTTGGGGGTGGTGGTGGCAGGAGCTGAAGGAACTTGCAAAGAATAAAATCCGTGAAAGTTAAACCCACAAATGTGGAGGGCTGATTTTACAGGAGCTAAGTTGCCAAAACTGTTTGGCGGGTGAAGCTCAATTCTGGAGTCAGAATGGATTGGGCACCCTTCTGACATGGAAGCCAGTAGCTCCCACGGGCAGAGGCAGGAGCCCAAAAGAATGATTCGTTGGAAAAATGAATGTAGGAAGTTGCCATATCTCAGGCCCTTCAGATCTTTTAAAATCCATCTCCCAGAAGCTTCAGCTAGCATGGCTAACTGTAAAGGGTTATGGGAGTTTTTATTCAAAACCCCTCAAGGATCCCCACCTGGATCTTATTCTACAGCAGTCCATTGGACAATCTCTGCAGAGATGGGAAATTTCTGGTCTTTCACATGCTGCTGGACTGCAAATCTCATCATCCTCACCGCTGGCTGTAGTGATCCAGATCAAGGGAAGTAAAAGTGCCATCCTATTCACCTTGGTCCAATCTCACCTTGAAAACTACATCAGTTTCTAGGCACCACAGTTGGAGAAGGAGATTGACAAGCTAGAATGTGTCCAGAGAAGAGACTAAGATGATCAAATGATTGGAAACCAAGTCTTACAAAGAACAACTTAGGGACTTGGTTACATTTAGCTTGGAAAGAAAAGATCAAGAGGCAACATGATAGCCATCTTTAAATATCTTAAAGGAATGTCATGGAGAGGATAGAGCAAGCTTGTCTTCTTCTGCTTCACAGAACAGAACACAAACCAGGAGCCAAGATTATCAAAAAAATTCAGCTGAACTTTAGAAAGAACATCTTGACAGTAAGAGCGGTTCAACAGTGGAACAGATTGCCTTGGAGACTCTCCTCACTTGGAGGCCTTTAAACAGAGAGGGACAGCCATCTCTCAGGAGAGCTGCAGTTGTGTATTGCTGCATAGCAGAAGGTTGCAGCTCTAAGAATCTATGCTCATTTCTGCACTACACTCTCATAGTGCTATTATTCCACTTTCAACATCTTATGGAATCCTGGGGTTTGCAGTTTACGGAGAGGCCTCAAAGGCCCCTCCCTAAACTGCAAACCCCAGGATTCCATAGGATGCTGAAAGTGGAATAATAGCACTATGAGAGTGTAGAGTGGAAATGGCATATGAGAAAATCAGTGACTACTTTTGTAATACCTTGACAGTAAGAGCTGTTTGTCAGTGGAACACACTCCTTCCAAGGGTGACAGACTCTACTTTGGAGGATTTTAAATGCATGCTGGCTGGACACCCATCAAGGGTGGATTAGCTATGAATCTCCTGTACCAGCCAGGGGTCAGCCTAGATGACCACTGAGGAATCCCTTCTAACTCAATAGTTTTATGGTTCTCTTGCTTGCAAGATAGAGAGATCCAGAACAAAGCTGCAAAAAGCCCCTCAAGACAGTGGAGTGGTGGCAGTAGAGCCATTTTATTCCCTAAAGCAGTGGGTCCTGTTCATTGCACCGATCAAATGTGCCGTGGAAGAAGGCAGGAACAGCTGGTCTTCCTGAGCCACATGGAGCCGAAGCACTGAGCTCCCAGGGTTGGATGACGAAAGGATCGTTGGCTTCGGCTGCTGGAGACTGTGTAGACCATCTGCCAGTCAATCTGCGGCGAGTGTAGGTGTTCAGAGAGGAGCCATTCGGATTTTGCCAAAAGTGGGGGTGGGGTGGGGAGAGAGAAATGAGAAAGACCTACTCTTTCCCTTCCCGCAAATGCTCCTTGTCAACAAAGACACTCCTCCCTACCTCCACCCGAGGAGTGTGGAAATGCTCTTCTCATGGTCATCCCAAGCCCTGCAATCTGCCTGCAGGCCACCTTGGAATGGATACTTCATGGGCAAATGCAAATCATTTGCCTTGATGGAGAATCTCTGAAGCAGAGGTGGGTGAAATGCAGCCCATGGGCCATTGTGTGGCCCCTTCCCAGGCAATTTAAAATAAAAACGTGGCCTTCAGGCACTTGGCAATTCCAGAGCTTGGAAAAATTATCTTTTTCGGAGGGGTGGTGCTCCAACTCCCACATCCAGAAGGCCAACTGATGCCGGTTGGGCAAAACACAAAGGAGTTCTCCTGGTGGATGTGTTAGCCAGTCAGTAGCCATTCAGGTCAAGGAGCCAGAACTCCACCAGAGTGGCATCATGTGCTGGGAGACCTTAGAGAAACCTCCTTGTGATGCGGCAGCTAAAAGAGCCAATGCGATTCTAGCCTGCATCAACAGAGTGTCTAGGTCAAAGGAAGAAATAGTCCCACTCTATTCTTCTTTCTTCAGACGTCATCTGGAGTACTGTTTCCAGTTCTAGACGTCACGATTCAAAAAGGATATTGACATGCTGAAAGGTGTCCAGAGGAAGGAGATCAAAATGGTCCAAGGCCCAGAAACTGTGAAACCCTGTGAGGCATGGCTTAGGGATCTGGGTATGTTTATCCTGGAGAAAAGAAGGTTAGGAAGTAACATGATAGCTATGTTTAAGCATTTGAAAGGATGTCATATGGAGGATGGAGCAAGCCTAGTTTCTGCTGCACCAGAGACTAGGACATGGAGCAATGTCTTCAAACTGCAGGAAACAAAATTCTCTAAGCAATAAGAAGAATGTCTTGATTCTAAGAGTAGTTCAATAGGGGAATATACTGCTGCCTGGGAGTATAGTGGAGTTTCCTTCTTTGGAGGTTGTTCAACAGAGGGTGGATGGCCATCTGTCAGAAGTGCCTTGACTGTGTCTTCCTGTATGGCAGAATGAGGTTGGACTGCATGGTTCTTGGAGTCTCTTTCAACTCTACATTCTATGATTTCTCAAGCAGTGTTGGAAAAAGTACCTAAGCTAGTGTAACTGCCCAGTAGAGTATCTGGCCTTACTCAGAAGCCAGGCCATTTCCGCACTAGCCTGTTATAGTGCAATGATTCCACTTTCAACATCCTATGGAATCCTGGGGTTTGCAGTTTCGGGAGGGGCCAGTCGGCCCCTCCCGAAACTGCAAACCCCAGGATTCCATAGGATGTTGAAAGTGGAATCATAGTGCTATAACAGGCTAGTGCGGAAATGGCCCCAGTTGGGATAGGATCACAGTCCGTCAGGTCCGATTTAAGACACTGGGATTGTCTTATGAATAATCACATGTAGGGTATAAGGCTGTTTCAGATATTACACATCTTGTACGCATCTTAGCTTTGGAGACGAGTGCCACCACAAGCATTCAGTGTTCCCACTTAAGACGACGACTTCATAGTACAATCCATAGGTTAAGTGTGCATAGTGTGCACATGGGTATTTACTCTTGGTTGTTTGCTATCAAGTTGGCTTTGGTGCACGGCAGATTTATGAATGAGAGATCTCTAAGAGCCCAGCCATCAACTGCCTAGCTGTGTTTTTGCAAATTCAGGGCAGCCATAGCTTCTTCGATGGCATCAATCCACCAATAACATGGTCTCCCTCTTTTTCTGCTGCTAGTTACTTTGGCTGCTGGAGATTGATTAGGCTTGATTTGCTCTTGGACTCATTCATTTGTCTTTTTAGCATGGTATTCATAAAACGTGAGAGCCACCACGGTGTAGTGGTTTGAGCACTGGACGATGACTCTGGAGATGAGAGTTCGAATCCCCACTCAGCCATGGAAATCCAGTGGGCGAGTGCCAAGAAACCCCTGTGATAGGTTCACTTTAGGGCCACCTTGAGACAGAAATGACTTCAAGGCACATAACAACATCTATAAAACTCTCTTCAGCACCACATTTCATAGAATCGTAGAGTCACAAAATCATAGAGTTGGAAGAGATCCCAAGATCCATCCAGTCCAACCCCCTACTGCTATGCAGGAACACCCATCAAAGCACTCCCAACAGATGGTCCACCAGCTTCTGCTTAAAAACCTCCAAAGAAGGAGACTCCACCACATACCGGACAGCCCTGACCATCAGGAGTTCTTTCTGAGGTTCAGGTGTAATCTCCTTTCCTGCAGCTTGAATCCATTGCTCCTTGTCCTAGTCTCTGGGGCAGCGGAAAACAAGCCCGCTCCCTCCTCAACATGACATCCCTTCAAATATTTAAACATGGCTATCATGTCCCCTCTTAACCTTCTCTTCTGCAGACTAAACATCCCCAGCTCCCTAAGCCATTCCTCATAGGGCTTAATGGCTTCCAGACCCTTCACCATTTTGGTCACCTTCCTCTGGACACGCTCCAGCTTGTTGATATCCTTCTTGAATTGAGGTGCCCAGAACTGGACGCAATATTCCAAATAAGGCCTAACCAATGAAGAATAGGGTGGTACCATTACCTCTCTCGATCTAGACACCATACTCCTATTGATGCAACCAAGAATCGCGTTGGCTTCCTTGGATGCCGCATCACACTGCTGGCTCCTGTTCATCTTCTGATCTAAACAATTTCAAATGAGTAGATTCTCTTCCTGTCAGCTTTCTCCACCATGTGTCTTTCACACCCATACGCAGAAACTGGAAACAGGATGGCATACACAATCCTAACTTTTGAATTCAATGATAAATCTTGAGTATTTTTGTCTAGTTCCTTTATAGATGTCCTTCCAATTCTAAGGCCATTTCTGCACTAGACTGAGGCCCCTTCCTAAACTGCAAACCCCAGGATTCCATAGCATGTTGAAAGTGGAATAATAGCACTATAACAGTCTAGTGCGGAAATGGGCCTAGTCATCTTTGGACTTCTAGACTGAAGGCTCCATTCTGATTAATGACTTAAGATGGAAAATCTTGAACTAGTTCAATGTTTTCATTGTCTGCTTTAAAGTCATATAAATCTTTGGTGGTCATTATTTTTGTTCTCTTACCGTTCAGCTATAAACTTGCTTTTATATTTCCTTCCTTGACTTTCCTCAGTCATTTTTCCAAATCTTTGCTGTTTTCTGCTGGTAGCATGGTGCCATCTGCAAATCTTAAACTATTGATGTTCCTCCCTCCAGTTTTCCCATTTCCTTCCTCTGAATCTAATCCTGCTTTACATCTATGTTCAGTGTACAAGTTAAACATATAGGGTGACAAAATACAGCTTTCCCGGAACCCCTTGCCAATTGGCAGTGATATATTTAAGTCTCTTACTTTAAGTCTCAAGTCAGGTTTCAAGTCGCTGCCTTCAAGTCTCAAGTCTGGGAGCCCACTATATACCCCAACCTGTATTCCAGAATTTCTGGACAGAGTGGCCACTGCCTAACACATTTTCTGTTTCCCTGTGAGATATGCGCCCTGCACTCTGGGCACGAATCTTGCCTTCTGCTCTTAGGAAAAGTTTTAGAAAGTTCCTCCTATATGTAGCGGGGACAGGCTGCTGAGCAGACCTCAACCTCACCTCAAGCCCATTTGCTGTTCTCTCTGAGAAATGTGTCGGCACTTTGGGTTTGGGACAGATCATCATGGGATCGGAAAGTTGTAAAGTTTCTGGGTGAATGTGTTACGTGACTGAACCAAGTGCAGCAAGTCAGTCGCTAAAAATATGCAAGTCTCGAGTTGAGTTGAGTCAGTGTGTTATTTTTGCCGAGACAAGTCCGAGTCGAGTCACTGAAGTGACTTAAGTCTGACTTGAGTCTGAGTCTCTCGACTCCAGTCTACATCACTGCCAACTGGAAACCATTCTGATTCTCCATATTCTGTACTGACAGTAACCTCTTGTCCCGAGTACATATCAAGAGAATCAAACGTTGTGGCACACCCATTTCTTTAAGAGTAATCCACAGTTTTTTGTGATCCACACAAGCAAAGGCTTTGCTATGATCTATAAAGGCTGCTTTCTTCTGAAATTCTCTGATGCACTCTATTATCCAATGCATGTTTGCGATATGATCCCTAATGCCTCTTTCTTTACTGGATCCAGTTTGGACATCTGGTATTTCTCACTCCATATATGGTGAAAGTGTTTGTTGCAGAATTTTGAGCATCATTCTGCTTGCAGACACTTCTATAATACCCTTCTCTATCCGTTAGGCGTGAAGAGCTGTGAGTGGAGGGCTTTAGCAACTCTATGGCAAGCCTATGGACGGGGGCTTTGGTTGCTGAAGAGAAAGAAAGAGAACTACCAATTTCTGCAGCAGCCCAAAATAGACACACACAGGCACCCGGTTAACTTGCATGTGTATATGGCACAAACAGGATGCTGGCCACAGTTGAAACGTTTGCAAAGGGGTAAATAAAAGCCCATGAAAAGTTTTTATTAAAATGCAATTAAACTATCCATAGAAATTAAGGCCAATTAAAACAAATCAATTAAAAACATTAAGATCCATTAAGATCAGCATAACAGCATACTATTAAAATCCCTAGAAGTCAGTTTCTAAAAGCCCATCACAACAGAAAAGTGTTCATTGGCAACAGAAGGCCAGCAGAAAGACAGCCATCCTCACCTTCCTGTGAGCAGCCACCAAGGATGCCTGGTGACGTTTGCGAAGGTGGTGGGACTGACTGAAATCCCTCCCCCAAAGATCTTAGAATCACTTAAAATGTAATTATGAGCCTAAAAGTCCAGCACTCCACCTTACTTAGGCCATTTCCGCACTAGCCTGTTATAGTTCTATTATTCCACTTTCAACCTCCTATGGAATCCTGGGGTTTGCCTCGGCCCCTCCCTAAACTGCAAATCCCAGGATTCTATAGGAGGTTGAAAGTAGAATAATAGCACTATAACAGGCTAGTGCGGAAATGGCTTTACTAAACATCCATACCTTCCAACATTTGACAGATGAAAACCAGGACATGTGTGGCCAAGGAAGGCCAGAATGCAGTCAAGATGGCAAAAGTTATTAATAAGGAAGAATACACAAGAGAAAGGAGGCTGCAGCAGTTTGGTTTTGCCTGAATCTACAGGAAAAGCCAGGATTCTGCCTTCTCTCCTTCTCTCTCCCTGCTGAATTTATTGAGAACAAACTCCTTTTGCACTTTGGACTCAGTTTGCAGCAATGGAAGCAGGCTGAGGACAAAGGGGGAAAGTGTGAGGAGCAAGAAACTGGGACACTTTAAATGCTACTGAAAAAGTAGGATGACAGAGGATTAATCTGGACATTCCCTGCCAAATCGGTACAGTGGGAAGATATCAAAGATCCTCTGGCAATAAACAGTTATTAGCCATTAACTGTTAGTCTGTTCTGAATCTCCCAACACTCTGATTTGTTGGAAGAACCCCAGTTCTAGTATCAGAAATGGAAAAAAGCTTCCACCTTCCTCCATTCCCCCCACTTTCTCCACACCATGCATAATTTTATATACAGTCAGCTCTCTGTATCCACAGGCTCTGCATCCACAGATTCAACCAACTGTGGTTTGAAAATATTCAGAAAAAAAATTCCAAAAAAGTGATTTTGCTGGATGCTGAGCACCACGCATAGGCAATACCCTGCTCTAGCCTCCCACCATTTTGCAGGCCCTCTCCTGCACTTGTTTGAGTTTTTCTTTTTGCTATTTTATATAAGGGACATAATCCAGTGATATATTTAAATCTTTTATTCCAAGTCTCAAGTCAAGCCTGAGGTCTCTACCTTCAAGCCTCAAGTCAAGTCTCAAGTAATTGAAGATACTTTTGAGTCAAGTCTCGAGTCTGGAAGCCAACTTTACACCTCAACCTATATTCCAGAACTGCTGGACAGAATCAAATAAAGTCAGTTTTAACAATTTAAGCAGACTCGGCCCTCCCCATTTGCAATTTTGCCATCTGCAGCTTCAGAGGTGAGGAATAGGATCCTTCTTACTCCCTCTTCCTGAAGCTGGAGGCTTTTGTGCCAATGGGCATAGAAGAATCTGCAGCTTTGAAAAAGGAGAACAAGATCCTTCTTACTCCTCACTTCCAAAGCTGGAGGATTTTTCAGAAGTGGGGAATAGGATCCCTCTTACACCCCATTACTGAAGCTTCAAAGGTTTTAGAAGGAAGGATCCTTCCTCCTCAAGCCCATAGCCTAATGCATTTGCTGTTTCCCCTTTGAGAAACATGCCCTGCTCTTTGGGGCGAGTCTTGTTTTCTGCTCTTAGGAAAATTTTTAGACGGCTCCCCCGATATGCAGCAGGGACAGGCTGCTGAGCAGACCTCAAGCCTGACTCAGGCCCATTGCCTAACCCGCTTGCTGTTCCCCTCTGAGAAACGCGCCCACACTTTGGGCTTGAGAGAGATTGTCGTGCAACCAGTAGGCAAAAAGAGATGGAAACCTTGTTCAAAGCTGTAAGGTTTCTGGATGAATGTGTTATGTTACTGAAGCAAGAGCAGCAGGTCAGTCACTAAAAATACACAAGTCTCGAGTCGAGTTGAGTCAGTGCATCATTTATTGCTGAGTGGAGTCTGAGGCCCTTTCCGCACGGCATTTTCCATGCAGAAGGGCGCCTGGAGCGTTGTGCGATTGCGAGGAGCAATCTGTACGACGCACTCAAAATCGCGTGATGCTCCAGGGGCCGGCAGGCACCGATTGCGCACCTTGTCATTTTCAGCTAGAAGCCAAAAATGGTGCGCGATTGTGCATTGCTCCCAGGCCCCGCGCGCAATTACCTGCCGTGCGGAGCCTCCAGAGTCGCGCTTCCTGCCCCAGTGCAGCCTGGGAAGGTCCCGGGCTGCGCTGCGGAAGGAAGAGGCGGGGCTCTTGCACGAGCAGGCAGCTCGCACGGAGCCAAAGGACCCCGGACACGAGAGTCTCTCGCCAGAGGCTGCTCGTGCGATCCCCGCACCCCAGCGCTGGAAGAAGGTAAAGTGCGGAAGGGGCCCAAGTCGAGTCACTGAAGTAACTTAAGTCTGATTTGAGTCCGAGTCTATCGACTCGAGCCTACATCACTGCATTTTACTGTGCTATTGTATCTAATGGGACTTGAGCACCTACAGATGTTGATGTCCATGGGGGGGTCCTGGAACCAAACCCCACTGGTTACTGAGGGCCCGCCGTACCTCTCTCTTTTCGCTCCTTATCTATCCAAACAGGCCCAGTCGCTGTGACCCTTCTTCACGGTGGAGCTGCTCCACTCCTTTGGTCATTTTGGCTGCCTTTTCTGAAACTCTTCTGGCTCCAAAATGTTGCTTTTGAGAACACTTTGTATTCCTGATGTGGGATGGCACCAAAGATTTGTACAAATTAGGGATAGCCAGACGTTTGCACTACAACTTCCACAGTCCATGGAGTGACTGGTGGGAGTTGCAGGCTTAAATACTGGGGAAATGGGTGCAGGGGAGAGAACAGAAAGCAGAGCAAAGCACAGCCTGTGGGCCCCATACAGCCTGCAGGACCATTTTTTGACTCCTGGGATCAAATAATTTTTTTGAATTTTTTTCCAAAACAATTTTGGAACCCGCTGGATAGCATGGGAGGCATTTTCACCACGTTTCTTGCCTCCCCCCTCCCCGCAAGCCATTTAGGGCCAGCATAGCCCTTTTTTAAAAAGACAAGGGGCGTACAGGCTTCCAGGTCACTCCATGTTGTATAAAAAACTGCTCCTAGGTCTAAAATGGTTCTGGGGAGGCCAAAAAAAAATGGTGAAAATGCCACGTCCCGGGGGCATACGGGGCATTCTGGGGCAAAACTGATTTTTTTAAGGGGATATGTCCCCCAACATCCTTTGGGCAGCCAATAGGACCCCCGTGTGATAAATTATGTTCTATTCTCTTCTGTTATGTTGTATAGCTTCATTTCTAATCTGCCTTTCCCCTAAAACCAGGATTAAGGTGCCCTGCAAGATGGAAAATGCACGTAGCTAAAAACACACTGAAACCATGTTAAACTATCTGCAGATTTTAAAATTATATAAAACATTAGTTTAAAAGAAAAGACTAAAAGTACGGTTAAAAGCCTGTTGCAAGGGGGGAAGGTCTTCATCCGCCAAAATAAAGAGAGCAAGAAGGAAGTCACTCTGGGCCTTTCTGCACTACACTATGATAGTGCTATGATTCCACTTTTAATCTCCTGTGGGATTCTGGGGTTTGTTGTTTCCTGAGGTCCAAGAGCTCTCTGGCTGAGAATTCCAAAGGCCCCTCCCTAAACTGCAAACCCTAGGATTCCATAGGATATTGAAAGTGGAATAATAGCACTATAACCGTGTAGGGCGGAAAGGGACTCTAACTTCACGAGGAACAGAACTGCAGAACCTGAGACCAACCACTGAGAAGCCCCTGTCTCGTATTTCCGCCAGATGTGGCTGTGAGGGTGCTGGAACCAAGGGAAGGGTCTCCTGGGAAGATCTCAAGGCCCAAAGAGGCAGTCCTTCAGATTCGTGGACCCAACGGCGCAAAGTTTTAGAAGGTCATAGCCACCACTGTTTTGCGCTGTGCTTCAAAAGAGATTGGTTGCCAATGAAACTGTTGCAACAAGGGAAGCGTGAGACATTTCTACATGAGAAGCTCTTTTGTTCCGGTGAAAAGTTTCCATTTGCTTGTTTTAATTCCCCCTGGCTTTCTGCTGGCATGGTGTCAACTGGCCACCTTTGCTTTATCGGTTCAGCACAACTCTCAACAGCACAATCCTGGGCACAAACGGTGAAAATGAGGTGGGGGAGTCCTTTGTCTTTGTGCCCCTCTTCCCATCTGTTGCCTGTCTTGCTTTCATAGATATATGCAAGAAAAGACACTGACCCAAGGTGGCCCCAGCCTGGATAATGCCATCTGCAGGGCTACAAGTATCTCGAGTGTCTCCACTAAGCCTCTCCAGGGCCGTCTAATCCCAGCTAAAGTTTCACACCTGCCCGCTTTCCCCTCTTTATCCCTTTCTCCTGGATAGCTCAGAAAGTCTTGGCTAAGAGTGACAGCTGTTGAATCATTCACTTGACACCCACAAACTCTGGATTAAAAACAAAAATCCCCATGCAAAATCTTGAAGTAAACAGAGCTACACTGCAAGGCAAATAATGCTGCAACCCTAGCTGTGCTTACTCAGGTGTAAGCCACATTCGAATAAGTAGGATTTCTTTCTGAAATGACAAGCAGAGAGCAGCTACAACCAGTGATGTAGACTCGAGTCGGTAGACTCGGACTCAAGTCAGACTTACATCGCTTCAGCGACTCAACTTGGCCATAAATGATGCACTGGCTCGACTCGATCTGACTTGACTTGAGACTTGCATATTTTTAATGTCCGACTTGATACCCTTTGTTCAGTAACATAACACATTCATCCAGAAACCTTACGACTTTGAACAACGCCTCCATCTCTTTTTGCCTACTAGTCACACGAAAATCTCTCTCAAGCCCAAAGTGTGGCTGCATTTCTCAGAGGGGAACAGCAAACATGGCCCTTTTCGCACACAGTTTCTTTTGCGAGAGGGCCCCTTGAGCGTCGCGGAAATGGGAGCGGTGGTCCGTACGACGCACTCCCATTTACGCGACGCTCACGAACCTAACGCGAACCACGCACGCATTTTTTATTTTCGGCTTCAAGCCGAAAACGCTGCGCGGTCGTGCAAGGCTCCCGGGGCCCTCGTGCATTTACCTGCCCTGCAGTGCATCGGACGAGCAGGCCGGTCACGCTTCCTGCCTCAGCGCTAGCTAGCCTGCAATTCCCAGGTTGCGCTGCGGTGGGAAGGGGCGGGGCGTTCGCGTGGCGCTCGCGTGACCGGCAAGCCAGCTGCGGGACGACGGAGCCCCAAAGAGAGCGCCTCGTGCAAGGGGCTGCTCGTGCAAACGCCACTGCCCACCTCCGCGAAAAAGACAGATGCGGAAAGGGCCTGTGTTAGGCAACAGGCCTGAGGAGAAAGGATGCTTCCTTCCAAAGCTTTTGAATCTTCAGTAATAAGGAGTAAGAAGGATCCCATTCCCCATTTCCAAAGCTACAGGTGGCAAAACTTCAAATGTGAAGAGTTGACTCTGCTTAAATTGTTAAAACTGACTATTTCACTCTATCCAACAATTCTGGAATTTTGGTTCAGGTATAAAGTTGGCTTCCAGACTTGAGACTTGACTTGAAAGTATCTTCAATGACTTGAGACTTGACTTGAGACTTGAAAGTAGAGACTTGAGACTTGGAGTAAAAGACTTAAATACATCACTGTATTTAAGTCCTCTAAAATGTTAGAGACGAAAAGTGGGACGCATGGGGCCAAGCACCACTGGAATGTTGTCAAAATGGCAAAAGTTATTAATGAGGAAAAACACCCAAGACAGGAGAGGCTGCAGCAGTTTGGGACATTTTAAAAGCAACTGAAAAAGTGGGATTACAGAGGATTAATATAATCCCACTCACTCCTCTCCTCCCTCCTGAGTTAACTTTTGAACTCAGTTTGCAGCAAATGAAGTAAGCTGAGGACAAAGGCGGAAAGTGTGAGGAGGAGAAAGAAACTGGGACATTGTAAAAGCAGCTGAAAAGAGAGGACAGAGGAATAACCAGAACTGTCCTTGCCAAACTGGGATAACTGAGTGGTAAGAGATACATGATTCTGAGCCTGAGCTTGGGAAAGGTTACCTTGTGGTCTGCAAGTCTCAGAATCCACCAGCTTGCATGGGAGATTGTGCGGGCTGGATTCAGAAAGGTAATTTTTCCAAACTCTGGTTAGAGGTCTGCTGCTGACAACCTCATGATCCACAGAGACCTCAAATGAGGAAAAGAAGAAAGTGCCCCAAAGAAAATGGAACCCCATGTAGGCCTGAGGGGTGTGCTGCCCACACTTGCCCCTTGACAGAGGTCCTGGCTAGTTGGAGGCAATGGTAGCAGTGGGCCAACAGGTTCACAGACTCAAAGAATCATAGACTATTCCCGTACTAGACTGTTATAGTGCTATTATTCCGCTTCCAACATCGTATGGAATCCTGGGGTTTGCAGTTTAGCGCGGGGCCTCAAAGGCCCCTCCCGAAACTGCAAACCCCAGGATTCCATAGGATGTTGAAAGTGGAATAATAGTCCAGTGCAGAAATGGCCAAGAATACTGAGAACCAGTTTGGTGTAATGGTTTGAGCGCTGGACTACAGTCCTGGAGAGCAGGGTTCAATTCCCCACTTGGCCATGGAGATCCATTGGGTTACTTTGGGTGCGCCACACACTCTCAGCCCCAGAGAACCCCGTGATAGGGTTGCCAGAAATCAGAAACGACTTGAAGGCACACAACAGTAAAGACAAGAATAACACTGTTAAGAGAGTGGATATAGATAGGAGAAGGAAGAACTCATAAAACTAGAGGAAACATAATTCTGTCAGGGCATTTGTAGCCTCTCTAAAATATATCAGAGGCATCTGCAAAATAAAACAAAGGCTAGAGAATGCCGGCTACAATCCTCCACCTGATTACACAGAAGTACGCCTTATTAAACTCAGTGGGACTTACTTTCTTAGTTTATGGAGTTCTCTATATATAGCTCCACATATATAGTCCTGTCATCCACCAAACACCTCCCTCTCACGCGCCACATCTCGCTGTTTCCAAATATTTTGGTCTTGCCCACTCATTGCCAAGCCTGCCTTGTCAGCAACAGAGCCTTGTTTTGCAGGAGAAAAGAAAGTAAAATAAAACAGAGATTGCCTAGTGCTCAATCCTTGGATCCGCTACTCAGGGCTTGGAAAGTTATCTTTTAAAAAGTAATAGTTACAGGTGTGTTTCCAAGGCCATTTCTGCATTAGACTGCTGTAGTGCTACTATTCCATTTTCAACATCCTATGGAATCCTCGGGTTTCCAGTTTAAACCCCACGATTTCATAGCAAGTTGAAAGTGAAATAATAGCACTATAACAGTCTAGTGCAGAAATGGCCCAAGTCTTCTCCCACCCCACCCTCTTCCTCCTCTTCCTTTTCTATTTATTTGTCCTTTGCTTCCGTAATTTTAGTTCCTTAAGAAAATTGGAACGCTACAAGTTTTATTAGTAACTTGAACAATTACAGTTGCACACACACAAAAAGCAGTGAAGTTGTATCCCGCTAAGTTCCAAGTGTAACACAATACACTTATCCCTTCGTTATTACAATTTAATTCATTATTTTGATTTCATATGTTTTTTTAAAGGATTTTAACTTTTTTGGAAGCTGCCTTGGGGCTCTCTCTGGGAGAAAAGTGCCATATAAATAAAATAAATAAATGTGGTTCATGATCCTATTGGACAAGGTGATGATGAGGCCCCTCCCCAAACTGCAGACTCCAGGATTCTGTAGGATGTTGAAAGCGGAATAATAGCACTATAACAGGCTAGTGTGGAAATGTATCCCTTTTCTCTCTCTTCTGCGCACTATCCTCCTTTGCCCTCAGCTTACTTTCATTTCTGGAAATTTGATTTAAAGTGCAAAGGTAGTTTGCATTCCATTAACTGAGCACGAGGAAGAGGAGAAGAAAGAGGGGTCTTCCCAAAAGGCTCAGGCAAAAGCAAACTGCTGCAGCTGGCCCTATCTTGTCTGTTCCTCATTCATAACCTTTGTCATCCTGGCCACAATCTGATGTCGCTTGGACACATTTGTCTTAGTTTCCACCTGCAAAATGTTGGAGGGCATGAAATCTCAAGAGCCTTGGCTGGCCTGGGGCTCTTTGATGTTGCACCAGTATATTGCAATGATTGCACTTTAACCGCCAGGACAACCATCTCTGTAATCCTGGGGTCATTGGCAGAGCTTGGAGTGTGTGTGGGGGGGCAGGACTGTGGCGCGAGGGGCGTGGCCACTGTATGTGGGGGCGTGGCTGTGCTATGTGTGGGTGCGGCCAGGGGCATGGGGGCGTGGCTTTGGGCCGGGACGTCCGAAAAACATCGCCGCCCAGGGCGAACCTACATTCCTACGTGACTGCCTGGGGTTTGTAGTTCAGTGAGATAGAAGAACTCTCCGACTGAGAATTGCAAATGTGTTGTTGTTGTTGTCCTAAGGTGAACCTATCAAGGGGTTTTCTGGAGCTGAGAATGTATGATGTGTACAAGGTCACCAACCCAGTGGGTTTCCACATTCTAAATAACCCTCCCTAAACTGCAGTTCCTAGGCCATTTCCGCACTAGCCTGTTATAGCGCGACGATTCCACTTTCAACATCCTCTGGAATCCTGGGGTTTGCAGTTTCGGGAGGGGCCGGCTGGCCCCTCCCGAAACTGCAAACCCCAGGGTTCCAGGATGTTGAAAGTGGAATCGTCGGCTATAACAGGCTAGTGCGGAAACAGCCCTAGACTATCATAGAATGTTGTCACAGCCATTAAAGTGGAATCATTGAGATAAAACTTGTTTGGCATGCAAGGACCCTTGCAAACCACAGATGAGTCTCAGGGCGAAGATCCCTCTTCTCCAGACCGAAGAACAAAGGGGAGGAATCACAGAGCAAGAACACTGTCTGGAAAAGCATATGTATATTTGTTTTCCTTATTTGTTAGTCTTGGTGTTCCACGTTTGAAATCTTAGGGTCTGAGATGATCCCGACCTCACAACCTAAGAGAATTCCAGCCTTAGATTACAACCCTCCAGTTGGCTTGGGGATTCTGGGCATTAGAAATCTGAGTCTTATTAGTAGTGGATTCACTGAATCCAACACTTATGTAAATCTCATGGATTCAATGGTTCTCCTCTAGCTGGGATTACCAATGAGATTCAGGCCTTGTTCTGGAAAAAAAAAAAAAATCCCCACATCCTACCCAAGCTCTGGAAACTGGAATTAATTTCAAGTAATATTGCCTTTTTGTTTTTTTCATTATGGTGACACACAGCTTCCACACTCTGAATACCAAATTGCAAGATTGTGCAATCAAACAGTTGCACTGTGGAACACACAGCACCCAGAGGGAACTAGGAATTAGGCCCCAATATTTCAGGATCAGTCTCTGATGTCATAAGAGGAGACACCTTGTGAAGTCACACAGGTGATGTCACAAGAGTAGCCTTGGGTGATGTCACTATGTGGGATCCCTTAACCACCAGCCACAGTTGCACAAAGTGTATCATTCAAGCCAAAAAAAACAAAAGGGGAACGCACACACACACACCCTTTCAAGACCACACTCTTGCCCTGAGATTCCTCCCCCTTGCCCTGAGTCCTGGAGAAGAGGGGCCGACCCCTGAGATTTGAAAGCCCCAGTTGCAATAACAGTCTTGAGCCCTTTGGTTCTGGCTCCTTTGGCTTTTTGAAAGGGGTTTCTGTCTTTGTGAACAGGACAGAGAGAAAGAGAGAGAGATGATGATGATTGTGCAAAGAGAAGGATTGAGCAAGAAGTAGAGGGGCCATAAAGCTCCCTCCTGGCCTAGTAAAGCTGTCACCCAAATGGATGGTTTTTATATCAGAGCCTATAAAACGCTGCCAGTCGACTCCATTAGCCACCGAGGGCCAGGAGAGAAACCATCTTCCGGCTCATCCATCACCTCTAAAGAGGGGTGGAGGAGGGGAAGCAAAAGGCAGACCCCCCACCATTCAAAGACACCCCCCTTCCATATTCCCACCCGGCCTGCCTCGCACGCCAGACCCCAGGTGCCTCGGGCAATGGTAGGCAAAGTTTCTTTGCTCATCTGCCACCATCAGTCAAGGGCTCCTTAGCGAATGGGACTCTGGGGACAATTTCTCCCTGGACATGGAGGGCTTGATGGAAGGCTTAAATGGAGACTGAGACGTCTTTAGCCCCAAAAGTTCATTGGGGGGAATTACCCAGGGAGGAGGAGATGTGCCCCAGGGGAGATGCTAACTGCTAACGCCATCTGTCCTCGCTGCACAAAAGAGGCCTCTGCGATTTCAGCCTCCCCTCCTCATTGCTGGACCTGAGATCTATGCCAGACAAGAAAGATACCTTTGGGTGAGCAACATTTCTTTTATTTATTGGTGGAAACTATGTTTTTCCTGCCTCTCTGCCCACTGGGACTCCTGAAGCGATGCCCAACAGATCTAGCATTCCTTAAAAAACCAGATCAGAGCTATTTTTAAAAAAAGGCCATTTCCAAAGGCCCACGTTCGTTAAATAACAGATACCAAAAGCTAACCCTAAGGGGGATTTTTAAGGACCAAAGGCAGAATGGAACAACAGCTTCTTGGCTGCTCCATCCAAGGAAAGGTTGACTTCTGGTGGGAGGGAGTCCCACAGTTAAGGGGCTGCCACAGAGAAGCTCCTGCTTTATCTACTCACTAAACCAGCCTATCTGAGTGCCCGGATTTGCTGCAGGGTCTCTGGAAATAGTCAAAATACTATGGGGGGAAGAGACTATTTAGATATCCTGGTCGTAAGTTATTTAAAATTTTGTCAAAGATCAAAACAAACCCCTTGAATTGCACAGGGAAGACAGTGAGTTTTTTCCCCAGCTGAATGGTGCCAGCGTTAGCTTTTTGAAACCAGTTCCTCTCTTTCTGAATAGGGGAGAGAGAGAAGATGACGACGACGACGACGCTTATGGTTGGGCAAAGGACTGAGCAAGAGGCAGAGGTGCCATAAAGTACACACCAGACAACTGTCTCACCGCTACGACCATTTCCGCACTGCCCTGTTATAGTGCCATGACTCCATTTTCAACATCTTGTGGAATTCTGGGGTTCGTAGTTTTCTGAGGCCAAAGAGCTCTTTGGCTGAGAATTCTAAATGCCGCTCCCTAGAAGGCAAACCCCACGATTTCATAGGAGGTTGAAAGTGGAGTAATAGCGCTGTAACAGGGCTGTGTGGAAATGGCCTACCTTTTTGTGGTAGCTAAAGCTTTCCAATACTTTTCAAGCGCAGCTCCAAGCAGCGTGCATTACAGTAGTCTATTATTTCAAACTTTTCTTACTTTTATAGTAAGGTCAGCTACTACTTTCTCATCCCTCCCTTTCTCCTTCTCAACTCCACCTTCAGTTCTAAGCAACATGCAGTTTAGTATATGTAGAGAGAAACTGTAAATATAGAAGGAGTGTATGTGAGAGGAGGCAGGGGGCTCATTAAAGGTGTGATTTGTGCCCATTTTATATTGCTCCATTTTAAGGTTGTTTCTTGATGCTTTTTGATATGTATTGCCACTTCCACATCAAAACATGCCCTGACTTTAAAAAAAAACTTGTGTAAAAAAGTGGCATGTTTCAGTTCGTTTGTGGGCATCTTGCTTGTGATGTGAATTGTGAGATCATATGCAGACGTCCACGAGGGTTGCTGTGGAGGGCACTGACCTCCCAAATACAAATTCTGCCCCTTAAACAATATGTTTCTTAAATCCTCAAAATTTCTAGCTTTTCAGAGAGTGAGAAACTGAAAGCTGTTCACACTTAACAATGCTTCCGCTTCCTGTGTTTGCACTCCTTTGGGAACTTTGCCTGCCTCTTTTCTTTGAATGCCTCACCTGTATTTCTAAATGTTCAGGTGACTGCAATGTTAGAAATTTGGAAACTGAAGGAAAATTTCACTTTGCTGTTGCATATTGTTGAAATCATTACAGTGACTTACAGTGACCCTATCATAGGTTTTCTTGGAAAGATGTATTCAAGGGAGGGTCACCACTGCCTTCTTCCAAGGCTGAGAGAGTGTGACTTGCTCAAAGTCACCCGCTGAATTTCCATGGCCAAGCAGGGATGGGCTCCCAGAGTTCTACTCCAACACTACACTGTTGCTGTCGTTAAAAGCTTTCAGGTTAACTCTGGCTTACAGCAACTCTTTCCTGGGGTTTTCTTGGTGAGATTTGTTCAGAGGGGGTTTCCCATAGCCTTCCTCTGAGGCTGAGAAAGTGTGACTTGCCCAAGGTCACCCAGTGGGTTTCAATGGCTGAGCAATAATTCTAACCCTGGTCTATAAGGAGTTGTTCTGGAACAAAACAAGTTTAAAGGAAAATTGGGAAGAGAAACCACTGGATTGGGGTTTATTCACCAATTCCAGTCATTAGCAGAAGAATGAACAGAGGCAACAGTTTCTTACCACACTAAATATATGTATGGGTTTTACACATCTAACAAAGGGATTCTCTTCAGAAGGTCCTACCTCGAGGAAACTTAGACCACTTCCGCACTAGACTGTTATAGTGCTATTATTCCACTTTCAACATCCTACGGAATCCTGGAGCTTGCAGTTTAGGGAGGTGCTGGCCCCAGGATTCCATAGGATGTTGAAAATGGAATAATAGCACTATAACACTCTAGTGTGGAAATGGCCTTACTCTTTGGGGTAAGCGGACGATACTGCCTTTGGAAAACATAGCTTTAACATCTCAAGCCAAACAGACTGTGCTGTTTGACATTACTGCATCACCTTACACACCTCTTTTAAAGTTTTACATCCAGGGTAGCACAATTTATATCCTTCTGCATCCCATTACGCTCTCATCCCAACTGCCCAACCATGTAACTATAAAAACCTGTCACTTGAATTTTGTATTTCATCAACCCATCTGAAGCAGTGGATTAAAATCCCGGAAAGTTCATGCTAAAATAAATCAGCCAAGTGCTACTAAATTGCTTTCTCTCCCCTTTCCTTTTACGTTGAAACAGAATAACAGGGCTACCTCCCAGAAAAAAAAATCCCTTTCCAGTGCCACTCACCCTGATACCTATCTCCCTACCTCCCTTCCATATTATATTAAAGGACATAATATCGATGATGGAGCAAGCTTGTTTTCTGCTGCCTCAGAGACTAGGGCATGGGGCAATGGCTTCAAACTACACTCCACCTAAATATTAGGAATAACTTCCTGATGGTAAGAGCAATTCAAGAACGGAACATGCTGCTTGGTTGTGCGGTTGATTCTCTTCCTTTGGAGGCTTTTAAACAGAGGCTGGGTGGCAATCTGTTGAGAATGCTTTGATTGACTGCACGGCAGAATGGGGTTAGACTGGATGACCCTTGTGGTCTCTTCCAACTCTAGGATTCTATGAAGTTCAGACTAAAACCCAGAACAAATTTCCCCCATCCTCACTGATGGGATGGGTACCAGCTGCTGCTGATTTCAAGCAAGAAAAGGAACTTCTGGCATCTACTGAAAGAAGGGAGCCTGGGAGGCCACAACAAGAAGTGGAAGAGGGCTGCATAAAAACAGCTCCCTGCCATGCCATCCGCACATCCGGAGCGTCGGGGCCAAGAGGAGAAAGGGCCCAGATTCCAAACCTTCTGCAACCTCTGGGGCAGCGGGCCAGGGAAAGCTGCGCTCTTTTGCCGTCACCCGTAGAACGTGGCTCCGGATGGCTGCGTTACCAAGGACACTGACATGTGACAACAGGCACAGTTAATCCCAGACTTCAAATATTCGGCACAGAAAGGTGGCCGAGCGGGAGGGAGGAAGAGAGAGACGAGGATTTAATGGGCTTTGGACCATTTCCCAGGCCTTGCAATATGTCCGGAATGCGGCTGCTGAGGCTAAAGCAGCAGAGCTGTGTCTTTGGGGAAGGGACCAAGGGCACGCACGCCCAGCGCCTCCGAGAAAGAAACGGAGCTCCATGGCTGCTTCTCCTGGCGGGGCAGGTTTATC
Source organism: Iguana delicatissima (assembly GCA_948472985.1). Classification (NCBI taxonomy): domain Eukaryota; kingdom Metazoa; phylum Chordata; class Lepidosauria; order Squamata; family Iguanidae; genus Iguana; species Iguana delicatissima. The sequence goes on from CAOKZL010000115.1 coordinate 60,436, forward strand.
TTCGGGTGGGGGGCAGAAGAGAGAATAATGAACTGGGGAGGGGGAAAGGGGCATCTCTTTTTGTGCCAGGCAGGAAGTCTGGCTACAAGCCTTCCCAGAGCTTGGAGAGCTTATTTTATTGCCGCTCCCAGAATCCACTGGCCTGCAATGGAGATACAGAGATGCAGTCCAAAAAATTTAATGTTTCAGACACCAGCCCTTCCTAGATCAGTTGAAAAAGGATATTGCTGTACCCTCCAACTGTTCACAGATAAAAACCAGGACGCACGTGGCCAAGAAGAGCAGAGCATAAGGAAGACAGCAAAAGTTATTAAGGAGGAAGAACCGGCAAGCTAGGAGAGACTGCAGCAGTTTGCTCTTGCCAGAGCCTCTTGGGAAGGGCAGGATTCTGCCCCCTTCTCTCCCTCCCATGAGTTAATGGAGTATAAACTCCTTTTGCACTTTGAACTCAGTTTGTAGCAACTGAAATAAGCTGAGGACAAAGTGAGAAAGTGGGCAGAGGAGTGAGAAATTGGGATATTTTAAACACAGCTGAAAATGTGAGATGGCAAAGAAATAATCAGGACTGTCCTTGCCAAGTCAGGACAATTGAAAGGCTTGGATTGTATTATTGGGAAAGGTACAGAAAACGGGAACTGAAATAAGAAAAAAAATTAGAATCACCCTGTTAAGGTTACCCTTTAAACTTCCTAGCTGAGAAAAAAGATAAGTATGGAGAGACATGATGCGGTGTATCAAATACAGTCAATGTGGACAAAGAGGTATGGAAAATTTTTTCGTCTTCCACATAATAACCGGCCCCAGTCTAATCCCTGGGAACTGGTTGATGGGGGATTCAAATAGAAGGAACAATTTCTTTACACAGTAAGTGATTTAGCTGTGGAACTCACTGCCACAGTGGGTAAGCATGGTTACCAGCTTGGATGCTTTAGAGAGCAAATTGGATGGTTCATGGAGGTTTGGGCCATCAGTGGGCTACTAGTCAGAATGGCTATATATCCAGCTTGCAAATACATTTTGACTGCCAAAAAAGGCAAATCATGACCTATCTATCACACACTCTCAGCCCTAGAAAATGCATGACAGGGTTGCCTTAGAATTGCCATAACTTGGAAATGACTGGAAGGCACACAACAGCAGCAAGTATATCACTTGTGACTGTGTGCGAAAACTAAACAACATGAGGAAAAGCAGCATGTCACTGCAGAAATCGTGGAAACATGACAAAATAGGTCGAAACCATGATGCACACATTGAATGTATGGCTTCTGGTTATGACTAAAAGGGATTGAAAGAGTAGATCGTCAAAAAGAGCTGGGGGGCTGTTTGTATTTATACTCTGGCTTTCTCCCAGAGTGAGACTCAAGGCAGCTTCCAAAGGAAGATAATTACAATATAAGCACATACAGTTGAAAACAGAATACTTTATTTTATGCCAGAATACTTTATCTCTGTGCTTCTTAAGCTATTTGATGTGAGGGACCAGCAGGTTTTCTTTTCCACAGTGTGACAGAGAGCAGCAGCATATTTGCACCCATTGACTACAACAGTTTCTTTCTTTCTTGGAAACTCACAAGCAGCCAATAGCTCATGGACTGCCACTAGCCCAAAGACCACCATTTGGAGCATCATTGGCTTTAGATTACAACAGGATAGCTCTAAAGGACACCTGCAGCCCTCTCACTGGTTTGTCGGGGACAAAATCCTGATTGCTCTTCTGTCATCCCGCTTTTTCAACTACTTTAAAAATTCCTTGGTTTCTCTCTCCTCCTCACCCCACTTTCTGCCTTTGTCTTCAGCTTAATTCCATTGCCGCAAACTGAGTTTGGTCTCAATTCACTCAGCAGGGGGAGAGGACAGCACGGGGGGGGGGGCAAATCTTGTTTTGATACTTCTCAGCCACACTTGTCCAGGTTTTCATTGGTGAAATGTTGGATGTACACGTCTGGAAAATCCTAAACCTTAGGAAGGACTTTGTGATGGAAAAAGCAATTCAGCAACGGAATACGCTGCCTCAGTAGAGTGTGGCGGAGTCTCCTTCTTTGGAGTTTTTTAAGGAGAGGCTGGATGGCCATCTGTCTGGAGTGCTTATAGAATCATAGAATCATAGAAATGTAGAGTTGGAAGAGACCCCAAGGGCCATCCAGTCCAACCCACTTCAGCCATGCAGGAAAACCCTCAAAGCACTCCCGACAAGTGGCCATCCAGCCTCCGCTTAAAAACCTCCAACGAAGGAGACTCCACCACACTCCGTGGCAGCACATTCCACTGCCGGACAGCCCTGACCGTCAGGAAATTCCTCCTGAGGTTCAGGCGGAATCTCCCCTCCTGCAGCTTGCATCCATTGCTCCTTGTCCTGGTCTCTGGAGCAGCAGCAGAAAACAAGCCCCCTCCCTCCTTGACATGACATCCCTTCAAATATTTAAACATGGCTATCATGTCCCCTCTCCACCTTCTCTTCTGCAGACTAAACATCCCCCGCTCTCTAAGTCTGTCCTCATAGGGCATGGCTTCCAGGCCCCTCACCATTTTGGTTGCCCTCCTCTGGACCTGCTCCAGCTTATCCATATCCTTCTTGAATTGGGGTGCCCAGAACTGGACACAGTATTCAAGATGAGGTCTAACCAATGCAGAATAGAGTGGTACCAATACCTCCCTTGATCTAGACACCATACTCCTATTGATGCAACCAAGAATTGCGTTGGCCTTCTTGGCTGCCGCATCACACGGCTGACTCATGTTCAGCTTGTGGTCTATGAAGACTCCTAGATCCCTTTCACACGTACTGTTAGCCAGCCACGTGTCCCCCATCCTATATTTCTGCATACCATTTTTTCTGCCTAAGTGTAGGACCTTACATTTCTCTCTGTTGAAATTCATTTTGTTAGCCTTGGCCCAGCTCTCCAATCTGTCCAGGTCCTTTTGAATTTTGATCCTGTCATCAGGCGTATTAGCAACCCCTCCCAATTTGGTGTCATCTGCAAATTTGATCAGCGTGCCCTCTATTCCTTCATCCAAGTCATTAATGAAGATATTGAACAGCACCGGGCCCAGGACAGAACCCTGTGGCACCCCGCTAGTCACTTCTCTCCAGGATGAGAATCTGCCATTGGTGACCACCCTTTGGGTACGGTCAGTCAACCAGTTACAAATCCACCTGACAGTAGCCCTGTCCAGTCCACATCTTACTAGCTTCTTTGCAAGAATGTCATGGGGAACTTTGTCAAAGGCCTTACTGAAATCAAGATATACTATGTCCACAGCATTCCCTTCATCTATCAAGCAAGTAACTCTATCATAAAAAGAGATAAGATTAGTCTGGCATGACCTATTTTTGAGAAATCCATGTTGACTTTTCGTAATTACGGCATTGTTTTCTAAGTAATTAGAAACTGACTGTTTGATGATCCGCTCCAGGATCTTTCCAGGTACTGATGTCAGGCTGACTGGGCGATAATTATTTGGGTCCTCTTTTTTTCCCTTCTTGAAGATGGGGACAACATTTGCCCTCCTCCAGTCTGCCGGAACTTCTCCGGTCTGCCAAGAGTTTTCAAAGATTATAGCAAGAGGTTCCGCAATGACCTCTGCGAGTTCTTTTAAAATCCTAGGATGCAATTCATCTGGCCCTGGAGACTTGAATTCATCCAGTGTGGCCAGGTATTCCTGTACTACCTCTCTATCTATTCTGTGCTGCATTTCCCCCACTTCCTCACCTGCTCCCCAACCGCCAGGTTGCGTGTTTTTATCCTTTTGGGAAAAAACTGAGGCGAAGAAGGTGTTGAGGAGTTCTGCCTTTTTCTTCCTCCTGTTATTAATTCACCATCTTCCCTGCGCAGTGACCCTATCGTCTCCTTCTTTTTCGTTTTGCTGCGGACGTATTTAAAAAAGCCCTTTTTATTGTTTTTAATGTCTCTGGCCAGCCTAAGTTCGTTCTGTGCTTTAGCCTTTCTGACCTTCTCCCTACATCTCCTGGCTACTTGCTTATAATCTTCTTTGGTGATTTCCCCCTTCTTCCATTTCCTGTACATGTTTTTCTTAACACTTAGCTCAGCTGAGAGCTCTTTAGTCAACCATTCCGGTTTGTTCAGATGCCTTCCATTTTTCCTCCTTAATGGCACAGTTTTAGCCTGTGCCTTCAGTACCTCCCTTTTAAAGAACTCCCATGCCTCCTGAACTCCTTTCTCATTGACTATTCTTGACCACGGGATTTCAGCCAGCAGCTCCTTCAGTTTACAGAAGTCTGCTTTTTTAAAATCTAAGACGAATGCCTGGCTACACTTGCCTTCTCTTCCCCACTGAATGCCAAATTCTAATAGGGCATGGTCACTCTCTCCTAAAGATCCAACCAGTTCTACGTCATTAACAAGGTCTTCCCTGTTGGTCAGGATCAGATCCAGAATATTTGATCCCCTTGTCGCCTCTTCCACCTTCTGGACCATGAAATTGTCTGCAAGACAAGCAAGAAACTTGCTGGACCTTGCCGCCTTTGCAGAGTTTGACTGCCAACATATATCCGGGTAGTTGAAATCTCCCATTATTACTGTATCTCTCCTTTTTGAATGTGCAGTCATTTGGTCTATGAAAGCGCCATCGAGGTCCTCAGCCTGGTCTGGAGGTCTGTAGTAAACCCCCACTATAATATCCCTATTGTTTCTCGCTCCCTTAATTCTTACCCAGATGCTCTCGACCTGGCTTCCGGTGTTCAAGTCCTGGATCTCTTCACAGGTGAAAACATCCTTGACATATAAGGCTACTCCTCCTCCTTTCTTATTTGGTCTATTTCTACAAAATAGGCTATACCCCTCTATTCCTACATTCCAATCGTGAGACTCATCCCACCAGGTCTCAGTGATGCCTATCAAATCATATTTATTTTGCTGTACTAGGAGTTCAAATTCATCTTGTTTGTTTCCCATACTCTGTGCATTAGTGTAGAGACACTTAAGTCCCCGTGCCCTTCCTGCAAGTCCCATAGCATTGTTTCCACCCCTCCCACGATTGGATGCTATTCCTACTTGGCCAATATCATTTGGGCCTTTTTCCCCTGCACTTGCCGAGTCCTTGTCCTGAATAATCTTGTCTCCCTCCCCAGTTGTGCTTAGTTTAAAGCCCTCCTAATCCTCCTTGTGAGACTGTTTGCAAAAACGTTCCTGCCAAGTTTCGTGAGGTGCAGCCCATCCCTTGCCAGAAGCCCATGTTCCTGGAATTTCAAGCCATGATCCAAAAAGCCAAACTGTTGGCGGTGGCAAAATGTGCGGAGCCAGCTGTTGACCTCTACTATTGTCCTTTCCCTTCGTGCACCATATCCTTGAACAGGGAGGATTGATGAAGCGACCACCTGCGCACCAAGGTCCTTAAGCTTTCTCCCCATAAGCTCGTAGTCCTTTGTGATGTGGTGAAAGCTGCGCTTCACCGTGTCATTGGTTCCAACGTGAACCAAAACGAGGGGCTTACGGTCAGTGGGCTTGACCGGCCTGGCTAGCCTCTCTGTTACGTGGTTTATCCTGGCCCCAGGAAGACAGCAGACCTCTCGATTGAGCTTGTCCGGTTTGCAAACTGCCGGTTCAGTTCCTCTGAGCAAGGAGTCCCCAACCACCAGAACTCGCCTCCTCTGAGGCCTGTCCGGGGTTCTTCGACAAGCAGATTCTTCCAGGATTGCCTGGGCATTGTGTTGAGGCCGGGAGTGCTGGTCTTCCCAATGTTGGATGCTGTCCTGTTGGTGTTCAAGTTCCAGTTGCCGAAGTAGGATTCCTTCTTGCTGATGTTGTGTTCCCTCCTTCTGGTGTTCCTCATCATTCACAGCACCAAGAACGTTGAAGCGATTCTGTAGTTTGAGAGTCTCTGTTTCCTTCCTGGCCCTTCTACTTCTCCGTGTGACATTCCTCCAAGCATCGCTTTCCTGGCTCACGGAACTGATTTCCTCATCAGGCAGCTCCTCCGCATATCCGGTCTTCAGGAAGGTCCTCTCTGCCGTATCTAAGAAGTCCTCACCTTCCCTAATAAGACGAAGATTAGAAACCTGTGCCTCCAGCTGCCGCACCTTGACCTCTAAGAAGGTGACCAGCTTGCACTTGCTGCAGGTGTACCCGACCACATCTTGTGGCAAGAAAAGGAACAGGCCACAAGTGCTACAGGTGACAGCAGCAGCTCCCTCACCTTCCATACTTGATAATACAGAGAATAGAACAAAAAACAAAACAAAAACAAAAACTGGGCCTCCTTTCTTAATTTGAGCTGTATAAGCTATGTCTGCTCAGCTAACTCCCAAGCTCAGTTGAACTCTTCCTAAATTTGTTCAGTCGCTATAAGGATCGGTTGTTCCTAAACTTGAATGGTTGAACTTGAAGGATTGAAGTAGATGAATGAAAGTGCGCGCGCCTATGGCGCGCGCCGCTGAGAGTTCCTAATAAAGCCTCCTTCCCCTCGCTGGCTCCTCCCCCTAGCTTGATTAACTCTCCCTAGTTTGATTGACAGTTAACTGACTAACTAACAAACAATTAGCTGACAATAGGCTGTGAGCTCAGGGAGAGCACACGGCCAGCGCAAGCAAAAAAAAACAACAACAACACAGAGAAATGAGCAAACAAACTCAGCCCCACAATCCTGCAAAAACACCTATCAAAGTTGTCTTCGCAGACCCAGCTCACCTTCTGCTCTCTCCTCTGGAAGTGCTTTGACGACGTATTCCTGCATGGCAGAAAAGGTTGGACTAAATGGCCCCTAGTTTTTCTTTCAGCTTTAGGATTCTGAGGGCATTTCCGCACTAGCCTGTTACAGTGCTATGATCCCACTTTCAACATCCTATGGAATCCTGGGGTTTGCAGTTTCGGGAGGGGCTGACCAGCCCCTCCCGAAACTGCATACCCCAGGATTCCATAGGATGTTGAAAGTGGAATCAGAGCGCTGTAACAGGCTAGTGCGGAAATGGCCTAAGAGTTGCCTAGTGCAATTAATGCATAATTCTTCAAGCAGAGATTCACGTTATACAACCCTAGAGACTTACCCAAGACAGAAACATGGATTATAGCACCATATTTGCAGCTCCACTTCTGCAACTTTGGGTTGAATGCTGAACTTCCACATCAGGCAAAAAAAAAAAATTCAACCAATTCTGCAGGGCAAGCTAGCCCTGCATTAAGTTACCAAGAGAATTCTAGCCAGACGTGCATGGATTTAAATTTCCTTTCAAAACTCTTGTGTCCCAATGTATAAGACCGTGCAACATTTATTTCACAACACTCTGAGTGTGTCTGCTAAGCTGTTGGTGTTATAGTAATCACCATGCATTTCTTAATCGTATCATTTGGTTTCAGTTATGCCCAGAGCTAATTTCCTTTTGGGGGAAAGGTTATCAGTCAGACTAATTTTGCTTTTAGAGCTATCTTTGAAGTTTGCAGACTTACTTTTTGCTCTTGAACTATTTGCCCATGTCTTGGAAATTAGCTTTAGGTCAATGGAAATGGGTTCTCTGTGCCCTTTTAAAGGCTAAAAGATGTGTCTTCCAACACTGGATAGACCAGTGTCCTTTCCTCCTTTCTGGTACTAAAGTCATGGAGGTCCTCATAGCTCTTCAAATGCTCACCACTGAGATATTAAATTTGTATAGATATTGTTTGGACACTTGCTTTTCTAGCATATTATGCATAAATGGTTCTTTGCTGGTATAATGCCAATCTACTGTCTTCTGCAAGAGACAGTGCAGTGTAGTGGTTTGAGCCATGGACTACAACTCTGGGACTCCACTTAGCATGGAAACCTAGGACATTTCCACACTAGACTGTTATAGTGCTATGGTTCCACTTTCAACATCCTATGAGATCCTGGGGTTTGCAGTTTAGGGAGGCGTCTTTTCTTGTAGTCTGAAACCATTGCACCATGTCCTAGTTTCTGGAGCAGGAGAAAACAAGCTTGCTCCATCTTCCATGTGGCATCCCTTCAAATATTTAAACGGGGCCATTATGCCCCCTCTTGACCTTGTCCCCTCTTGACTAGCTGAACATACCCAGCTCTTTCAGCCACTCCTAACAGGGCTTCATGGTTTCCAGACCTTTCCTGTCAGTTCATGGTAGCTTTGAAAAGATGAAGAGGATCCCAACCATGAGATATAACGGGGACACAGAGCTTGGAAACATTACCTTTTCAGTCTACAGCTCACAGAATCTGCCAGCCACCATGACTAAAGCCCAGGCTGGCAATGGAGGGTGAGAGTTGTAGTCCAAAAATCCAAAAATGTAATGCACAATGTGATTTTTTTTTAAAACCTGGTTACTTAGAGAAATTGTCAGACATAATAAGAGTTACCAAGGGACTAATAAACCAGAACACTTTTGTTGAAAAATGGTATCCACTTATTGAATGTGTCAATACAGAAACACAACCAAGGTCCATTTCCACACTACACTGTTATAGTGCTATTATCCCACTTTCAACATTCTGTGGAATTCTGGGGTTTGTAGTTTGCTGAGCCCAAAGAGTTGTCTTGCTGAGAATTCTAAATGCCCCTCCCTAAACTGCAAATCCCAGGAGTCCATAGGATCTTGAAAGTGGAATAGTAGCATTATAACAGTGTAGTGCGGAAATGGCCAGGGTATCTACCTCGACATCATCATGGACTTTAGAATGACTTTTTGCATCAGAACAGCCACAGTGCTGCCGATAAAAACCTGGACCTCACTGAAAGATCCACCACCTGAAGTGAATGACGGATGAAACTGGAATTAAGAGAGCTGCTTTACTCATGAAATGCATCCTGCTTGTTATTATTGTTATTACTTTATTGACTGACAACGTTCACACTTTTATGTATTTTCTTTTCATAGAATCATAAAGTGGGAAGAGACCCTCCCCTGGACACATTCCGGCTTGTCCATAGCCTTCCAGAACTGGACACGATATTCCAGGTGTGGTCTGACCAAAGCAGAATAGAGTGGTACCGTCCCTTCCCTTGACCTGGACACTATAGTCCTATTGATGCAGACCAGAATCGCATTGGCTTTTTTAGCTGCTACATCACCCTGCTGTCTCATGTTTAGCTTGTGGTCTACTAAGACTCCTAGGAGAACTAAGAAACGCTGTAGCAGTTTACTTTTGCCTGAGCTTATTGGGAAGGGCATGACTTGCTCCCTCCTCTCCTCTCCCCCTGCTGAATGAATTGAGTGTCAACTACATTTCCACTTTGAACTCAGTTTGCAGCAACTGAAGTTAGCGGAGAGCAAAGGGAGAAAGTGGGAGGAAAGGAGAGAAACTGGGACATTTCAAAAGCAGATGAAAAAAATAGATAGCAGAGGATTAAGAAGGGTTGCCGAACTGAGACAGTTGGAGAGTATGTTTTTAAGGGGAGGGGTGAGTTTGTTAATTGCTGTCAAGTTGGCTTCCACTGATGGCAACCCTGCATATGAAAGACCTCCGAGAATCCAGGGCCGTTTCTGCACTAGACTGTTACAGTGCTATTATTCCACTTTCAACATCCTATGGAATCCTGGGGTTTGCAGTTTGGGGAGGGGCCTTTGAGGAGGGCCTTTGAGGCCCCTCCCTAGACTGCAAACTCCAAGATTCCATACGATGTTGAAAGTGGAATAATAGCACTGTAACAGTCTAGTGCAGAAATGACCCTGGTCATGCTTTGCCCTGCTCAGCTCTTGAGAACTGAGGGCAGCCATGAGCAAATTGAGTGAATCTCTCCATGCTGTGGTCCCTCTTTTACCACTGCCTCCCACTTTACCATGAATCAAAATCTTTTCTAACAGTTTCCACATAATAGGGACTAAAATTACTGCAATTATCCATCCTCTCATGTGGGGATGAAATAATTGAGGATTTGCATCCCTTGGGGTAAAAGTTGGAAAGATTATTTGCAAGGATTACAGTTCCCAGAATGGCTGGGATGATTCTAGGAGCTGTAGATCCAAAACGGTAACTTCTCCAAGCTTGGAGTAGAGGCAATAATTGGCCTCCTACCACCTCCTCTAACTAAGGCCCTTTTAGCACGGCATTTTCCATGCGAACGGGCGCCTGGAGCGTCGCACGATTGTGAGAAGCGATCTCCATGATGCACTTACGATCACGCAACGCTCCAGGGTAGGGCAGGTGCCGATCGCGCACCTTTTCATTTTTGGCCAGAAGCCAAAAACAGTGTGTGATTGCGCATTGCTCCCAGGCCTTGCACACACTTATCTGGCGTGCAGAGCCTCCGGAGCCACGCCGGTCACGCTTCCTGGCCCAGCACACCCTGGGAAAGTCCCAGGCTGCGCTGTGGAAGGAAGAGGCGGTGCTCTTGCGCAAGCAGGTAGCTCGTGCGGAGCTGAAGGACCCTGGACGTGAGAGCCTCTCGCCGGAGGCTGCTCGTGCAATCCCTGCACCCCAGCGCCGGAAGAAGGTGAGGTGTGGAAAGGGCCCAAGACGTATCTCGTCTTCACTCCAGCTTCTTTTCTTGGTGCTGGGATGCAAAAAGTTTTCCATGCATTTAGTGCTTTGTTTCTGATTTCCCATGCAATTCTAAACAAGCCATTATGCTTTCTTGCAAGAACTCTGTCAGAAGTCCATTAAGATAACTGACTGAGAACGTGCATCTGTGTACAGAAAGAATGTTAGCATGATCTGTTCTCCGTTTCCCTTGTTTATGACAATTTTTATAGTTGTACGCATTTTCTCTTGGAAGCTCTATAAAAATACTGATGTTTCAATAAAGCTTTGTTCATCTGATCAGATTAATGCTGCAGCCAAGCTGACAGCAGAGGTTGAGAAGATGTTCCCTCTTGGCCAAGAGGAATTGTCTGTGTGTGTGTGTCTATGTATGTGTGGGTGTGATTCTTTCACAACTTAATTCAGGACCCTATCTCAGCTCCATGTTTATATATCCGGGGAAACAAGGGTGAACTGATATTTCAGCCACTCCCAAAATTGGGAGTGTTTTGATTGAGCGTTTGTTCCTGCATGACAGGGGGTTGGATTGGATGGCCCTGGTGGTCTCTTCCAACTCTAGGACTGTATGATCTCCAAGGGCTGCCCCATGTGGAATGCCTTGCAGTCAGTCCAGCTGGAAGGTCATTGCAGTGTCTGAGCCTGAGAGAGTCACAGAGGGCAGTAGGTATGGCTCAGCGGCAGCTGCATGGCCCCTGGCATTCTGGGAGATGTAGTCCAGTGAAGGAAATTTTCCAAGCTCTGAAAAATCACTGGCGAGTGATAGTTCTTGTGTCGCGGGGTCAGGGAATTTGCTCAGGGCTTTAGCTGAAACTTTAAAGGAGATATGAAAGGCGCTCTGTGAGGGGGAAGCTGGACACGCCTGGCTGAAGGCAGCCAATCACAGCTCAAAGAATGCTAGGAAGGGAGGGGCCTGCTAGGAGGAAACGTTACAAAACTGAGGCTTGTCTCTGTCAGAAGGCAGATAAGGAAAAGCTGACACAGCGATAGGAAACAGATTTCGTAAAGACAGGGACAGATGGAATAGAGACGGGGGAATCAAACAGAGGAAAGGACTGACTATGGTTTTGGGGAGCTGTAAATGATTTAATAGAGCCAGCATGTGTAGTGGTTTGAATACTGGACTACGAGCCTGGGGACTTAGGTCTGAGTCACCATTTGACCATGGAAAACCCATTGGGTGGCTTGGATGTATCACACAGTCTCAGCCCCAGAAAACCCCATGATAGGTTTCCCTCAGAGTCACCATAAGTCAGAACAACAGCAACAAATGATTTAGTACTTCCAGGGTTAGTTTATTATTTTCTTGTGTCTTAATAAACTTCCACTTGCTATTCTTTGCTTAAACTGTCTCTGGCTGTCTTTATCAAGCCCAGTCAAGAGTCAAGTCACGCTCACCACAACGACCCCACAGAACAATACAGGCTGCTGGTTCCCACTAAAGGGGGTCACCTTGAGGCCTGAGTACCCAATCCAGGAAGGGATGAAGGGGGGTAAAGGGCAAGGAAAGCAACGGCAACCCAGGGTCGGAACTGTCAACCTGGCAAGGGGAATCCCTCTCACCCTCCATCAATTTCAATACCTTGGAGAGCTCCTTCCCCATTTGGCCTCCAACACAGAGCAGATTCACAGACCTTTAAAGTTCGCATGACCGTCCCAAGGGGCTCCTCCACCCCACTGACATCTGACACTCCATCTGTCCCTGACATGGAGACAGCCCAGCCTTCCAACGTTGCCCACTTCACACCACCGGGAGGGTCCCAGGCCACCGCCACAGCTCCCAGCAACAATATCCAGTTTCTGCCAGTGGCTGCAATCAATTTGCAAGATGGTTTTGTAAGGAGTGCTGAGGCAGTCATTGCTCAAGATCTGCTCTCTCTTCCCTGCTGGCTCCTTCTAACTTGCAGAAGAACCTCACTTTTTCTAACAATGTAATGAACTGTGGTTATGGTTACTGGCAGTTCTCATCCCAGAGAGAAGTGACTAGCGGGGTGCCACAGGGTTCTGTCCTGGGCCCCCTGCTGTTCAATATCTTCATCAAAGACTTGGATGAAGGAATGGGGGCATGCTCATCAAATTTGCAGATGACACCAAATTGGGAGGGATTGCTAACACGCCAGAGGACAGGATCAAAATTCAAAATGACCTGGACAGATTGGAGAGCTGGGCCACGGCTAACAAAATGAAATGCAACAGAGAGAAATGTAAGGTCCTACACTTAGGCAGAAAAAATGGAATACAGAAATACAGGATGGGGGATGTGTGGCTGGATAGCAGTACGTGTGAAAGGGATCTAGGAGTCTTAATAGACCACAAACTGAACATGAGTCAGCAGTGTGATGTGGCAGCCAAGAAAGCCAATGCAATTCTCGGCTGCATCAACAGGAGTATGGTGTCTAGATCAAGGGAGGTACTGGTACCACTCTACTCTGCTTTGGTTAGACCTTATCTTGAATACTGTGTCCAGTTCTGGGCACCCCAATTCAAGAAGGACATGGTCAAGCTGGAGCAAGTGCAGAGGAGGGCAACCAAATGGAGAGGGGCCTGGAAGCCATGCCCTATGAGGACAGACTCAGAGAGCTGGGTATGTTTAGTCTGCAGAAGAGAAGGTTAAGAGGGGACATGATAGCCATGTTTAAATATTTGAAGGAGTGCCATATAGAGGAGGGAGGGGGCTTGTTTTCTGCTGCTCCAGAGACCAGGACAAGGAGCAACAGATTCAAGCTGCAGGAAAGGAGATTCCACCTGAACCTCAAAAAGAACTTCCTGACGGTCAGGCTGTCCGGCAGTGGAACATACTGCCTTGGAGTGTGGTGGAATCTCCTTCTTTGGAGGTTTTTAAGCAGAGACTAGGTGGCCATTTGTCGGGAGTGCTTTGAGGGTGTTCCTGCATAGCAGGGGGTTGGACTGGATGGCCCCTGGGGTCTCTTCCAACTCTACATTTCTATCATTCTATGATTCTATGATTCTAGTAAGTTGAATCCAGTTAGATCTGCAATGGCAGAATACCCCCATTTTTATTAATTGGTTTTTCTTTCTTATTACAGTTTGTCTGTGGGGAGGGGGTTGGACAGAGTTCTTTTGTGTCCTCATTAATTAGTGATTAGTTAGGGATCACACGATTCCCCCCGCCCGTTGCCACTGGCTGCTGGTCTGTTTCTGAGCATAATTCAAAGTGCTGGTGATGACCTTTAAAGCCCCACACAGCTCAGGTCCGGGTTATTCGAAGGACCGTATTCTCTCTTATGAACCACCAGCCCAGGCTTTGAGATCTCCTGGAAAGGTCCTTCTCTCCGTCCCACCGCCCTCGCAGGTACACCTGGGGGAACACCGGAGGGACGGGGCCTTCCCCGTGGCTGCCCCCAGGCTCCGGAACTCCCTCCTAGAGAAGTCAGACTGTCATCCTCCCGCCTATCTTTCCACAATCAAGTAAAGACATTTTTATTTAGACAGGCAATTGACGTGTGATTATATGCGGGCTGTCTGATAGAATGCGCTGGATATTGTGTTGCTCATTAATGTTTGAGTTTTTAATGATGTATTTTAACATTGTTTTAGTTCCTTTTTGATCAAGTATGTTTTAACTTTTGTATTCTATGGGTTTTAACTATGGGTTTTTCATTGTTGTAAATTGCTCTGAGTCCCAAGCTGGGAAGAAAGTGTGGTATACAATAATAATAATGTAATTTATAATAATAAGGTGGTGTTTACAGTAATAGCCTTTTAGTAATATGTTGCAGTTTTAGCTTAAGTTTCATTTAGCTTAGTTTTAGCTTTAGCTAGGCACTGTTTACTTTTATTTATTTGTCTGTCTACAGTCCTTTTATTTTTCTCTTTTCCTTTCTTCCCCTTTCTTTTTCTGAATGTTGAATATCCTGTTGTGAATTAGTTTGTCTGTTTTAAAATTAATAGATATGATTTTTAAGCAAAAGAATAAGAATTTCATTTTTCTTGTTGGGCTTCTCTTTCAGCAAGGAAAAACAACCACCCTGATTTTCCCATGCATTTAAAACAGTGGTGTGGGCGGTGTGGCTGATGGGGCATGCTATGCCCCCAGGGTCACAGAACTGTTCTATTCCCCCCGTCCTTAAACCTACAAATGGCCCCTGGGGGGTTGGTGCTTGGTGGCTGCTATGGCACATTTCGCCTCGCTGCCATCTGCTTCCGTTTCCTTTGTTTCCAATGGGAAGCGACGCGGGAGTTTGGGACCTGCGTCATCTCCTGTTAGGATTTAAAAAAAAAGGCTTCTGCTGGACCTAAAATGGTCCTACAAACTGGGCGAAAATCAGGGATGCAGCTACTGGGGAGGGTGCGAGGGTACTGTCCCCTAAATAAGAATTCTGCACACATAAACTCCGAAATTTTCCTTCAGTCCGCAAATTTCTAGCACTCCAGCGAGTGAGACACAGAAAATGTAAATACCTAGAACTCTTCTATAGATTGAGTATCTCTTATCCAAAACTCCAAAATGCTCCAAAATCTGGAAAAGTGGAGCCCAGTCTTATTCCTGGGGGAACGTGAGAAATTTATGGAGGTTTGCTTAGGACTAAGTGAGCCTCTGTAATACCCTCATGTTTCCTACAAGAAGAAGAACTGACAAAAGAGTGGACCCCAGATCAATAGAATGATACATAATCTCATTTTATATGTGCAAATACTCCAAAATCTGGGGAAAAATCTGAAATCAGAAATACCTCTGGTCCCAAGCATTTTGGATACGGGATGCTCACTGTGGTATCTGCTGTGCTTCCATTCCCTTGGTCGCTTTGCCTACCCCTTTTGCTTTGGATGCTTAAACATTATTTGTACAACCTAAGCGTTCAACTGAAGTTTTAAGTTACCACAGTGTAAGAGATTTCAGGATGGAAGCAAAACTGCATGTGAGGAGGGGGCAGAATTCTTATTTGGGTTGGGGTAACACCCCCATTTTGCCCTTCCTGTAGCTACTCTTCTGATGAAATTGTTGCTTGGTGGTGTTGCAGGACATTTGAGGAAGCAAAATCACGCAACCCCTGAGGGTTTCTCGTTCCTGATTTAGAAAGACAAAACGTTCAAAGGCCTGGAATCCATTCAGGATGGTGGGGATTTAGAATCCTACAGCTGGAGGAGATCCCAAGGGCCATCCAGTCCAACCCCCTTCTGCCATGCAGAAATACAGAAGCAAAGCACTCTCATGAAGCCCTCTGAGGAGCAACTTAGGGAGCTATTTAGCCTGGAGAAGACAAGAGGAGACATGATAGCCATGTTCAAATATTTGAAGGGAAATCATATGGAAGACGGAGCAAGCTTGTTTTCTGCTGCTGCAGAGACTAGGACATAGAGCAATGGATTCAAATAAGAGGAAAAGAGACTCCATCTAAACATTAGGAAGAACTTCCTTATGGTAAGAACAGTTCTACAGTGGAATGTGCTGCTCCCTGGGAGTATAGTGGAGTCTCCTTCTCTGGAGGTTTTTAAGCAGAGGTCGGATGGCCATCTGTTGAGAGTGCTTTGCTTCTGTATTTCTGCATGGCAGAATGGGGTTGGACTGGATGACCCTTGGGGTCTCCTCCAACTTTACGATTCTAAATCCCCACCATCCTGAATGGAGAGCCACACGTAACTGATTGTGACTGGTACAGAAATGTCCTTCTGCATCTTCACCGCTTTACTGGGTCCACATTCATGCAAACTGCTTCCCTCCTCCTCCACTTCTTTTGGGGGGATGTTAGATAGTTTCAAGTCTTTCCTGCCAAGAATTTCCAAAGGTCCCTGGAAGCACTGGAAAGTAAAGCAGCCTTGCTGTCAGTAGGCTAATGTGCTTTTAATGGTTGCAGTCTAGTGTCATTATACCCCAATTACTGCCATGGGTTGGACGGGGACCTGGTGACCAGCTTTTCTTGTTTTAGTAGCTTCATTTGTAGTTAGGTTCTTAAAAAAAAAGACTCTCAAGGCTTATAATACAGTTTGGCTCAAGCTGCTATATTTAGCAGCTGGCATAACCTGCAGCTGAATGCAACTTTTCTGTGCCCAAGTGATGCCCCGGAGCATGTGAAATATTAATTGAGTGCCGGGGATCACACACAGACTGCATTTTCTGAACCAAGAGTAGTGGCTCACATTTAGATTTAGCCGGAGGAGCAGCCATGTCAAGGTGCGCCAAGGCAGTCCGTCAGGCCGGGGAAGTGTAAGCATGGATTTGAGGAAGGGTGGCAGAAAGAGAAGGCCGAGGAAAAGACGGGGAGATGCTGAGGGAGGCTTATCTGCTCTCCACTTTTCCATCTGTTTTGCTCTTCAGGCATGCTGAGTAAGGGATTCAGGGGGCTGCTGTTAAATTCCTTTAAAATTATGGTTACATGATTTCTGTACAGCGTTCCACTCAGCAGGCTAGCCGCCGCATTTTGGATTGGCTGCAGTCTCCAAGCCATCTTCGAGGGCAGCCCCACACAGAGTGCACTGCAGTAGTTCAATCAGGAAGTAACCAGTATACATTTCTCTCTCACTCTCTCTGTCTCAGTCTCCCTCTTTCTTTGCAGACTGATAATTTTTGCCATAAAGTGCCAGCATAGTGTAGTGGGTTGGGTGTTAAGACTATAACCCTGCAGACCGGGGTTGGACTCCCTGCTCGACCAGGGATGCGCACTGGGAGACCTTGGGCACGTCACACACTCTCAACCCCAGAAAACCCTGTGACAGGTTCACCTTAGGGTCGCTGTAAGTCGGAAATGACTTGAAGGCACACGACAGCACCAACGAAAACAACAGCAGCAGCAGCAATTTGCCAGCAATATTGAGGTCTGATTTCCCTGTCTGCATTTCTTTCCATGCAGGAGACAGAGCAGCAGAAGCAGCAAAGTCGAGAGTCCCCCTCACTTCCTTGGCCTCTTGACAAGGGCAGAGAGATGGATGTAATCTGCTAATAACTCACTCAGTCAGTGCTGCCTCTTTCTGTAGGGAAAGGACAAGCCCTTTTTGGATTTCGGGGGTTCTGGGCTAGCCTGTTCCCCTTCCCACTGCCAGGTCGTCTACTCCGCTAGCTGGTAACTGCCACACACACACAAGGATACCACACAGAAAGTCACACAGAGTGATGTGCAGAACAGTGAACCTTGGAGGAGAAACAGCTGGTAGAACCTTCCAAAAAAAGGGGGGCGTCATGAGTTGCATCTTTCTGGATCATACCTACATTCCATCCCACTCCCACAACTCTGTAAATATGCTTTATTCCTCAGCATTTATTATCACTCTGTCCTGCATCTAAATAAGAGGACTTATATCCATGAAAGCTCACATGAAAATAAAAATAAAAAAATTAGTCTTAAAGGTGCTGGCCATTTTTTTTCTCCCTCTGCTTTCCTCATTTTTATGTTGCCAGTCCAAAATAGTATCCATAGAACTCTTGTTACTACCCCTTACACACACACCCATCCTGCAGGATTGCAAAATTGGCAAGAAATATCATTTTTTATAAAATTGGACACTTATGGCTTAGAAACATACGGTAGTGTGCACTAGGTCAGGACGACCTCAGGTTGTAAGTTCAAGAGGATTAGATGGAAACCCCTGATGTTAATGGGTTTGGAATAATTCCCTCAACAACCCAAGACCCAAATACAATAGTAAACAAAACTGCCCAGGTATAGCAGTCAAGCACCCCTGCTATGCTCATGTCCTACAGAAACCCTCCCTATTCATTTTACTTGACCAAAACATTAAGAGACTGTCATGACTCTCACTGATATTTTGTTACCTAAAGTTAAGACAATCAGCCCAGTCCAGACCCCTTTGTTTGCTCTGCCAGTAAGCCATTAACACCCCCCCTTTCAGGGTAGGAAATAGAGTATAAAAACCCCAGCTCCAGCCCAGGTAATTTGCTAGCATGTTGGGCATCACACTACACCCCCAGACTTGCATTTCTCCATGTTGCCCTCAAATTCCTGTTTCAGCCACTCCAATTTTCTGCTTCAGGACCAGTAAATACCACCCCTTCCACCCAAAATCTCTCTCTATCCAACTTTTCTCGCCTTTTCTTTCAATAGCCTTGAATGGTTCATGAATGGCTTGATTTCTTGTGTGTGTCTATTAATTTACAATAAAATACTCTTTTAACTGGAGTTGTCTCTACAGTTAGTATTGATACACATAGGTGAAATGATCCTGCCATTGCCTTCTTCTCGCAGGCCTCCTTTAAGCTAATAATAATACCCCAAATTCTAACAAGACCTCAGCACTAATGGAGGACCTCAAGGTCCCCCACCTTTTAGGGTAACACTCTTTTTCAGCATCAGATTTTAAATGAGTTGGTTCTCTTCCTTTTCTGTTTTCTTCACTGTTCTTTAATTACATGCCACTTAGGCATCCATAAAGAAAAGTGGATCTAAAGTTGCCCTATCCACCCCGAAGCTGCCGATCTGATCTTTAAAGAGAAAAATGATCCTTCCAGCTTGTTTCCAGCTCGATAAATAGCACCTCCATTTTTTCCCCACATTACCTCTGATATGCCTCATACTGAAAATCACCCCTGAAAAAAATAACTTTTTTTTCTAGTGCCCCCAAACATACTCTAGTGTAGTGGTTCTCAACCTGTGGGTCCCCAGATGTTCGTGGATTTCAGCTCCCGGAAGCCCCAGCCACTACGGTCAATGCTCAGGGCTTCTGGGAGCTGAAGTCCACGAACATCTGGGGACCCACAGCTTGAGAACCACTGCTCTAGCGTGTGCAGGGGGGCATTTTACCCCCTGGTTTTGGCCCCCTGGCATATTTTTGGCCCAGGAGAAATCTTTTTTTAAAACAGAAAGTGACTTTTGCCTTACACCCTGTTGTAAAAAAAATCCCTTTCCCAGGCCTAAAATGCCCCCACATCCCTGAGAGGGTGCTTGGGGGCATTTAGTGGTGAAGATTTTTAAAAATTATTTTTGCAAAGGGTGAGTGTGGCCCTCCAAGCTCTCCTGGGGACCTACTGCAGCCCCCAAGTCTCCCACAGCTGATTTAGACAGCTGCACCCACGCATGCTCAGAGCTGACCAGCGGGCAGGCAGTTAACTCAAGCTTATGTAAAATTCTTATAACTCTATACAGCAGGAACAACTGAGCAAGAAAAGACTACGAGAGTACTAGAAACTCACCAACAATGAGCAAGCATTAATTTTCAAATTATGCATGTCACTCTCATTCTTTGCATCTCCTACTGGTGTTTCACAACCTCCAACATTTCATACAGGAAAACTGGGATGCTTGTGGCCACACAACATCAGAGTGTGCTCAAGCTGGCAAAAGTAATTTTTAACGAGGAAGAACACACAGGCTAGAAAATACTGCAGTACAATCTGCCCTCCACTTTTGCGTGTTTCATTCCCACAGATTTGATTATTTGTGAGTTTGTCCATCCTCTGCTCCCCTGCTTCAAGTACTTCTTTGGCAAGGGGCTCTGCCCTCTTGGTGGCTCTGATCAGGCCACATAGCCCTTTAAAAAGCCTCTTCTGGTCCTTTTCTTTCCTCATCAGCGGTTCATAGCCTGATTTCTCAGCACTGCAAACCTTCTCGCGATGCCCCACACGCACCCAAGGAAGGAGATGGGCAAGGCAGAGGAAAAATAGCACCACTCTACCAACACACCCCCTTTCCCTGACCTGGGCCTTTTCCGCACTAGCCTGTTATAGCGCGATGATTCCACTTTCAACATCCTATGGAATCCTGGGGTTTGCAGTTTAGGGAGGGGCCTCAAAGGATCAAACAGGACTGTCTTTGCCGAATCAGGACGGCTGGAGGCAATGCTGTTGCAGTCGCATAGGGACGTGGGGGGTGATTTGCCCTGGGCGGCAATGTTTTTGGGGTGTCCCGGCCTCTAGCCACACCCCCACATGCCCTGGCCACACCCCCACCCTGGCCATGCCCCCATGTACTGCAGCCCCGCCCCCTGCACAGTGGCCACGCCCCTCACGCAGTAGCCCCGCCCCCTCCCACACGCCCTCTACGCACTCCAAGCTGCCACTGTGGTGTTCTAAGTCAGGAAATGGCCCAGAATGACCTGTATACCTGTAACTTGCTTTTCCTTGAGATTCCCGAGAACTGAATAACTTCACGGCCTCTAAAACTTTCCCTGGTTGAGGAGCCTGTTCTTCCCCCAGGCACAGTTTTACCTTACTTTGCCATTAAGGTCACTTTCTCCCTTTGTCCTCAGGTTACTCCAGTTTCTCCAAAATGAGTTCAAAGTGCAAAAGTAGAATAAGAACAATCATAGGCCTTTTCTGCACCTTACCTTTTTCTGGCGCTGGGGTGTGGGGATCGCGCAAGCAGTCTCCAGCGAGAGGCTCTTGCGTCCCTGCTGCTTCAGCTCCGCACGAGCTGCCTGTTCGCACGAGAGCCTCTTCCTTCCGCGGTGCAGCCTGGGACTTTCCCAGGCTGCGCTGGGGCAGGAAGCGCGATCCGCACAGCTCCGGAGACTCTGCACACCAGGTAGGTGCACATGGGGCCTGGGAGCAATGCGCAATCATGCACCATTTTCGGTTTCCAGCCGAAAATGAAAAGGTGCGTGATCGACCCTGCCGGTCCCTGGAGCATCGTGCAATTGTGAGTGTGTCGTGCAGATTGCTCCTCACAATTGCACAACGATCCAGGCGCCATTTTGCATGGCAAATGCCGTGCAGAAAGGGCCACAGAGTTGGAAGAGACCACAATGGTCCAACCCCCTGCCATGCAGGAACACACCCTCAAAGCACCTCCAGCAAATGGCCATCCACCCTCTGTTTAAAAACCTCCAAAGAAAGTGACTCCATCACAGTCCCAGGAAGCAGTCGATTCCACTGTCAAACGGCTCTTACTGCCAGGAAGTTCTTCCTGATGCTTAGGTGAAATCTCTTTTCCTGTAGTTTGAATCCACTGCTCTGTGTCCTAGTCTCTGGAGCAACAGAAAACAAGCTTGCTCCCTTTTCAACATGGCATCACTTCAAATATTTAAACATGGCTATCAGGTCACCTTTTAAGCTTGTTTTTGTCAGGCTAAACATACCCAACTCCCTAAGCTACTCCTCGCAGGGTTTCATGATTTCCAGACCCTTCACCATTTTGGTGACCCTCCTCCGGACACCTTCCAGCTTGTTGATATCCTTCTTGAATTGTGGTGCCCAAAACTGGACACCATATTCCAGCTAAGCAGTTTGCTCCCAACTCAGTTTGCTCAGTGGGGAGAGGAGAAGCAGAAACTTGCTCCTCGTTGTAGATTCTGCTGCAGCAACCTCTCCAAGCCTTGACCATGTGCTGATGCTGCGTGGCCATACTTCTTCCAGTTTTCATCCATGAAATGTTGGATGGGATGCCACAGTTAGCATTCTGTCCCTTTGCCTCCCTCCTGTTTTCATTGCAGGGAGCAAATCTTCTTGCCTCAGCCCGTCCGGTGCCTAGCTTTCATTATAACGAGATTTCATCTTCCATCAGCTCACCAGAAAAGGATGCTGATTCTCGTTTGTTATGCATTTGATCATAAGGTTTGTGCTTCAGCCTTGAATAATATTTTCTCCTCCAGAGCCACAAGCTGTTGGAGCAACGCTAGAGCAGGCAGGATGAAGGCCAGGCCAGGTGCACGAACAATAGGGAATGCAAAGTTATCTCTCTCTTCTTCTCAGAAGCATTTAATTTTCCAAAGCTGATGATTAGGCAGAATCCCGTGGAGAAGACCCTTGCAGCTAATTACTACCTCCATATTAGGTAAGGTGATTGTGGTAGGGGAAGTTAATGAGTTTCATTAGAACAATTAATGCAAAGGTGGAAGATATCAACAAGATCATCCAATGGCTTTCTCTCTGGATTAAGCTGTGTTGTTAGAGGCCATTGATTCTTCAGTATTCCAGTAACTGCAGCAACTATTCTGCTCGGTTGCTCTTCATGGGCAACCATATATTCTTCACCTATGCCCACGGTATTGTGGGATGCTCAAAAGCATCTGGTGCCCAGCAATTGGACTACAATTCCCACTATCACTGTGACTGAGCTACAGTTCCATCCTGTCCCACTCCAAATGCTGGCTAGCCATGATAGCTGGGAATGGTGGAAGTTGTAGTCTAGGAGGATATTGACAAGGTGCAATGCGTCTAGAGGAGAATGTCCAAAATAGTCAAGAGCCTGGAAACCACGATGCTCTGTGAGGAGAGTTTTAGGGGGCTGGGGATGTTTAGCCTGGAGAAGAGAAAGTGACGAGGTGACATGATAGCTACATTTAAATATTTGAAAGCATGTTATCAGGAGGAGGGAGCTGGCTTGTTTTCTGCTGCTCCAAAGACTAGGGTCATTTCTACACTACACTGTTATAGCGCTATTATTTCACTTTCAACATCCTATGGAATCCTGGGGTTTGCTGGACAGCCCCTCCCAAAACTGCAAACCCCAGGATTCCATAGGATGTTGAAAGTGAAATAATAGCGCTATAATGGTGTAGTGCAGAAAGACCCCTAGGACATACAGCAACGGCTTCAAACTACTGGAAAATATATCCCACCTAAACCTTAGGAAAGATTGCTTGAGGGTGGAATATGCTGCCTGGGAGTGTGGTGCAATCTCTCTCTTTGGAAGTTTTTAAACAGAGGCTAGCTAGCCAAGTGAATATTTTAATATTAACTGTTTATGTATTTTTAATTGGACTGTTCTTTTAAATTGTGCACTGCTCTGAGTAGCAATTTTGAGGGAAAAAGTGGGATAATTATAATAGTAATAATAATAGTAAATAATAATAATACATTGCACGCGGATGTGTACTGTGCACGAATGTGCACACACTGGCTTGTGCGTTTGCTTGTGCGCTGAGCACCTGCGTTCAGCTAAACAATGCTAACCTTTGAGAGAAGGGCTACACAGCACTATGAAGGCACAATTCCACATATAGAGATTTATGCTGTGCAACCCCAACATGAGATTTCGACATTCCACTTCATCACCTATACTAAAGTGCGGCTATAGTATGTCAATATATTTAAACGAACCATTCAGCAGGCCAAGTAATTTCTTTAATCAGTCGCTGGACACTTCTAATAAGTAAGAGAGATCCAGCACGGTGTAGGGGTTCGACTCTTGGACTGGGAATCTGGGAGAGCAGGGCTTGAATCCCCACTTGGCCATGGAAACCCACTGGGTGAGCTTGGGAAAGTCACACTCTCTCTGACTCAGAGGAAGGCAACCCACCCCTGAAGAAATCTGAATACGAAAATCTTATACAGTCATCCCTCCACATTCACTAGGGTTAGGGGCACAGGACCCTTCTGAAAGTGGAAAACCTGTGAATAACTCTATGCCGTCCCAAACCATACTTAACACACAAAAAAAGCATGATCGCCGCATGCAGCCCACGGTGGATTCCTTTGAGGCCTCAGGGTTCCTTCCCAAGGCAGAAGTGGGGGGCTGGAGGGGCTTACTGTCACATTCACTGCTGCCCCACACCATTTTAAAGAAGGGTTACAAGCCTCATGCACAGTCTCATGAGGCTTGTAGTCCCTCTTCAAAATGGCATAGGGAGGTAGCAGAGGTGGCAGCAAATAATTCGTTAATAAACAAATCCACAAACGTGAAACCTGCAAATGTGGAGGGCTGACTGTAATTTTTTTTAAAGAGCCAGTGTGCTTTAGTGGATTACAACTCTGAAGACCAGGCTCTGAATTCCTGCTTGGCCGTGGAAACCTACCGAGTGTCCTCGATGGCAAGTCACACTCTCTCAGCCTCAGAGGGAGCCAATAGCGGCAAACCCCAGGGCAGAAATGCTATAAGTCGGAGCTGAAGAAACAACAGCAACAAGAAATTGTGTCTACTTTTGCCTAAAATACCTTGTCTTTTTCTGTTTCCCGCAAGGAGGAGGATGCACTCTGTGTGTGTGTGTGCACGTGCGTGTATGTGTGTGTATTTTCTGGTTTGCCACGAGCGCCATTCACTCCACAGAAGTGCCACTTTAAACCCTGCATTCCGGAACAGACCTGTTGAAAAATGCGCTTTCATATTCCAGTCACTGCCTGGAGACGTGCCTCTCGCAGCAAGCGACCAGCTAAAGACCCTCATCATTAACCTTCTTCAGAGCGATATAAATAATCCAAACCAATCGGGGCGTCTCCCTGCCTGATTCTTCCGCCAGCCAGGCAGACAAAGCTCTTAACTTGTTCCAATTACTACCTCCAATTTCTGAATGTCGAGGGGCGAAATATATACACGCGCACACCCCTACTTATATCTCGCCAAGCAACCAGCTTGTTGCAACCAAATTCATCACACATTTGTTTTCTCTTAAGATAGATTATTTTTCTTTTATGGATGGAAGAAATGCAAATGCAAAGAGAGAGAGACAGCCACTGATCTCAACCTAATTGACACAGAGTAGAATTTTCCTGAAAGGTAAGCTGGTGTTAGAGGGCCAAAATCCTTTATTGAAATGAAGAGAGAATTTGCTTTGGAGAGAGGAGGGGGGCCGCAGCCATTTAAATCCATTACGCTTCTCACAAAGTCAGACCCTTAGACAGACCGCTGGGTGGCAAAGCAACCCGAATGATGTCACCGCGAAGCGGAGAGGCCGCCCTCCCCCCAACGCAAGCCCACCACTGCCACTGTCCACACCACAGGGATCCTGGCTCCCGTTTGCCGCCAGTCTGCCCGGAAAGAGACAGAGGGGCTCCTTGGCAAAAGGGCAGGCTAAGTGGCCAGCTCTCACATCCTTGAGGCTGTGCCCATTTGTTTTTAAGCTGGGAGCAACCGTGCTAGCCAAACAAGCAGAGGTCACCTCGAGAAGGCAAAAAAGGACAGCCATCCACGGGGGCTTCTAGTCTTGACAGCTTTTCGCTGCTGAGTCTTGTCACTGCCAAGTCATTGTTCTCTCCGTACGGGCTGAACCGCGAGTGATTTCCCATGCATGGGGGACAGGAGAGAATAGCCTGTGTATGTGTTGGTATAAGAGAGAGTATGAGAGAAATCGTGTGCGCCTCTCCATGTTACGTGCACACAAGTGCGTATCACATACATGGGGCAATGAACCTAATGATGTTCTTTTGACATTTTAAAAAGCAATTTCTATTGAGCTTTTTTTTTTTTAAAAAAAACACATTGCCTTGGTTTCCATCTGTGATTTTTTTTTTTTAAAAATCTGGTTTTTAAAATCTCTGCCAAAATGCTACCAAATCAAAGCACCGTTGTGCTTCTGTTAGCATTTTTTAAAAATAGGTGATAAGCCATTTGGTGCAAATTAAAATACTGGAGACACAGGGGCAGACAGGTGGCAACACATCTCCTGATGCTCTCTTAGCATTTTTAAAACCAATTTCTAATAAAATTACTTTTAGTTTTTAACCCCGTTTTTAAAAATCGGTGCTAAAATGCTACTTCTTCCAGGCACTACGGCACATCTATCACTTATCAGTGTTAAAAACAGGTGAGAAGCATTTCGGAACAAATTGAAATATGGAATAAATGCTAAAATTACCACATGGCTAAAATGGGACTGGGGCGGGAAGGGTGACAGCAGAGTTCTGTCAAATCACAGACCTATGACGATATGCTCAGCAACTCAAAACACCGCTGGATGCCTCAACACCAAGGGCTCTTGGGCCATTTCCACACCAGGGTGTTATAGTGCTATTATTCCACTTTCAACATCTTATGGAATCCTGGGGTTTGCAGTTTAGGGAGAGGCCTTAAACTGCAAACCCCAGGATTCCATCGGACGTTGAAAGTGGAATAATAGCACTATAACGGGCTAGTGCGGAAGTGGCCTCGAACAAAGCAGAAGGGCAGCACGATTTCTCCTTTCATCCTGGTATTCTCCATCCATCTTGGCATTCTCCCAGATGTCTTGGACTCCAACTCCCATTACTTTCAGCTCACACTGCCACCTGTAGACCATCTGGGGATTATGGGAGTTGGAGTCCAGGACATCTAGAAGGCGCTAGGTTGGAAAAAGCGATGCTCTCACGACAGACACTTTAGAGTCTCATTTCTGCGATAAAAGGGGCAATTCTTGTTACTCTTCCACTGGCAGACAACAACCTTTCTTTTCAGGCAGACCTTCAACAACTAATCTAATAATCTATGTAAAAACAATATTTTAAAACAACAAACACCATTGGAAACATTCTGGGATTAAGACTAGATGGCTTCCGTGGTCTCTTCCAACTCCAAAAGTCTATAATTCTATATTTTTCCAGACAACAAGAGATGGATTTATGGAATTCTCTACCAGAAGAGTCATAGCCAGCTTGATAGCAAACAACAAGAACAAGTTGACAGGCCTCATTGGAAATTGCTTGGCCTGTTTGTAATGCCACACTGTTGACTCAGGTTCAGTTTCCTGCCAGCCATAATCTAAGAAAAAATAAAATCGTTCTCGGAAGTCCCACGACCTAGCCAGTTAATGGTCACTCCTTGGCATAGTGACAAAGCCCAAATGACTGGCCACCAATGGCTGCAGACCAAGAGCAGACTTTACAATAATCCACAATGCAGTCCCTAGCTGTTTAGAAAGTCTAATCTCACCTGTCCCACCTCTAACTGGCCCTGGTTTTGGGGTCCTTTGGGGAGAAACATTTCCTACAAGGTTGAAAGTCCGGAGACTCAACCTGGAGCCCTTTTTAAACAAGGCAGGGGCCTTCCCACCAAACTCTGGTGTTCTCCTTCCACCCCTGATGCAGTTGTTAAAATGGACAAAAGCAGTACAAGGTGGTGTACCTTCCAACATAAAAACTGGGACATGTGTGCCCAAGGAATATCAGAATGTGGTCAAGACGAAAAAAGTTATTAAAGAGGAAGAACACACAAGACAGGAGAGTCTGCTGCAGTTTGCTTTTGCCTGAGTCTCCTGAGAAGGGCAAGATTCTGCTACATCTTCTTCTTTCTGCTGGGGATGAGTTAATACAAACTATTCTTGCACTTTCAACTCACTCTGCAGCATTTGAAGTGGGCTGAGGAGGAAGGGAAAAAGTGGGTGAAGGCCAAGAAACTGGGACCTTTTAAAAGTAGTTGGGAATGTGGGACTGCACAGGATTCATTGAGACAGTCCATGCCAAATCAGGACACTCTGGAGGGCAAGAGGTCACCTTTGGACCTCATTTTATTGGCCTCTGTAGCCCCTCACCAAGCCCTCAAGGAGCCTTCCAAGCCCTAACCTGTTCCTCTAAATTTCTTCATCATGGTTCAGTGATTTCTCATTCTTTTTAGGTTTCCTTTCCCACTGTAAAAGGTCAAAATCCCTCTCTTAAAGCTTAGTTACCAGCAACCGTAGCTTTATAGACCCACAGAATCCTAGAGTTGGAAGAGACCACCAGGGTCATCAAGTCCAGCCCCATTCTGCTATGCAAAAAAGACACAATCAAAGCATTCCCAAGAGATAACCATCGAGCCTCTTTGAAAACCTCCAATGGCTCCAAGGCAGTCTATTGCACCATCAAACAGTTCTTACCATCAGGAAGTTCCTCCTAATGTTTAGATGGAATCTCTTTTTTTGTAGTTTGAATCCATTCTGCTCTGGAGCAGCAGAAAAGAACCTTGCTCCATCCTCTATATGGCATCCTTTCAAACACTTTAACGTGTCTACCATGTTGCCTCTCAACCTTCTCTTCACCAGGTTAAACCTATCCAGCTCCCTTAGGTGCTCCCAGAGGACTTCATGATTTCCAGGTCTTCTGCCATTCTGGCTATCTGCTTCTGCACCCATTCCAGCTTCTCAACATCTTTCTTGAATTGTGATGCCCAGAACTGGACACAGTATTCCAGATGAGGTCTGACCAAAGCAGAATAGAGCAATACTATTACTACCCTTGACCCAGACACAATATTCCTATTGATGCATCCTACAATCTCATTAGCCTTTTTAGCTGCAGCATCACATAACTGACTCATGTTCAGCTTGTGATCTATTAAGACTTCTAGATCCCTAACAAGATGCAGGCATTTTGGCCCAACTCTGTGACCTTCAACCCCACTCACCACTGGCATGTTACCCCCAAGAACTTCTCTGAAATTAAATACAGCCCTTGCTTTCTGCAGTCCATTTTCTCTTCTTCTCTCTGCTTGTGGTAACAATTACAGGCTGGATTGAGTCAGCTGGCCAAGACCTTTCAGAGAGCCCTTTGGTTGTAAGGGCAGAGATCCTATGTCAACCAGTCAGAGTGTAAAGCTCTCCCCACAGAGTTCTGTGACTTCCCCCCACCCTGGCAGCCGTCAGGGATCAGGACGGGACACAACTGTTGCTTCTCAGCAGTGGGGAGGGGAGGCAGTGAGACGGTGAAGAGGGAGCTGGTCTGGGCTCAGAAGAGGAAATAGATGAGGGGTCACCCACAGATTCTATGCACCCTGCTTTCCCTTTTCCCCCTTGGAGCCGAGACCAACCACATCTTCATTGTCTGAATTGCATCCCTCCCCTTCCCAACAATAAGCACATCGACTTCAGCAGCTCCTCCCACGGCTTGACAGCTGCCTAGAGGTTGGGGGCTGGATGGGGTAGAAAGGGCTAGAGAATAGCTCTTTGTGCCCCATTCAAAAATTAACAGCACATAAGCCACACTGACACACGCAAATGTCACTAGCAGGATGCCACCCCAGGTGAATTCCACATTTCCTAGGCATTTCACAGAATTGGCCCTTGTTCTCCTTTGCTGCCTCTCTCTCCACCACTTACCATTAAAAGACAAATCAGTTCAGCCCCCCCCCCAAAACCTCTAGCTCTCCAAGCCAAGCCTGCATGCTTAGCTGTGCGCTACACCCTGCCAGGTGTTCAATAATCCACTCCTCCATTTTTTTTCCTGGAAATATCTGGCAGACAAGAAAGCAAGGGGGTTATTGAGCTGCCAATCACTGTTGACGGTGCTAAATGAGATGGATTACTAGCCTGACTCAGTATGGAGTGCCTCTATAAGAGAAGGCTGAGAAAAACTAAAGAAGATAGGTGAGCAAAAGCTACGGAGATCTACCCCACAGCGGAGCCTGGATAGGCAGCTGTCATGGGGGTTCATATTCCATGTCACTGGGGCAGTGATTCCACTCCAGGTTTTATTCCTGCTATTAAAGTAGCTCTCCAAGGTGCTGGATCAATTTGTGGGGGGGGGTTCAGCAATCTGGATAGCTCCTTTAAACCTTAAATCAAAGCCTGACGTAGACTCACTGCTCCAATGACTTGGGCCCTTTCCACACCTTACCTTCTTCCAGCGCTGGGGTGCGGGGATTGTGCGAGCAGCCTCCAGCGAGAGGCTCTTGCGTCCAGGGTCCTTCGGCTCCGCACAAGCTGTCTGCTCGTGCAAGAGCCCCACCTCTTCCTTCGGCAGTGCAGCCTGGGAGTTTCCCAGGCTGCGCTGGGCAGGAAGCGCGACCGGCACGGCTCCAGAGGCTCCGCATGCCAGGTAAGTGCACGTGGTGCCCAGGAGCAATGCGCAATCGCACACCATTTTCGGCTTCTAGCCGAAAAGGAAAAGGTGCGCGATCGGCGCCTGCCCTGCCTGGAGCGTCGCACTATTGTGAGTCCATCGTGCAGATCGCTCCTCACAGATGCGAGATGCTCCAGGCGCTCTTTCACATGGAAAATACCTTGCGAAAAGGGCCTTGAAGGCCACTGGCCACCACTGAAAAGCCGCCTGTTGGGTCAGCCCTACTATTAAGCAAGGTGAAGCTGTTGTTGTTGTGTGCCTTCAAGTCATTTCTGACTTATGGCATCCCTAAGGTGAACCTATCACGGGGGTTTTTGGGCTGAGGGTGCATAATGCACCCAAGGTCACCCAGTGGGTTTCCAGAGCCAAGCAAGGAATCAAATCACGACGCCACGCTGGCTCTCAGGCAACAGATGCTGTCAAGCAGCGCCAAGGTGTTAGAGAGGAGAACTCTACAGCACATGGCCCACCCCACAACCTTTAAACTAGTCTTTCTCCTTAGGCGCAGAACAAAACTTCCAAATTTTGTCATTCTTGCCCCATTGAGAAAAAGAGAACCATTTTTTGGCATTTTGGGACACTTCCTTTTAAGTTAAAAACTCTCACTTCTGTGCAACTCCCTCCCACCAGTTTTGTACAAAGAAAGCCCAACATTATGGTGCAGAAAACTGGATTCTGCACAAAAAGGGCTTTGTGCAAAAATTCTGCATTTCCCCCCATACAAAAACAGTATTTTTAATGCAAATTAATTTTTGTAGAGACATCCAACACACAATAAAAGTAAAGTGCAGACACACCCTTCCCTGAATCACATGTACCCTTCCCAACTCTCACGTCTTTGGGCAAACAGGGTAGCGTCTCTTGCGCAAATGTTTTTTTTTACACACACTAAGAGTCCTAAAAGTGCAAAAAGACTATACAACAGTGGTTCTCAACCTGTGGGTCCCAGATGTTTGTAGACTTCCGCTCCCAGAAGCCCCAGCCACTATGGTCAGTGCTCAGGGCTTCTGGGAGCTGAAGTCTAAAAAACATCTGGGGACCACAGGTTGAGAACCACTGCTATACAAAATCCAAAAAAGCTCTCATAAATCTTGCCCAGCAGGAAGAAGACATTTAAAACGTTCATTCTTGAAGGCAAGAATGAAATAAGTGATGGCTAACATTTCTAGCAGACGATGGTCCCTCTTTGCTGTTGACAAAGAAAGGTGGAATGGCCCCTTCAGTTTCTCTCTCCACCTAGAATGGGAGAAGGCAGTGATGGCTGGTGTTTCCATGTCATGGGAGCAGTGATTCAACTCCGGGCTTTAAATTAAATTGTAAAGAATCTCTTTAAGGTGCTCAGTGAGCTTTGGGATTCGCATTCAGCCCGATCAAAATTTATACCCTCTTACTGACAGGGGACCTGCCATGGGGAGGGGATATCCTCTTGTTCTCTGATTCAGACAGTAAAATAATGGCTACCACTGAAGGCATGTCAACAGAAAAGAGGGGTTGCAGAAGTGAGTTATCCATGCACCTCCCTTCTGACATCTTATTGTTTTGACACTCGGATACGTGTGATCAGGTACCCATCAGATTACAATGCTTGGCAGTGGAGCCCCACTATTAAGAAAACATTTGGCTCTCTCCAGCTTCTTGTACCCACAGAGAGGAAAATAGCCACTGTAGCTCTTTAGCAAACGCAAAATGTAGAGTCAGAGGGTAAATGCCTCCCTCCTTCCCACACAGAAAATACATTTTGAAACACATACCTTTTGCAAACCTGTGTCTTTTTTTTTCAGCCTAGGAAAGAGATCTGTCTTCTAAACACAATAATTTCCAGACTTTTCAAAATGCAGTATATTTGCGGAAGACAATCAAGAGATTGTAGAAAGGAAAGGGTTAATGGAGCTAGCAGGATGGTATGCAGTCCCCTAGCAGTTAGGGCCAAAGTTTCTGGATACGTTTCGCTAAATGGCCAGCAGATATTTTCTAGGGCCATTTCCACCCTACACTGTTATAGTGCCATTAGTCCACTTTCAACCTCCGATGAAATCCTGGGGTTTGCAGTTTAGGGAGGGGCCTCTAGAATTCTCAGCCAGAGAGCTCTTTGGCCTCAGGAAATTGCAAAGCCCAGAATTCCACAGGAGGTTGAAAGTGGAATAATAGCACCGTAACAGTGCAGTGCAGAAATGGTCTAAATGACTGGGAAATATCTGGAATGGCCTGGGGAATTTCTTCCACCCCAGCTCCCTTAGGAACGATGTAATCTAGTAGAGCCAGTTCTGTTGTGCAGTGGTTTGAGCACACCTTGCAGACTGGGGGTTCAATTCCGTGTCACACTCTCAGCCCCAGAAACCCCCAAGATAGGGTTGCCTCAGGGTCACCATAAGTCTGAAATAACTTGAAGGCGCACAACAAGAACCATCTAGGTCACTAGCAGGGGTTTAATGGTGAGAGGGTGGAATGAGGGCACTGACCTCATAAGGATTCTGGAATTCCCTACAATGAAATGTTCCTTTTGTCCCCAAATTTTCCAGCATAGCAGCAGCTTGATGCTTCAGCATGACGTAGAAGTCTGAGTGTTGGACAAGGACACTGGGAGCCCAGGGTTCGAATCCACGCTCAGCCCTGGAAGCCTGTGGGTGACTATGGGCAAGTCACTCTCTCTCGGCCTCAGAAGAAGGCAATGGCAAACCCCCTCTGAACAAATCTTGCCAAGAAAACCCCGTGGTAGGTCAATATAAGTGGGAAAGAACTTGAAGCCACGCCATTTAGAAAGGGGGGCCATTTCCGCACTAGCCTGTTATAGCGGTATGATTCCACTTGCAACATCCTATGGAATCCTGGGGTTTGCAGTTTCGGGAGGGGCCAGCCGGCCCCTCCCGAAACTGCAAACCCCAGGATTCCATAGGATGTTGAAAGTGGAATCATAACGCTGTAACAGTCTAGTACGGAAATGACCTTGGACTAAACAAGCTTGGAGACCAGAGTTCAATTCCTTGCTTGGCCATGGAAACCCACAGAGTGACCTTGGGCGCATCACACACTCTCAGCCCAGAAAAACCCTGTGATAGTTCAGCCTTAGGGTCGCGATATGTCAGAAATAACTTGAAGGCACACAACAACAAATTACAAAAAAAGGGTCAGCCAAAGTGACCAAAGGAACACAAACGCCGCAAACAGAAGAGTTCTCAGGCGGGAACCATTTTCATTTTCTCATTCTGCAAGGCTAGAAATTTGCAGATTGAAGGAAAATTTCTGGAGGGGAGGCAGAATTTTCATTTGGAGGGGAAATGCCCAGGTTTTGCCCACTGATCTACCTCTTTGGATTATGAGGGTCTGTGAAAGCAGGAAAATTGCAGTTTTGGGAACAGAAAGCCAAGTTTGGAGAAGCTCAAGAGTGCTTTCCTCTGGAAAAAAAAAGAATCATTGGGCCCATTCACATAACGTAATTACAGTGCTATGATTCCAGTTTGACAACCATGGCTGTTTCTCAAGGAATCCTGGGATTTATAGTCTGGGTCTGGCCTAGAATTCCAAATGCCCTGCCTACACTGAAAATCCCAGCCTTCCACAGAAAAGGTGGGTCTCCAAGCTTTTCTGTTCTAGTACCTTCTCGGAAAGCCTATTTCTCTGTCAAAGAGTTCCTCCCATCAGGAAGTTCTTCCTAGACTATTTCCGCACTAGAGTGTTATAGCGCTATGATTGCCCCTCCTGAAACTGCAAACCCCAGGATTCCATAGGATGTTGAAAGTGGAATCATAGTGCTGTAACACTCTAGTACGGAAATGGCCGTAATGTTGGCTTGACTGTGGCCATTTCTGCCCTACCCTGTTCTAGTACTATTATTCCACTTTCAACATCCGGTGGAATTCTGGAGTTTGTAGTTTCCTGAGACCCAAGAGCTCTCTGGCTAAGGATTCTAAAGGCCCCTCCCTAAACCGCAAACCCCAGGATTGCACAGGATGTTGAAAGTGGAATAATAGCCCTATAACAGCGTGGTGTGGAAATGGCTGATCTCTCTCTCTCTCTCTCTCTGTGCCTATGTTTAAGCTGCCTGCTGCACCTACGTTCACCCTGGATATTGGCAAATAAATTCAAGCATTATGGAACGGCAAGAGCCACAGTGATCTATTACCATGGGATACCAAAATTAAGTAAGTGCTGCACCTGATATTTCTTATCGCTCAGGAAACATAGGGGAAGTGTAACAAAAGACCGACAATGCGTAAAGCCTTCCAGCAAAAGGAAGCGAAAAGCAGAATATCAGGCACGTTCAGATGTTGATAGCAGGAGGTCCTAATCTGCATCAGGTGCTCACCAGGAATTACGCTTTCACTTATTTCTGCTCCGGTTCTTAGCCCGCTAAGAAGACTGACAGAAATCCAAAATCCAAAAGGAATAATTAAAAAAAATAGTAATAATACAACTTGCAAAGTTTTAAGGAAGCAATGGTCTGCAACAGTCCTTCTCAGACTTCTCAGTGGCTGCCCCCAGGCTCTGGAAGCCCCCTTCCCAGACAAGCCAGAATCATAGAATCATAGAGTTGGAAGAGACCCGAGGGGCCATCGAGTCCAACCCCCTGCTGTGCAGGAGCACCCATCAAAGCATTCCCAACAGACGGCCATCCAGAATGGCACCCTCCCCAGCCTTCTTTCTGCAGACAAAGGCATTCTCATTCCAACAGGCTGTCAGCCTCTCTGATAGAACGTGCTGGATATTAACTGTGTAGAATTTATGGACATCTGAGGCCATTTCCGCACTAGACTGTTATAGTGCTATTATTCCACTTTCAACATCCAATGGAATCCTGGGGTTTCCAGTTTAGGGAGATCAGGTCAAGCCTTTGAGGCCCCTCCCTAAACTGCAAACGCCAGGATTCCATTGGATGTTGAAAGTGGAATAACAGGACTATAACAGTCTAGTGCGGAAATGGCCTGAGTTTAAATTACATATTTTAACTTTGTTTTAATTCTTGATCATTTAGTTTCTGTTTTATCTTTTGTATCCCGGTGATGTCAAAAGAGAGCTCTAGTCCTAAGAACACAGCAAGAACAGGAAAAGAGATTCCATCTCAACATTAGGAAGAACTTTCTGATGGTAAGTGCAGTTCGGCAGTGGAATACGCTGCTGCCTGGGAGTGTGATGGAGTCTATTCCTTCTTTGGAGGTTTTTCAGCGGAGGCGGGATGGCCATCCGTCAGGAGCGCTTTGGTTGTATATTCCTGTATGGCTGTATGGGGTTGGGCTGGAACTGGATGGCCTTTGGAGGTCTCTTCCAATTCTGACGCCACGATCCTATGAACCCTGCTGGATTAGACCAAAGGCCTCTCTAGTTTGCCACCCTCTTCCCCCAGTGGCCACCCATCTGCCTATGGAAAACCCACCTGTAAGACAGGGTTGCAACTGCATCTATTAAGTTACTCAGAAACTGATACAAAATGGAATAGTGTCTCTGGCATCAGAGGGGATATTTAACCATCCTGAAAAGCAGGCCTTGTGATGGCCTCCTCCTCCTCCATCAATGTCCCTAATCCTCTCCTCGCAGCCGTCCAAGTTGGCAGCCATCACTGCATCTTGTGGCGGTGAGTTCCACAGTTCTACTGTGTGAAGAAGGCCTTCCTTTCATCTGTCCTGAAATTCTCACCATTTAGCTTTGACTCTAGATTTTAGTCCTGAAATGGCGGGGACTTTCAACATCCTATGGTGGTAGGGATCTTCTCCTTTTTCCCACACCACGCAACTTTACCATGTCTCTCCTAATCTGACCTTTTCGAAGCTAAACAGCCCCAAACTCTGCCACATTTCCTCAGCTCCTTCATTTCTTTTAACACGTGTCTTTTTTACACCAGCTCTACAATACCCATGTGATTACACAATAGATTTGTGGAAATGCAAAATTATGGTGGCATTTTTATTTTTGATTCTAATTACCCCCAACATGGAAATTTGCCTTTAAAGAACAACACACTTGCAGTACACTTATTATTATTTTTTTTATAGTGGCTGCCCAGATTTTCACTGCACTATTCACCGCAAACCCGAGATCACTTTTTCCATTGGTTGCTTCCAGCTTAGATCCCATTGCTGACTCTATACATGCGGTTACCCTGCAGCTCAAGGCTCAGTGATCTCGACACCAGTTGCCCAGCATCTCAATCTCTACCAGCAATGGTGTCGTTAGGGCAAGATGGGTGTGTGTGTGTGTGTGTGTGTGTGTGTGTGTGTGTCAAATGTTGAGAACAAGAGTTCTATTCAACATAATGAGCAAGACGGCTCCTCCCAACATAACAGAGTTGGTTGGCCAAAATTTTGAAGTAAGTAAATGGAGCAGAATGAGAGTCACAGTGGTGTAGTGATTTGAGAGCTGGACTGTGATGCTGAAGACCACGGTTTGAATCCCCATGGAAATCCACCTTGGGCAAGTCACACTTTCCCAGCCTCAGAGGAGGGCAAAGGCAACCTCCCCTGAACAAATCTTGCCAAGAAAATCCCATGATGGGTTTGTCTTAAGCCATTTCCACACTAGGCTGTTATAGCGCTATTATTCCAATTTCAACATCGCATGGAATCCCAGAGTTTGCCCAAGGCCCCTCCCGAAACTGCAAACCCCAGGATTCCATAGGATGTTGAAAGTGGAATAACAGCACTATAACAGTCTAGTGCGGAAATGGCCCAAGGGTTACCATAAGTCAGAAATCATTTGAAGGGACACAATAATGACAAAACAATAATGAAGCAGAAAACAAAGACTTGGAACAACCACTAATGAAAGTTAAGGAAGAAAGCGCAGGGTTGCAGTTGAATATTAAGAAAAGAAAAAAAAACAGCCACAGACAATTTACGTCGGTGGATCTCAAAGTCTGGTGCTTCTGATGTTTGGGTTCCCCAAATTCCTGAGCATTGACCATCTTGGCAAGGACTTCTGGGTGCTGAAGTCCAAAACAGGGTCAGAGTTTGAGAATACCTGATTCACCTAATTTCAAAGCGGGTGATGAAGACATCCACACAGTTAAAGATTTTCCATATATCAGGTCGTTTATTAAACAAAATGGAGACTTTAGGCAAGAAATCAGAAGGAGACCAGAAGGTAGGACAGTTATAAAGGAATTCACAGATCCATGTAGCTACGCTGTCTATGGTCCACAAGTACCAAGATACATCACTGAATACCAAAGTCAGAATTGTCTGTGCCACAGTATATCTAATTTCGAGGTATGGTTGAGAAAATTGTGCAGTGAAGAAAGCTGACAGGAAGGGAGTCAACTCATTTGAAATGTAGGGTTGGAAAAGCGTTCTGTTCATACCCTGGACTGCTGAAAAGATACATCAGCGAGTCCAAG
The DNA here is from genome assembly GCA_948472985.1 of Iguana delicatissima. NCBI lineage: Eukaryota > Metazoa > Chordata > Lepidosauria > Squamata > Iguanidae > Iguana > Iguana delicatissima. The sequence goes on from CAOKZL010000115.1 coordinate 97,530, forward strand.
ACCAAATCAAGCCTAAACTCTCAATAGAAGCCAAGATGAGTAAACTGCGGCTGTAGTACTTTGGACATATCATGAGACAACGTGACTCAAGGGAAGACAAAGATGCTGGGAAAACTACAAGTGAGTAGGAAAAGAGGGAAACCACACTACAGGTGGAGTGGCTCAACCAGGGAAGCAAAAGCTGCCCTGAGGTTGCAAAACCTGAGCAGTGCTGTGGGAGGGCATAAAATCCTAGAGCTGGAAGAGACCCCAAGGGCCATCCAATCCAACCCCATTCTGCCATGCATCAAAGCACTCCTGGCAGATGGCCATCCAGCCTTCGACTTTACAACATCCAGCCTCTCTTTAAAAACCTCCAAAGAAGGAAGAGACCCCATCAGGCTCCACTGATGCAGCATATTTCACTGTCAAACTCCTACCATCAGGAAGTTTTCCCTAATGTTTAGGTGGAATCTCTTTTCCTGTAGTCTGAAGCTACCGCTCCACGTCCTAGTCTCCAGACCAGAAGAAAACAAGCTTGCTCCATCTTCCATATGACATCCCTTCAAATATTGCTATCATGTCACCTCTTAACCCTCTCTTCTCCAGCTAAACTCACCCAGCTCCCTCAGCCGCTCCCCATCTGCAGGACTACAATAACTGACAGAACTTAAGAAAAGCAACATCTAAACATGAACTTCTGCTAGAAGTCAAAATGACTAAACTGAGGCTTTCATATTTTGGACACATTACAAGACATAAAGACTCTTCGCAAAAGCCACTAACGGTTGGCAAAAGAGAGAAGAGAAAGACTGTAGTACAGGCGGATTGACTCAAACAAGGAAGCCAAGATCTGAGCAGGGCAGCCTTGAACAAAGCTTCAACATCTTGGACAGCTCTTTTAAAATTCAAGCTAAAAACCTGGAGCGGATTCACTACTCCACTGACATGGAAGCCACTAGCGGCCACCACATTTACTTTAATGGAATGCAAAATCTAATGGGACAGAGAGTACGTAGGTCTACCGGAGAGACGGGAGTACCGTGGCTTGCCAGGTTTTTGCCTATATGTCCTGCCTGTCCTTTTAAATCATTCATTTAGGGGGCTGCGCTGGACCCCAAGTAGACCTTGAAGGGCAAGACTTCCTCTGTTTCACTATCTTCTCCCCACACCCCGATTTTTTTTTTTACTAGGGAACTTGCAGGGCAATTTCACCATATTTTGAGTCTCTTCAGTAAGTTTAGGCCCCGGGGAAGAACTTCCAGGTCAGATCCCGCTTTAGGAAAAAGGCTCCCCTAGATCTGAAAAGGCTCAAGGGGAACATGGTGAACCTGCATCATCCCCCCACCACATCCCAGGAGAGCATTTGGGAGGAAATTTTAAAAATCCTACCATCCAACTCTCCTGATCTGGTAGGGAGAATCCCAATTAATCCTCTCTCTTCCTACTTTCAAAAAGTCTTAGGTTCTCTCTCCCCCTGTGCTTACTTCCATTGCTGCAAACTGAGTTCTAAGTCCCAAAGTAGTTTGCACTCAATCAATCAGCCAGGAGGAGAGGAGAGGAGAGGAGAGGAGGGAGCAAAATCTTGCCCTTCCCAGTAGACTCAGGCAAAAGCCAACTGCTGCAGCCTCTCCTAGCTTGTGTGTTCTCCCTTTTGAATAACTTTTGCCATCTTGACCACACTCTGATGTTGCTGGGCCGCACATATCATGCCTTTTGGCTGTGAACGGTTGACAGGCATGAAAGAAATACATAATTTTCTTTAAAACCAAAAATGGCCCAAGGAGGGCATATATTTGCGCAGCCCCGTTTCAAACGCAGAGGCTGGGGCTGTGTTTACTGAGCCGCTGCCTCTTTCCCTCAGTGTTCTTCGCACCCACCCACGTCCACACCTGCTGTAGCAGGAGATCTGTGGTTTCACCCCACAGCAGGTGTGGGGGCAGCACAATGGTAGGCAAAGCACACTGAGCTGCACCCATCCCTGCTCCCTCGTAAGCTGGCAGCTCTCCGACTCCAGCCCCACACCAGGGAAAGGCGGGACCCGCCCATGAAGTATTATGAATCCGTCGCTAATTATGCAACCATTCAGCATGGCACACAAGTGCTGCGTTTCTTTCCAAAATCTGTTTGGAATGCAATATTTATTCCAAAGCTTTTGCAATGTTCTGGAGAAGCACTCTGGGAGTAGGGGGGAAGAGCAGGAAAGCAAAGAACAGTGAGGAAAACTGGGAAGAGGAGGTGTGGCAGGGAAGGGCACGGCTCTGAGCGAAATACAGGTATGCCTCACTTGACAAAGTCGGTGTGGTCCTGGGCATCACTTCTTGAAGAGAAAGCTTGGTACCAAAGGGAGGAACAACAAAAAACGAAGAGGGGCACTTTGAAATAAAAAATCGACGTTTTAGCACACTTTTTGTTTGGAACTAGCCGTATGCCCATGTGAAATGAAACGAGGTCAGGCAAGCCTTGCATAGGTAAGTAAAAGACCAGCGGAAAGCATCTTCCAAAAGGCATCAAGGATTGTTTTTCCTCACCAGCCTCTGCTTGTATTTTGGTTTCAATACTGGTGACCAAACCAATACGAACCTTACAAACCAGCCCAGGCTTTGAGATCTGCTGGGGAGGCCCTTCTCTCCGTCCCACCACCCTCGCAGGTACACCTGGTCGGAACATGGGAAAGGCATGGCCTTCTCAGTGGCTGCCCCCCCGGCTCTGAAGCTCTCTTCCCAGGGAAGTCGGTATGGCACCCTCCCCTACTGTCTTTCCACAATCAACTAAAGACATTTTTATTCAGACAGGTGTTTGATGCGTGATTATACGTGTCCTGTCTGATAGAATGTGCTGGATATTGTATTGCTGATTAATGTTTGACTTTTTAATTATGCATTTTAACATTGCTTCAAATTTTTATTGTTTAATTGTTTTAACTTCTGTATTCTGTAGGTTTTAACTGGGGGCCTTTCCACACTGCACTGTTATAGGGCTATTACTCCACTTTCAACATTCTTGGGGGAATTCTGGGGTTTGTAGTTTCCTGGGGGTCAAAGAGCTCTCTGGCTGTGGTTCTAAAGGCCCCTCCCGAAACTGCAAATCCCAGGATTCCATAGGAGGTTGAAAGTGGAATAACAGCACTATAACAGCGTAGTGCAGAAATGGCCTATGTCTTTTTACGTCCAACCTGGGAAAGGCAAGTTCTCGGAACAGATCTTGCCAAGGAAACCCTATAATAGAATTTCCCTAAGTCAGAAACGACACAAAGGCACACAACCATGCCTTTAAAAATGCTTTGCTGCAGACCGGAGTCAACGCGGTAGCGCGGAGCAAACCGGTTAACCCGGCCGGCCCCTCCCGAAACTGCAAACCCCAGGATTCCAGAGGATGTTGAAAGTGGAATCATCGCGCTAGAACAGGCTGGTGCGGAAAAGGCCTCAGTTAACAAAGCAGGTTCGTTCCTGCATGCTTCTTCTTTAACAGAAAATTTAGTACCAGGGGCTGAAATAATGTGGAAAGCGTTAAAGATGGGGTCCTACACGAAGAACAGAAGAGCAGTTCAGCATCTTTGCAGCAAACGTTTTAGGCAAAACTAATTGTACGTGCACATGTGAGGTGAAAAACAAAACGAAAAACAAAACAGGTCAGTTGAGGCTTGCATAACCAAACAAAAACATACCGAAGCTGCTGGAGCTTCTTCCAAAACGTATCCAGGGATGAATTTTCTTTCTTCTTGTACCATTTCTCTTATGATTTTCATTTTGGTACCCAGACTTCTAGATCTATGCTTTTTTCTTTTTTTTTTCAAAGTATGCTGAGGGTGGCTCTTAAAGAAGGCTTATCTGCTCTTCCCCTCGTTTTGCTGTTCAAACACACTCAATGAGCAATGCTGGAGGCCACGGCTGAACTACCCTGCCTGTTCAGGCAAACACATACAAGTACAGTAGGCCTGGCTCGAGGAGAATCCCACTCTTTCCCTGGTCAAGCTTTATTACATTATTTACTGCAGACATATTGCTGCAACCTGATAACTGAAAGCCTATTTCTCCTGCCCTTCTTCACTATGCACCCAGTGTCAATGATGCTAAAAAAAAGTCCAGCTAGACAAGAGGACAAGGAGGAAAAGAGATGGTGGAACAGTGTACAAAAACTTCTTAAAAAGGAGCTCCTTTGTCAGAAACTTTAATTGAGGTATGCCTGTACTGTCTTTTCTGGCTCACAGCAGAAAAGTCAGGAAGAGGTAAAAGTTTTTGCCCACCTTGGATACTGGCTGAGATCCTATTGCAAAGGCAGCAGTCCATAACTTCATGATGATGGAGCTATGCTGCTGATGTGATATGCAACCATGCTAGTGAACTGCAGTGGTGCAGAATGCAGCACCACATACAGTATCCCACTGCACAATGGGACATGTGGTGCCCTGAGATACATTATCAGTGGCACAGCTACCTCTCTGTTGCTGTTTGCCTTTAAGTCATTTCCAGGCTTATGGTGGCCCTAAGGTGAACCTATCATGGGGTTTTCTTGGCAAAATTTGTTCAGACAGGGTTGGCCTTTGCTACCCTCCGGGGCTGAGAGTGTGTGACATGCCTAAGGTCATCCTGTGGATTTCCATGGCCCAGCAGGGACTCCAGCCCTGGTCTCCACAGTCATAGTCCAATGCTCAAACCACCACACTATGCTGGCTCAAGATGACGTAACTTTCCAACAAGATGCCAGCCCATAATAATAACTGACCCCACACACCTGGTTCCTGCAAACAAAACATCCTGTGGCCAGAGGCCTGGGCTTGAACTTCACCATGCAGAAAATGTCTTCTATCACAGAACTCTCCTCCTTCTCTGAAGCCCTTCTGCATACAATAGGCAAGATCTCTAGAATTATGCTAAAAAAGAGCATATGTGATGCAGGAGGTGTGTATGAGAGAGAGAGAGAGAGAGAGAGAACACACACACACACACACAGAGTCCTTTGTGTTCTTCTCTTCCCAGGCATTGTTCATCCAGTAATAATTCATCACTTCTTCGAAAGAGCCTCTTTCCGCACCGAATCCAACCTCGCTAATGGGTTTAGCAAAACTGCATTTAACTGGTCAGTGGAGCAAGTGCCACAAATCCCAAGATTAAGGGAGAGGCTGATACAGGGCTCAAGAAGCCACTGTGACCGGGAGGGCCGTGCAAAGAGGCACAGCTTTAATTGGCTTAAAGCCCTGCCATGCAGAGTGGAGCAGGGAGGGGAGAGTGCCAAGCCCAGGGACAAAACCAAAATCTTCCCTCCAACTGCCCTGCTGGCTTCTGAACTCAGCTGTTCGCCAGGTATGCTGCGTCTAGATGCAAGCAGTTGAGGGAGATGGGCTACATGTCGACAGTAGGAGAGCAGATTGAGAGGTAACATGATTTGTTCTTGGTGTTATTTGCCTCAAGTCGAGTTTGACCTACGGCAACCCAAAGAGACCTCCCAGAGCTTTGGCCATCAACAGTCCTGCTCTGGTCCTGCAAGGTTAGGATGGCTGTGGCTTCCTTAGAATCTGAGGCCATTTCTGCAGTAGCCTGTTATAGCGCTGTTATTCCACTTTCAACATCCTCTGGAATCCCGGGGTTTGCAGTTTAGGGAGGGGCGTTTAGAATCCTCAGCCAGAGAGCTCTTTGGCCTCAGGAAACCACAAACTCCAGAATTCCATGAGATGTTGAAAGTGGAGTAACAGCACTATAACTGTGGAGTGCAGAAATGGCCCCGCTCTCTGGCGCATCAATCCAGGCAAATCAATCCACCTGTAATGCAGTCTTCTTTTCCTACTACCTTCTACCCTACCAAGCATTATTGTCTCCTTTCTAGTGAGTCATGTTTTCTCATTATATGTCCAAAGTACAACAGGGATAGTTGTACTTCTAGGGATAGTTCAGGCTTGATTTGCTCTAGGACCCATTCATTTGTCTTTTTAGCAGTCCAGGGTATCCATAGAACTCCTTTCCAGAACAGTTTTCAAATGAATTGATTTTCTTGCTGTCAGGTTTCTTTACCATACAGCTCTCACACCCACACATAGAAATTGAACACACTGTTGCCCAGATGATTCTTTGGACTTTGAACATAATGATGCATCTTTACACTTGAGGATCTCATCTAGTTCCTTCAAGGCTGCCTTTCCAAGTCATGGTTATTTTATGAATTCTTGACTAGACTGTTTTGGTTAATGACTGAGCCAAGGTGACATCATAGATGCCTTTAAATACGGCAGTCCCCCTGCATCTACAACGGATATGTTCATAGAATCATAGAATCATAGAAATGTAGAGTTGGAAGAGACCCCAGGGGCCATCCAGTCCAACCCCCTGCCATGCAGGAACACCCTCAAAGCACTCCCGACAGATGGCCATCCAGCCTCTGCTTAAAAACCTCCAAGGAAGGAGACTCCACCACACTCCAAGGCAGCAGATTCCACTGCCGGACAGCCCTGACTGTCAGGAAGTTCTTCTTGAGGTTCAGGTGGAATCTCCTTTCCTGCAGCTTGAACCCATTGCTCCTTGTCCTGGTCTCTGGAGCAGCAGAAAACAAGCCCTCTCCTTCCTCTACATGGCATCCCTTCAAATATTTAAACATGGCTATCATGTCCCCTCTTAACCTTCTCTTCTGCAGACTAAACATCCCCAGCTCTCTAAGTCTGTCCTCATAGGGCATGGGCTCCAGGCCCCTCACCATTTTGGTCACCCTCCTCTGGACTTGCTCCAGCTTGACCATGTCCTTCTTGAATTGGGGTGCCCAGAACTGGACACAGTATTCCGGATGAGGTCTAACCAAAGCAGAGTAGAGTGGTACCAGTACCTCCCTCGATCTAGACACCATACTCCTGTTGATGCAGCCAAGAATTGCATGGTTTCAGGCCCATGGGGGCCTGAAACCATGGATAGCACGAAACCCAATAATGTCACTGCAAGTAGCCCTCTAGCTATGATACTATGCAATACTATGAAGCCTCTCTATGGTCCCTGTGAAGACAGAGGGTTACTTTTGGAGAGGCCGGGGCTGTCTCCTGTTGTGGTATTGGCAGGAGGGTGATTAAAGTGGGGGGCAGACAGACAAGCAAAGTGTGGGAGACAAGACCTGGAGCACCCGCCTGGAGATGGATGGGTCAGGGCAAAGGGTGGTACAGAGGGACAAGGGAAGGGCTTGACTGAACTGAAACCACAGAAAGCAAAACTGCAGATGGAGGGGGACTACTGACTATGGAACTTATTTTCAGCTGCTCCAGAGAGCAGAACCTAAAGCAATGGATTCAGGTTACAAGAAAAAAATATTCTACCTAAACATTTGGAAGAATTTAACTGTGAGAGCTGTTTGACAGTGCAATACGCTGCCTCGAGGTAGTGTGGTGGGATCTCCTTCTTTGGAGGTCCGTAAGCCAAGGGTGGAAGGCCATCTCTCAAGAGTGCTTTAGCTCTGGATTGCTGCATGGCAGGGGCGTGGATCGGATGAGGTCCCTTCCAGCTCCATGATTCTTTTCTTAAGAGCAGTCCAAATCACCCTGGGGCTCATGGCTGACTGTTCGTTTTCGGGGTGGCAACCTAAAACTGGCCCCTTGGAATCAATGGTAACTTCGTCTGCCAAATGTCAAGACTCACAAAACTCCCCTTGATTCAGTGGGTCCGTTCTACTTGGGACTAGCAATAGGATTCAGCACTATGTTACTAACACATGCGGTAAACAGTGGTTGGAATCAGGGTGGCGCGTTGCACTTGTGTAGGTGCCAGTAAAAGACATTTTGTCCAACACAGAATTGCCGTATTCAGCTAAAGATTGCAAAAGTGAATCTGCATGTGTGGTGTCATTGTACATGCCCACATCCATTTACAGAAAGCTGTGCACGGACTGTACCTTTGACTATGTCCTCCCGCGCATATTTAGGCCATTTCCACACTACGCTGTTATAGTGCTATTATTCCACTTTCAACATCCTATGGAATCCTGGCGTTTGCAGCTTAGGGAGAAGCATTCAGAATTCTCAGCAAGAGAGCTCTTTGACCTCAGTAAAACTACAAACACCACAAGATGCAGAAAGTGGAATAATAGCACTGTAACAGTGTAGTGCAGAAATGGCCTCAGATGCGGGCTCAGTTTTACAACATTGCCACTCAACTCAGGGAAATCAGTGTCCAATTCTGCATCTGGAGATTTACAGCACGCAATGCCAATGGGGGATCTTGGCCGTAGCATGTCAAGTATCAACATTTATTGACATTTGCTGCCCCAAATACCCATTTTGGGAGAAACAGAGGCTAAATCAACTGAATAAATTAATAAATCCTTCTGCTTTTTCTGTTTCTGGGGTGTAAGGCTCAAGCCAAGTTACTGAAACTTAGCCCCAATTTTTGGGGGTGTGTGTGTGTGGACTACAATTCCCAGAAGCTGGGAACTACAACTCCCAGAGGCCATGCTGTCTGAAGAATTTTTAGTTCCAAGAAAGTAATTTTTCCCCCTAAGCTCTGGCTTTGTCTGAATTGCTGAGAAGCTTCTCAGTCACTGAGAAGCACTTGGATGCTCCCTTGGGTTCTGAGATGCTATCAGGCACTCCCAAGTAAGCAGCGGTGCTCACAGAAGACTAGAAATGTGCTCTCCAGAAATAAAATGGGATGCTCAGGGAGCTGGATCCTGGGTCCAATGCAGCATGCTGTATTGCTGCAGAACTGCCATACATGCTCAGTTCTCTGTCCCTTGGGGTGACCGATGCACCCCTGGGAAAGAAGTAGTTCTTGGAGCAAACCAGTATACACACACACGCCTTCCCGCTGTAATCCCCCTTTCTTCCTTTTACTCACAAAAGTCAGGACAGCACTAAGAGATTTAGGAGCCTGCTGTAAGAAAACACAGGCACCTATTTTTCTCTTTTCACAAATTAACGCACAGGCCAGCTCTATTGCAACAAACTTTGGGCCAAAGCATCGCACTAGCCGTGATGACTGGGAATTCTGGGAGTTATAGTCAAAAAAGTTAACTTCATCCCAAGCTCTGACTTTGGGAGCACTCCATACGTAAAGAAGAAGCCACGCTGGCTCAGCTCATACCTTGAGGAGATACAGCGCAACTTCACGCTTACGGAGTTACGTGGCCATTGCGTCACACTTCTTTGTAAGTGAATTGTGACACTGGGCAACTGAATCCATAACCAAATGCACAAATGCATCTGCAGGTATTGCAGGTCAGTTACAATCTCATCCATGAACTTGCACAAAACACAACTACGCATGACGGCACCACGTGCTCAGTTTCAATTCCACAGCCTAGAACTTAATGCGCTTCAGACAAAATGCCCAACCGCTTCCGTGGGGGAACTTACTCAGATGTAAAACACCAAGAGGGTCTTTTCTAGTGATGGGGGCAGTCGCCTGTTTCTGCATCAGTGGGCAATGAATCTGTACTTGGCTTTATTCTGAACTTTAAATGAGCTACCTAAGCTGCTGAACCCCATCCACCAAATAGGTTCACCCAGGGACAGGGCTAGGATCTTTAGAGTTCAGAGTAAAACCCAGAGTGGATTCACTGTCTCACTGACACGGCAGCCACCAACCACAACCTTCTATCTCTTTGCTAGCAATTCTTTACTTGTGTGCGCGTGTGCATGCATGTATATGTCCAGAGGAGGGCGACCAAAATGGTAAAAGGCCCAGAAGCCATGAAATCCTATGAGGAGAAATTTAGGGAGCTGGATATGTTTAGCCTGGAGAAGAGAAGGTTAAGAGGGAACATGATAGCCATGTTTGAATATTTGCAGGAATATCACATGGAGGATGGAGCAAGGCTGTTTTCCACTGCTCCAAAGACTAGGAGCAATGGAAAAGAGATTATACCTAAGCCTTAGGAAGAACTCCCCGATGAGAGCAGTTTGACAGTGGAAAAAGCTGCTGCCTGGGAGTCTGGTGGAGGTTTTTAAATAGAGGCTGGAGGGCCATCTGTGGGGAGTACTTTGATTGCATATTCCTGCATAGTAGAGCGGGGTTGGACTGGATGGCCCTTGGGGTCTCTTCAGCTCTAGGATTCAACAATTCTAAGTTGCCTGTTGACTTATATTGACCCCATGAATTCATTGGGTTTTCTTAGGCATGGAATCCCCACTGGTGGTTTTGCCAGTTCCTTCCTCTGAAATACAGCTTCCAGCACCTGGGATTCATTGGTGGTCTTCCATCCAAGCACTAACCATGGCTGACCCTGCTTAGCTTCCAATACCAGGGAGGATGTGGTGCCTTTAGGGTATGTAAGCCATTGGAATACATTTATGGGGCCCTGTGTATGCTCAATTGAAATTTCATTTTCTTTTCAAGCCATTCCACTTGCTTTCTGAGGCTGAGAATCGGACTCTCCACCCACTCCTTTCAGTTCTCTGATCCTACCAGCCTCAGCTCAAAAGCAAGCCCTCCATCTTCATTCATGCTCAGGTTTGAATTAGCATGCTTTCAGAAGCCTCAGCAATTTTCCTCAAGCTGGCAATTAGTGATCCAATTTCCTCCATTCACCGCTGGCAAGGCGTTCGCCACACATCTGTGTTGAGCTCTCCTCGCTGTAGCTAAGTAGCTGGGAGCTCCTCAGTGTCCAAACAGCGCGGAACAAAACCACAGGCACACACACACAAAGAGACACCAACACACACACACACACACTTCGATGGTGAACAGCACAAAAGGAAATCTGTCAGCCCTTTTCTGCAAGCGTCGCACGTGGCATCCCCCCGCCAAAGGAAATTCAGATGTACACAGTGCTGCAAACTGCTGAAATCCACTGAGGCTGCATTTCTCTATGAAAGAGAGCGGGACAGTTGCACCCCTTGTCAATTTCCCTTGTCAGCAGCTGTGAGAAGAATGGGCTAGAATCATGAATGGGAGAGAGGATCTAGACTTCTGTACGTCTGAAAGGGGATAGAAAATGTCCAGGGGAAAGACAAGCCATACCCCGTAGCCCTCCACATTACGCCCCCAAGCCAGTTAGCAACGGAGAACACACCCAACTCAATCCTGCACACTTTTCCAGCTTTTTTTAAAAAGGTCATTTCCACACTAGACTTAATAGCACTATTATTCCACTGTCAACATCCTATGGAATCCTGGGGCTGGCCCCTCCCTAAACTGCAAACCCCAGGATTCCATAGGATGTTGAAAGTGGAATCCTAGAGCTATAAAGGTCTACTGTGGAAATGGCTAAAGACGTTATATGCCAAGGTTGGAAAGATAAACACGCACCACCCATCATTCAACAATCAGAAAATCTCAAAACTTTAGCTACGTGCAAACGTTAGACGTCAGCTTCAATATATTTGGAAATAGTCAGCTTTTATCCATGTATACACCTAACCCTTATCCATACCCTGTCTCTTTCCCCTATCTGTTCTCCTTTTCTTCTTTCTTTCTTTCTTTCTTTCTTTCTTTTTCTTTCTTTCTTTCTCATGCTCCTATCTCTTTTTCTTTGAAATCATAATTCTAAAAAAAATTCAATAAAACACATGCATGCGCATTTACCCACACAATGCAGAAGCCCTGGCTGGGAGAGGACAAGGCCTCACCCCTCACTCAGGAGCTCTGGAGTAAGAGAAAGGGGGAAAGATCCTTTCTCTCCCTCGCGACTGTCCCAATCGATGAGCAGCTTGGCAAGGCTGCCTTTCAGGAATCCACCATTGTCTCCTGCACCAGCTCCAAGAACCCTTGTTGGGAGATCCATTACACACACATGCACAGGAGGCGGGGCGGTTATGGGGAGTGGGGAAGCAGGAGGCACGGGGAAGCTCAGAGAGACCTGAGACCTCTGAGAGGAAGAAAGCCAAAGGGCAGCTCGATAATCCAGCCTGAGGAAATCAGCCTGCCAGGAAATAATCGCCCGAGAGCCCCAGAGTTGGAGGCAGATGCTGGAAAGGCCCTCGGGGCGAGTCCTTCTCTTTCCCCTCCTCCGTTTCTGCCTCTTCACCTGACCCTGCTTTGTGGCTCAGCTCACAGGAAGCCTCTTTATATTGAGCCTGCCCACGGTTCCATTTAACTTGGTATTATCTAGCATCAGTTACTCTCCAAGGTGGTGAGTGGTTCCAAGTTCGAGTCTCCACTTGACCACTGAAACTGACAAACATAGCAAGCCATCTTATCTCGAGGCAGGCCCCTCGTCCACCCACTCCTGTAATGCCCAATCTTGACCAGCTGTAGCAGCTTCTCCAGGGTTTCCAATAGGTATCTTTCTCAGTCCATTTCCACACTACACTGTTATAGTGCTATTCCTACTTTCAACATCCCATAGAATCCTGGGGTTTGCAGTTTAGGGAGGGACATTTAGAATTCTCAGCGCCTTTCCACACTACACTGTTATAGTGCTTTTATTCCTCTTTCAACATTCCTCCTGGGGTTTGCAGTTTAGGGAAGAGCATCTGGACTTCTCAGCCAGAGAGCTCTTTGGCCTCAAGAAACTATACATCCCAGAATTCCACAGGAGATTGGAAGCGGAATAATAGCACTATAACAGTGTAGGATGGAAATGGCCCTACCTGGAGATCCCTGGGATTATTCCCTGGTGATCTTTCATCCAAGCCCAACCCTGCCTAGCTTCCAAAATCAGACAAGACCAGGTGTGCTGATAATGGAATGGTGGGATATAAAACCTAGGAAAACCAGAAGTTACCAGATCCTGAGTCAGAGCAGCTGTTCAGGCGGCATCATCTTTTCCTGGCCCTACCAGGAAACCACTGGACTACACCCCCGGCGGTCCCCCTCCATCCAAGAACTTTCTTTTCCCAACCAGGAAAAGGCAGGATATACAAAATATAATATTAATCATTACGTTGGTGGCGGCAGTTGGTGGCAACGGTGCCCTCAAGTGGTTTCTGACTTATGGCAACCCTCTTCTGTATGTGTGTGTTTTTTGACAAAATGTGTTCAGAGAGGGTTTGCCCTGGCTTCCCTCTGAGGCTGAGAGAGTGTGACTAGTCCAAGGTCACCCAGTGGGTTTCCATGGCCAAGCGGGAATTCGAACTCTGCTCTCTACAGTCCCAGTCACACAGCTACACAATGATTGCTCCCCTTAATCATTATGACCAGGCCCAACTCAGTCCAGCTTTCCAAACGGAGTGAGAGATAGTGTGTGTTCGGGGTGGTATAGGTGGTGCTCTCCTCGCTCCCCTGGGAGTGGCTGTGGGGCTGGATAAGACCAGCAAAGGGGAAGGAAGGGAACAGAAAGGCGGAAGGTTGGGGCTAGAAGGAGAAGTCACACAACTGTGCCTCCTTTTTAACTTTAGCCAAATCTCTGGTCCACACCCACCCCATGAGGCTGCCTGAGCAATCTGTCTTAGATCTGCGCAGCACACTGGAGGTCCTTAGTATCACCTCGGAAAGATTTCCCCAGTTGAGGTGTGCTGTATGCATGTGCATGTGCGTGCACGTGTGTGGAACATAAAGGTCACACCTCTCTTCCCCTCCAACTAAAGGAAGTCAGCCACCAACCAGATGGTGAGGGAGAGGCATATTCGGGGCACGGAAAATTCTTCGAAAGTCGGGGCACAGAGTGGGTGAGCAGGGAAGGCATCTCAGTCCCAGTTTTGGAGAAAAGGTGGGCTAGAAACAAAGATGACTATTATTATTATTATTATTGGTTCCACCAACCACCAGGTGTTACTAGTGTGAATTTTGACCACCATCGGTTCAAATTCTGTCCATGAATCTAGGAATCTGTGAGGTCTTGTGAGATAACGCACCACATTCTAAGTAACATTGTTTTTCCAATTATTCTCCGGTGTTCTGACAGTTTGCTAGAACTGCATGCATGCATCATCATCATCATCATCATCATCTCATCATCTGCCCTGGGAAGCCATGTGCTGCAGTAGCCATAGGGAAGCAGGTCTTTGGCTGGCCCTTACCTGGCTGTATTGGCGGGGGGGTGAGAAGGGGAATGAAATTGCCTTCCCTCTGTCTGTCCCTCCAAGCCTGGCCCACCTGGCAATACACTGAAGCTTGAGGAGGACACCTTATAATCTTTCCCTAGTTGCTTCTGAAAAGCTGGAGGAAGCAGGAAATCTAATTATTGCCCACCCAGCTGCACATGTACACCCTTCAAAGGGCAACGATTGCCCTCTGACCTTTCATTTCATTGCATGGCGTGGGGCGGGGGGCCTTCCTCTGGCTGGTGCCGGGCACTCCCCTGGCCTTAAACAGAGACCCATTTCTAACCACCGCTGCCTTGTTCTCCTCCTCCTCTCCCCCTCCTCACATTGCAGTGCCTTCCATAAATCATATTTAGCAGAGCGCTTTAAGCACTGGCCTCACACAGAGAGAGAAGCACCGTAAAGGGGAAGGGGGCCCCTGCTTGGCGTGAGTTTGTACTGCAAAACAACAATAATACAAATCAAAGACCCCCATCCGGCTTGACGGCAAAGCTCTCCTCAACCCATCTCCAATCCCCACAGCAAGAGAAAGTGGGTGGTGTCTCCTGCCCACAGAGCATCGCGGCAGCGGATGGGGGGAGCAGGGGGCGGGAGGGTCCTCTGAGGCAGAACAGGGACCAGTCAGGTATTGCTGACTGCCCCCCATCCGATCATGTGCTGAGCCGGAGGGGCAAAGGAAGGGGACCACCCAACTCCTTCTGGCCTCAGTGCCACCATCCCCCCACCCCCCCAAACCCTAAGAAATGAAAACTGCACCCGAGGGGTAGAGGGAAGAGAAGCAGGGGGCTCGCTCCCACCCTTGCAATGCCACCCACCAACCCTGCCGGGTGGGGCAGAAGGGCTCTGGGATGCAGCCAGAGGCTCCCGGACCTGGCCCGTCCCCTCTTTCTTTCCCTTCCCTGGGCGGGGGAGGGAACGGAGGGGAAGGCAGGGCAGAGAAAGAAAGGCCAGGAGCTGGGGGGGGGGCGCGCCGGCGAGCGCCCACGTGGGAGGAGGGCTCCACGCTCCTCAGGCGCGCGCCAGGCCGGGGAGGGGCTGGCCAGGGGCGGACAGGCCGGTCCGGGTGAAGCCCTTCTCTAGTCCCCCTCCCCGCACATTCAGACAAGAAACAGCCTCGTCCTCTTTTTCACTTCCACCTCCCCCCAGCCAGCCAGGCAGCGTCGCCCCCCTCACGCGCGCGGTCCAAAGCCGGCCTGGGAGGGGGCGGAGAAGCAGCAGGAGGCACGGGGGGCAGAAAGCTCGAGGGTCCCTGCCTCTCGCTGGGCCCCCAGCACGCAAGGCAGTGGGGAAGGCGCAAGAGGGCGCCTCCCCGCCCCTGGGCCTGCTGCTCCCTTGTGCGCCCCTCCGGCCGGTCCGAAATCAGCCCCCCCTCCGGGCCCCGGAAGGGCACACACGGGGCGGCCCCTCCCTCGGTGCTGCTCCCTTCCTCCCCGACCCCCGGCCCCTCCAGAGGAGAGCCAGGGCCGCCGGGGCCGGCGGCCGGCCCCCTTCCCGCCCCCCCGGCCGCCTCGCCCCCTCGCTCTCCCGCCGGCCGCTTACCTCCAGACCTGCCCGAGCTGGAGGAGGTGGATGAGCGACTGGAGGAGCCACACGCAGAAGCGGCAGCAGCCCCGCGGGCCGGGCGGGGAGGGCCGGGGCGGCGGCGGCGGCGGCGGCGGCGGCGGCGGCGGGGTGGGCGCGGCGGCGGCGGGGGGCGCTGCTGCTGCTGCTGCTGCTGCTGCTGCTCCGCGGGCGCCGCTGTCCTTGGTGCTGAAGGCGGCGGCGGTGGCGAAGGGCGGCCCGGGCGGCGGCGGCGGGGCGGCGGCGGAGAAGTCGTAGACGAACCACCTGAAGCTGAGCAGCTGGACCACCAGCGAGGGCAGGAGCACGAAGAGGAGGGTGAGGCCGAACCACCAGTACTGCCCGCGCAGGTAGTAGTGGGCGGCCAGCCACAGGTCGCTCGCGCCGTCCGAGAAGAAGACCAGCAGCGCGCCCAGCACCCAGCAGCAGTCCCCGAGGCTGTACGCCCGGCCGGCCGGCGGCAGCAGCAGCAGCGTCGCGGGGGCGGCGGCGCAGGAGGAGGGGGCCGCCGCCGCCGAAGAGGGGCTCCCCGGGTTGGGCGGCGGCGGGGCGGCGGCGGCGGCGGCGGCGGCCCCGGGCGGCCCGCGGCGGGAGGGCCGCGCCAGGCTCCCGCTCCCGGAGCCCTCCCGCCGCAGGACCGACGAGGACGGCGAGGGGGAGGAGGAGGCGGAGGCGGCCGCCGCCGCCGCCGCCGCCGCCGCCGCTCCTCCGTCCGACTTCGCGGCCATGTTGGCGGAGAGGCGGAGGGAGAAAGAGGGAGACGGGCGAGAGAGAGAGAGAGAGAGAGAGAGAGACTTCCGGATGGAGGCTGGAGGGAGGGAGGGAGGGAGAGAAGGGGGGAGGAGGAGGAGGAGGAGGAGGAGGGAAGCGGTCAGATTGGGGAAGGGGGGAGGGAGGGAACGGGAAGGGAGGAGGAGGAGGAGGCGGCGGCGAGGGAGGCGACGGGGGAGGGAGGGGAGGCGGGAGGGGGCCGAGCGGGCAGCGCCCTCCCCCCTCCGCCTTCCTCCTCTCTCAGCCCCCTCCCGGGATCGCGGGGGGAGGGCAGGAGGGGGGCGCGGAAGCTGGAGGGCGGCCCGCCCCCTCCCTCCCGCCTCCCATTCACGCCCCCGGGCCGCCGCCGCCGCCGCCGCCGCCTCCTCCTTCACCCTCTCCTCGCCCCGGGCGGCTGCCGCTGGAGGCTCCTCGGGGCGGCGCTCTGTCCGGCCGCTCTCCGCCGCCCCTGCCTCGCCCGCTCCGGTGGGGGTCCGCCGCCCGGCCCCTCCGCCTCCGACCCATCGGGCTACCGGCCCCGCCGCCCTCCCTCGGCCCCTCCGCAGCCACCGGCGCCCGAGACGTCTCCGGCGGCCACGCCCATGGCCACGCCCTCGCCCCCGCCCCCGGTCTCTCCCCCTGCACCGCAAACGGAGGGTTTTGTGCTGTCGCTCCCCGACCGCAGAGGAGGGAGGGCCACTCCCCGCAATCGGTAGAACCGGAGGATCGTGAACCTGGAAGGGTCTCCCAAAGGTCATGTGGTCCAACCCCCCGCCCCCCAGTGCTGAAAATCCACCGCTCAAGCATCCTTCCGGAATCACCGTGTTGCAAGGGAACCTCAAAGGTCATGTAGTCCAACACTTTGCTCTTGCGGGAACCCATCACTCCAGCGTTCCTACGGAATCATAGAACCTCCGTGGCCATCCGGATAAATGTGCACGCCAAATGTAGATACAGACAGATATCTACCCACGGGAGGGTACTTGCTTAGATGTAAAACGCCAAGAGGGGCTTTTCGAGCACCTTTCTAGCACTTGCACAAAACACAACTAAGCACGATGGTACCATGTGCTCAATTTCAGTTCCACAACATAGAACTTAATGTGCTTCAGATGCAATGCCCGACTGTTTCCATGAGGGAACTTAGATGTCAAACACCAAGAGGGTCTTTTCTAGCCTCGGGGCAGCTGCCTGTTTCTCCCTCAGTGGGCAACGAATCTGTACTGGGCTTGAGTCTGAATTTTAGAGGGGTAACCTAGGCTGCTAAACCCCATCCACCGAACAGATTCACCCAGGGACAGGGCTAGGACCTTTAGAGTTCAGAGTAAAACCCAGAGTGGATTCACTATCCTGCTGACACAGCAGCCATCAGCCATGGCCTTCTATCTCTTTGCTATCAATTCTTTGTGTGTGTGTGTGTGCACGCACGTGCATGTACGTATGTGTCCAGAGGAGGGGAACCAAAATGGTCAAAGGCCTGGAAACCATGAGGGGAAATTTAAGGAGCTGTATATATTTAGCCTGAAAAAGAGAAAGCCAGGAGTGGACAGGGAGTGGATGCTGCCAGCTACTGCTCCTTCCTCCCCTGAATACAGTTTGGCATCACTCACCCAGAATGTGCCAGGTGCTGGACAAAAGTACATCATGCAGGGAAGCACACACGGAGTGGCTTAGGAAGCTGGGGATGTTTAGCCGAGAGAAAAAAAGGTTAAGAGGTGACATAACAGCCATTTTTAAATATTTGAAGAGATGTCATATGGAGGATGGAGCAAGCCTGTTTTCTGCTGCTCCAGGGACTAGGACAGGGAGCAATGGATTCAAACTACTAGAAAAGAGATTCCACCTAAACATTAGGAAGAACTTTCTGGGGCTGTTTGTCAGTGGAATACACTGCCTAGAAGTGTGATGGAGTCTCCTCCTTTGGAAGTTTTTAAGCAAAAGCTGGATGGCCATCTGTCATGAGTGCTTTGATTATGTATTCCAACCTTGCAGAATGGCGCTGGACTGGATGACCCTTAGGATCACTTCCAACTCTAGGATTTTATGATTCTCTCCCACCAAGTGTGACCTAACGGGATCTCATCAGAGCACTGGTTGCTACTCTTTCTGTCAGATCCTCCCCAGTTTCTCCTTCTGTCCTCAAAAGTTGTTTTGCAAAAAGATTGTCTTGCTTCACCGGCTGCCTCAATCCTTCTGTGTCCCTCTTGTTCTTTCTGATATTCAGCCTCTCCCCTGCAGAGATAATGTGTGTTCTGTTGATTTTTAAAACAAACCAGTATCTGTGGGTTTTCATTACCTCTTGTGTTATCGTCAAAGCTGTAGGATATGAGCAAAGCAAGATATTAAATGAAAATAGCAGACTGCTTCCTTTCATTTCTTTTTTTTTTAAAAAAATCCCTCAGAATTTAGAATATGGGAGGAACAGCATCGAAAGAAAAATGTCAGGTGTGTGTACCACTCGGAAGACTTGCCATTGCTCAGGAGCAATAAGACTTTGTGTTTGTCCATCTGAATCAAAGGGATCCACAAGGACGGTTCATTTACACAATGAGAAGCAGAGGAATATCACACTGGAATAAAGGAGGCAGGCTGGAGTTGGGCAGTGGTTGGCATGTCGGGTTAGGACTCTGGGAAACCAAGGTCAAATTCCTGCTTGGCCGTGGAAACCCGCTGAATGACCCTGGGCATGTCACACTCTCTCAGTCTCAGAGGAAGGAAAAGGTAAAAGCCCCTCTGAACCGATCTTGCAGCCCCTCACCAAAAAACCCTCACGATAGGTCCACCTTAGGGTTGCTATAAGTCGGAAATGACTTGGAAAGCACACAACAGCAACAATAGCCAGAATTGTGGTTGCGTCATATACATGCACCAGTTACCTTACATATTTGCACCAGTGATGGAAGACTGAGTGAGCCCAAACAGCCAGACCAACGTGTGTTTTAAGGACGAGCCAACTGAAGATTTTTTTTTGTTTGAAATATTGGAAACTGTTTATTGACTTTCTAAGCAATAAGGAATCAAACGGGTGGACTAATTTGTGGATATGGTTACTAGCAGCCCTAGTAAGTTTGCTCAGGTGGACCTCTAAAGGTAGGACAATCCTTTTCTTTTTGGTTTTTCTTATTTTCTCTTTCTCATTGCAGTATGGTTTGGCAGGGACCGAGACTGTGGCCCTTATCACACGATGGTGCCATCCCAACATAGGGATATGTTGCCACCAGTCCGCAACACGTGCCATCACACATCGTCGCGGTCTTGCTGTTCTTGCGTCCCCAGCCATCACAATTAAACTATATAATTAGTGGAATGATCGTGTTGCTGGAGGCCGTGTGGGAAGGGTGGAAGCACAATCAAGCTCTTCCTCCCCAAACACTGCCCATCCACAGGCTGCCAGCTGGGAGCAAAGAGGAGCATTTGGGTTCCACTCCCATCCTGGCAAAGGTATTGCCGGGCCGATGCAAGTAAGGTACAGAATAAGCCTCAGTGTTTTAGTATGTTAGTGTTTGGTTAGTAAGTTAGACTTTTAGTGAGTTGGTGTTTACTGTTTTTAGATCACTGTCTTAATACTGTGTTGTCATTTCAGTTTATGTTCCAAACGTCAGTTGGTGTTTATATTATTTTGTGTTATAATTGATAAACATATTTATTTTTCCAAAAGGTACCTTATGCATTTTGTGGTACATTTTTCACTATTATGCCACAGATGTGTTCAGTTCGTGATCCACTCTGGGAGAAAAGAGGCATATAAATGCAATAAATAAACAATAAAATAAATAAATAACTGACTGTGTAAAGCAGAGAGCTACAAGTGTACTTGTTTCACATGAGCTGAAATTGTCATCCACGTTAAACCCATTGGATCAACAGGATTTATCTATGTTACCCCAAAACCAGAGTGCCACAAGGGCCACCCTGCAATGCCAAATACCTCCTTGCAAAAGTGGGGAATTGATTAGCTCAGAGGAGGCTTGCGAGAGGGGGGCAACTTAGTGAGATCTTTTCTACCAGTGTTTATGGGCACATGCAGGAAAAGAACCAGCTGAAGATTAAAAGTAAGCTAAAAATGTGTTTTATTGAGGGGAATTCGCTCATGCATGCACACAAGGTACACAAAATCACACATTTACACAAGAGCTAACCGAAAGAGAGGGAGGAAAGCAGATAGAGACTGTGAAGGGTGCGGGCGATATTTACCAGATCCGATGAGGAGCAGAGAAGTGGGACAAAGTGACTCGGGTCCTGGACCCAAGGGCCGTTCTCAGTTCAGGAATCAAGCAGACAGAATGACGCTCAGAAAGGCAAGAGACCGCCCTGGGCATCCTGAAATCGGGGGTATTTGTACCCTGAAAATGGCTTGTGGCTGTGAAGGTTCCAGATGCGGGGCTAAGGGAACTTGTTATGGACAATGGGTCTTTTGCCTGTTGATGGGCTTAGTGCTTTGATTGACAAAGACATGATGGGTGTTGTAATAGCTGTCTATTGTGGGTGCTGTGAGGACAGAGGGAAGAATCCAGGTGTACGTGGGATGGATATCTGTCAATCAGTGTCCTGGTGGGCCCCTCACAGTTGGATTCCTTGGAAAATTCCAGCTTCTGTTTAAGCCTATTATTCACAGGAATGGTGTGTATTTGCCTGACAAATGACTCAGTCCTACCTGGAGGAAGTTTCAAGTTGACCTGTCCTTCTCACATTTACAGTCAAATTCTTTCCCTCGCTCAGTTTGACCTCTCCGTCACTTCTCAGGCTTAAATTTGATATCAGAGCCAATAAAATGTGTTGCCAATTACATATGATGCCAATTAGGTATGGTGCCCATCCAAACCATACCAATATCAGGGATCCCCAAAGCAGAGCCTTACATCTACATGGTGACTCACCATAAAGCAGTTGTTTCAGTGGATCTATTCTAGGAAGGGCTATCCCACAGATTCCAGCCATGCAGTTCTGTATCCTTGGATGTTGAATAGAATTGTGGAATCTTATAGTTGGAAGAGACCACTGGGGCCATGTGGGAAATAGCAGCTTTGGCTGCATTGCTGTCTGTCACTTGTTTCAGCATGCCACTGAATGGTGTCTTGGCCATTGTGTCATGCTGTCCCATTTAGAAAGCCAGGCAGAGTTCATAGTCCTTAAACAGAGTCCATAGTAGCAGCTACAGAAAACGTATACAGAAACCTGCCAGTCAATTACTGTTCTTCTTCCAGCCATCCAGGTCAGCAATAAATTCAGGGCGTCAGTTCAAGGGAGCATCCAGCAGCACAGTCAGCACACAAAGCAAGAGTCAAGGTTTTCCAGGAACATGAGCCAAGGATCAAAAGAAGAACATGTTGCTTCCACCAGAAATGGCAGTTGTTTGCAATGGACATCTCCCCACCTTGATTCCGGTATTTATTGGCCAGCAGCCTCCCCTAGACATTTGCCTCATTAATAAGACTTCCCCATATATAAGTTCTCTGTGTCTCGTGGGCTCTCCTTGTCTTGTCTTCGCTGGGTTGCAGTGAGTATTGTCTTACTTATGTCTCTGTGTTGTGGCTGTTGGGAAAAGATCCTATCTGTGTTTGTACCTGGGTCCTGGGACTGGGTACATGCATATTTTTAATTTTCTTCCTAATGGGGTGTCCTGTACCTTGATTTTATGCTTCATATATATTTTAATATGTTATGCACTTTGACATGGTAATAAAGGTTAAGTATTTTGTATAAAGTTTATACTGTATACAGCTTGAGCCTCCCTTTTCCAAAATGCTTAGGATCAGAAGTGTTCTGTATGTTGGATTTTTTTCAGATTTTGGAATATAGCACATTTTCGGAACAGCCTTCCATCTCATCTGTCCACTGCTTGTGTTGTGTATGAGACAGTATGAGAGAGTCTGAGGATCTGGGACTTGGCAGGAATCCAAGTGTAATGCTTGGCTTCAGTCCATCCCTCTCTGTCCTATCTCAGTCCAGGCAGTCAGCCAAAGCTTGCAGCTGCACAACTGATCGCCAGAAAATAACACGGGCAAAGTAGCAAACTGAGGCCATTTCTACACTAGCCTGTTATAGCACTATTATTCCACTTTCAACATCCTATGGAATCCTGCGGTTTGCAGTTCAGGGAGCAGTCTCAAAGGCCAGTCCCTAAACTGTAAACCCAAGGATTCCATAGGATATTGAAAGTGGAATAATAGCCCTATAACAGGCTAGTGCGGAAATGGCCTAAAGAAACAGAACAGCTCAAAATCTGTCACTTACTTTTACTCAGTAAACAAAAGGTCAAAGGCATAAACAGAGTTTAACAGAATTCAAGGCAGAGCAAATAAGTTCAGTGTCTATCAACAAAATCTAAGAAATACAACCAGCAGTCAGGGAAGTCAGATAAGCTCCGACAATTCGTGGAGGTGAAGGGCTGTATCTATATAGGGCAGCAGCTTAACGCAGCTGTTGCCTAACTAATTGCTGTCTCCTATAAATCCTTTGAGACCTGCACAGGTTCTCCCTTTGCTGCCTATGCTCAGCAAAGGTAAGTGTAGATAAATTGTCTTCTGTATCTGAAGGGGCAGGACTCTCTGCTGGGGCTGGCATTGCACCCTGTTCTGTCTCTGGGATTTGTGGTTCTGTAACCCCCTCCTGCTCACCAGGTCCTGGCACATTCTCTGTTTCAGTCTCTGAGTCAGAGTCCATTTCCATGTTCTGGGATCAGGGCGTGACACTCCCACCAATTCACAGATCCTCCGTGTCTTTTTTCTCCCCCAGCTGCCCACTTCCACCTTCAAGCGGGTGGCTGCAAGGCTCCTGACTGTTCTTCTCTCAGATCTTCAGTCTCTTTTTGTCACCAGTTGCCTGCTTCTGCCTTTGAGGCAGCAGCTGCATTGCTCCTTGGATCTGGGAGCTGCTGCCTGGAAGACAGAAGCGGGTGGCTGGCTGGAAAAAAAGAGAGATTGGGGATCTGAGAGATGAACAAGCAAGAGTGCCGTAGCCACTGCCTCAGTGGGTGGCTGGGGGCAAAAGGTTTCAGTTGCTGGAGGTTTTTGGGTTTCAGATTTCTAGATAAAGAGGGGTTCAATCTGCATTGCGTCAACTCTTAGTTTGTTTTAATCTCATGTTGCAAGCACCCTCATACTGGGAGGAAAGGCAAAATATTAAACAAACAAATACCTCTTGATTCAATAGGATTGCAGAAAGAGTTCTCCTGCAGGATTTCCTATTACACTAGTGGACACTGGAAGACACACCATAGGTTGCACAGTTTTGGTATTTAACAGAAGGGTGGTGCAACACAACCACCGTGTAATTACACAAGTGTAAATTTACGCAATGCAGGGATGATAAATACTCAGAAGGCACCAGATATAGAATCATAGAATTCTAGAGTTGAAAAAGACCCCAAGTCCCATCCAGTCCAACCCCCTTCGGCCACGCAGGTAGGCACAATCAAAACAGTCCCAGCAAATGGCTATCCAGCCTCTGTCTATAAACCTCCAGAGAAGGAGACTTCACCACACTCCCAAGCCACAGCAGATTCTACCTTCGAACTGCTGTCTGCCTGACCTTGAAAGCTAAGCAGGGTGAGGGCTGTTTAATGCTTAGATGGAAGACCACTGAGGAACACCAGGTGTTGTAGGCTGTATTTTGGAGGAAAGCAAGGGCAACCCACTTCTGAATTTTCCTTGCCTAAGAGAACCTACAGAACCAACATGGTGTCATTGTGTGAGTGTTAAACAAGAACTCTGGGAGACCAGAGCACAAACCCCTGACGAGTCACAGAAACCCCTCGGGCAAGTCACATTCTCTTTGCAATGGAAAACTCCCCCGAAAGAATCTTTCCAAGACAAGCCTAGGACAGGGGCACCACAAGTCAGAACTGATTTGAACACATGTAGCAACAACAAAACTTCTATTTGTAGCCAGTCTGAGGCCCAAATTCCATGAAGGTCCCATTCAATCTTGGAAGCTAAGCCAGGTCAAACCTGGTTAATACTTGGATGAGAGACCACCAAGAAATACCAGGGACTATACTAGGAGAGCAGCTGTGGCAAACCACCTCTGACTGTTCCTTGCCTGAGAAAATCCTGTGAAATTTCTGGCATCTCTATAAGTCAACAAGCAACTTGAAGAGATATACACACGTACATATTCTAGCACCCTCTTAATGAGTTACAATGGTTTTAAGTCCAGCTTATATCACTGTGGCCCACTCTTTTAGGCATTGGAATTCTGTTCTGACCATGCAAGGCCAAATCCATCCCAACCCCATCTTTTCAGTGCAGCAGCTCCCTAAGATGGCTATTTCTGTGCTGATGGGAAGGAGAAGAGAGAAGTCCTAATATCAACATGCCCTTTGAGGAGCAGTTTCGGGAGTTGGGTGTGTTTAGCCTGGGGAAGACATGATAGCCATGTTTAAATATTTGAAAAAATGTCATATAGAATCATAGAATCATAGAAATGTAGAGTTGGAAGAGACCACAAGGGCCATCCAGTCCAACCCCCTGCCATGCAGGAAAACCCTCAAAGCACTCCCGACAAGTGGCCATCCAGCCTCCGCTTAAAAACCTCCAACGAAGGAGACTCCACCACACTCTGTGGCAGCACATTCCACTGCCGGACAGCCCTGACTGTCAGGAAATTCCTCCTGAGGTTCAGGCGGAATCTCCCCTCCTGCAGCTTGTATCCATTGCTCCTTGTCCTGGTCTCAAGAGCAGGAGAAAACAAGCCCGCTCTCTCCTCGACATGGCATCCTTTCAAATATTTAAACATGGCTATCATGTCCCCTCTCCACCTTCTCTTCTGCAGACTAAACATCCCCAGCTCTCTAAGTCTGTCCTCATAGGGCATGGCTTCCAGGCCCCGCACCATTTTGGTTGCCCTCCTCTGGACCTGCTCCAGCTTATCCATATCCTTCTTGAATTGGGGTGCCCAGAACTGGACACAGGATTCAAGATCAGGTCTAACCAATGCAGAATAAAGTGGTACCAATACCTCCCTCGATCTAGACACCATACTCCTATTGATGCAACCAAGAATTGCGTTGGCTTTCTTGGCTGCCGCATCACACTGCTGACTCATGTTCAGCTTGTAGTCTATGAAGACTCCTAGATCCCTTTCACACGTACTGCTATCCAGCCACGTGTCCCCCATCCTATATTTCTGCATACCATTTTTTCTGCCTAAGTGTAGGACCTTATATTTCTCTCTGTTGAAATTCATTTTGTTAGCCTTGGCCCAGCTCTCCAATCTGTCCAGGTCCTTTTGAACTTTGATCCTGTCATCAGGCGTATTAGCAACCCCTCCCAATTTGGTGTCATCTGCAAAGTTGATCAGCGTGCCCTCTATTCCTTCATCCAAGTCATTAATGAAGATATTGAACAGCACCGGGCCCAGGACAGAACCCTGGGGCACCCCACTAGTCACTACTCTCCAGGATGAGAATCTGCCATTGGAGACCACCCTTTGGGTACGGTCAGCCAACCAGTTACAAATCCACCTGACAGTAGCCCTGTCCAGCCCACATCTTACTAGCTTCTTTGCAAGAATGTCACGGGGAACTTTGTCAAAGGCGTTACTGAAATCAAGATATACTATGTCCATGGCATTCCCTTCATCTATCAAGCAAGTAACTCTATCATAAAAAGAGATAAGATTAGTCTGGCATGACTTATTTTTGAGAAATCCATGTCGACTTTTCATAATTACGGCATTGTTTTCTAAGTGATTAGAAACTGACTGTTTGATGATCTGTGTCAGGACCCTGGAACTCCAGGACACCAGCTCTGAGTCTGAGCCAGAGTCCCTGGAGCCTGCTGCACCAGCACAGCCCACTCCCGAGGCTACCCCAGGCACAAAGCCCTTGGCCCCAGTAGTCCCAGCAGCAGAGCCAGGGGCTGCCCCAGACCCAGCCCAGCCAGAGGAGTCGGATAATGAGATTCAAGAGCGGGTGCCTACTTACCAGCAGCATCGGGAGCAAAAGAGTGCTCTCAGGAGGTCAGAACGTTTAAATAGAAAACGCCAGGCAATCAGGGCCCAGCTGCGATAACACCTGGAGGAGTGATCTGCCTATAAAAGCAATCACTCAGCCTTGGGTCTTTTGTCGGCTCACAACTGACCATTCTGGACGAAGTGCTTGTTGTGGATCCCAGCTTGGCCTCCTGAAACGCTGCCCGACCTGCTGGAACGTCGCCACCTCTTGATCTCGGACCAGCTCTGGTAACTTTTCCGTTCGAACAGCCTTTGACTGTGTGCTCGCTTGGCTGTGACGTAACAGCCAGGGAGTCTCCCTGCTGCCGGTATTTACTGCTATTTTTCCTGTTCTGTTCTGCTGAAGTAAAGCCCTTTAATTTATTCCCTGCCTTATCTGCAAAAGACCTGTAGCCAGCTCCCTTGGCTGCTTGCCAGGCCTTGGCGTTGACAGTCTGCTCCAGGATCTTTCTATGGAAGATGTAAGAAGCTTGTTTTCTGCTGCTCCAAAGACTAGGACACAATGGAGAAATGGCTTCCAACTACAGGAAAAGAGGTTCCACCTAAACATTAGGAAGAACTTCCTGAGGATAAGAGCTGGTCAACAGTGGAATACTGTTACCCTGTTTACTGGGGGTCCCGTGAGGGACACCAAAATGTGCTCAACTATAGGTGGGGAAAATTAGCTCTGAGCACTGCTTTAGCGTTACGAGAGGCAGGGTAACTTAGCAGGGTCTTGTAACCCAGTGTTTACGGGGTCAGGCCAAGTCAAGGAGCAGACCGGTTTGAAAGTAATGAATGATCTTTATTAAATACAGGCACACAATGTACGCAACACACGCACACAGATAACCAAGGAAAATTAAAGGTGTGAGTAAGATAGCGGGATTTTCAGAGGGATAGTTGATTCGGGTGATACGAAACATGTTCCTGAAGCCCAGAAGAAGATAGAAAGCGATGCTAGGGTTCGTTGCATCTCAGCACATGGAGCTGAGGGGAAGCTCGCCAAGCAAAGCGGCAGCAAGGCGGTCTGGAACTCGGGAGCGATCTGAGGAAGGTCTTGGAATCAGGGGTTTTTATAGGGTGAATTGGGACTGCAGGCTGTGCCTTACTCGGGGACAACAATGAGTTTTGGGGGCGAGACCATGTCTCCAAAAGGTCACAATTTAGCATGATTGAGTTAAGTCTGAACTGACAAAGAGGTGGACTGTATGCAAATGCTCAGTGCTTGGCCTTTAAGCTTCCAGCTTGCCAAGTTACCTGCTCGGGGCAGGGGGTCCTTTGGAAACAGCGTGCATACTCGATGAGGGTGTTTGCAGAGAGGTCTCCGAAAGCGGGGATCTGGCTATTTCTGGCCTGCCTGTATGGTCTTGGCGTATTGCAGCGTTTGATGGCCGAGCCTGGTTCTGTGCTTGTCCGGGGGCCTCTCAAACACGTGGAGAGGGATGGTGGAAGAAAGCCAAATTATTGATATCAAAGTGATATCTAGAGGTATCTCCAAGGAGGCCTAAACTGCAGTAACAATACACTGCTGCCTGGGAGTATGGTGAGGTCTGCTTCTTTGGAGGTTTTAAAGGAAAGGCTGGAAGGCCATCTGCCAGGAACGCTTTGATGGTATATTCCTGCATGGCAGGAGTTGGCTGGAGTAGACTGCCCTTGGGATCTCTTCCAGCTGTATGATTTTATGATCATCTTGCAAGAGCCAGTGTGGTGATGGTATTGTGGTCTGAGCACTGGAGACCAGAGTCTGATCTTTACTCAGCCATGGAAATCTACTGGGTGACCTTGGCGAAGTTGCACTCTCTCAGCCTCAAAGGGAGGCAAAGGCAACCCCCCTCTGAACAAATCTTCACGGTAGCTTTGCCTTAGAGTTGCTGTAAGTTGGAAATGACTTGAATGCACACAACAACTTTATCATTTTCAGAGACCTCCTGGGGATCAGAGGAAGGTCCTAGAGAATGCCTGCTGTCATGTATCCGGGAACAGGAAAACAGCTGGTTCCCTCTCTACTGCTCTCCGTATCAAGGTGGGTTTGGGGAGGGGTTGTACCAGGAGAGCTGTTGTAGCTATTTGCCAAATAAGTCTCCTGATGCAGGATATCAGTCATGATATGGGCTATCAGGTCACTCCTTGCCTAAGAAAACCTTATGAAATTGATGAGCTTGTCATCTGTCCACAGCTGACTTGAAGGCATACATTGAGAGAGAGAGAGAGGAGGGAGGGAGGGAGAGAGAGAGAGAAGCCTGAAGCACCCATGGCCTGTCACCTCGGCTCCCGCTTGTTCATGTCACTCTTAGGGATCCCTTTCGAATTTCCCAGAGGCCCTGAAGACAAAGGGCCTTTCCACACTTTACTGTTATAGTACTATCATTCCAGATTTAACCTCCTATGAAATCCTGGGGTTTGTAGTTTAGGGAGGACCATTAAGGATTCTCAGTCAGAGAGCTCTTTGGCCTCAGTAAACTAGAAACCCCAGAATTCCACAGGAGGTTAAAAGTGGAATGATAACATTGCGGCCATTTCCGCACTAGACTGTTGTAGTGCTATTATTCCCCTTGCAACATCCTATGGAATCCTGGAGTTTGCAGCTTCGGGAGGGGCCGGCTGGCCCCTCCCGAAGCTGCAAACTCCAGGATTCCATAGGATGTTGCAAGTGGAATAATAGCACTATAACAATCTAGTGCAGAAATGGCCATAACAGTGTAGGACAGAACAGCCCAAAATTTGAAAGGGAATTCTCCAGCCGTTCACACAGCCCTTAGAAACATCAGAGAAAGTAACCTCCTGTTAATCTGTAGCTGCAACCATCAAGAGATTATCCAACTCAAGGAAAAAGACAGAGGACGCAAGAGGCAGGAGGGGCTGAGAGAAAGAGATGTGCTTTCACCTCCATCTTATAGTGACCCTAAGGTGAACCGATCAGGGGGTTTTCTCGGCTGAATTTGTTAAGAGGGGGCCTCCCTTTGTCTTCCTCGGAGGCGTGAGTCTGATCCGAGGGTGTCGAATGGGAGCCAGTGTGGTGTAGTGGCCTGAACATTGGACTAGGACTCTGGCAGACCAGGGATCGAATCCCCACTTGGCCACCAGATGACCTTGGGCAAGTCACTCTTTCTCAGCCTCAGAGGAAGGCAAAGGCAAACGGCCTCTGAACAAATCCTGCCAAGAAAACCCTGTGATAGGTTCATTTTAGGGTTGCTGCAAATGACTTGAAGGCACACAGCAACAAATAGAGTGTCAAAGGACAGGTCGGGGCAGACAGAGTTTCTCTGCCCACCACACACATACCTATTTTTTTTCCTAACAAGAGAGAAAGCCCTGAAAGATGCAGATCTTGAAGCCTCGGAACAGAAGAGATAAGGCATGAATGGGAGAAGCCTGAATGAGCCCAGCTCTTTGATTAACTGTCCATCATTCTTGCTCCAAAGCAAAAACTAGAGTTCTGGAGGACATCGTCAGTGTCTCCTCCACCAGGAGACTGGGAAGGGAATGGAGTCCTACGAGCAATTAGGCTTTGAGGCTGCAGCCACATCTTGGCCAGGAAGGGAAGCCTCAGTCCAGATACTTAAAATTCCTCTGATTTGGGGCCCACTGCTGCCAGCAAGGAGGACCGTCTCTGTACCAAAAGTGGGGAAGCTCTTTCAGCCCAAGGACCACGTTTGGCTTGAGAGAAGTCCTTGAGGGTCTCACGCTGGCGTTGGATGGGACAAAAGGCAAAAGGGGTAGCCCCCAAAAGTTACCTTGCCAGTAACTAATCCTGCGTGGAGACACGTCAGTTTTTTAGAACAGTGGAGTGGAGTGTCCTTCTGTGTGAGAAAGAGTCTCTCCTTCAAAGGATCCATTGGAAGGGAGTGGACACTCTTACTTGTTGTTGTGTGACTTCAAGTCAAGTGACACGTCCAAGGCCATCCAATGGGTTTCCATGGCTGAGTGGGGAATTGGACCTGGTCTTTAGGATCGCAGGCCAGTGCTCAAACCACCACACTACACTGTCTCTCATTCATGGGGAGGGGAGAACTGAGGTTGAATGGCCACTTCTCTGGGGTGTTTTAATGGTAGATTTATTGCACTGGCAGGGGGTGAGATAGATGGTCCTTAGAGTTCCTTCCCATCTGTGATTCTGTGATTCTAAGGCCATTTCCACACTGCACTGTTATATGGCCATTTCCACACAACACTCTTATAGCGCGATGATTCCACTTTCAACCTCCTATGGAATCCTGGGGTTTGCAGTTCAGGGAGGGGCCGGCCAGCCCCTCCCGGAACTGCAAACCCCAGGATTCCATAGGAGGTCGAAAGTGGAATCATCATGCTATAAGAATGTCGTGTGGAAATAGCGCTGTTATTCCACTGTCAACGTCCTATGGAATCCTGGGGTTTGCAGTTTAAGGAAGAGGCTGTTAGAATTCTCAGCCCTTAGAGAGCTCTTAGACCTCAGCAAAGCACAAAGCCCCGAATTCCACAAGGTGTTGAAAGTGGAATAATAGTGCTATAACAGTTTCTCCCTTATTCAGCATCCTTCCCAGCCAGGGAAGGCTTTATGCTGCATCGATGGTAGGACAATAAAGCTACATAGCAGGGAGGCTCTCTCTCCATCAAAAGGCCATTTCCATTTTTCTTTAAAATGGAAATGTACTTTTGGGGCAGGGGTGGGGGAGAGATTATTTATTTAATTTGTGTCCTGCCTTTCTCCCAGCAGAGGATTCAAGGATTCAAAGATGCACAGGGCTAAAGTTGAGACCTGCTTCAGAAGGACAAGTGAGAGTGAAGTGCCCAAATTTGAGCAATGGAATAGGACACTAGGAGACTAGGGTGCAGCCATGGAAACCCACGGGGTGACCTTGAGCAAGTCACACTCTCTCATCCTCAGAGGAAGACAAAGGAAAAAACCCTTTGAACATATCTTGCCAAGAAAATCCCATGATAGGTGCAGCTTAGAGTTGCTATAAGATGGAAACAACTTCAAGGCTCATAACAACAAGAATAAGAACAAAAACAACACCAACGCCTCTAGATGCTGCCCGCCTTGTTCCAGATTAGACACTCTGGCTGAAATCCTACATCATGGATGAAGGAGTGGAGAGCATGCTGATCAAATTTGCAGATGACCCCAAACTGGGAGAGGTTGCTAATACCGCAGAGGACAGGATCAAAATTCAAAACGACCTTGACAGATTGGAGAGCTGGGCCAAAGCTAACAAAATGAAATTCAGCAGAGAGAAATGAAATGTCCCACACTTAGGCAGAAAAAATGGAATTCACAAATATAGGATGGGGGGATGCGTGGCTGGATAGCAGTATGTATGAAAGGGATCTAGGAGTCTTGGTAGATCACAAGCTGAACATGAGTCAGCAGTGTGATGTGGCAGCCAAGAAAGCCAACGCAATTCTTGGTTGCATCAATAGGCGTATGGTGTCTAGATCGAGGGACGTGATGGTACGACTCTATTCTGCTTTGGTTAGGCCTCATTTGGAATCCTGTGTCCAGTTCTGGGAACCTCAATTCAAGAAAGATATCGACGAGCTGGAGCTCTAGGACCCATTCGTTTATCTTTTTAGCAGTCCAGGGTACCTGCAGAACTCTTCTTCAGCACCACATTTTAAGTGTGTTGATTCCTTTCCTATCATCGAGAACAAATCCATTTTTTTAAAAAAAGGAACTTCTCAGTTCTTTAAAAAGTAACTTTCTAAGTTCATTGAAAAGTAACTTTCCATGACATCCTAGGCATTCAGCATGGTGGTTTGGTGAGTCCTATGTCAGAAGGGAGATGGGTGTGAGAGTGAATCAGTTTCCAAATCTATCTTTAGGTTTTTGGCCTTTGCTGTATTTTTTCCCCCATGGGTTGTTTTTCTGCTTTCTGCAAAAATGCTTGACTGATGCTTTGTGGTGCACTTTTGTCAGAAACGGTCAGTTCAGATGCCAAGAGGCAGGGAAGTGCTCGCCTGACTCATGATGAGCTGTTTTCTTGGCCAATGCCCAGCCAGGGTGGCACTGCCAAGCTTCAGAACTGGTGCCAGGACCTGGTAAAGGCGGAGGGCAGACAGACTGCAAGGATAGATGAGGGAGAGAGAGAGAGAGAGAAAAGGCCAGTACAGTCATCCCGTAAAAAAGGGAGACAGGTTGGGGTTTTTTTAATTGCTATCAGGTTGGCTTTGACTTAGGGTAACCTTCTGAATGAAATCCTGGTTGTTTGCAGCCCTGTTCAAGTCTTGGGCCGTTTCCGCACTAGAGTGTTATAGCGCTATGATTCCACGTGCAACATCCTATGGAATCCTGGGGTTTACAGTTTTGGGAGGGGCCAGCTGTCCCCTCCCGAAACTGCAAACCCCAGGATTCCATAGGATGTTGCAAGTGGAATCATAGTGCGATAACACTCTAGTGCGGAAGCGGCCTTGGAAGTTCCCATGTCTTCTTTGATGCTGTCTATGCACTTCTAATGGCGTCTTGCCCTTTTCCTACTGCCTTGAACCTTACCAAGCCTTATTGTCTTTTCAGATGTATCCTATCTTCTCTTGAAAGAATAGGGAGAAGTTCCTACATTACAAAAACAAAGAGCAATTCAACATGTTTCAGCAAACTTTTTATCCAAGACTTTGTTGTTGTCGTTAGCTGTCAAGTCAACTTTTGACTTATGTTGACTCTGTGGATGGGAGACTTTCACTCGCCTCGGAGTGCAGTGGAGTCCCCTTCCTTGGAGGTTTTTAAGCACAGGCTAGATGGCCATCTGTCAGGAATGCTTTGAGGGTGTTCCTGCATGGCAGGGGGTTGGACTGGATGGCCCTTGTGGTCTCTTCCAACTCTACATTTCTATGATTCTATGACTCTATAAGTCACCCTGTCATCAGCAGCCCTGCTCAGGTCTTGCAGACTTGGGCCATTTCCGCACTAGACTGTTATAGAGCTGTTATTCCACTCCTATGGAATCCTGGGGTTTGCCATTTAGGGAGGGGCCTTTAACTCTTGTTAAGGGTCAGGGAAACTGGGCACAGAACCAGCATCCTGCATTGGGGGCCTCTGGGATTGGCCTGCTACTTATCCTCACTTCCCCCCACCCCTGCCAGCATCCATTACCCTAGTCTCACGGTGCAGAATTCTTCATCAGTTCATCTAGAAAAGCAGAATGCATTTCTTCCAAGTGCTCCTTAATGCTACATAATTAGCAGGGACCGTCCCAATTAACCCCCTGCCATTCCACTTTTTCAACTGCTTTTTAAATGTCCCAGTTTCTCTCTCCAATTCCCACTTTCTCCGTTTGTCCTTGGCCTGTATCAGTCGCTGCAAACTGAGTCTAAAAGGCAAAAGTAGTTTGCATTCAGTTAACTCAGCTGGGAGCAAAGACGGGAAGGGGGGGTGACATATTTTCCATCCCAGTAGTTCCAGGCAAAAGCAAACCGCTGCAATCTCTCTTGGCAAAATGTAAAAGCAGTTTGAAGTTAGCAAAATGTAAAGGCAGTTTGACTCAGCTGGTGGGAGGGAGAAAGGGGCAGAATCTTGCCCTTCCAGTAGACTCAGGTGAAAGCAAACTGTGGCATCCCCTCTTAGGTTGTGTGTTCCTCCTCATTAACAAGTTTTGTCATCTTGACCACACTGTCATGTTGTTTGGCCACAAGTCTCTCAATTGTTGTCTGTGAATTGTTGGGGGGTATGCAATTATGGTTCTGTGAATCCCCTTTTGTCATGGCTGCATCTCAAGGAATTCTGGGCTTTGCAGTTTAGGGAGGGGTTATTTAGAATTCTCAGCCACAGAATTATAAATTCCTCACAAAACTGCCAACTCCAAGATGCCAAAGGAGGCAGCCAGAGATGTAAATTCAGAGAGGGCAAAATGATAATCCTCTCCAGGACATTTTCCTTCAGTCTCCATATTTCCAGCATTGTGGTAACTTAAAGCTTCTGATGAACATTTGGAAATCAGACCATTTTTGCATTACACTGTTATAGTGCTATTTATTATTCCTCTTTCAATCTCTTATGTTAGTTGGATTTGTAATTGGTTGACCGACTGAACCCAAAGCGTGATCACGAATGGCTGCTTTTCATCCTGGAGAGAAGTGACTAGTGGGGTGCCGCAGGGTTCTGTCCTGGGCCCAGTGCTGTTCAATATTTTTATCAACGACTTGGATGAAGGAATAGAGGCCATGCTCATCAAATTCGCAGATGACACCAAATTGGGAGGGGTTGCTAATACGCCAGAGGACAGGATCAAATTTCAAAAGGACCCGGACAGACTGGAGAACTGGGTCAAGGCTAACAAAATGAAATTCAACAGAGAGAAATGTAAGGTCCTACACTTAGGGTGTTCCTGCATAGCAGGGGGTTGGACTGGATGGCCCGTGTGGTCTCTTCCAACTCTACATTTCTATGATTCTATGATTAGGTAGAAAAAATGGAATACAGAAATATAGGATGGGGGACACGTGGTTGGATAGCAGTACATGTGAAAGGGATCTAGGAGTCTTAATAGACCACAAGCTGAACATGAGTCAGCAGTGTGATGCGGCAGCCAAGAAAGCCAATGCAGTTCTCGACTGCATCAACAGGAGTATGGTGTCTAGATCGAGGGAGGTACTGGTACCACTCTACTCTGCTTTGGTTAGACCTCATCTTGAATACTGTGTCCAGTTCTGGGCACCCCAATTCAAGAAGGACATGGTCAAGCTGGAGCAAGTCCAGAGGAGGGCGACCAAAATGGTGAGAGGCCTGGAAGCCATGAAGCCCTATGAGGACAGACTTAGAGAGCTGGGGATGTTTAGTCTGCAGAAGAGAAGGTTAAGAGGGGACATGATAGCCATGTTTAACTATTTGAAGGGATGCCATGTAGAGGAGGGAGAGGGCTTGTTTTCTACTGCTCCAGAGACCAGGACAAGGAGCAATGGATGCAAGCTGCAGGAAAGGAGATTCCACCTGAACCTCAGGAAGAACTTCCGGACCGTCAGGGCTGTCCCGCAGTGGAATCTGCTGCCTTGGAGTGTAGTGGAGTCTCCTTCCTTGGAGGTTTTTAAGCGGAGGCTGGATGGCCACTTGTCGGGAGTGCTTTGAGGGTGTTCCTGCATAGCAGGGGGTTGGACTGGATGGCCCGTGTGGTCTCTTCCAACTCTACATTTCTATGATTCTATGATTCTATGGAATCTTGGAGTTTGCACTTTAGGGAGGAGCATTCAGAATGCTCAGCCAGAGAGCAATGGGGCCTCAGGAAACCACAAACCCCAGAATTCCACAGGAGGTTGAAAGAGGAATAATACTACTATAACGGTGTAGAGCAGAAATGGCCTCAGTTTGTTGCAACAGACTAATATGGCTGCCTTCTTGAATCTTGCCCATTGTAGCTGGTTTCAACTACCCAGAGGTAACCTGAAGGCACATAACAGTTTAGAGTCAGCCTAGTGTAGAGGTTTGAATGTTGGCCTAGGATACAGAGTTTGAATCCCTGCTCATCCGTGGAAGTTCACTGGATGACCCTGGGCAAGTCACACTCTCTCAGCCTGAGAGGAAACCAATGGCAAACTGCTCTGGATAAATCTTGCCAAGAAAACCCCAGAATAGATGACTTAAAGGCACCCAACAGCCGGCATCTTTGTTAGTGCTAAATAGGTTTCACACACACAGGTTTGGGTGCCGTGTGTGTGTGTGTAGCACAGCTACAGGTGGGAGGAAAGGTGTCATCTGGAGAGGTAAGGGTTAAAAATGATTCTCTCTGCCTCTCTTGGTCCCAGCCTCTCCTGTTCAGCTGTAAATCACGCCTTTGAGAGATGCCTTCTTCTCAGGAAAAGCAGCAGCCAGATCCGAAACTTGGCCACCTCACAAGCCCAGTCACGATTGTCGTGAGATTGGAGCCAAAGACTGCGGGGTCCTCTTAACCACTCTGCTTCAAGTCCCCGTGCAGATCTGTGCATCCTCCGTCCTGATGGGCTCCGTTTCTCCCTTATAGCAGAGCACAATTCAAAGTCTGCCATCTAATCAAGAGCTGGCCTGAGAGGAAGGTGATAGCTGACTTCCCATGAAGAAATCTTGGCAAGAAATTCCTACAATGGGGTCACCATGAATTGGAACTGACTTGAAGGCACCTGGGAACCACGACAGCAAGCGTGTCCAGGGCAGTGCTGAGTGACCTGGAGTTGGTCCCTCTTCCCTCAATTT
Source organism: Iguana delicatissima (assembly GCA_948472985.1). Taxonomy (NCBI): domain Eukaryota; kingdom Metazoa; phylum Chordata; class Lepidosauria; order Squamata; family Iguanidae; genus Iguana; species Iguana delicatissima. The sequence goes on from CAOKZL010000115.1 coordinate 133,775, forward strand.
GGCCCTACCTCACAGGATTGTTGTGAGCAAAATGTAGGTAGGAAGGAAGTTCTGCAGGGGGTTAGAGAGTTGGATTGGAGCAGGGGCGGGCAAAGAATGGTCCAAGAGCTGCATTCATGGCCCATTTCTGCATTACACTCTTATAGCGCTATGATTCCACTTTCAACATCCTATGGAATCCTGGGGTTTGCAGTTTCGGGAGGGGCCACCTGGCCCCTCCCGAAACTGCAAACCCCAGGATTCCATAGGATGTTGAAAGTGGAATCGTAGCGCTATAAGAGTGTAGTGCGGAATAGATACATCCTGGCAGCAATAATAAAATTTATCTATAGCACCCTTTTGCCAAAGGGCAGAGCATCAGCATACTCAGTCAGGGACAAAGACAATAAACATAACCTTACAGGAACACATGGAATGTAATCCCCAACACCCCACCAGTCGCTCCCCATTTTAGCACCTTAAACACAATTCAGCGGCTTCAGATGGTGAATCAACGAGGAAGGTCCTCAGCCCTTTACAAAAATGAGTGAGATACTCCTCCAGCTGGAGGTCCAAAGGAAGACCATTCCACACATGCCGAGCCAGATCTTGAACGGCTCACAGCCTCGCTAGAGCTGTGCGCGTTGGTGGAACAGACAATAAACTTTTGCCTGTAGATCTTGAATTCCTGGATGGAGCACACCATACCAGCCAAGCTGCAACATACTGAGGGAGGTTAGAACACAAAGCCTTCGATACCAGAACCAAAAGTTTGAAACAAACTTTTTGGTCCAAACTGAGGCCATTTCTGCACTAGCCTGTTATAGTGCTATTCTTGCACTTTCCACATCCTCTGGAATCCTGGGGTCTGCAGTTTAGGGAAGGGCCTGGCCAGGCCCTTCTCTAAACTGCAAACCCCGGGATTCCAGAAGATGTTGAAAATGCAATAATAGTGCTATAACAGGCTAGTGCGGAAATGGCCTGACATTTAGAAGACATTTAGGTTGTGATTAACCAGTACTGGTTAAAGGTAAATCAGGACTGGACCCGCTATATGAATCCAAGAGAACGACAGACTGCAGGTCACTTGCAATAGGAATGGGAAGAACTGAACTGAATATGATTCCTTCCCTTGCCTTCACTCAGGCTCTCTTCTCAAATTGCACAGAGATCTGGGTTGCATTTCCTTTACCCTACAAAACTACAGGCAGTAAAAACTGCAGCGGTCCTGGACCAATTGTGAATAATCGTGCTCATTTCCTATTCATGACTTCCCAATGCATCTGCTGAAATATTTACATGATCACCGATAATACCGTTACCCCTGCTGAAAAGCTGACTCACCCTCATCCTGAAAATGTCCAATTTTTTTTTTAAAAAAACCAACAGTGTGCAGGTAATCAGAAAAAGAGCTTTCACCAATCTGGTGCCCTTCAGGTATACTGGACTTCAACTCTTATGATCTCTTGGCCAGCAGAGGGCATCAAGCTGGCAAAAGCGGTGATACCACCTAGATGCTTTGGCAGAAAGCTTGGAAGCAACTTCAGCAATGGAAATAAAAACCTGAACTTTCAGCCACTTGATGACTTTGGCCGTTGCTGTCAGAAACATGCATATATTCCTCTGTGGAAGCTGCGCTTTCATAGAATCATAGAAGAGTTGGAGGAGACCCCAAAGGCCATCCAGACCAACCCCATTCTGCCATTTAGGAAGATACAGTCAACGCATTCCTGACAGATGGCTATCTAGCCTCTGGTTAAAAACGTTCAAAGAATCAGACTCCACCACACTTCCAGGCAGCATTGTATTCCATTGTCAAATAGCAATTACTATCCGGAAATTCTTCCTAATGCATGGGTGGAATCTCTTTTCCTGAAGTTTGAAGTCATTGCTTCATGTCCTCATCTCTGGAGCAGCAGAAAACAAGCTTATTCCATCTCCCACACAACATCCTTTCAAACAGTTAAACATGGCTAGTATGTCACCTCTTCACCTTCTCTTCTCCAGGCTAAACATACCCAGCTCCCTAAGCTGCTCCTCATAGAACTTCATGTTTTCCAGGCCTTTTACCATTTTGGTCGCTCTCCTCTGGACATCTTCCAGCTTGTCAATATCATTTCGGTCTGATGTGGAATGTCTATGGTCACAGAAGTAGAGTTGCACATGTGGTGTCATTGGGCATTGATGTATATGTGCATTGCACATGAATGGGTATTAAGTTGTGCTTTTGGGATCTTTTCACACTGCTGTATTCTACTTTAACAGTGATGGCAATGTCTTAAGGAATCCTGGGACTTGTAGTTTGGAGGAGCATTGGACTCTCTGGGAGAGGATTCTAAGTACACCTCTCTAAACTGCAGAGTCAAGATTCCACAGAATGCCATCATTATAGTTAAAATGGAAATGTAGGGCTATAACTGTGCAGTGTGAAAGAGCCCCTAGGTGTCTTGGTTTGGGTTGTGCAATGTTCCTTTTCAACACAGGGGTTGTGTAATGCCACCTGATGTTGAGGAGAATGGCGGCCACTTCTGCACTCGAGTGTTACAGCGTGATGATTCCACTTTCAACGTCCTCTGGAATCCTGGGGTTTGCAGTTTTGGGAGGGGCCAGCCGGCCCCTCCCGAAACTGCAAACCCCAGGATTCCAGAGGACGTTGAAAGTGGAATCAACGTGCTATAACACTCTAGTGCGGAAATGGCCAGTGTGTTGCAGTGGTTTGAGTACTGAATTGGAAATGTGATGGACCAGGGTTCGTATTCCTACTCAGCTATGGAAACCCATTGGGTGACCATGAGCAAGGCACACTCTCTTGGCCTCAAGGAAAGGCAGTGGCAAGCCTCCTTTGAGTAAATCTTGAGCACCAGCACAGTGTAATGGCTTGAACGTTGGGCTGGGGCTGCAGGAGTCCAGGAAACCCACTGAGTGACCTTCGGAAAGTCCCACTTTCTTAGTCTGAGAAGAAGGCAATTACAAATCTTTTCTGAATTAATACTGGCAAGAAAACCCTAGGTATATTTTTGGATCCAGCATGGTATAGTGATTTGAGTGTTGGACGAGGCCTCTAGGAGATCAGGGTTCGAATTCCTGCTTGGCCATGGGAACAAATTCCATGGGCAAATTCTACTTTCTCAACCTCAGAGGAAGGCGAGGGAAAACACACCCTGGCAAATAGAACCATAGAGCTGGAAGAGACCCCAAGGGTCCATGCCATGTAGGAACATACACTCAAAGCATCCCCAGCAAATGGCCACCCAGCCTCTGTTTAAAATCTCCAAAGAAGGAGACTCCACCACACTTAGAGGCAGGGCATTCCACTGTCAAGCAACTCTTGCTGTCAGGAAATTCTTCCTAATTTTTAGATCAAATCTCTTTTCCTGAAGTTTGAAGCCATTGCTCCACGTCCTAGTCCCTGGAGCAACAGCAAACAGGCTTGTGCCATCTTTCATATGACAACCCTTCAAATGTTTAAATTTAGCTATCATCTCACCTCTTAACCTTCTTTTCATCAGGCTAAACATACCAGATCCCTTGGTCATTTATCATAGGGCTTCATGGTTTCCAGGCCTGCTACCGTTTTGGTCACCCTGGACATGTTCCAGCTTGTCAATATCCCTCTTGGATTGTGGTGCCCAGAACTGGACACAATATTCCAGATGAGGTCTGACCAAAGCAGAATGGAGTGGTACTATTACTTCCCTTAATCTAGACCCTAGATTCTTGTTGAAGCAGCCTAGAATTGCATTGGCTTTTTTAGCTCCTGCATCACACTGTTGCTTCATGTTCAGCTTGTGGTCCACTAAGACTCCGAGATAGGATTGTCATAAGACAAAGTCAACATGAAGGCGCCTAACAACAGTAACACCCCAGTGTAGGGTCTTGGCCATTGTCCATTCACTTCCTCAGAGAACTTAGGATGGACCAGTTGGGTGAGGGGCTATCCGGGCAGAGGAGAAGACCAACGCACCTCTTTGAAAAGCAGCTGCTGCCAGTCCCTCCTCAGCCCCTGGTTCATCCAGTGACCACAGCAGTCCTATGCTCCAGTCAGCAACCATCCCAGGAAGCAGGTGGTTGGAATGCCAGAGCTGTCAGTTAACTAAGCCAGCCCAGATTAGTCACAGGTTATCCAGCAGGATGAGGGAGAAGGAAGAGGGTGGTTATCAGCCGGTCCAGAAGTCACACAGCAAGTCAGTAGACCAAATAAAGCCAGCAAGGAGTAAAACAGAGGCATAAATAGTAACCAGTCCAAGGTCCAGCAAATGTAAGAGTGCTGCCAGTCACCAAGATAGACGGTTGTAAGCAACAAAGCTGCCAGAGAACTGCTAGGATATTTATAGCCGGCTCTTTCAAGGCACCAGGTGCTTAATTAGTCAACATTTCCCACTTAAGAGCCTCTGGGACCAAGTAACTTCTCCTTATCTCTCTTTCACTCAGCAAATGGCTGCACCATGTCTTCAACCTTTCTCCTCAGCCTCAGCCCCCAGCACCTCTGTCTTGGAGAGGGACGATCAACGTCAGAAGTTGTAAATTTCTTGCTTTCCCAGCACTCTGTGTCCTAGCCCATTTCCGCACTAGCCAGTTATAGTGCTATTATTCCACTTTCAACATCCTCTGGTATCCTGGGGTTTGCAGTTTAGGAAGGGGCCTTTGATGTTGAGGCCCCTCTAAAGACCCCTCCCTAAACTGCACACCCCAGGATTCCATAGGATGCTGAAAGTGGAATAATAGCACTATAACAGGCTAGTGAGGAAATGGCCCAAATCTCCTGTTTCTAGAGGGTGAGTTATGGCAACAGCCAGGTCCTTCTCCTTCAGTCCCAATGGCCCTGCTGTAAAAATGCTCCCTTCTCACCATCACCAGGACTCCCTGTCTCACTGTGATAGGACCCCTGTCATGCCCCAGTCCCAGGTCCCAGGTTCGAACACAGACAGGATCCTCCCCAACAGCTACCACATGGAGAGATGAACAGGACAACAGACACTGCAGCCAGCGAAGATGAAAAGAGGAGAACTAAGAAGACTTTTAAAAAAATACATTAAAAGTTACAAACAACTACAGAATTACAAAGAAATAGAAAAGAAAAAAAGGAGAAGAAAAGGAAAGAAAGAAAAGTGACAAAAGTGACTATAGCTCTTCATCCCTCTCTCTCCCAAATTACAACAGACTCTCATCTTTCAATAGCCCACTCTATTCATCATCAAATTCATCATTTAATCATCAAAACCAAAAAGTTACTAGGTCTTTTTTTTTTTTTTTTGCAAAAAGTTTACAAGGGGTTTGTTGTCTTTAAGAAATGTCACTTACAACCTTTCTCTAATCAAGCCTGACAATTTGTTCATTTCTGCCAAACCTGGCAGTTTCAGCAACCATTCCTCCATAAGTGGGCAGAGACGGGTTCTTCCATCTTTGCGCACAGAACAGTCTTGCTGCCAAGACTGGTCCTATTTCGATGCAATCTCCACGTGGCTGTTTTCCAGTTGTACATCCATCAGTCCCAAAAGAAAAGATATTGTCAGCCACTTTGGATCCCATATTAGGAGAAAATCGTTGTTCTGTGCCTTCCAAGTCATTTCTGACTCCTGGAGACCCTAAGGAGCACATATCACAGGGTTTTCTTGGCAGGATTTATTATTCAGAGGGGTTTTTGCCTTTGTTTTTATCTGAGGCCGAGAAAGTGTGACTTGCCCAAGGTCAACCAGTGGATTTCCGTGGCTAAGAGGGATTCGGACTCTGGCCTCCAGAGTTAAAGTCCCACTGCTCAAACCACTACACTACACTGGTTCTCCGTTAGGGCCATTTCCGCACTACACTGTTATAGCACTATGATTCCACTTTCAACATCCTATGGAATCCTGGGGTTTGCAGTTGAGGGGGGGTCATTTAGAATTCTCAGCCTTAGCAAACGACAAACCCCAGAATTCCACAGGAGGTTGGAAGTGGAATAATAGCACTATAACAATGTAGTGCAGAAATGGAGAAAGGCAGGATATTCTACGATCAGTCAATCAATCCATCACTGGACAGGAAGAAGGGAAAAAATCTCCCTGAAATCTCTGTGTGATATTTTCTTGGACAAAGGAACCGTGCTGGAAATTGCTGTTCTCCTGTTGCGGATTGCTCACGACACCACCACACTAGCGCACAGCGCCGTTCGCCAGAGTGGTGTCTCCACTTAACTAGAACAAATAGTCTTATCTAATTATGATCCATAATCTTCCAATTTAGGGGTAATCGTTCACAAGAGATTATCTGCAAACAAAACTATGATTAATGCCCCTGGGAGCCTCTGGCGCCAACATCTTGGCTCACTGGAGGGCGTGATGATTTGTGCCCGCTCTGCGAGTCCCGCATCCAGGATGTGGCCTGGCAGGATTACCAAGGAGATGGGTCAGGAGACCTGCCAAAGCCTGGCACAGAATTGAGCGGGAAGGTGAAATTATGGAAGGTGAAATCACAGGTGAAAGCAGCGGTTGTGCTGGTCATAGGCTTCTGGGAGCTGCAATCCAAAATTTGTAACTTTTCCACAACTATGCTCAGGGGAATCATAGAGTTGGGAGACACCACAAATGCCAGCCAGTCCAATCCCTTTCCACCACGCAGGAAGACACCAACAAAGCACTCCTGACAGATGGCCATCCAGGTTTTAAAACCTCCAAAGAAGGAGACTCCACCACACTCCCAGGCAGTAATTTTTTCACTGTCAAACTGTAGAACTATTCTTAATGTCAGGAAATTCCTCCTAATGTTTAGGTAGAATCTCCTTTCCTGCAGCTTGAATCTGTTGCTCCTTGTCCTAGTCTCTGGAGCAACAGAAAACAAGTTTGCCCCATCTTCCATATGACATCCTTTCAAATATTTAAACATGGCCTTTATGGCCATTTCCGCACTAGGTTGTTATAGCGCGATGATTCCACTTTCAACATCCTCTGGAATCCTGGGGTTTGCCGTTTCGGGAGGGGGCCGGGTGGCCCCTCCCGAAACTGCAAACCCCAGGATTCCAGAGGATGTTGAAAGTGGAATCATCGCGCTATAACAGCCTAGTGTGGAAATGGCCTGTATCACCTTGTAAGCTTCTCTTCTCCAGGCTAAACCTACCCAACTTCCTAAGCTGCCCCTCCCAGGGCTTTATGGTTTCCAGGCCTTTGATCATTTTGGTTCCCTTCCTTTGGACTCCTTCTAGATTGTCAATATCCTTCTCGGATTGTGGTGCCCAGAACTGGACACAGCATTCAAGGTGGGGTCTGACCGAAGCAGAATAGAGTGGGACTATTACTATTCAACCTACACACTGTGTTCCTATTGATACATCCCAGAGTTACATTGGCTTTTTTAGCTGCCGCGTCACGCCGCTGACTTTCCGCATCTGTGGAAAGTGTGAGATTGGTGTAGAATTCTACACCCTGAAAACCCACTCTTTTCTTCTCCCCTCCTCCTCTCTCTCCTCCTTCCTATCACCCACATATATTATTTCTAGCCAGCGTTTATATGCTGTTTTCAATGCACGGAACCTCCCACAAACAAAAGTGACTAATCCTCCTGGCTACAAATATCTGTGTGGAATGGTGCTGGGCCAGTGTTTACATCATTCTCACAAATCCAAAGGGATTTTAAAAGAATTTATGTTGATGTGAGCATTTCCCTTCAGCACCATGTGTATCTTCCTGCTTCTGTGCCTCACCTTCATGAGAAGATTGCCCAATGAATTTTGTCAAATAGCAGAATAAAGTATGCAAATGGAGATTGCAGAATTAGCTTTCCTTGGTGCAGAATTTCTCACACACACACCGGGTGCGTGGTGTCTCTAATGCATGCAGCCCTGCCTCTGATTTTCTTGCTGACTAGCCTAGATACACTGCTTTAGGGATCCAGCCTCTCCAATGCAGAAGAAGGAAGACTTATGGCAAAACTCAATAGCATCTTTATCTCCTTTCTTCATTTCCTCCGGAGGATCTTTTGATAAGTTTCTCAGCTGATGTTTAGAGACGTTCAGGATGACTGATAAAACATCCTTCAGGCTGCTGGTTATGGACTTGCCTGAAGGAATCCCTCCCTGCCAGAGCTTCTCCTTCTGATAAATCACGACAACTTTATTCAGCACAGGGGTGGTTGGGGGCACGAAGCATTATCTTTTCTTTAAGGGGTTGCTGAAATGAAAGAAGGCAAGTGTGCTTCTTCAAAAATGCTTTTTTTAAAAAAAACCCCAACAAAACAGTTTTAATGCGTTTCAAAAGGAAAGTTTTTATCTATTATTAATGTGTTGTGCATTGCATCATGGAACAGAAATAATAGAATCCTAGAGCTGGAAAAGACCCAAACGGTCATCCAGCTTCTCTTTAAAAACCTTCAAAGAAGGACACTGTTTGACCAGTGGTTCTCAACCTGCAGGTCCCCAGATGTTCTTGGACTTCAGCTCCCAGAAGCCCTGAGCATTGACTATAGTGGCTGGGGCTTCTGGGAGCTGAAGTCCACAAACATCTGGGGACCCACAGGTTGAGAACCACTGGTTTAGACGGAATGTTCAAATGGAATCTCTTTTATTGCAGTTTGAAGCTTCCGTGCTGCCCCAACTTCCATATGACATCCTTCACCTGCTTAAACTTGGCTATCATGTCATCCCTTAACCTTCTCTTCTCCAAGCTAAACGTACACAGCACCCTAAAATGCTCCTCATAGGGCATCATGGTTTCCAGAATTTTTTACATTTAGTTAAAAAAGACGGGGGAGGGGCAGAAACAATCTCAGAACCCCTGGCAATATCCTTGGAGAATTCCTGGAGAATAGGAGAAGTCCCAGCAGACTGGAGGAGGGCAAATGTTGTCCTCATCTTCAAAAAGGTGAAAAAAGAGGACCCAAACAATTACCACCCAGTCAGCCTGATATCAAAACCAGGGAAGGTCCTAGAGCAGATCATTAAACAGACAGTCTGTAAGGAATGCCATGATCACTAAAAGTCAACATGGGTTTCTCAAAAACAAATCATGCCAGACTAATCTGATCTCTTTGTTTTGATAAAGTTACTAGCTTGGTAGATGAAGGGAATGCTGTGGACACAACATATCTTGACTTCAGTAAGGCCTTTGACCAGCCCCCCGCCCCAATTTTCCTGCAAACAAGTTAGTAAAATGTGGGCTAGACAACGCTATTGTTAGGTGGCTTTGTAACTGGTTGACCGACCAAACCCAAAGGGTGCTCCTCACCAATGGCTGCTTTTCATCGGGGAGAAAAGTGACTAGTGTGGTGCCACAGGGTTCTGTCCTGGGCCCAGGGCTATTCAACATCTTTATCAATGATTTGGATGAGGGAATAGAGGGTGTTCTCATCAAATTTGCAGATGACACCAAATTAAGAGGGGTAACTAACAAATCAGAGGCCAGGATCAAAAGTCAAATGGACCTTAACAGATTAGAGAGGTGGGCCAAAACTAACAAAATGAATTTCAACAGGGAGAAGTATAAGGTACTACACTTGGGCAGAAAAAAATGAAATGCACAGATATAAGAAGAATGACACCTGGCTTGACCACAGTACATGTGAAAAGAATCTAGGAGTCTCAGTAGACCACAAGCTGAAAATGAGTCAGCAGTGTGATGCAGCAGCTTAAAAAGTGAATGCAATTCTAGGCCGCATCACTAGGAGTAAGGCGTAGGTCAAGGACCTTTTAGTCCAACCCCATTCTGCCATGCATCCCTGACAGATGGCCCTCCAACCGCTATTTGAGAACCTCCAAGGAAGGAGACTTCACCACATTCCCAGGCAGCCTATTCCACTGTCAAACTGCTCTTGCTGTCAGAAAATTCTTCCTAATTTTTAGATTGAATCTCTTTTCCTGTAGTTTGAAGCCATTGCTCCATGTCCTAGTCTCTGGAGCAGCATAAAACAAGCTGGCTCCATCCTCCAGATGACATCCCTTCAAATATTTAAACATAGCTATCATGTTGCCTCTTAACCTTCTCTTCTCCAGGCTAAACATACCGAGCTCCCTATGCCTTTCCTCATAGAGCTTCATGGCTTCCAGACCCTTCACCATTTTGGTCGCCATCCTCTGGAGACACTCCAGCTTGTCGGTATCCTTCTTGAATTGAGGTGCCCAGAACTGGACACAGCATTCCAAATGAGGTCTAACTAAAGCAGAATAGAGTTCACTTGATCCAGACTCGTATTGATGCAACCAATTACTTCCCTTGATCTAGACTCCTATTGATGCAACCAAGAATCATGTTGGCTTTCTTGGCGGCTGCATCACACTACTAACTCATGTTCCAAGACTCCTAGATCCCTTTCACATGTACTTTCACATGTGATTTTACGTGATTTTAATTTTGCACATATGTAAGGCTCCAAGAAGGTTACAGTGTTAGTTAAAACCAGATAACTAATACCACAGTTGGTACATTTTTTTTAAAGGAAAAGCAGTCAAGCCAATCAAACCATTAAAACAGTTAAAACCACGTTGAACATGTATAACTCATTAAAAAAACACCACCCATCCATTGCACATCCTTATATCACAACTAGCTAAAGGCTGAACCTGTCATCACCAGCATTCCAAGTTCAGACCAGAGGCGTATTGGCAAGTAGTACAACTCTTTTAAGGCTAGGATTACATGCTGTCTACGTGGTATTCTAGTCAGTAATCGAGCTGTTGCATTTCGACTATCTGGATCTTCCAAGTCTTATTCAAGGGCAGCCCCATATAATATGCATTGCAGTAGTCTAACTGGAAGTTTGCCAGTGCATGGACTACTGTGGCTAGGTTGCCTCTGTCCTGTATAAGTAAGAAAGTCTTTGCCTGCTGGTGGAAAGAGCGGAGGGGGGTGCTGAGCTTGTTATGGTTCTGTTCACACACACACGCACATATTGACATGGTTTAACTGGCAAATATTATTTAATTGGCAAGGTACATTAATTGGCACCGGTATAAAATGGATCCTGAGTTGACAGGAAGGTCAAACCGGACAGAGTAAAATTACTGACTGTAAACATGAGATTGCAAGGAAGGTGAGCTCAGACACCCCTCTGAGTGCAGCCGTCGTCATTGTCAGGGAGATTACGAGGCAACTTCAGAGATAATGGGCTTGTCCAAAGCTGAACCTCTCTGATGGGGCACAGTGGTCAAGCCAACGCTCCCACCAAACAGTGATTGCGTTAGCCCTGCAGCCTCACACCTGGATTTTTTCCTGCCTCCTCTTCCCAACCTCCCAACAATACAGGGCTAATATGACAGCCGTCACCTCCTCGTGGCCTAAGCGCTGGGGCCATTAACACCGTCCGGATCCCATTGTCTGTGTTGCAACTCGCTCTGAGCCCATTAGCACCATCCAGACCCCATTGTCTGTGTTGCAACTCCCATTGTCCACATGCCTGGGAGAGCAATTCACACTCATACCCACAGAGTTGTTTTTGGGTATAAAAACCCTCAGATCTGAGCAATCCATTGCAGCCTTGCTGAACACCATGCTCTCCCTCGACCCCCAAACAAGAACTGTCCTTAGACTTCAGGCTGGGAGAGGGATTCACACTCATACCCGTAGGGTAGCTTTTGGGTATAAAACTCCTCTGATTTCGAGCAGGCTCTTGCCTGGCTGAATACGATCCTCTCCCTCGATTCCTGAACAAGAATCATCCTCAAGGACAGGGCTATTATGACAGCCATTACCCCTTTGCTACTTAAGCTCTGAGACCATTAGCACCATCCAGACCCCATTGTCTGTGTTGCAACTCCCATTGTCCACGTGCCTGGGAGAGCAATTCACACTCATACCCACAGAGTTGTTTTTGGGTATAAAAACCCTCAGATCTGAGCAATCCATTGCAGCCTTGCTGAACACCATGCTCTCCCTCGATTCCCAAACAAGAACTGTCCTTAGACTTCAGTCTGAGCCACATCGCTGCTTCTTCGCTGCTCTCCGGATCAGTAATTATCACCCGAACCCTACAAGTCCTCTATCCACGACTCTCCTCTCTTTTCCTTGTGTGTTTGTGTGAGTGTTTGGATCTTGTGTGTGTGAGAGAGAATCTTTCGATAAAAATTATTTTAGCTTATTTTTCAATCTCTGGCTGGTTCTTTCCTGCATGACATAGGTGGAAAGATCTCGTTAAGTTACCCCCCCTCTTGCAGGCCTCTTAATTTTGAGCTAATTAATTCCCCTCTGTCATGTGGAGGTACTGGCATCGTGGGTGGACCTCTGAGTCCCCCGTGTTTTGAGGTAACAAGCTTACCTTGGGAGGTCATTCCATAGTGTGAGGGTGGCCACCAAGAATGCTCTCTCCTTTGTCTTCACTGAATTTAGCCTATGAAGGTGGCAGGGTGGTGAAAGAGCCCTCTTCCAAAATCACAAGACTTGGGCAAACTCACGTGGAGATGCAGTCCTTCCAATAGTACGAACTTGGATTTGCATAAAGAAAACCAATAGGACAACCTTGCTTCAGTACGGTATAAATTTATTGGTTTTGCTAAGAAAGAAAAAACTCCATGGCATCTGTCAACGAAGCTAATTGACATTCAGGAGAAACGCATCTGAATGGACCAACAGCGGTCGAGAATATTGACTGCAACCAAACAAGACACTTCAAAGTGCTGCTCCTGTAACAAAAGCATACAAGGAGAAAGAGAAGAAAAGACGAGACAAGAAGACGGCAATCTGTATTAAGGATCACTGCCACTTACAATGGTTTGCATTAAGAACTTGGCTGCATATGCCTCCATGCAAAGCTTTTTTATATTGTTTCATAAATTTGAAAATAAAATCTTTTTTATTTTTAAAAAAAAGAGATGGTTTTTAAAAACCATTTTGCACAAGAGGCCGCGGCAGGCTTCCATTCCTGGTCCCCTGAGCCATACCGTCCCCTTCATCTTCCCCTCTGAGCAGCTGTTGACTGCTGTGCAATTTGTCAGAGGCAATTTAGCATTCCAGAAGTGGCTCCACGTGAGCCTTGTTTTTTTTCCTGGCCCGTGAAGCGGCTTTGGAGCAGTCATTATGATTTTCCTCCCCTCCCCTCCGCTTGCTCCCCTTGCAACTCCCCCTCCGTTCCTCCTGATTAAAAATCATACCATTCCACGTCACCCCCGCCCCATATCTGGGGGTCAAGGAGCAAAAGCAGCAAGAGGGAAGGAAGGAAGGAAGGAAGGAAGGAAGGAAGGAAGGAAGGAAGGAAGGAGAAGCAGGTGTCTTTTGAGAAGGCGCTGTCCAGCCCTTGCTCATCTCCTCATCAGGATGATCAGCACAGGAAACGGGGAAATAATTGGAGAGCTGAAAAAAGAATCTCTCTCAGCTGCCAGTCACCCTTCCCCAGCTGTGTGTGCGGCTGAGAGCATTTGAAATCCCAAACCCTCCGAAATGGGGGGCTTGGTCCTGCGTCATTGGGCAACAGCAGATGCATTTTGTGGAAGTTTGACTAAACCTTAGGAAGAACATCCAGATCGTAAGAGGCATTCAACAGCGGGAGGGACTGGCTGGAAGGCCAGGCTTTAGGAGGGGGTTGGATGGCCACTTTTCTGGGATGCTTTAGCTGTCCTGCCACCTTCACAGGTATGGGTCAATGGGAATATTGAGTGGAGGTTGAGGAAAGTAATAGGGCCACTGTATTGTGCTTTGGTCAGACCCCACCTGGAATGCTGTGTCCAGTTCTGGGCACCACAGTTCAGAAAGGAAACCAAAATGGTAAAAGGCCTGGAAACCACAAAGCCCTCTGAGGAGCAGCTGAAGGAGCTGGGTGTGTTTAGCCTGGGAAAAAGAAGGTTAAGAGGTGACATGATAGCTATGTTTAAATACTTGAAGGGATGTCATGTGGATAATGGAGCAAGCCTGTTTTCTCCTGCTCCAGAGACTAGGACAAGGAGCAATGGATTCAAACTACAGGAGAGGAGATCCCCTTTAAACATTAGGAAGAACTTCTTAATGGCAAGAGCAGTTTGATATTGGAATGGAGTGCTGCCTCAACCAAGTGTGGTGGAGTCTCTTTCTTTGGAGGTTTTTAAACAGAGGCCATCCTGTCGGGAATGCTTTGAGTGTGTCTTCCTGCATGAAGGAATGGGGTTGGACTGGATGGCCTTTGGGGTCTCCCCCAACTCTAGGATTCTCTGGCTTCATGACAGGAACATGAGAAAGTACCTTCTCTGTGGCTGCCCCCCAGGCACTGGAACAACCCCCACTCAAGGTGGCTAGAATGACCCCCTTCTTTTCTGTTTTCTCACCAGCAGGCAAAGACTTTTTTATTCAGACAGGCTTTTAGCACTGAAGGACTTTAAAAAAGGTCTGTGAGTGCTGTATTGTTTCAAATTTACCGTGTAACTTTTAAAATCATTTTAGTGTGCATGTTTTTAATAGAGTTCATAGTTTAATTTGGTTTTAATATTGGCTTTCTGTATGTTTTTAATTGCAATGATTGTAATGTGCACGCTGCCTTGCATCTCAGTCCTGGAGAAATGGTGGGATATAAACACAATTAATAATGATGATAATGAAAATAAGGAAAGCAGGCTTCCGGCACTGACGAGGAGTCAGACTCAATGGCCCGCAGAGTCCTTGCCGAAGGGGAAGGAGGAACTCGTATGGCTTTGCTTGTGCCAGCTTAGAACAATGCTGGCATCTCTCTAGAACGGGTGCCTCAGGTTCTGGACTTTCCTCCAGAAAAACAAGCTGGGACAGCAAAGGTTATCTCCTCCCTGGCAGGTAAGGGTTAAGGGCTTTCTGATAGCAAGGAAGCCAGTCTGGGGCCACTTCCGCACTAGCCTGTTATAGTGCTATTATTCCACTTTCAACATCCTATGGAATCCTGGGGTTTGCAGTTTAGGGAGGGGCCCCAGGATTCCATAGGATGTTGAAAGTGGAACAATAGCACTATAACAGGCTAGTGCGGAAATGGCCTGGGTTGTTTCCTTGAATGAGGTTTGTGGAAGGCCGATTTTGACACCCAGCCTGAGAAGATAACCTAAAGGTCAGGCTGGGCATGTCAGTTGAATGGGAGGTCACCCGGGCGCATGGTCAAGGCGGAGTGACCTGGCATCTTGCATGGCACTATACAGAGGGCACAGGCATGTCGGAGGGTGGGACAGAAATGCATTTCTTTCAGCAAAGTCAGATCCCTGGTTCACCAACATGGCCTTTTAATTTCTTCCGGAATTACTGTGGAAGGCAAATCCCTTTCAGTACCACCACTATAATACCACGATTTTAGGTTTGCCGACTACCCCCCAACGCAAAAAATAATTCAGGTGGTAGAGGCTCTGGAAACTAAACAGTCTGAGGAATGGTGGAGGAAGTTGGTTTGTTTAGCCTGAAGGAGTAAAGATTCAAAGGGGAAATAATAACAGCTCTCTTTAAAGATAAGAAGATGGAGTGAGCTTCTTTTCTGCTGCTCCAGAGGACAAGACTTGAACCAACAAATTCAAATTATAAACATTAGGGGTAAAAAAGTTTCCCAAGGATTTAGTATTTTGTTTCTGATTTCCCAAGCAATGCTAAACAAGCCATTCTGTCTTCTTGCAAGGATTGTGTCAAACGTCAACAAGATAATATTTGCAGAAATATGTTAGAATTGTCTGTTCTCTGTGTGCGTGTTTTCTCTTTCTTTGGAAGCCCTGCAAAAAATCCTGATGTTTCAATACAGCTTTGTCCGCTCAGACTACTGATCTGTTGCAGCTGAGCTGACAGCAGAGGCTGAGAAAAACGACTCCACACCTGGCATTTCTTGGAAGATAACAAGTTGTCATCCCAGTTACAGGATCGTCCTCCTCTTTGGGGCTGCGGTGTGAGTTTCTGGAGATGGATTTGATAAGGTTTTATTGCTTCCAGCGCCCAACTTTCCGGGAACATTTTTACTCCCTTCAAGTGGACTCCTTAAAGGTTAAGGACCTTTTGTCCACCATGGGTTATCACAACATGATGTTACCACCGTGAACTGGCCTGGCCTTTGGTAACCTTAGATATCATTTTTGATATCATAATTCGTCCCTGCTCTGCCACCAGCCAAGTGTTTGTGAGGCCACTGAACAAGCGCGAAGCTAGGCATGGCTATTAACTGCTGAATCATTTCTGTTTACACCTAAGCAAGCCAGAAACTGCCAGATCTGCTTTAGGGGACCTCCCGAAACAAACACCTTCATTACAAATGCGTATTAAAACAAAGAGACCTCTGCCCCGAGAGGGCACCCTGGCGAGCTGAGTGCTTAAACTGCCAAGCTAGCCACATCTACATACTGGCCATACCATTGTCAATTCGGACTCTAACTCAATCATGTAAATTCTGACCTTTCGGAGACATTGGCCCTTTCCTCACGGGGGGGCCCCGAAGCGGGGCCGCGCACGCAGGGGCAGAGCTTACCTGAGAGCGGGTTGCTCCGTCCCTGCGGAGAGCGCGGATCTGCCGTTCTAAACGCCGCCGAATTTCGGCGGCGCTCGGCGGCGTTCAGCACCGCTCAGCGGTGCCCAAAATGGCGGCCGGCGGCTTCTGGCGGCGCTCCGCCAATCAGGACAGCACGCCAGCTGGAAGCCCGCCCCCGGGCAGATCTGCAGGGACGCGCTACCGCGTCTCTGCAGTTCTTCACCGGGGGCTGCCACGGGGCAGCGCGGGTGAGTTTTATAAAAACCACTTGCGAAGGTGGTTTTTATAAAACTCACAGCGCCACCCCCGCGGCTGCGCTAGAGCAGTTTGAGGTCCAGAGCCTCACTTTTTTTAACTGCTCTAGCGCACCCCCGGTGAAGAAGACCTCCAGGAGAGGTCGCTCTAGCGTGGGCAATATGCCCGTGTGGAAATGGCCATTGTCTCCAGCCCAAAACTCATTGTTTTCGCCCAAGACCAGGCTAGCCTACGGTCATTCTTTCCCTGATAAAAACCCCCAGTTCTGAGAGCTCCTCGGATCTTTCGCTGGATCGCTCCGGACTTGCATTCTGCCTTGCTGCCGCTCTGTTCAGCGAATTCCCCTCGGCAGCCACGCCGAGTTTCCTTCTCTCCAATTGGCTTCTACAGGACTGCGAGATAGGGGACGTATCACCCATTCCCCTCCAAAATCTCTCTTTTCCATTTCTTATTTAGTAGTGAGGTAGTGTTTTCTTATTAACTTGCCTGCTTGCTAATAAATATTCTTGTTGCTATTTTAACTGTTTGGCCGCTCACTGACCTGACGCTGTATACATTGGGTAAAAGATCCCTGCTAAGTTACCCTGCCTCTTGTTAACTAAGAGAGTGCTCCAGCTAATTTCCCCATCTTTGTTTGGTTCGGTTTGGTCGTTTGGGTGCCCCTCCCGGGACTCCCGAGTCACAGGGTAACAATGAGGTCTCCTGGGGCTACGTGACTGGGGATTTTACTGGCCTGACCTGGTTCGTTCGATCGTACAACTGACTGTTATTGCCTACGTGTGCATTGGGTTGACTTCCCTGGTGGGTTAGATTAATTTTATATCAAAGTTGTAGACCCCCGGACAGGGTTTATCAAGGGGCAACAGTATGTAGCCCAAGGACCAAACACAGTTCCCACTACATTTTCAAGGGCTGTGTTCCATTGGTGGGTGTGACCGAAAGCAAAACGGGTGAGGCCCAAAAGCCCAGTACATGTTTAGCATCAAGCTCGTATTAGCAGTAAGGAAGCCATGAAGGATGCACTTCAATATTTTAGAAAGGTATGAAGCATGTGTAAAAAGATACCCACTGATAGGGTCATCTGAGGAAGGTCAGAGAGCTGGACTCAGACAGCACAAGAGTCTCATCTCTTGAGGTTCTCCACTTCTTTCCTAGATCGGGGGAGAGATGAGAACTATTTCATTGTGCTTCCATGTCACACCATGGACAGGGGTGGGGGTTAGAATCACAGAGTTGGAAGAGACCCCAGGGGGCAACAAGTCCAACCCCCATCAAAGCACTCCTGGCAGAGGGCCTTCCGGGCTCTGTTTTTTATGGCCGGGAGGAGAGGTACCTGATGAGAAAATTTCACTTGTCAGGAGCAGAGGTCTGCAGAAAGGTTCAATCATCTGACTAAACTATTTGTGTGAATTTGCAAAGCAAAGGGAAGGGGGTGTGGGCTAAAGCCCCACTATGTCCCCACAAAAGCAGCACAAGCAAGCATTTTGAAGAAGAGAACAAGAAATGAGAAGCCAAGGAGGTGGAGGTGGAGGTGGAGGGTGGGATCGATTCAGCCTTCAAGGCATCCCCTGAGAGGGCAAGTAATGAATTCCCACATGCAGGGAAATCACAGTCAACATACTTTGAGGTGGAGGAGAAATCAGTTTGATGGACGTGTGGGCTAGGACTGGAAGAGGACGAGTTTGCGTTAAGAAGAAACATTGGTATTAAGGATGGCAAAGGGGGACCCATTCGGACAGGGTTTTGGCGCCGAAAAGGCCACTGTGTTGATACTAAAAAGGAAGCTGCCTTTGATCAGTCCAGACCCCTGGTTCAGCCACTTTACTAGCCCAGTACTGTCTCCACCAGAGACAGGCAAAGTGTTTCCCGAAGAAAGACAGAAAAATTATGAACTGCCCTTCCTGAAAGTCTTCACCTTTTAAATAAGCCCCTGTAAGTGTGTGTGTTCTCCGCTATTTTAAAATACCCTTTTTTTCAAAACCAACTCTAGCCCTTTCTGGTTGCATTTTTTTTGTGTTGTGTGTTGTTGTTTTTTTTGAGGGGGGGATTTGGCTCCTAGTCCTGGCACAGTCACCCACCTGGATATAATTACTTGGCTGAGTCTGGCTGCCCTCTGTTTGAGATGGAATACGGACCTTTGGTCTGAATTGAGAAAAGCAAGGCTGTGATCCTGTTGGAGAACCTTGGGCATGCACCGTTCCACTTCAGCAGGGTTGCCATATCCCCATTTTGACCTGGTTTTATCCACATACTAGGCATGCCCCCCACCCTTTTAAAAAAAGCTAGTAAGGCCATTTCCGCACTAGAATGTTATAGTGCTATTATTCCACTTCCAACATCCTATGGAATCCTGGGGCCCTCCCTAAACTGCAAACCCCAGGATTCCACAGGAGGTTGAAAGTGGAATAACTGCACTATAAGAGTCTAGTGCAGAAATGGCCTAAGCCTCTAACACTGGCAGCAGCCCAAATGTGGGGTAAAATGCAAAGACAGTCTTCTGTAAACCTGTTCTGTGTGAAACAAGCCCACTCTGCCTTTCAGACGCACGAAAAAGAGAAAGTGAGCTGTTCAAGTGGCGGTGTGTAGGTGTCCTATGCTCCGGTCAGCAAGAAAGTCCTAGGAAAAAGGTGGCGGGGATGCCAGAGATGTCAGGTGGATAAGCCTATCCAGGTCAGTCACAGGTTATCCAGCAGGATGAAGGGAGACGGAAGAGGGTGGTCACCAGCCAGTCCAGAAGTTGCAAAGAAAGTCAGTAGTGCAAATAAACAATGCCAGCAAGGGTCATAAATAATGGCCAAGTAAAACCCAATCCAAGAACAGGAACAGCAAAGAGTACTGCCAGTCACCAAGACAGATGATTGTAGCAACAAAGCTGCCAGTAAACTTGATTTCATTTATACAAAGAACATCAGGTATGGAAAGCAGAATTTGACCTAAAATAAGGAGGCCTGAAGACGGGGAGAAGGAACATCAGCAGTTTAAGATGACATGATATTACTTGCAGAAAACCACAAAGGCTTGAAATATCTATTGACTAAAGTTATAACAGGGTTGCAGCTAAACATTAAGAAAAGAAAAATCATGGCCACCGATGATTCGCATAACTTTAAAGTGGGGTAATGAAGACCCTGAATTAATTAAATGGCTCAGTCATTGGCCACTTCCGCACTATACTGTTACAGTGCTATTATTCCACTTTCAACCTCCTGTGGAATTCTGGGGTTTGTAGTTTCCAGAGGCCCAAGAGCTCTCCAGCTGAGAATTCTCAGTGCCCCTCCCTAAATTGCAAACCCCAGGATTCCATAGGAGGTTGAAAGTGGAACAATAGTGCTATAACAATCAAGTGTGGAAATGGCCATTAACTGAAACGGAAACTGTAGTAAAGAAATCAGAAGAAGAGACTTGGTTGGAAGAGCAGCCGGCAAGGAACTAGAGAAAAGCATTGAGTGCAAAGATGTGACAGCCAATTCCAAAGTCAGAATCATCCAGTGCATTATATTTCCGATTCCTATATTTGGTTGTAAAAGCTGGGCTGTGAAAAAAGCTGACAGGAAGAAAATCAGCTCCTTTGAAATATGGTGCCATGCCAAGCTATCTAAGATTTACAAAACTGTTTCTGGAATGTGCTGGAAATGCAAGAATGAGCTGGGCACCTTTTACCATACATGGTGGACGTGTCAAAGCACAAAAAAGTTCTGGGTTAGTATACATAATAAGCTTTCACGAATATTCAACTGTAAATTTCGTATGACTCCTAAACTCTTATTTGTTAGATATGACACAAGACCTGCTATCTAACCTCTCTAAAGATAGGAGGATTCTATTATACTTGATAATGGCAGCCAGATTAGTTTTCGCAAGAAAATGGAAAACCTGTGAGACCCCCTCATGTGAAGCTTGGTGCTATAAAGTCCTTGAAATGAAGACAAGGGACATTCTTTCACATATTGTTAAGGCAAGAGATGAAGGAGAAATAAAAAAAGAATGGATACTGGTCTCAGAAAACTTGTGGAGATCGCTACCCCGTGACAATTAACTGTTGGTATAACACTTTTAGGACTATTATGACACTCCATCAATTTGTATAACACTACACGGCTGTTTGAAATATTCTAATGTTCTGTGTAGATCTCTTTGTATATAGAGGCTCTTTGTATATATAGTATAGTCATTCACATTATTAGCAGTAATTGCTGTATCGCTGAGTTGAAGGTATGAACTATATGCGCCCAAGTGAGCCCTAGTAATGGAAAGAATTCTGACATGCTGGGAGGGTTTGTCTTGTTGACAGCTGAATAGAGAATTAGGTACAGACTATGTTAAAGACCATGGAGTTACTAAAGTCGAGTCTCTTAAGAAACAGAAGCATCTGGGTATAAACTCTGGTGTGGAAATGGACTGGATAACCCACAAAAGTGTAATGGAAGACTGGTAACCCACAATCTATGTTTCTTCTTCTTTGTTCTCTTTTCTTTTGTCTTCTTTCTCTCTTTCTTAAAATTGCAGATTTTTGATAAAATACTATTTTCATATTTATGCATAGTTTTATTTTACTGTATGGAAAGTTAAAGCTTACAGTGGATTAAACATCACCTTGATTAAAACATTCAAGATGTAACACCGAGGAGGCGAATCATAGAGATATTTGGTTCCCTTATGTTTTTTATATGATATCCCATTAATGTTATATGTGTAATGTTGTTAAGTTTGTAATGGAATGCATATGAAGAAGACAGTTGTACGTCGCGAGGAAAGTATCTTATGTGCATACAAATTCAATAGAAGAGTTCTATGGCTACCCTGGACTGCTAGAAAGAAGTCTTTTACTCCAAGTCTCAAGTCAAGTCTCTACCTTCAGGTCTCAAGTCGAATCTCGAGTCCTTGCAAGATACTTTCAAGTCAAGTCTTGAGTCAACTCTCAAGTCTGGGAGCCCACTTTATACCCCAGCCTGTATTCCGGAATTTCTGGACAGAGTTGAATAAAGTCAGTTTTAACAATTTAAGTAGAGCTGGTCCTCTACTTTTGTCATTTTGCCACCTGCAGCTTCAGAAGTGGAGAATAGGATCCTTCTTACTTCCCATTTGCAAAGCTGGGGGCTTTTTCAGAAGTGGGGAATAGGATCCTTCTTATTCCCACTACGGAAGCTTCAAGACCTTTAGAAAGGAGGCTCTTTCCTCCTCAAGCCCGCTGCCTAACACGTTTTCTGTTCTCCTCTGAGATACACGTCCTGCACTCTGGGCACGAGTCCTGCCTTCTGCTCTTAGGAAAAGTTTTAGAAAGCTCCTATATGTAGGGGGGACAGGCTGCTGAGCAGACCCCGACCCCACCTCAAGCCCATTGCCTATCCCATTTCCTCTTCCCTCTGAGAAATGCGTCCACCCTTTGGGTTTGAGACAGATCGTCGTGCGACCAGAAAGTTGTAAGGTTTCAACAGCTTATGTGAAAGGGTTAAATTGTAGAAGATGTTGCTTAACTAGAAAAATAGAGAAAAATAAGCTGGGCAGATGCATTCTTTATCTTATCAGAGGCTCAGGTATGTGACTTAGCTATGCACAAAACCTAGGGAGTTTTGGAGTCCACGTGACCCAGGGAGGAAAAGTACTCCATTGGTTCCCTTGGTACCAAAATACATCATTTCGAAACTGTAAAGGGGGCTTTCGTAACCTGTAGACTGTTCATATATGGTAGTCATTTCCTGTACCTCTTTCTAAGAATGTATAAATGTGTGCTGATACCTGACTCTGGGCTCTCAGTCTTTGGAAATTCATTCCACTGAGATCCCTGCACAGTAAAATAAAAATAAACTTTTGTTTTCTGATCTGATGGTCTCAGTCCCTTGACGAGCTACTACATATGGAATCCTGGGATTTGCAGTTTACGGAGGGGTCTTTAGAATCCTCAGCCACAGAGCTCTTGGGCCTCAGGAAACTACAAACCCCAGGATTCCAGAAGAGGTTGAAAATAGAATGATAGTGCTATCACAGTCTAGTGCGGAAATCGCCATATTCTTTATAGTGGGATTTCTACTAGAAATTTACATCTATTTTATGCTCCACTGTGGTGCAGTATTTGAGCTTTGGACTCAGACTCTGGAAGACCAGGGTTCAAATAACTGCTCAGCCCTGGAAACCTACTGGGTGACTTTGGGCAAGTCTCACTCTCTCAGCCTCAGAGGAAGGGCAAGACAAATCCCTCTTTAAAAAAAAATCTTGCTAAGAAGACCTTATGACAAAGCTTGCCATATGTTGGAGCTGACCTGAAGGCAGAAAACAATCACAGTCTATTTTGTATTTAGGGTTCTGCGGTTGCGCAAGTGGAAGAGTTCTACAAGCAAATCCGATTTTGGCACCTCATTGGATGCGTGGAGCTTTCGAAGACTGGGTTAGCCTTTGATTTATATAAACTATGCTGTCTCCTTGTTCTTAAAAAATATTTAATTAGAACTGTAAATGGTTGAAATCATTGTGACTGAATTTTCAGCACCCATTTACCACTGGCCCCATCGAACCCAAGAAAAAAGTTTATTATAGATTGTTGCCATCCAACACAAAGTGTTGTATAGCAGCATTAATGCATAACCTCACACTTGGAAATGTACTCTGCATAATCCTGGTAGAGAATCATGGCTCAGCTCTTCCTTTCAAAAACCCAAGAATGATGGGAGAGGGAGATGTTTGTGCCTCCTGTGAAAAATGAAAGAGGGATTCTGCTGCAGAGACAAAACAGACAGACAGACGGTGACTCATTTTTGCTCCCTGGGACCCTGCAATCAGCAGAAGCAAAGCTAGCTGCCTTGAGGGAAAGATCAAGCTGGAACGACCGAAAAGGGGCCAGTTGTTTGCTCCAAGGCTGTGAGTGCCTCATCACCACACAAGAGGGATGACGCCAGGCTCCGTGGCTCATTTGTTGTGCATGAATCCCCAGGGACCGTGAGGCTCAGGCACCCCAAGGAGCTCTGTGCAGACCCTCGGCCATGCCCGGTGCTCCTGCGAACGTTAAATAACAAGGATGCTTACGAGGAGCTGTTTAAGTGGAGAGCCCCCAGTCGCTCATCTCTTTAGCCTCGTGCGGCTACTGCAGACAAAGCCCTCTTCTCATTTTTCACAGGAGACACAATGTTTGATGGTGGTCCAAATGTCACATTAACGGCTAAGGAGATAATGTCACTCTTCCTTTGTAAGCATCCAGCCACCAGCCTAGAGTCCAGGAAGATAACTTAAAGGCATTTTCTCCAGAAGGGCAAACGTGTTGGGGGGGGGCTTTGCTGTAAATGGGAGAAGGAGAGAGAAACTAGGAAAATTTAAAAGTTGCTGGGAAAAGTGGGATGACAGAGGAATAATCAGGACTCTTGCTGCCAATTCAAGACAGTTGAAAGGTATGCTACACTGCAAAACTGTATTAACCGCCAAGGCTGCATCCTATGGAATCCTGGTGTTTGCAGTCTTGTGGGGGACTAGGAATCTCTCCCACAGAACTCTAAATATCTCACCAAACTATTAATCCCAGGATTCCATAGGATGCCAGCCATGGCAGTTGGAGTACTATGAATTCTATAACCACGAGCAGAGTGGGAAAGAGTTTTCAAGGTGCGATCATCATTATATTGACAATTTTATTTTTGATTCCTTCCGCAATGATCCCTAATGTGGAATTTGAACTTTTCACAGCTGCCACTCAGTGGGTTGGTGTTGCCATCAATTTATCCAGCACAACCCCAAACGATCTCTCGTGCTCCATCACTGCCACCAGCATCAATGTGAAATTGGGATATTTTCCCCCCATGGCATGCATCGCTTTACAATTAAAGACATGAAATTTAATTTGCCATTTTGCTGTTCATCTTTTGAGTTTGGAGAGATTCTTTCTACTATCTATTAATTTATCTATTCATTCATTGAATTTATATGCCGCCTTTATTTATGTATTTATATGCTGCCTTTTCTCCCAGAGTGGGACCCAAGGTGGCTTCTGAAAAAATTAAAAAAAATTAAAAACATTTAAAACCATTAAAACATATAAAATTGTAAACACAATTATTTTTTAAAAAACAGCTTGATAAATAAAAAATTTCCCTGCTTTGCAAGCCTGCTTGAAAAGAAATATCTTTGCCTGCTAATAAAAGGAAAGTAGGGAGGGGCCAACCAAGCCTCCTGTGGAAGAGAGTTCCACAGGGTGGGAGCAGCCACTGAGAAGACACGCTCTCCCGTGTCCTCACCAGGCAAGCCTGGGTGATAGTGGGACTGAGAGATAGCCTTCCTCTGCAGATCTAAGGGCTCTAGCAGGTGGGGAGTCTTTCAGATAGTCCGGAGCTAAGCTTTGTAGGGCTTTATAGGTCATAACCAGCACTTTAAACTGTGCCCAGAAACAAACCAGTAGCCAGCAAAGCTGTTTTAATGGGAGACTTATCTGCTCCCTGTAACTCACCCTGCTCAGCATTCTGACATTTTGAACCCACTGAAGTTTCTGAACAGTTTCCAAAGGCAGCCCTACATAGGGTATGTTACAGTAGTCCAACCAAGAGGTAATCAAGGCATGTGTCACTGCAGCCAGATCTGACGTTTCAAGGAACGGGTGCAGCTGGTGCACAAGTTTTAACTGCGCAAATGCACTTCTAGCCACTGCTGAAGCACGGGCATCCAGGTTCAGAGTCAAGCCTAGGAGAACATCGGGGGAGTGTAACCAGCACAGGCCGCCTTTTTTGTTTTAACTACCCTAAATATTTTGGTGGTGTCCAAAAACTTAGTTACCTCACTGCTCACCACCAACTCTAGATCATTAATAAGCTGAAAGGAAAGGAAAGGAAAGGAAAGGAAAGGAAAGGAAAGGAAAGGAAAGGAAAGGAAAGGAAAGGAAAGGAAAGGAAGAAAAGGGCATGTCGAAAAAAAGAAAAGGAAAAAAAGCTGGCTTGAGCCAAGGAATGAAATCTGATCTCATCAGTCATGCCACTCTCTCTAATGCTCTCTTGATGACGTATTGCTAGACCAAAACTCAAGGAAACAACCTCCATCTCTTGTAATGAGCCCATCTGTCTAACACGGGTGGATTATTAGAAAGAGCAAACATCAGCCTGCTGGGCCCAGGAGGTAGAGGTGACGCGATGGGAATTGAATATGACAAAGCATGAATTATTTACAGAGGCAGAGATGTGTCGACTCACAATCAGCTTTGTCCCCTCTGCATATGCAAAAGGACAACTTTTAGGTTGGAGCCCCGATCCTGTGTACATTTAACAGGGAGTAAGGCTTGCCAAATTCATACCTTCCCACTGTCCCAATGTGGGCACGACAATCCTGATTAATCCTCTGTCATCCCACTTTCTCAGCTGCATTTAAAATGTCCTAGTTTCTCTCTAACCTCCCACTTTCCCTCTTTGTCCACAGCTTATTTCAGTTGCTGCAATCTGAGTTCCAACTGCAAAAGTAGCTTGCATTATCTCAACAGATGAGAGAGGGGAGGAAAGGGTAGAATCTTGTCCTTCCCAGTAGGCTCAGGCAAAAGCAAAGTGCTGCAGCCTCTCTTAGCCTGTTTCTTCTTCCTCATTAATCACTTTTACCATCTTGGTCACACTCTGGTGTTACTTGGCCAGACGTGCCCTGGTTTTAAACTGTAAAATATTGGAGGGTATAAAAACTTGGTGAAATATACATCTGTATACACATGCATAGGATTGTACCGTCATTAAGCTGATCTGGAGCAAACCTTTCTTATGCACACAGACAAATCCTGCAACTTGTAATTAACACACATCGTGGCTGAAGATGTACTGAGAGCCAGTGGCTAAGGCAATGAGGTCAAACAAAATCAGGAAGACCAGATTTGTCAATAAGAAATGACGGATGGTTGGGACCTCCAGGCTCAGAGGCAGTCTATCTTTGGTCACAAGTTTGAGGTTTCCCAGAACAACTGAAAATAAGTTACCAGATTAGAATACAGCACTTTAGTCAACAAAATTCCTCGTATGGAACTGGATAGTAACCACCACTGCTTGATCCCGTTGCCTGGAAAAGAATCTCAAGATTACAGACGAACCTTTGAAAAAGTTACTGACCATGCTGGCTGGGTATTTGGGGTGGAATCTGGGTTAGGAGTCTTTTCGAAGCTTTAATACTGGAAAGAACCATTTAAAGCACAGCATGGAAATCTGTAGGCTGCCAAATTCATTATTTTTTCCCCCCCTTCAATAATCCATCTGGTGTTCTCTTAGGTAACTGGAGACAATGAGTTAAAAGAAACTGCCCACAAGGTGAGCACGGAGCTAGTAGAAAAGCTGCACCCAAAGAATGGAGACTCAGAGCTCACTGTCGGATTAGGCAGAAGCCCTGCCGCTGTAGACCCAGGGGCAGCAATGGGGCAGCGAATCCAGACCAAGCTTTAATTCAACCTTTAAACAAGCCCTCCTGTTGTTGCTGGTTTATGCCTTCAAGTCATTTATGGTGACCCTAAAGTGAACCTATCATAGAATCATAGAGTTGGAAGAGACCCCAGGGGCCATCGAGTCCAACCCACTGCGATGCAGAAACACCCATCAAAGCACTCCGGACAGATGGCCCTCCAGCCTCTGCTTAAACACCTCCAAAGAAGGAGAAGACTCCACCACACTCCATGGAGGCGGCGGCAGATTTCCCTACCGGACAGCTCTGACCATCGGGAAGTTCTTCCTGAGGTTCAGGTGGAATCTCCTTTCCTGCAGCTGGAATCCATTGCTCCTTGTCCTGGTCTCTGGAGCAGCGGAAAATAAGCCCGCTCCCTCCTCAACATGACATCCCTTCAAATATTTAAACATGGCTATCATGTCCCCTCTTAACCTTCTTTTCCGGAGACTAAACATCCCCAGCTCCCTAAGCCACTCCTCATAGGGCTTCATGGCTTCTAGACCCTCCACCATTTTGGTCGTCCTGAAGTGGGTCAGGCCTGATGACCACAAGGAGTGGGAAAAAGCAGAAAATTGACTTTGCAGATGCAATCTTTCTCTGTGCTTGATGAAAACAATAGAACTCTGTAAACGCTGACTTGTAATCTAGCTTTGCTTTGCAGTAGAAATGTAACCAGAAAGTTGAAACCAGTAAGTTCCTATTTCCATCTAGCCTCTGTTTTAAGACCATCACAGATGAACACTTTCCAAGGCTGTTGAACAGCTCTTACAATAAAAAAAGTATTTTTGAATGATTAGGAGGAATCTCTTTTCTTGTAATTTGAATCCATTGGTCTGTGTCCTAGTCCCTGGAGCAGCAGAAAACAAGTTGGCTCCATCTTTCATGTGACATCCCTTCAGGAAGTTAAAGATAGCTATCATGCCACCTCTTAGTCTTTGCTTGTCTAGGCTAAACCTACCTGGCTCCCTCAGTCGTTCCTCATAGGGCTTCATGGTTTCTGGGCCTTTGAGCATAATTTTATCATCCTCGGGACCCATTCCAGCTTGTCAACATCCTTCTTGAATTGTGATGCCCAGAACTGCACGCAGTACTCCCCATCAGATCTTACCTAGACACTATATTCCTGCTAGTGCAGCCAGAATCACATTGGGATTTTTGGCTGCTGCATCACATTGCTGACTCATTTTAGCTTGTGGTCTACTAAGACTCCTAGATCCCTTCCACACGTACTACTTTTAAGCCAGATGTAATCCATCTTATACTTATGTTTCATTTTTCCTGCCTAGATATAGCACCTTACGTTTATATCTGCTGAAATTCATTTGGTTAGTCTTGGCCCCGTTCTTTAATCTGTCTAGGTCATTTTGAATCCTGAGATGTAGGTACGGGGGGGCAAAATGAGAGTATTGTACCTCAAATAAGAATTCTGTCCTCCTCACGAACTTTTCCTTCAAACTCCAAACTTCCAGGCATTGCAGTAATTTGAAACTTCAGTTGAGCCTTTAGAAATAAGAGGTTGGGTATCGAAAGCAAAGGGGCAGGCAGACTGACCAAACACAGCAAAAAGTTTCTAGGCAGGAATGCTTTTCAACCTCTCACTCTCTGTAGTGCTAAGAATGTGAGAAGTGAAGGAAAATTTCATGGGGGTCAGAATTCTTATTTAGAATCATAGAATCATAGAAATGTAGAGTTGGAAGAGACCACACGGGCCCTCCAGTCCAACCCCCTGCTATGCAGGAACACCCTCAAAGCACTCCTGACAGATGGCCATCCAGCCTCTGCTTAAAAACCTCCAACGAAGGAGACTCCACTACACTCCGAGGCAGCAGATTCCACGGCCGGACAGCCCTGACTGTCAGGAAGTTCTTCCTGAGGTTCAGGTGGAATCTCCTTTCCTGCAGCTTGAATCCATTGCTCCTTGTCCTGGTCTCTGGAGCAGCAGAAAACAAACCCTCTCCTTCCTCTACATGGCATCCCTTCAAATATTTAAATACGGCTATCATGTCCCCTCTTAACCTTCTCTTCTGCAGACTAAAGATACCCAGCTATCTACGTCTATCCTCATAGGGCTTCATGGCTTCCAGGCCTCTCACCATTTTGGTCGCCCTCCTCTGCACTTGCTCCAGCTTGACCATGTCCTTCTTGAATTGGGGTGCCCAGAACTGGACACAGGATTCAAGATGAGGTCTAACCAAAGCAGAGTAGAGTGGTACCAGTACCTCCCTCGATCTAGACACCATACTCCTGTTGATGCAGCTGAGAATTGCATTGGCTTTCTTGGCTGCTGCATCACACTGCTGACTCATGTTCAGCTTGTGGTCTATGAAGACTCCTAGATCCCTTTCACACGTACTGCTATCCAGCCACTTGTCCCCCATCCTATATTTCTGTATTCCATTTTTTCTACCTAAGTGTAGGACCTTACACTTCTCCCTGTTGAATTTCATTTTGTTAGCCTTGGCCCAGCTCTCCAATCTGTCCAGGTCATTTTGAATTTTGATCCTGTCCTCTGGCGTATTAGCAACCCCTCCCAATTTGGTGTCATCTGCGAATTTGATGAGCATGCCCTCTCTTCCTTCGTCCAAGTCATTGACAAAAATATTGAACAGCACTGGGCCCAGGACAGAACCCTGTGGCCCCCCGCTAGTCACTTCTCTCCAGGATGAGAAGCAGCCATTCGTGATCACTCTTTGGGTTTGGTCGGTCAACCAATTACAAATCCAACTAACAGTAGCCCTGTCCAGCCCGCATTTTACTAGTTTCTTTGCAAGAACGTCATGGGGAACTTTGTCAAAGGCCTTACTGAATTCGAGGTATGCTACATCCACAGCATTCCCTTCATCTATCAAGCTAGTAACTCTATCATAAAAAGAGATAAGATTAGTCTGGCATGACTTATTTTTGAGAAATCCATGTTGACTTCTCGTGATTACCGCCTTGCTTTCTAAGTGATTAGAAACTGACTGCTTAATGATCTGCTCCAGGATCTTTCCGGGTACTGATGTCAGGCTGACTGGGCGATAATTATTTGGGTCCTCTTTTTTTCCCTTCTTGAAGATGGGGACAACATTTGCTCTCTTCCAGTCTGCCGGAACTTCTCCTGTCCTCCAAGATTTCTCAAAGATTATAGCAAGCGGTTCCGAAATGACCTCTGCCAGCTCTTTTAATATCCTTTTAATATTTGAAAGGACAATGCTCTCATCCCTCTGTTACCCAGTACCTATACCCCAATGATTAGATAGTAGATAGATGGATGGATGGATGGATGGATAGATAGATAGATAGATAGATAGATAGATAGATAGATAGATAGGATCATAGAGCTGGAAGGGACTCTAAGGGCCATCCAGTCCAACACCATCAAAGCACTCCCTTTGGCAATGGCCACCCAACCTCTGCTTAAAAGCCTCCAAAGAAGGAGACTCCACCACGCTCCCAGGCAGCAGTGGATTCCACTGTCAAACTGCTCTTATCATCGGGAAGTTCTTCCAATGTTTAGGTGGAATCACTTTTCCTGTAGTTTGAATCCTAGACTGCGTCGTTTGTGCAAAGACACTTCAGTGGTGTACCCACACTTTGCCATTATATCAGTTTCATACCCCTTTAATTCTCGCAGTTCCACCCTGAAGAATCGTGAGATTTGTACTTTGATAAAGGACTTAGAATGGGGCGGCTACAAAGACGGAGTCCCCTGAACTACAGATTTCAATTCATTTTGCCTTCAGTCCCTTTCTCCCTAGGATAGCCTTGGAGAGCTGGGCCAAGGCTAACAAAATGAAATTCAACAGAGAGAAGTGTAAGGTCCTACACTTAGGTAGAAAAAATGGAATACAGAAATATAGGATGTTTGTTCCTCCCGGGTCCTGTACCCTCCTAGGGGAAAGTCCCTGGACCCTGGGCAGAGAGTGCCGCGCACTTTCTGGTGAACACGTGGCTGGATAGCAGTACGTGCAAAAGGGATCTAGGAGTCTTAATAGACCACAAGCTGAACACGAGTCAGCAGTGTGATGCGGCAGCCAAGAAAGCCAAAGCAATTCTCGGCTGCATCAATAGGAGTATGGTGTCTAGATCGAGGGAGGTATTGGTAACACTCTACTCTGCTTTGGTTAGACCTCATCTTGAATCCTGTGTCCAGTTCTGGGCACCCCAATTCAAGAAGGACATGGTCAAGCTGGAGCAAGTCCAGAGGAGGGCAACCAAAATGGTGAGGGGCCTGGAAGACATTCCCTATGAGGATAGACTTAGAGAGCTGGGGATGTTTAGTCTGCAGAAGAGAAGGTTAAGAGGGGACATGATAGCTATGTTTAAATATTGGAAGGGATGCCATGTAGAGGAGGGAGAGGGCTTGTTTTCTGCTGCTCCAGAGACCAGGACAAGGAGCAATGGATTCAAGCTGCAGGGAGGGAGATTCCACCTGAACCTCAGGAAGAACTTCCTGATGGTCAGGGCTGTCGGCAGTGGAATCTGCTGTCTCAATGGAGTGTGGTAGGGTCTCCATCTTTGGAAGTTTTTAAGGAGAGGCTGGATGGCCCTCTGTTGGGAGTGCTTTGAGGGTTTTCCTGCATGGCAGGGGGTTGGACTGGATGGCCCCTGGGGTCTCTTCCAACTCTACATTTCTATGATTCTGTGATTCTACGATTCTTTGGGGAGTGGAGTGGAGCTTTCTATTGGCTGCATTCTAAGCACCTCACTAAACTACACATCCCAGGATTCCTTAGGATGAGGCTATGACAGATGAAGCAATATGAAATTGATATAACTGCGGCCATTTCTGCACGAGGCTGTTACAGCGCTATGATTCCACTTTCAACATCCTATAGAATCCTGGGGTTTGCAGTTTCGGGCGGGGCTGGCCGGTCCCCCCGAAACTGCAAACCCCAGGATTCCATAGGATGTTGAAAGTGGAATCATAGCGCTGTAACAGCCTCGTGCGGAAATGGCCTGAGTAGCGCAGATAAACAGGAGAGGTAGAATCCTGTTGGTCCATTCAATCCACCACTGACTGGTGAGACAACACAAGAGGAAATCCCACTGACTCAGTGGTGCTACTCTACTCAAAACTAACAATAGGATTTAGGACACTGTCTCCCAGCCTGTCCTTAGCCCCAAGCGTGCCTTATTCCTTTTCAGCCAGAGCATTTGGGCAGCAGCTAAAAAGGCCACATCAAGCCAAGAGGAGCTTGTGCAATCTCCTAATGGCAATTGGTTCCTTGGCAAGGACTGGTCTCCGAGAAGCCAACGTTTTTCACTTTTATTGCTTTTGTTCATTTAGCAGATGCCTCTCATGAACTGCGTGCCCTCTGTTTAATTACATTAACGTAATTTAGGACTTCATGCAGCAGAGCTGCCGGTTCATCAGAAGTTCTGCTGACTCGTTTCTGCAGGAATCGTCGGCCTCTCCCATCCTCAGCCCCCGCCCACCCTCTTTGGGGCTGCCAAAATATTCAGAGGTTGCTTCTGCAGCAAATAATCCATCAGGAAGTATTCTGGCCAGGGGAGGCTGTCGATGCAAAGCCAAGATCAGGAGAAATTGTATGTGTGTGTGTGATGCTGAAGCACCTTACCTAGCAGTATCTTTCTTTGTTTATATTGTATATATTGGAATTTAATTAAACATATATATCAGGGGAGCAAAGATGGAGACTGCAAGCTCTTTACCCCAGTGCAAATAAAAATAACAATGAATTGCCCAGTGTCTTTGTAGACAAAGAGCTGGATTTGAACACCAGACATCCAGATTCCAATCTCAGCTCAGCCATGAGACATAGATGGCATAAAATTTGCAAGCAAAAGGATCTTGTAGCACCTTTGAGAAAGAAGTTGGTGGCATAAACTCCCATAGACTGAGTCTACTTGATCAGATTCACGAGTGAAAAGAGATGCATGGACAGCCCTGCTTATTCAGGAGCATTAATGTCTATCCATGCATCTGAAGAAGCAGACAGACTGAATGAAACCTTGTGCCACAAACTCCTTTCTCTCAGACAAAGAAGGTGGTAGCATAAACTTTCATAGGCTTGAATCTGACGAAATGTTTGATGAAGTAGACTTCAGTCTACCAAAGCTTACGCTACCAACATCTTTCTGTCAGTCTCCAAGGTGCTACAAGATCCCTTCGCATACTGATACAGACTGCCATGGCTATGCCTTTGAGTAATATTTGCAAAGCACTGAAACCACAAGAAACTGCTACTGAAATTAGGACTGAGGGGAGAATGGAGTTGGAAAAGGAGATGTCCGTCAATGCTCTGCAGCCACAGAATACCAGCTGTACTACCCGGAACAAAAGACGTTGCTGTCGTGAAGACAGTGAGTGCACTGCCATGGTACAAGACATGCCCAGAGGGACCAGGGACTGGAGTGACCAAGCCCTAGAGAGGAAGTCTGGGAGGAGAATCCAAAGGTCAACATCTGTCTATGCGACTTGGCGGAAACGTCCTTCCCACCCCACCTGAGTGCATTTCCAACTAAACATGAGCAAACTCATTCACTCAGTTCCTACCAAGCAACTAATATTTTTTAAGAGGGGCCCTATGACTGCAAATGCTCCAACATTTCACAAATGAGAGCCAGGGCATGTGACCAAGCAACATTACAGTGTGGTTGAGATGGCAGAAACTAGGAGAGGCTACAGCAGTTTGCTTTTGCCAACTGGGAAGGGCAAGATTCCAGCCTCACGTCTCCTCTCCATCCTTCTTGCTGGGTTAATGGAGAAAAAACTATTTTTGCGGTTGAAATCACTTCGCAGCAACTGAAGCAAAATGAAGACCAAAGGCAAGAAAGTAGAAGGAGGAGAGATAAACTGTGACATTTTAAAAACAATTGGAAAAAGTAGGATAACAGAAGATTAATCTGGACACTCCTGCCAAATCAGAACAGTTGAAGGGCATGCCTTATTTTAGAACTGGTCCAAATAAAATCACGGTCCTTTATTTCCTA
The DNA here is from genome assembly GCA_948472985.1 of Iguana delicatissima. Taxonomy (NCBI): domain Eukaryota; kingdom Metazoa; phylum Chordata; class Lepidosauria; order Squamata; family Iguanidae; genus Iguana; species Iguana delicatissima. The sequence goes on from CAOKZL010000115.1 coordinate 167,642, forward strand.
TCTGTTTTTGTTTGGGAAAATGCCTTAGTGCTGGGTCAATGTGAGTTGCTCAAATTCTCATTCATTCCTCACAGTTCTACTGCACTCTCATCCTGGGATCTTTAGAAACCCTGAAGCTTAAGGTGGGAGTGGAGGCATCCTGTCTCCAGTTAGCACACAATTGCAAATGCACACACACACGCACAAACATTAAAAGCACCACACAGCGCATGTAGAACACAGGCTGGCGTTCCATATGCTGGTGAGAGATTCATTTTCAACTGTTGATAACAGATGGCAAGGCAGTTCTGTTTCCCCAGCACACCTAACCTAAAGAACAAACACCCTTCTTGGCTGCTAAATTTTCTTAAAGCCGCGTAGGGGGGTACGTTGTTGCGGGGTACACAAATACATCTGGCAAAGCGATGGCTGCTTAGGTTAAGAATCCTCGATAAAGAGAAGGCAGGTCTTAACAAGCCTGGCACTCTTTGCATCTGTGAAACGCAGACAGTTGCATCGGGAGGATGCACACTTTGGCACAGGTTCTTGCCTTCTGCGCTTTGGTCTCAAGCAAGAGAGCAGACTAGCAAAGGGAAACGCGTGGCCAACTTACATAACTCCACAACAACCCAGCCTCTCCGGTGCTGCTCTCTGGCTGGGAAGAGAGAGGATGCTCTGTATCAGAGCTTGTGTAAGCGACGAAGGTGTGGAAAAAAACAGGAAAATAAATTCCCATCTCTGGACCTCTGCTGCGGTTCACCCTGGGGAGACGGGGCTTTCAGAGGCCTTGCGTCAAAACAACAAAGAGACCTGTGGCACCTTAAAAGCTATCACACTTACTATAGCATGAGCGTTCCCAGGGAGGTAAATCCTCAGCTATTTTATCCTAGCAGGAAACAAGTCGTAATTACGGTAGTTTTCACCCTGCTGTGAGAGAAAACAAATATTACCCTGCAGTATTCTCACCAAATGTCCTGAAACATTTCAGAGGAAGTACTCCGCAGAGAAAAGCACGTGGGAGTTTTGCATGCGTACAAATGTCTTCTTTGCAGTGAACAGGATTCCTGAACGGGAAACAGCATTTTCTGAGCCGGAAACCCATTTTCTGTGCAGAAAAAAAAATGTGTGAAAAAGCTGGGTATCTTTTTAAAGAATAATTCCACTGTCGTACTTTGGAATATTCAAATAGCAGGAGAAAACAGCACAACATTCTCTCTGGGCTATTACTCTTTCTGCCGATGTTTCCAAATTGTTGGGAACCCCCCCTTTTTTTTTGAACTGGGAAAGATAATTAGATCCATCTCTGTTGCGGACTGCAGCCCACTGTTGTCTTGCTCACAGCGGCTGCTGGGAGTCAGTGCAATACACCGGTCATTTTTGGTAATTCCTCAGCAAACACATACACAACCTGTGGCAGTTCATGTGGAATCATGCTCTCATTGTGTAGCGTGAAATGACCCATGGCCCCATCTTCTAACATGCCGCTCCCAGTCTATTTTTACTTGTGCTTTAAACTGTACTTTTAATGGTGCTTTTAACTGTACTTTTTATTGTACTTTTAATTATGATATATTTTAATTACAGCATATTTGTGTTGAAATGGCCTATGTTTTAGTGTACTTTAACTACGATTTTTTAGTTGTGTCTGTGCTATACTCTGTCTTGGGCCTTGGAGGAAGGCTGCTAACAAATGAAAATAATAATAATAATAATTTTTCATTTGTTACCAGCCTCCCTCCAAGGCCCAAGACAGAGTATAGCACAAAGCATAGCACTGAAAAACATTCATTTGAATGTTTTCCAGCAGTGGCATGCCCTTCAACATTTAACAGATGAAAAGCAGGACATTTGGGGCCGAGTCGCAGCCGAGTGTGCTCAAGATGGCAAAGGCTGTATTAATGAGGAAGAGCAGGTCATCCGGGAGGGGCTGCAGCCCTTTGCTTTTGCCTGCGCCTATTGGGAAGAGCATCAACCCTCCCTTTCCTTTCCCTTCCCTTCCCGATTGACTGAAAACCACTTTTGCACTTTAAACCTCAGTTTGCAGCAACTGAAGCTGAGAACAAAGAGGCAAAATGGGAGGAGAAGTTGGGACATTTTAAAAAGAGCAGAGAAAGTGGGACAGCGAAGGATTAGCTGGGAGTGTCTCGGTCAAAATGGGACGTTTGGGGGGCAGGTCTCAGTGGCCCCAGCAGGCCTCAGGGGAGAGGAGCCCTGCATGCACGATGCCTGCTACTACAGCAGATACGCCTGGGGCTGGCTGCTTGGCCGTTTCCGCACTAGCCTGTTCTAGCGCTATTATTCCACTTTCAACCTCCTGTGGGATCCTGGGGTTTGCAGTTTAGGGAGGGGCCTTTGAGATCAGGTTAGGCCTTTGAGGCCCCTCCCTAAGCTGCAAACCCCAGGATCCCACAGGAGGTTGACAGTGGAACAATAGCGCTAGAACAGGCTAGTGCGGAAGGTCTGCTTTCTCGATGGCTCCTTCCTGAGGCTGCTGTTGCGATGTGCCGGAGAAGCTGACGAGTGTGCGAGAACACGGTTGCCCGGGCCAGGAACGAGCACCAGCCCGGAAGATGAGAAGGGCCGCGGGCGGAAAACGAAGGAAAATCCCCGCCGCGTCGAAGAGGCCTACGCCGGCCCGAAGCCCCCGAGCCGGGCCTAGCCGGTTGCCGTGGCAACCGCCCTCTCGCGGGAGTCGAGGCGCCTGCGTCGACTAGGCCTCGCCGCCTTCCGTCCGTAACGTCGGCGCCGGCGGAGCAGCAGCAGTGGCGGCGGCGGCGGCTCCGTCTCTCTTTCCTGGCCGTGATGGGTGAGCGGGACCCGGCCTTCGTGCTCCAGTACTTGGCCGAGGTGGAAGCGCTGGCCGAGGAGGTGATGGCCGGGAGGCAGCAGGTAGGCCCAGCGCGCAGGAAGGCCGGCGGAGCGGCGGCGACGGCGGAGGGAGGGGTGACTCAGACCCCCTTCATGAGTCGGACCCCCGTTTGCCATTTTGCCTTCCTCCCGTAGAGAATAAGGTCTTTGGGTTTCCCCCCCCTTCATTCTGCATAAACTCAAGAGATGGGGTCTGCCTTATTCCACGGCCCCCTCCGAACTTCCCATCATTAAGTCCTAATTTGGGGGGCAAAGCCGGGTCGAAATAAAAGTCGCTGCTGTTATTCTCATTTACCAGTTTCACTTCCCATAGAATCACAGAGTTAGAAGAAACCCCCGGGGCCCTCCAGTCCAACCCCCTTCTGCCCTGCAGGAACACCCATGGAAGCCTTCCCACCAGATGGTCCTCCAGCCTCTCCTTAAAAACCTCCACACTCCATGGAGGCAGCAGCAGATTCCACTGCCAGACAGCTCTGACCATCAGCAAGTTCTTCCTGAGGGTTAAGCGGGATTTCCTTTCCTGCAGCTTGAATCCATTGCTCCTTGTCCTGGTCTCTGGAGTAGCAGAAAACAGGCTTGCCCCATCCTTCATATGGCATCCCTTCAAATATTTAAACATGGCTATCAGGTCCCCTCTCAACCTTCTCTTCTGAAGACAAAACATACCCAGCTCCCTAAGCCACTCCTCACAGGGCTTCATGGCTTCCAAACATTCCACCATGTTGGTTGCCCTCCTCTGGACACGCTCCAGCTTGGCGACATCCTTCTTGAACTGAGGTGCCCAGAACTGGACACAGGATTCCAAGTGAGGCCAAAACAATGCAGAATAGAGTGGTACCATTACCTCCATCGATCTAGACACCAGACTCCCATTGATGCAACCGGTTGGTTGGTTGGTTACTGGGAGGACTACCTCTCTGTAAGATTTATCACATTGCTGTCTCTTCAACAAGTATATTTGCAGCGAACTTGTAACAGGACTGTTTCTGTGCCCATATTGCATAATAAATGGGCGAAGGGGAGTGATAAAAAGAAAATGATGCTTGCAATGAGGTAGCAGTTTTATTCTGCTTTAGGGGGAAAAAAGAGGGGAGAAGGGATCTCACAGGATCCTTGAGATTGATAAATTTCAGCATAAGCTTTGCAGGCCCCCCTCTTCAAATGAGTTTTTGTGCAGAGGAGTTCGACCTGCTAGTCAGCTTCCCCATTTAAAAGAGAAAGGCATTATTATATCCAACTGACATAACCACAAACTACAAATATAAATAAACACAAAATAGAAATTGATCTGAAGAAGTGGACTGAAATGCACAAAAACTTAATGCTGAAAAAAATGACTTGTGTCTAAGCGTTAGGTCACTTGGTGAGTTTAATACAGGGGTATGTCTTGAACTCAAAGCTCCATGGTGTAGACAAAATAGAAAAAAAATCCTGGTCCTAAAGTTGTATCCCTTATCGCCCTTTCACACTGCACAGTTATAGCACTTTGATTCCACTTTATTTGCCTGGGCAGCATCTTGTGGAATCCTGGCACTCATGGTTTGGGGAGGCACTAGAGCTCTTTGGCAGAGAGTTCTGAACCCCATATGAAACTTCAGGTCCCTGCAGTTAAAGTGGTATTACAGTACTTATACTATAATTGTGTAGTTTGGAAGAGTTCTATCTGTGAAGACTGCCTATGTGGTGGAACAGATTCTCATGTTAAAATTAAACCGTAGCCAGCATGTGGGGAGAAGGCTGGGCTAGAGGCTTCCCGTATGGGTTATTGTGTGCTTTCGAGTCATTTCCAGGGCCACTTCCGCACAAGTCTGTTATAGCACGATGATTCCACTTTCAACCTCCTACGGAATCCTAGGGTTTGCAGCCAGTCCCTCCCAAAACTGCAAACCCCAGGATTCCGTCAGGCGGTTGAAAGTGGAATCATCGCGCTATAACAGACTCATGCAGAAATGGTCCAACTTATAGTGATCCTAAGGCAACACTATCATGGGGCAGAGAATGTGTGACACACCAAGATCACCCAGTGAGTTCCGTGGGCAAGTGGGGATTGAATCGTGACCCCTAGCACTCAAACAACTACACCATGCTGGCTTCACCATATTGATATAGGCTGCCTGGGTTTACATGCCTGAAGCTCACCTTACAAGTTTTTTCTCTCCAGAAAAAAAATTAAAATACAGCATATTGGTTAAAAAATAGTTCAGATGAATCCAGGCAGCCCACATCACCTGTTAAGATGTGAAAATGAAGCTCAACCCAAAGAGTGAACCTGGCTCTTTGCCATTCTGCAGTGTCTTCCTGTAACTCTTGCTTCCCCTAATTCCTCTTTCCCCAATTCTGTTATTTCCCACTTTCCCTGTTACTGTGCAGCGGGGTTACGAGATGCTACTCAGCTCCTCCACTTAAAAGAGAAAGACATTACTACATACAATTAACATAGCCGCAAACCTACAATCAAAAATAAGCTTAACATAACATTAAAATAATTTGAAATGTTAAAGAGCCATTTCAAAACAAAAAGCCCAGTACAATTAAAACATGGCATTTTAAGAGGGTGCTGTAATCTTTGCCTGCCAAAGGAGGGACCGTAGTATGGGGTGGCTATTCTGACTCGCCTAGGAATGGAGTTGTGCAGAGGCAGTGTTTGAAAAGGCCCTTCCTTGTGTCTCCACCAGCTGTCATTGTAAAGGCAGTGGGATTGAGAAAATGGCTTCTCCTGAGGATCTCAGGGTTGTGGGTTGAATTATCTGTTGCTAACATAGTACAGGTTGAGTATCCCTTATTTGGAAATCCAAACCCCAAAACTTTTTGCCACCAGCTGCCTGCTTCTGCCTTCGAGGTGGTGGCTGCAGCATTCCTGCTCATTTGTCTCTCAGATCTTCAGTCTCTCTCCAGCCTCACACCTCATAGACAAGATAAGCAGCAAACAAATGAGATGTGAGACTGGAGAGAGACACAAGGATTTGTGAAATGGTGGGAATCCAATCATAGTGCTTGCTGTGAAGCAGAGGCTGTGGTGCTATTGCTCATTTGTTCATGGGCTCTCTGGAGGTCTCCTGTATAGTACTGTATTTTACATATATGGAAATACAGGTATTCCAAAATCCCCCCCAAAAATCCAAAATACAAGACAGTTCTGATCCCAGGCATTTTGGATAAGGGATACTCAATCTGTAATTTCCCACCTCTGTGTTAACTAGCCTCTGTTAAGAACACCTGTGAAATACCTGTTTTATTACTTTCCAGAACATTAACTCCAGTAATTGTCATGAGCTCTTGAATATACTGTTTGCATGATCTACTCTTCTCCCCCTCTCCCACCAAAAAAAAAAAAAATCAAGGTGGCAGAGGCACAGTAGAAGGACTTGCACATTTGTCCGACTTACCATAGAGCCCTGACTTTGCCTTTCTCAATTTCATCACAATTTTACAGGAGGCAGGAAGTTTTCTGGATTGTTGTAAACAGAGATTAGCAGAATTAGGCTTGTTGCAGATGATTCAGATGACCTCTTCACACCAGCTTGTAGGTGTGATAAGGAGGGCACTTGTAAATTGGTTTTCTTGGTAATACTGTAAATACAACCGGAAGATTTCACCATTTCTCTTTCAGATTGTAGATTTGGATCAGAAGCGAAATCAGAACCGGGAGGCACTGAGGGCTTTAAGCCAGGAGTTACACTCTTCAGGTGGGGTGTTTTCTTCAGCATATGAAACTGCCTTATGCTGAGCCAGACTTTCATTTTGTCTGTCAATTTCAACATAATCAACTCTTAACTAGCATCAGTCAGCTTAGTTGTGCCTTAAAGAGAGCACTTTCCCAAGACTGCTAACTGAGATTTTTTTAACTAGTAGTGTAAGTGATTGGACTTGGAGATTGTGAAACATGTGTTCTGTTCCTGGGTTCCTGGCCTCCCCTTGCTTTTAATCTTTGCTGTTAATCTTTGTTGGAGTCTTTAGAAGCCCATGGCTTCCCCATAGTGTTGTCTCTGGTAGTTTGAGAGCACTGATTTATCTCCAAGTCTTCCTGTACTTCAGGAGGGAGAACTTTTTTTTCTGGGAATGTACCAAGTCTAATAATAAACATTCTGACTGAGGTGCTGATGCAGCCTCTTGTTGTGCTGTGTCGCCTGTTTTCTGGATTATTTGTTAGATCAAAACACAAATGTAACTTTCTGCAAGGAACCCGGGGTTGTATTTCTGTCCTGTACATTTTGCTAGTTTTGAAAGTGAAGTGACCACCTGATCTAGAGAAGGTATTTGTTCTCAGTGCTCTGACCACTGCACCATACAGGCCTGTTTATTACGTGTGAAGCTGATGATTACCTTCACCCACTGTGCTGAGTCTAGATGCTCATGGGGCTCCTGTTATTCCTTTGCCCCACCTCTGTACAGCCAGTACTGATACATCTCACTTAATGACGTTCTCTCTTGGGCGTGACTTGTTTAACATAAATGTTGGTACCAGAGGCAGAAATAACACGGAAAGAATAAGGATAGCTTCCTACACGAGGGGGAAAAAAGCAGTTCAGCATGTTTCAGAAATCCTTTTATTCAAAACGAACAATAGGCACACGTGCAAGGTTAGGTGAGTCAGGAGAAACATTTTGAACCTTCTAAAAACCACCGGAAAGCCTCCAAAATGCTTCTAGGGATGACATTCATTCAGTCTTTCTGCCTGTCTTTCTTTCACCAGCCTTCAGTTTCCTTACAATTTTCATTTTGGTGACCAAGCTTATGGATTAATGCTTTTTAAAACGTGCTGGTTGTAGTTGATGAGGCAGGCTTATCTACTGTCTCCTATCCCCCCATTTTGCTGTTCACACATGCTGAATACAGGATTCTGGAGACAGCTGCTGTGTACCCTGCCTGTTGTAGGGAGGCATAGAGCTACAGTGGGATCTGCTACAGTAGAATGGCTTGTTTTTCTCCAGCTCAAGCTTTATTGCATTGTTTGCTGCAGACATTCTGCTGCAACCTTACATTGAAAGTCTGTGTTTCACTTTCCTCCTTCACATAGAATCATGGAATCATAGAAATGTAGAGTTGGAAGAGACCCCCAGGGCCATCCAATCCAACCCCCTGCTATGCAGGAACACCCATCAAAGCATTCCGAACAGATGGCCATCCAGCCTCTGCTAAAAACCTCCAAAGAAGGAGGAGGACTTCACCACACTCTATGGAGGCAGGAGATTCCACTGCTGGACAGCCCTGACCATCAGGAAGTTCTTCCTGAGGTTCCGGTGGAATCTCTTTTCCTGCAGCTTGAATCCGTTGCTCCTTGTCCTGGTCTCTGGAGCAGCAAAAAACAAGCCCACTCCTTCCCTTCACCATCCTCCTGGTGCCGATGTGTTGGAAATGAGAGTTTCCCAGGGATTTAGCCCTATTGGGAAATTCTGTGGAAGCTTAAACTGTCAGGATTCAGCCTCCTTTTAGCAGAGCAGCAGAAGAAGCATGTCTAAATTTGTGTATGGCTTTTCTGATCTCAAACTGACTGAAGAAATAAAACAAATGCAGGCATCTTCAGATTACAAACTGAGAAAAGTTTACTAATGGCTTCTACATTTACATATGTATTGGGGAGCCTATGACCTGACTAGCTAAAGAATAGTAGTAGCTTCAGTCTTAACTCACCATCTTCTGATGGAGATGCGAAGCATGGTCAGAGAGGAGGAAGAGGAAGCAAAAATGGAGGAGAAGAGAGAGAGCTGAGAGGGGTCTCATTCTTTTATAAGACCGATGACCCAAGCAATTGTCCTGGGTCACATGATCTGATCACCTGAACACAAGGTATTTATGATCATGCATTTAAATGACAGAAAGGCAAATGGTGGAGCTGTGGCATGCAAAAGAGAAAGGAAGCCCTACACTAGCTATGCCCACTTGCTCTAAGAACAAGATGGGGGAGAGAGAATGCTGGAATGTTCCCAACACAATGCTGCTTAAAAATGCAGCTAGACAGAGGATGAGAAAGAAAAGGGCGCTTGGCAAGCATACAAAGGCTTTGTAAAAAAGAGCTTCTTTGTCAGAGGATTTGTTAACTGAGGTATGCCTGTACTGAACAGGGAGAGTCTTAAGGCACTACCTCCAAGTTCTGTGTGCTTTCCTTGGCCCGGCAGGGATCCATGCAGTTGTTTCTCAGGGGGAAGTGGATGGAGTAGGGAGGCAGTTTAGATGATGAAGAAGCAGCTGGTCTCAGTTCAAAACGAAGAAGGGGTGAGAGTGTGCTCACAGATGGAGTACAAAGAGTTTGGGATGGGGTACAAGGGGACAGTGCAGAGATAGGCAACTCCCAACCCCTTCCCAGGCCACACTCAGCAGCACTCTGAAATAGCTCTCTTCACCAGATGGCCACTACAAGTGCTTTCATGTTGCTTCCTCCTTCCACCATTTTGAGAAAGTCTTTGATGAAAATAGAGGTATTCGGTGGTTCAAGGGGGCTGACTTTCCCCATCTCACTGAAATCAGGGTGGGATCCGGGGGCTTCAGGGATGGCAAAAGTGGGATCCAGGGGCCACAGGTAGCTCTGGGCCACAACTTGCTCACCCCTGAACTAGAGAATAACTCCCTGCACCCCATCTAGAAAGTAAGATATGTATGTGTAAGCCATACTTAGGCACACCTAAGTTATTAACATCAGGCTGCATGTTATAATGCACTTTTGGGGTTACAACTCTGTCATATTAAACAAGCACTCTCAACAGTTCTGGCTCATCACAGCCAGTTGCTTGAGCAGCTAGACCATAGCTTTCCAACCTTTTCATGCTGGTGACACACTTTTTAGACATGCATCATTTCATGACACAGTAATTCTGTAAATGGAGGCAGCCCCTCCACCCGAGCCTGGCTTGCCACCCTCGCTGGGATCTTCCTCAGCCCAGGGCAGCGGGGCAGCAGTGGGAGAGGCCGCTCTTTCACCCAGGCCTGGTGCGCTGTGGTGGCAGAAGAGGCAGCCCCTTCACCTGTTATGTTCATGCGATACACCTACACACTGCAACCGACACACTAATGTGTTGTAACACATAGCTTGGAAAGCTCTGAGCTAGACAAACCATGGCCTGCCTGAAACTGGCAGGAGAAGCTAGAGCGCTGGCTTCTGCTGGCTTTGGATGTCATGCTAAATAAGCTACAAGTAGGTGTAATTGGGCAGAACGCACTAGATCAGTGGTTCTCAACCTGTGGGTCCCCAGATGTTCGTGGACTTCAGCTCCCAGAAGCCCCAGCCACTATGGTCAATGCTCAGGGCTTCTGGGAGCTGAAGTCCACGAACATCTGGGGACCCACAGGTTGAGAACCACTGCACTAGATGAACCCAGCTTGTCATGACCCTTGAGCTGGACCATTCCCTCAAAAATAAGCCAGAATTAAATCTTGCTCAGATTAGCTAACAAGCTCAGCAGTGATTTGGAGACATGAAGGATTAAGTCTTCAGCTGAGGGGAAGGACAGTTTGATGACTGAGAAAAACTTACTTGGTTTTTCTTGTGTTGATGATTAGATTAAGAGAACTGAATACAGCTCTTTCTCACTCTGTAAGAAACGCTAAAGTGGATATGAAGTGAGAACAAGTTCAAAATCAAAGAAGCAATTAATTGTTTCAGAGAGTAATTACAGGAGTTGAGTGCAACATAATTATGCCAAGAAAGATATTCCATGTTGGAGCTATTCCACTGCCAGAGTGTTTGATATCGTTTGTTAAAATACTCCCAAATTTGTATTGAGATAACTTGCATTATTTAGTCTAAATGTGAAATTTAATTAAACACACAGATTTTTACTCATCATTCTTCAAAAGTTCCAGACTTGATGACCATGGAGCTAAATTTACTGTTCTAACAGAAGAACATAAGAGGATCCCTGAAGTTGGGTCAGACCAAAAGCCAATCTAGCCCAGTGTTCCTTGACACTTTGGTTGACCAGACACCTCTGGGAAGCCCACAAGCGCGGCAGGAGCACGGTAGCACTCTCCAGCTCATGCTCTGCCTCTGGTACTGGATGGAATGTCCATTCTGGCTAGTGAGCCATTGAAGATGGACATTCACCTTTAAAAGCTCCTAACCATCTTTCCTTCTTTTTACATATCAAGATTTTCCAAGTTTTACACCAGCTGCCAGTTCAAGCAGTGCCTTGGATTACTGAATGGCACTGGCCATAGTCTAAATACGCTTTGGTACCCCCTAGCTGCTTGGGTGAGAGTCAGCACAGGACAGTGGTTTGAGTGCTGGTCTAGGTCTCTGGGAGAACAGGGTTCAAATCCCATCTTGGCCCTGGAAATCTGCTGAGTGACTTCGGGCAAGTCACACTCCCTCATCCTCAGAGGACTGCAATGGCAAACCCCTTCCGAACAAATCTTGCCAAGAAAACCTTATGATGGGGTTGCTGTAAGTTTGAGTCAGCTTGAAGACACAAAGCAGCAGCCTTCTTGGGTTTCAGATTCCACATGTTCAACATAACCAACATCCTAGAGCAAAGGTGGGCAGTTGGGCATGTTTGGGGGCCAGTTCGCTGCTCCTAGGCCAGAAGTAGCTCAAAGTCCATTTCTTGTTTTGAAAAACAAATACATTTTGATGGAAAGCGGTGCATGGGCTGGGCTGCAACCTACTTAAAAGGTGAATTGTTGTTTCTGATGGCCCCTAAGAGAAGCAGTTAATGTAGGAAGGGACTAGAAAAATGGCAATCCTTGCAACCCCCTCTTGTCCAAGAGCAAAGCTTTCCAAACTTTTCATGTTGGTGATGTACTTTTTAGACATGTATCATTTCACGACACAGTAATTCAGTAAGTGGAGGCAGCCCCTCCACCCAGGCCTGGTCCACCGCCATTGCCCTCACTGGGGTCTTTCTCGGCTGGAGTGGCTGCGGCGGTGGTGGCAGGAGAGGCAGCCCCTCCACCCGAGCCTGGCCCACTGCGACTGCCCTCGTCAGGGTTGTCCTCAGTCCTGGGCAGCAGTGGAGACAGAGGCAGCCCCGCCACCCATTGTGTTCATGTGACACACCTACATACTGCAGGCAACACACTTAACGTGTCACAACGCACAGTTGGGAAAGCTCTGTCCTTGAGGATCAGTGCAGCCCACTGCATTCTTACCTCTAACATCCAGTTTCATTGAGGGGGGCTGTGAGTGTCCTTCTGAGTTTGCTGTCTGCCTCTGCCTCCTGGTCTCTGTCACCATGGCACAGTTCTGCCATTTCCTTCTCATGGACATTCGCCAAAGCCTCTGGAACTACTAGAAGCCTCCTTTGTTTTGGGGAGTGGGTTCCATATTTCTTAGCTTTTGTATAAATTGGCTGTAGGCATTTGGATGGAGTGAATTTGAGGCGGGGGCAACCTGTCCATAAAGAAATTTGATGCTGAGTCTTAAGAAATGTTAAATATTTGTTCAGTTCCTTGTTGGACTGTCTCCTAGTAATCTGAAGTATTTTTCTTTTCAGATCTGTCAAAATAAATCACCTAGAAGTCCAGAAAAAAACAAAACAGGAAATTGTCTCCTAGTCAGCTGGAGAAAAGACAGCAGAGGCTTTCCTGCAGAATTTTGATTGGTGGCAATAGAGAAAAGTAGCCTGACCCCAGTGTTGACATAATGAGATTTTGCAATGTTTCTGGTAACTACAGAGCACTTCCTAAAAGCTGTAAACACAGAGGATTAGCAGAGTAAATAATGCCATGCTTTTTGACAGGCAGTGATAATTTATAAAAGTTAACTGTTACCAAAACTGTGATGGTTTCTCTGTCCCTCTTGGCCTTCCTACATGCCCCTCATAGCGGAACGTTTCCTGATAGCATGTAAAGGCGAGTGACTAATGTCTGCTGTGAGTGTCAGGCATCTCTCTGGGGAAGGATTACGCACAGCAAATTGTCTGGCTTCCTTTGTGCACAAAGAGGCTCTTGCATTAATGAGGGCCAGGCGGAATACATTTGCGCAGCCCCTGGTGACATCTTGGGCCCTTTAGGGCTTGTACCAAGCTTTTACAAATGCTCTTCATCCAGCAGGAGACTAACAGTGTCGGTTTTATATCTCCTGTCCCTTTGGCCTGGAGCTGTGCGTTAGGTCACATTCCAGAACAGCTGTTGATTCCTCTGTGTCCCAACACCTGCAGTGTGAACTTCGGTTCCATTCACCTGGGCCACTTCCACACTAGACTATTACAGTGCCATTATTCCACTTTCAATATCCTATGGAATCCTGGGGTTTGCAGCCTTTGAGGCCCCTCCCTAAACTGCAAATCCCAGGTTTCCATAGGATGTTGAAAGTGGAATAACAGCACTGTAACAGTCTAGTGCAGAAATGGCCCTGATTGGAGAGGGCTAAAACAAGTACGGGAATATGGAAAGTATATCATGTTTGTTGTTTGCACTCAAGTCAACTTCAGCTTATGGCAACCCTACAAATGAGAGACCTTTAAGAGCCCTGGTCATCCGCTGCCCTGCTCAGGTTTTCCAGACTCAGGCCTGTGACCTCCTTGATCGAATCAATCCATGTGTAGTGTGGTCTTCCTTCCTCTTTTCTGACTGCCTTCTGCTTTATCAGGCATTATCATCTTTTCCAGTGGATCACATTGTCTCATGATAAGTCCAAAGTGTAACAGCCACATTTTAGTCATCTTGGCTTCTAGGGGAGCGTTCAGTCTTGATTTGCTCTTATGCCCATTTATTTGTCTTTTTAGCAGATCACAGAATCCATAGAACTCTCCTCCAGCACCCCATTTCAAAGGGGCTGATTTTCTTCCTGTCAGCTTTCTTCACTGTCCAGCTTTCACACCCATCCATAGAAACTGGAAATACCATGACCTATGTCACAATGTAGGGACTTAGGAATGATGTTATGATCCTTTAAGTAAGTCTTCTTTTGTCATTTTCAGATCAGGTTATGGTTTGCTTTGGGAACATGTTTGTGCAGCTTCCAAAAACAAAGACCAAGGACATGTTGCAGAGAGGTGAGATCCCAGTGCATGTGTAATAGGTCTGTAAAGTCTAATGTGTTAAGGGGCACACGGCTAGATTCAGAATAGAGAGGAGCATGGTTAAATATGATTTAGGAATGAATCTTGAGCTGCTTAAACATTAAGCAGATCATATTTGGCAGTCTTCCTCTGTATTCCAAAACACAGTTCAGCACCATCTCTGTCTTGCCGTTGTTGGCAGGTCTGTGGTGAAGCCATCAGCCATGTTGGATGAATTGCAGGTTTGGTGCATGGTTAAATCCTCTAGGCTTGTAAGGTTTGGTCAGATGCTGCCCTGCCATTCCACCCTCCCAAATTACAAGGGCTTTCATCCAGCTTGTTCCGATATAAAATGAAAGTTGAGATTCTCAGGGTGCTGGTTTAGTGGAGAATTGTCCCTGCAGCTGAGAAGGAAAGAAGGAAGCACAGCTGTCTGCTGAGGGACTGATAAGAGAATTAGGAGATAAGCCAACAAAGGTGGCCGGTGATTCCCAGTGGGTCTGCTTTTATTCACTTTCAGCATTTTCTCCCTGTCTCCAGGGGAGCCTCAGAATCCTCCAGCCTGAGTGTGGCTTAGAGACTGTTCTTGTATGAAATGTGTGTAGCATCTAGCCAGAATGTAAGAAAAACTGCACCTGTCCCCAAAGAACCAGTCGTTGCATACATTCCTGTTGGCCGGCTGCAGTTTTGCAGAGTGTCTGCCTTTTTTTTTGTTAAATGTATTCCAGAGCTGCTTTTAGAGGCCTGTTTATAACCAGTAGTATACAGCATGTGTGCAAGAAGGTGCCTGATTTCCAAAGTCTGAAATGGCTGACAGCAATTCAGTCAAGGTGGGTACCACACAGAGCTCCTGAGTGTGTTACCCAGCTGCTCTTGGGGTACGTTCTGTTCTGCCTTCTGATACAAGAAGGGAAGATTGTGGGGGCACCTTAATATAACAAAGGGTTTGGATTGTGGAGTGAGCACCCTCTTATAGTCATGGCTGCAACTGAAAAACAAAACAGGAAATAATCTGAATTGAGGCATCAAGTCTTGAGTTGGGCAGTATTCTAAATATTATAAATTCTGTGGATGACTTAGCGTGCTGTCTACTTTTTTTTTCCAGATCAAGAACTCCTAGATGAAGAAATAGCCAAACAGCGGAAAGAGCTAAAAGTCAAAGTCAACCATCTCTTGGAAGCACAAGGTATTTCCCAAAAAGAGCTGATTTACCATACCAGACTCAGTGTGGAGCCAGGTCACTCACACAATGCTTACATTCTGCTTATCCCAAACTACTATACCTACACCTTAATGCAATCTCAATTTGTGACAAGAAAGGCGGGGGCAAGGGCCAAGGCCTGGGCACATGATCCAGACCTGATTCACTGCAGGTCACTCTGCAGTGAATCAGGTCTGGATCATGTGCCTAGCTCTTACTATTCTGCACTGGGACACCAGGATTTTGTAGGAGGTTGAAAGTGGAATAATAGCACTACAACAAGTCACCATTTGTCCAGAAGCAAAATGTTGCAGTTGGGGTGCTGGGAACGCATGTGGATAAAATGTGCACTGTTTCATGATGGGGGTGTGCTAAGGAAGCACCCGACTCTGCAGAATCTTATTATTTCTAAATAAGCACCTGATGCCTCAGCCGATCCTGTGTTAACTTGTTTTATGAGTCTTATCAGCTATTTCTTACACCCTCCACTTGGAAGCATACGAAGGAGGAAGGGTGAGCAGCCCTGTTTCTGCGTGTCTGTAAGGTTACGTTCCCACTACGACTCAATCATCTCAGCGAGGAGTGGGTAGATGAACTTGACGCCGTACCTGCTTGGGTGCTTCTGCCTCCATTCGTGGCCACGGCTTTGTTTTACAGAGTGGAGCAAGCACGTATTTCGGCTTCCTCCTGTCGCCTCCAGGACTTTCTGAGGAGCTTCGTTTCTGGCATCTTCCCCAGCGGCGAGGATTTTGTTGTCTTCTGATGCTTTGAAAGGCTGCTGTTTTTCTGGAATGCTCCTTCGTGTTGGGCACTTCAAAACACCGGTGATTCCCTTGTGGAGGAATTCCACTGAAAACATCTCCTTTGGTGGCTCTTTTTCGAAGAAATAACGGTCCCGGTCCCCTGATCGTTCGGGAAATGTCTGTAAGTGAGCAACAGAGAAAGTAAAAGAAAGGAGAAAAGTGCACTACAGCTGTATTGTAAATAGGTAGGTTAGACAAATGGATAGATAACTAGGCCTTTTCCACACTACATTGCTATAGTGCTATTATTCCACTTTCAACATCCTATGGAATCCAGGTTTTGTAGCTGACTGAGGTGAAAGCCGGAGAAGTGGACCTTGAGGTCGACGGGTCCTGATTCCAGAAGTGGTTGGGGCAGGAAGATGGCTGCAGCAAACTTCTCTGGTTGCAGGTGTCTCTCTTGGGGCTTCATATCTGGAAACAAACCAAACGGGGCTGCGTCATTGACAAAGGGACCAGTAAACTCTGCAGTGTGACAATGGAACTGGGCATGAGCGTGTCGTGAACCGCCTTCTTGGCACTTGCTTATTTCAGGATGTTCAGCCGCAAAGATCCTCCCTGCTCTCCCTGGCCTGGGAAAACTGTCTATGAACAGCAGGACAATGGAGCCAGTTGCCTAAAAGGATGCTGGATCTTCAGACAGATGGTGGACCTTCTTGCAGAAATGTCCTTAGCATAAGTAGCATGCTGGAGTGGCAGCCGAAATAAGGCAAAAGCTACTCTTTGGGGACTAAAACTCCCCAGACCCTCCAGCCAGCGTGGCCACTACTTTTTCTGGCTGGACAATCCTAGGTATTCTAGTCTAAAAAAATAATAACTTTCCCTAGTTTTTTCTCTAACCTCATGATCTAATGTGGTGCCTGTGGGTACTTCCCCAGTGCCCATGAAGTGCAGATCTCTGTGAATTCAATTTTTAAATTCATTTAGATTTGGAGGGCAACTCAGTGTGGGATAACATAATTCCTTTTGTGTTGTAACTAACATTTAGTTACTTCTACAGTTACGGGGTGAGAGAGACCCCATGTTTCCAGCGCTGGCTCGTTGAGGCCTTGTGCTTTGTGTACTCCAATAGGAAAGTATGCTGTAGCATTTTTAAAAAAGTTACTAGGGATTTGTAGTTTGGGGAGGTACTTAGACTCCTCTGCCAGAGACCTCTAGGGCAGAGGCAAGCAAATGAAGTCTATAGACTGTACATAGCCTCCTGAAACCCGCTGACCCACTTGGAGGAGAAAAATCATACCAATTTTGGAGTGGTTTTCCCCCGAAAACTGGACAAAAGCACCCCACAATGGCCACAAATGTGGCAATTTAATTCCTCTGCCCCCAGTGGGAGAAACATCCAGCCAAAAGTCACACTGTATCTTTTCTAGTGTGCTGGAACACAACAGTGTGGCTCTTGGGGCAATCGGAGTGGGGGAAATGGGCCCCAGCCTAAGTACCTCCCCAAACTACAAATCCCTAGTAACTTTTTTAAAAATGCTACAGCATACTTTCCTATTGGAGTACACAAAGCACAAGGCCTCAACGAGCCAGCGCTGGAAACATGGGGTCTCTCTCACCCCGTAACTGTAGAAGTAACTAAATGGGCCCCAGCCTTTCCGAAATTGCTCACTCCTGTTCTGGTCTGTCCCCAAACTACAAATCCCACTATTCCATAAGATACAGCCGTGGCATTTGAAGTGGCGTCAAAGCACCATAACTGTCTAGTGCGGAAAGGCGCACGCTGCTTCCCAATGCCACTACAGAACCCAGCTTTCGTGTAGGCAATGACTCTCCTCCCTTTGTCTTACCTGAGGTCCCCTGGTGCTCCCATTGTCGGCCAGATAGCTGGAGCTTCTGCAACTCCCCATGGTGCTCAGCAGAGAGCGCTGGGACTCTCGCCCGTCCGGGCTCCTCTTCCTGGGCGCACAGAAAAGAGGTGTCATTTTCAAAGGGGGGGATTCTGAGGGGGCGGGATGCGTTACGGCACTGTTTGCCCCATCAGCGGGTAACGTTCCTTTCCGAAGGCTCCGACGCATCTTTGGAGAAAAGATGCACGAGCTGGTGAAAGAGTGTAGTGTGAAGTAAATATCATAAAAGGAAGGAAGCAAATCAGGAGAATTGGGGCAGTTTTTGTGGGGAAAAAAGTGAGGCAGAGGGCTTCCTTGTTTCTCTTATCATGGTGTTGTGATGACCACATTTTCATGAGGGCTAGAAACTTGAAAACTTGAGGTAAGCAAGGATTGATTGAGTAGCTCCCCTTCAGCTTTACCTTACTGTCTTTGTCTTGTTCTCAGACTGTTTCCTGCTGTATGTCTTAGATTGTTTCCTTCTACATCATGACTCTCCCAGACGTAGACCACCTTCCAACATCTCAAGATAGGACAGGTCTCTTTTCCTTAGGGGCTGTTCCTTTGTGTCCTCTCATCCTTCTTATTGGGACTGTCAGTACCAAGAGGACTCGTGTTAAACTTTGGGATCTTACATGGATCGGTACCAACAGGTACATTGATGGAGAGAGCCTTCCAGGTCATATCATTCCTAGTCTCCATTATATTAAATTAATATAATGGTATAGTATTGTTACCATTACCACAAGTTTGCACACTATCCATCATCACAGTGTTCTCCATGCCCTAGGTGCCAAAGCCAGTCTAGGTCTCCACATACTCCACATACTTATCCACCTTTCTCAGTGTTGATCACCGGTGAGTCCATCTACACAAAGGTGCCCATCACCAATACATCACCATCCTTCATCTTCACCACCTCAGACAGAGCTCCACCTTCTTCTGCTCCAATCGTGGTGCCCCAGTTGTTTCTTTGATGACTTCCATGATTTACTTGGCTCCCATCTCAGATACCTTCCCTCGCCCATCAGTGTCCACTCCCGCTCTGGTACTTCCTTCGACATATCACTATAGTTCTTCTTTGTGGTCTCTGTGCCTCACACACTAGAAGCTCCTCAGTTCTTTCTCGTCCGCCATTGCAAATGGAAGGTTCTTTGCTTAGCGCTTCTTGGCTTGCTTTTCGGACACCCTTTTGGCTTCTGACTACGGATTTTGGCTTAGTTCTTGGTATTTGGATTACGGATTTGGATCTTGGTATTCGACTTCCCCCCCGCCTCCTCTTCTCGTCTTCGTCTCTACTCTTCTCTGTTCTCTGCCTTCTCTGTCAGCATCTAACTTCTTTATATGTCGGCCCTCTATGTTCCACAACAATTTGTCTCACTTGGCACCTCTAATGATGATTATCACACAGATTCTTCTTCTTCAGCATCACCCTCTCTCCTTCTTATCCTGTAGCGGCTGTTGAGGATACCACGCCACTGTCACCTCTGAAAGATGTAAACATGTTTGCAGATGTTGTTCTGCTTGTGGCAAGATCCCTGGGTCTGGGTGTCCAAGTTCCACTAGCTCCGGTCTCTGACCCAGTCTTCCAGATTATGGGTTCACAAACACCCACACAAGCTACAATTCCTCTGCTGCCAGAGGACTTGGTCAAGCAGTCATGGATTAGGCCAGCTTCACTACCAACAGTTTCTCACAGTCTAGAAAATCTGTACAGGACTCAGCAGGAGGTGGCTTCCTTACTTTTTCACTCATTCTCCACCAAACGTCATTATAGTTGAAGCCTCTCAAACTAGGTGTGGTAAACTGCCACACTCAACTCCTGCTAATAGGGAAGGCAGGCACATGGACATCTTGGAAGGCATTTCTGTTTCTACATCAGCTCTTTACCGTCCAGGTGGCTAACATGCAGGTGTGTACGCCCACATACCAACGTTTCTTGTGGGAGAAGATGTTAGTCTTCATTGTTTATTGGCCTGAAGACCAGAAGAATGCAGCTCTTCTCTTCCAGCAGGAAGCCTTGGCAGCACAGCAAATATACTGTTGTTGACTGTGCTGCTCAGGTGATGTTGGGTCAAGTGGCACTTTGCCACTGTGCATGGCTACACTCTGCTGGACTGCCAGAGGATATCTGGTGTCATATTGAGGATCTCCCACTTGATGGAGGAGGCCTGTTCAGCACCAAAACAACATGAGGCTATGGGTCACCTCTTCAAGGCCAGGGTGACAGCCAGGAAGATGGGTTTCGGCATGAACACCAGACAGCAGCAGCTATACTGATCTTTTGGAAACTCTCCTCTTCTTCCTTTTCAAGGTCTAAATCACCATCCAGACCATCACATACCTCTTTCTTCAGTCCTCCTCTCAACAGCAACGCCTCTTTAGGCAGCACTGTTATTAGCTGGCCTCTTCCAAAAAAATCTGCATTTTCAGGATGTGACCACATCCAACTTTTCACTTTGTGGGCCCTATTTCATCTCGAGCGCCAAAACTCTGGCACCATTACAACAGCTGGCGAAACATCGCCGCAAAATCTTGGGTTGTAACCATTATTTATCTGGACTAGGCCATAGAATTTTCAAGTATTCATCCTATTCCTCCATCAAGAGTACTGATACACCACTACAGAAGGGTGCTGTAGAAAAGATTCCAGATCAGTGCAGAACAAATAGATATTTTCCCGATGTTTTATGGTGCCAAAGAGGGACAGTGGCTTTCATTGCATTCTGGATCTTTGCAATGTTGATCAGTACAAATGGCCATAAAAATTCAAAATGGTGACAGTACACCCTTTCTACTGTTCTTTCGAAGAGGAGACTGCTTTGCATCAAAAGATCTCCAGGATTCCTACTTCCATATTAACATAAGGCCCTAGCATTGCAAGTTTCTCAGGTTCGCTATAAGCAAGGATGTCAATACAATGTTCTCCCCTTTGGGCTTTCCACAGCTCTGGGAATCTTCACCAAATGTATGGTAGCAGTAATTTCCTTTCTCTGGACTCTGGAAATACAGATTTACCCATACCTAGAAGATTGATTACTAGTGGCATCCTGAAAAAACAGATTGTTGAGACATTCATTGAACCCTGTTGCTCCTCCACAACTTGGATCTCAGTGTCAACCCAAGAAATCTACCTTAGAGCCCACAAAAGTAATAGCCTTCATTGGGGCAGCACTGTATTTTTTCATCGGGAGAGCTTATCTTGTAATCAGCAGAGCAGAGGCATTCAGAGACATGGTCTAAGCTGTACTGCTGCATCCTTGGCATTCTGCTGCTACTATTTAGAGACTTCTCACCTTTATGTCTGCAACTATGTACCTACCGCATTTCAGATTCCAGCCTCTTCAGCACTGGTTTCTCAGATACTTCCCCCTTTGAGATCACTAGCACAAGAGGTTAACTATACCTCCACATGTGCTTCAGGCCCCCCCTTTGGTGGGCAAGACTTCCTGCTCTCCTTTTGGGGATGCTGTTCAGGCCTCTATACCCATCCTGTGTGGTCACGACAAGAGCTAGAGAATGTGTTGGAAGATTCAGTTGCACTCGCATTCACCAACGTGAGTGGTCTTGTCACTTCTGCTCGGGGCAGACTTCTGATAGACTTCTTCACAAACTTGGCCATCAAGAAGTGTTTCTACTTCTGCTCCAGAGCAGGGAAGGGTCTCTGGGAGATGCATTTCTACACAAACAGTCAGGTTATTTCTGTTTCTTCTCTTTCTGTTACTGGAGAAGATAACAAACCTCTATATAGACAGGTCCAGTGTAGCAGTAGTGGCATCAAACTGGCCCAGGCAGCCCTGCTTTGCCCTGCTTCTCCACTTGTCCAGAGGACACCACATCATGCTTCCCTCCATGCTGGATATATTCTCCCATTTCCAAGGGCAAGTCCTTCACCCCAATGTCAAGTTGTTGAGGCTAACAGAGGATAGTTCCATGAACTCTCCTTGGTTAACAGTGGTCTTATAAGCTTCAAGGAAATAATCTACTAAAAGGTTGTATAAGTGGAAGCATTTTTGCTCCTTCTCATCTTCCAGATCTGAAGAGTATCTTCCAGCAAAAGTGTCCACAGTCCTACACTTTTTACTGCACCTTCAAGAGCAGGACCTTGTATTTATTTTCCTCATTGAAGATAGGTTAGCTGCATTTGTACCACATCAGCCTATGTTATTGTCTCCCATTGCTCTGTTCTTTGAACTAGTAGTGTCAGGTAGCCCTACATATTTTAGTAATGGGATAGGTAGTAGGAGTTAAGTAGCAGCTTGCTTGTAACAAGGTATGAGAACCAGAGACTGTTAGATAAACAAAAGCTAGGAATGCACTGATAAGCTTAGCCAGGCTGCACCAAGACTTCTAGGTCTCTTGTGGGTGGGAAGATGTAGTCTTTGTATTTTATGTTTTGAATCTTGCTAATTGCCCCCAGTTCACTCACTGAAGTCCTGTACAAAGTATCATGCACCTAATAAATAGCGTTTAAGCACTGTTCTATTTGTGTGTGTGAATTCAGTTCATGACAAGTAGTGAAGAGGTTTCTCAAGGGTCTACCACATCTCTGCCCACTGGTCTCCTCTCTGACTCCACTGTGTCTCTGTCATTGATCCTATCACAGCTAATGCACAGGCCCTTTGGACCTCTTGCGTCCATATGTGAACACCTTCTTACACTGAAGGTGGTCTTGTTGAGATCACTTCTGTGAGGGGAGGAAGTGAGCTTGCAGATTTATGATGTGAGGAACCTTTCCTTTCTTTTTACTGGGACAAGGTCATCCTCTGTCCAGGCGTCATTTCCCTCCCTAAAGTGGTCTCTTAATTCCATTTGAATCAGGGCATTGTGGTACCTACCTTTTATCTGCAGCCGTCATCACCTTTGGATAAGGTGCTTTACTGTTTGGATTCCATCTTATCTTTGGCACGCAGCTACTTTTTGTTCCTCAAACGGACAATTCTTTTGTTCTGAATGGCCCAAAAGCGGGCTACGGGCATCCTTCCAGTGGCTGTTGAAGCAGGTGGTAGAGACTATATGGCTCCCCTGCAAACCCACAGAGCAGCCTGTTCCTGCTGGCTTTAGGACAACTTAGAACTGTGGCTTCCTGTGCAGCCCAGTGTACCTACGGTGTATTTTTGCCTGAACTTTGTAAAGCTGCAACGTAGCCTCAGCTCTCTGCATTCATTCAGCACTATAGACTCTAGACTGCAGAGGTAGGCAGATGCCTGACTGGGCCATGCTGTCCTTTCTGCTATTCTTCAGTGACCAGACCCACCATCCTTTGGTAATCTTTGTAATCACCCATTTGTGTGAGGCACAGAGACCACAAAGAAGAAGAAAAGATTACTTTTTGTAACTGTGGCTTTTCAAGTGGTCATCTGCGCCCTCACACAACCCACCCTACCTCCTCTCTCTTTCAGGTCCCTGTTACAGTTTCTGGGTAGACTTCAAAACTGAGGGAACAGTCACTTTGGCAGGCTAGGACATATGTGGTATATGGAGGGAAGGGGATTCCAACCAAGCTATTTCATTTCTTGAACATTCTAATAGGGTCTGTGCGCAGGCGTGAAAGCCCATTGGTGCGAGGGCACAGATGACCACTCACAGAAACACAGTTACAGGTAAGCAAGCTGTTCATCTGTAGTGTGAAAGGGCCCCAGGTGAAGGAGCAAAAACACATGTTGCAAAGGTAGGCATACATTCCCTGGCTAGTCTTTCCGTGGGGCCTTTCAGGACAATTTAATACCTCCCAATTCTCTCTTTAAGGTAAGCCGGAACTGAAAGGCTACAACCTGAAACCGTTAAACGCTGAAGAAATGTGGTTCATGAGGAAGGTGGTGGATGGCTGAAGCAGTCTCACTTGGTGGACATGGCAGCTTCTCTTTCCACAGAAAACTTGAGGAAAAGAGAGCTGCTCAGAGTGCAAAATGCAGTTATACTCACAGACCTGTGCTCCTGAGGAAGGGTGTTGCCTAAGCTTCTTGTGCATCTTGATTATGGGCATCTTTTGTGGGAGAGGCTAGTACATCTCGTGAGATGACTGCAGCTTTGGATGGAGAGACATGCCACAGCTTTCTGCAGCTTTGACAGCCTGTCTGGAGCATGAGCATCCCAGCTGAAGCCCCGTTGTCACTGCAAGATGAGCTTTTGAATTCAGACGGCAGGAAGTGTTCAAAAAGAACAATAATTCCACTCTCTTCCAGGACGTGAATACCCTGTTAAAATGTGTGTGGGTTTGTGATAATAAATTAAAATGTCCACTCAAACCAAAAATGTGTGTGACTGTGTGTTGAGTGATGGGAAGCGTTCTTCTGTTCAGCTTGCTTGCATTACAATTCTTTGCCTCAGGTCAGCAATTCTGGTCTGTTAAAACTCTGGGCGGAAAGCCCAGAAAGCCATAACTGACCTTTTGCCCAGCAGTCTGTCTTGCTCCGCTGTGTGAAGCGTGTTGTGGGCCACAGGTGGATAAAAACACCACAAACAGCACAGCTGGGAGCATTTGCCTCATCCTTCAGCTGCAGCAAACATCTGCTGGTAGTCCAGGACAGCTACTTCCAGCTTAAAAGTGGGCATGCCAGATGAGATTAAGGATGCCGGTAATTGATTTTTGAGATAAGCAACATTCCTGGGAATTCTGGTTTTGCCAATATCGGAGACTCTGTCAAAGAACGCCTGTTTACATTAATTACTTGGAGCAGGGGAAAGGAAGAAATACAATCCAAGCTCAGAAAACTAGAGGGGGTTGCAAGCTCTGATCAATCCTTCCCACCTGAAGTTTTGTGCATCCCCTTTTTTTCCTGCCAGTAGGTGGTGTAGTTCCCCACTGCTAGCTTTCCAGTTAAATCTGCAGCCTGCAAGTTAAGTGACTACGCCAACGAGCATTTCCAGGTTTGTTGTTCCATGCTATCCAGTTGGATCCAGCAACCCTCTGAATGCGAGTCCTCCAAGGCACCCTGTTATTAACAGCCCTGCTCAGCGCTTCCAAACTCAGGGCAGCTGAGGCTTCCTTAATTGAGTCGGTCCATCTGTCTGCCTCTTTTCCTGCTGCTTTCAAGTCTACTGGCCGTTATTGTCTTTTCCCGTGAGTCGTGTCATCCTGTGATATGTCCAAAGCAGGATAGCCTCAATTGAGTCATTTTGCCTTCAGAGGAGAGTTCAAGCTCAGTTTGCTCATGAAACAATTTTTTAATTTTTTTGATGTTCTGTGGCGTCTGTAGAACTCTTCTCTGCCACCACATTTCAAATGACCTGATTTTCTTCCTGTCAGTTTTCTTCACTGTCTAGCTTTTAAAACCATAAGTATAAATTGGAATACTGTGGCAAGGGTCATTCTTCCTTTGGTATTCAGTGATATACTTTTATGCTTGAGGATCTTACCCAGTTCCTTCATAACTGTTTCTACAAGTTGTAGTCTTCCGAATTCTTGGCTACAGTCTTTGTTTTGATTCAGTTGTCCCTCCACATTTGTGTGCTTAACTTTTGCAGATTTGATTATTCACAACTTATTTGCTGCTGTGTCCACTGCTGCTCTGTCCATTTTTAATTGGGATTGTAAGCCTTGCCTGGCAGTTGCATTCCCTCTGCAAGCCTCGTGGGACTGAAGAAGACAGTGAGGCTTCTAAGTCCCTATTAAAAATGGTGATGGACTGTAGCAACCCCTGCCAGCCACCTGCTTCTGCCTTATGAAGCAACCCCCCCGCCTCAAAGGAGGAACCAGGCAGCTGGTGTATCCTACAGCATGGATTCAACTGTATTGTATATTGTATATTTGAATCCGCAATGAGCTGTATCCGAAGATTGTATATTTGTGTGTGTGTGTGTATTAAATATGGTTTGGGAGCTAGAGATATTCAGAGTTTTCCCATTTTCATGGGGGTCCCGTGCCCCATGAGACCCTGTTGGGAAGAGAGGCACTTTCTACTGCTTGAGGATTAGCTGGCTGAAGTACCTTGTGGTTTTATGCTCTCCTTTTTCCTGGGTGATGTGGGCAATGTGTCCTCCTGGGCATCTTAACTTGCTTTAATATTACTGGTAATGGATGCTAATAGATCTACTAGTATGTTATCCTGTATGGTATACAGCACTTTTGCTATGCCTTAGGTC
Organism: Iguana delicatissima; assembly: GCA_948472985.1. Classification (NCBI taxonomy): domain Eukaryota; kingdom Metazoa; phylum Chordata; class Lepidosauria; order Squamata; family Iguanidae; genus Iguana; species Iguana delicatissima. The sequence continues at coordinate 193,341 of CAOKZL010000115.1, forward strand.
AGCACTTCTCTACCTTTTTCTACTTGTGTGCCCCTTAGCACCCCATTTCCATAAATTGTACCCACCTCCACTGCCACATCCTTTCTTTCAGGGAAAAAAAGCCCCATCAGAAAACTTCTGTGAGGTCTGAGGAGACATCCCCATACCCACGGAAGGAAAGGCAGGGTGCCATCCCATCGTGACCTGTTACCCATGTAGACGTTCTCTACGGTCTCAGGAGCTGGTTTGTTCCCAGCTGAAGACACGGGGAGAAGGAACTGGTGCTGCACATTCCTCCCTCAGATAGAGGCAGGGCAGGGAGGACTAGATGTCTCCACAGAGTGCGCACTCTCCTTGTGGAGAGAGACAGTGGAGAGGGAGAGAAGAGGGCATGCTCACAAGGCTTGAAAAGTTACCAAGTGTGGCTGGGCTAGGCAACTTGGACAGAAGGTTATGTGTGCATATGAACCTGAGACACTCTTTTTTTAAGTTTGTGGGCCAGTGGCAGCCAGAAGTTCAGCTTGTATGCCCCTCTTCCCCTTCCCCCCATAACCATCCCTTTAGGTTCTGGGACAGTGTTATACCCCTGATAGGCCCAAAAGCCATGTCCTGAGAATCCTAATTATTTTATATAAAATATAAGTGAGCCATAGAGATACCAGAAGGACACATAAACAGGAGATCTCTGTCTTCTGTTTTACATCCTGGAGTGATCTGACAATTTTGGCTCAACAGGCAACTTGAAAGGAGTTTCTGCAGCCATCAAGACCATTACTCTCTGAGAGAAAATAATGCAAAGCAGGCTGGAATCTGACGCCTAAGGCTTGCATCTCCGGAGAGAGATACTATCTTACAGGATACAACAAGGATGTTTTGGTTGTACTTTCTTTGTATTTCTTTGAACTAAAAAGAAAATGATCCATCTTCATAAAAAGATGGGACATCTGGCTTCTCCAGGCATGGTCCACAGTATATATATCTAGACACAGCTCCTCATTTTTTTGGAGTTTACTCTTGGGAGTTTTATTTTGGGAGTTCTTTTTAGGAGTCTCTCTGAGTTCTTTTTCGGAAGTTTAAAAGATGCATTTTAAGTGAGCAATTCTCTCAGAGCTGCAGAAACAATGGAGATGGTAACCAGCTTAAATTTACAATACAGTGGACTCCCTTCAGCCTTTACTGGAGTTGCTGAGATCATTTTCTCTCCCAACTGAAGACTTCTGGTTTTGGTATTGTATTTCATCAAACTGTCATGTCTCTCTCTCTCTTTCTTAATTTCCATCTCTTTCTAACTTTATAGTCTTTTATGTTTGATGGTAGTGATTGTAGTTAATTGACTGTAGAGATTTTTACATTTATGTTAATAAAATACTTAAATTTGAACAACTGGTGCGATTTTGACTGGACCTGACTTTGTATACATGTGGGTTAACAATCCTTAATTACCCTGTCCTCTTTGCACGTCTAAAGCAGTGTTGAGCTAATTTTTCCCCACAAGAGACAATTTTGACAGCTTTTGGGAATCCTTTTTAAGGAAGCCCTTGTATCACAAACAGATTGGTGGAATCCTAAGCAAACAGGTAACAACAGGAACACCAACACCATGGGCAACCAAGAGCTACACTGAGTTGTGACGTTCTCTGAGAATGGTTTATACTTTATAATTTTTCTGCTATTCTTCCAGGGGGGGTCACATACCTCTAAGTGTCCTTGTTCATAACCAATGGAGGTATGTGCACTCTTAGGTTAAAAGCCACTGCCTTAAATAGATCCTAACTGCTCCTGCTGTGGAGCTCAGCGCTGGACTTACTCACCTTGTTCTCCAGAATGGTGAGAAATTAACCTTCTCTATCCAAGAAACTGTTTTCTACTTTACCTGCTTCACCTTTAAATTGGCAGAGCCACCACTGCAGCCTTGTGCTCCCTTACAAGATAGTTAGACCCATGCATGGAATGCCACGAGTCTGTAGGTCAGTGCCTTCCCTAGCTGATGTGGGGGGCCAGCAGCATTTTTTTTTCAAATGTGCTACAGACTGGTACCATATTTTTGCCCCTTGGCTACAATGGTTTTTCTCTTCCTTAGAAACTCTCTCCACTAGCTCATGGTCTGGCATCAGGGACCACAATTTTGTGTCACACGTCTCTATCTTACTATAAAATGGTTGTCTTGTCTTAGAAATGCAAGTTTAAAGTCTTGTGCTTCAACATCTTTCCAAATGCTCTATCCATGAGTGTTCAAAAAGAAAGGGCAGGAGGGACACACAGTTTTGGGACCAGGAGGCAGTTCAAGTGTGCTCTGTTTCTCCCCACCCCTAGATATCATTCTCTAGCCCAAAGCCAACTGAGCCAGTTTCTGGATTCTTAGCAGTACTAAGGCATTAATTTTTATTCATGTGTACTATAGTGCATTGGATGTAAGGCAAGGGTGGCTTGGGGTGGGTAGCATCACTCTTTCAGCCTCCGGTAGAGATGAAGGGAGCTGCTCTGCTCCCAACAATTTGGAGAGTGAAAAGGGTATTAATGCCCCCCACACACATTTATTCTCTGCTGGTGTGGTCAGTAATGAAGTTGTCCCAGTGAACAGTAGCACATCTGCTTTCTAGACTGCTACTCATCAAAATCAAGGCTTTGGCAACCTTGCAACATGCCATTTTGTGCCTTTGCTTAGCCTGCTGTTTGCTCCAGTGATGCTCCCCAAGAAGCCCCCTCCAAAGTGGGGGAAATTCCAGCAACTACATGCTGAGGCAGCCAAGCCAGCGAGGAATCTGCAACGGAAAAGAGCCTGCCGCCTGCTTCTGCCTTTTGACTGCTTTTTTTCTGACCTGCAATGTGCTCCTGAGGGTTAAACTTTCTGCTGCGTCTGAAAGGTCTTGAAAAGCTGCTTCAGCTGTTTCTTCCTGTCATTGTTGTAGCCTGGAATGAAAGCGATAACAAGGCATTTAGGTGTGACTTGTCTCCCCCAACAAGTAAGGAGATAATGCGGACACACTGCCTGAGCGGCACTTCAGTCAGTATGAAAGTACAGCCGGAGGAAGTGCTGGAGGCACCTTTCACCTCCTCGGCATGCCTGACAGCCTGCGATAGGCACGGAACCCAATGGAAGTGGAGGCAGGAAGAGAGAGCCCGGTCTCTTCAGGTTGGCCCATAAAACCCAGATGCCTTGTGGGCCTTGTCAAAGGGACTTCACTGAGAAGGAGCATAACTTTATGCTCATGGAGTTATGCAGCAGTTGCAAAATAATATCTAGTTAGACCATGCAGATTGTCTTCTCTCCCAAAATGGCTCAAGCAAAGCCAGAAGCCTCAGGGAAAGACCAACCTGTGAGGAAGCACGTAGGAATAAGCAATATGCAAACACACACATAAAAACATTAAAATGGAAACATTTTGTGGTATAAATGAGGCCCAGTGTGGACTGGTGGCTCTGAATCAGGGCCAGATTGCCATTGGTTCAATTGGAGCAACACTGCCTAGTTAGGTAATTGCAATGTTGCACAACCAAACACATGCTGTGCATCAATGTGCGATGCATGACTATGCACAATTACACCACATGTTTACTTTTGCAACCTTGAACTGAATCTGTTTTGCTTTCATAAGGGAACATCTGCTGGCTCAGGATCCCAGCCAACTATCAAGGACTATGCCCACACAGATAGCTCACCACTGTCCAGAGGTTGGGAATCGACATGCCACGTGGGGGTAACATGTATAGGGAAAGAGAAAAAAAAACCTGCAGCCTGTTGTAGCACCCTGCTCTGAGAATCCCAGAATCGTAGAGTTGGAAAAGTGGCATTACCTAGGTGTGTGTTTGCCACAAAGCCATTCATTGGTGTATCCAGATTCCCATCTGCTCGGCTGACAGGGCCATCATTCCATATCAGGTCAAAGCCTCCAACACGTTTCTCTTTCCCTGTCAACCTGTGGTGGAAAAAATCCAAGGATCAAGGACTCAAAGGCTCCGCTATAGGTTTTTTCTTGGGGTGGGGTGGGGTGGGGTGGGGTGGGGGCAAGAGTCAGCAACAGGCTGCTCCAAGGTCCAAATTCTGCCAGCGGAGTAGAACGTGAAAGCGAGGTATTCCGTGTGGGGCAGAGGCTGAGGCCTGCGCCACTAAGCGACTGAGAGGGCTCCAAAGCTGAACTGCCCTGTCCTGCTGTGTCTCGTTTATGCCCTTTGGGGCACAACTCCCCTCTTGGCCTCTTGGAGGGATCACCTTTCTCTCCAGCCCATGACCCTGGATACCTTTCCAGAGCTGAGTAGCTTGGGAGGATGGCTCTGAAAAGGAAAGCTCACTTAACATGCCTTGCCCATCTCCTTTACACAAAATAGAGTCTTACTGTGCCTTCACCAGAACAAGGTGAAAGGCAGGCTGACAGGACTATGGGAATATACAGTCCTCCCTCCACATTAGCTAGGGTTAGGGGCACAGGACCCCCGAGAAAGTGAAAAAAACGTGAGTAACTCTAGGCCCCCCAAACTATATTTAACACACACAAAAAAAGTATGATCACCGTGGCCATGTCTGCACTAGACTGTTATAGCCGGCTGGCCCCTCCCTAAACTGCAAACCCCAGGATTCCATAGGATGTTGAAAGTGGAATAATAGCGCTATAATAGTCTAATGCGGAAATGGCACATATTCAACCCACTGTGGATTCCTTTGAGGCTTCAGGGTTCTTTCATAAGGCAGAAGTGGGAGGCTGGTGGCGCTTCACTGCACCATTTGTAATAGGGACATACAAACCTCAGTCTCATGAGGCGTGCGGGCCCTATTAAAAGTGGCATAGGGCAGCAGCAGAGCTGACAGCAAATAATCCGTGAATAATTCAATCTGCAGAAGTGCAACCTGCAAATGTGGAAGGCTGATTGTATCTCCAAGTTTTTTTTTAAAAGCATGCAATCCAGACTTTCCAGTTGTCCACTGGGCTCTATTCACCTGCCTTCCATGTCCACTATATTCAGAGTGTCCTCCAGAAGACTGGTCTTGAGTTCGTAATCCTCCTGGCTGCTGGCTGTGAGGGAAGGGGAAGCATTCACCTCTAGCAGCCACCTGCTGGGCAGAATGGAAAGACGGATCAGGAACAGGAGAAAATATGTCCTGCATGTGCTTTGACAAGGCTGAGACATGCCACTGAATTTATATCCTCTTCTTGCCATGTAGACAAAAAGTTTGGGTGATGGGCAAAAGCAGAAGCCCACTTTATCCAGGACCAAATCCTCTTCAAATATGGTTAACTAGCTATATTTACAGAATCATATAATTCTAGAGCTGGAAGTGGCCCCATGGGCGATTGAGTCCAACCCCCTGCTCAGTTCAGGATCTCCAATTAGAGCGTCCCCAGCAGGTAGCTGTCCAGCCTCTTTTTGAAGATGACCTGAGAAAGAGAACCCATCACCTCTCTAGGAAAATGGGTTCCATTGCTGAACCACTCTCACTGTCAAGAATTTCCTTCTGATGTTCAGTTGAACTCTACCCTCTAGTATCTTAAAATCTTGGGGCCTCATTCTGCCCTCTGAGGCAGCAGAGAACAAGACAGCACTCTCCTCTCTGTGGCAGCCCTTGAGCTATTTAAAGAGTGTTGTCATGTCATCCCTTAGTCTTCTCTTCACCAAGCTGAACATGCCCAGCTCCTTCAGCCTCTCCTCATAGGTCCCCATACCTCTTCTCATCCTTATTGCCCTTCTCTGAATTCAGTCCAACTTGTTGTTATCGTTGTATTCCAGCTTTCCTCCAAGGAGCTCAAGATTGGTCTCCTCACCATTATTGCTTTAGCTCCATAACAATCCTGTGAGGTAAGTCAGGCTAAGAACCAGTGACAGGACCAAGGACACTGAATGATTTCACGGCACAGTGGAGATTTAAATTGGATCTCCCTGCCCTACCTGGGCCAAGTATTCTTCCTCTTACTAGAGGATGGCATAGCCTTTTCTCTTAGAATGGTAGCTATTCACTGAAGTGGTGTACCCAGAAACATCGCTGGATGACTCCCATCATGGGATCAGTTCCTTGGGAGCAGCAAGCTTTGCCCTTCCACGACAATCACCCACATGATGGAATGGAGCCAAGGAGGATTCAACTCATTCTCATCTTCACAGCCTTCCTTTGGACTGTGTCTCGTGGCTACAAAACCATGTGATGCACACCTAAAGGCCTTGTCGGGCTCAGTGAGCAGCCGAAGAAGGTGTCTGAAACCCCTTCTCCCGCCACCTCAACTCTTCCCCTCTCATCCCTTCCCTTTGTGCACAAACAGATAAGCAACAAGATTCTAGCCAGCTCTTTCCCTGCTGTGTTCTGTTTCTGAGTCACAAAGAATGCTAGAGAATATTGGGAACTAAATTTTATATAGAAAGGAAAGGGTGGGGGAATGTGGTAGAACCTTTAAACTCACTGGTTTATTTCAGCATGAGCTTCTTGGATTTCTGTCCACTTCTTCATTTGCATTGAAGGAATACAGGTATTTAAGCACAGTTACATAACTGTGGGAGTGGAAAGAGACTGTAATGGGATACAGAAGGATGCAAATCAGGATGCTAACCGTAAACCTGTCAAGCATCCAGCTTGAAGCTTAGCTGTCAAAACAAGATACTGTTAGTTCTACGGAACTAGAAGACTTTCCTGAGGAGGATTCTTTTGTTACACATGTGACTCTGATGAGAATCATCAGTGCCTCTGAAAAACTGCACCGATGCACTCTAGGAAGGCTCATGCTGAAATAAATCAGTTTTAAAACATGCCGCTAGATTCCTTCCCACTCTCTTTCCCGTTTTTATTGGGTGTTATCTGGTGCCCTTAAGTCAATTCTGAATTATGCCCACTCTGTCACAGGGCTTTCTTAGCAAGATTTCTTTTGAGGAGGTTTGCCCTTGCCTTCCTCTGAAGCTCAGAGGGGGTGACTTGCCCAAGTGACCCAGTGGGTTTCCATGGCTTAGAGGGGATTCAAATCCTGGTCAAACTGCTACACCACATGCCCCATTGTCATGTGCATCCACATTGACTCGGACTTATGGCAACCCTGTCATAGATTTTTCGTGGTAAAATTTAGTCAGAGGAGATTTTACCATTGCTTTCTTCTAAAGCTGAGGGGGTGTTACTTGCACAAGGTGCCCTGGAGGTTTCCATGCCTGAGTGGGAATTTGAACCACGCTCTCCTAGAGTCCTTGTCCAACACTCAGACCCACTACACTACACTGGCTCTTCTTTTTTTATACTGAAACAGATTACACCAGCCATCTCTCTGATAACCTTTAAACCTACAGCTATGGATTTCCTCTGTGCAGAGTTGTTCTGGGAAAGAACCAGGAAATAAGCAGAACAGTTGCGCTGCAAAGTGCCTGTTTTGTAGAAGACTCAGACTCTGCACGGTGCCAAGGCACGTGCCGGTTGCTCTGAGCTCAGCAGACAAGAGAGGAGAGCTCTGGCCGGGCTACTCCAGGCTGTGGCTGCTTGGCGTCCAGTTTATTGGCTGCTTTCAAATAAAGCTGTCCCCGGGGCAGTGGCAAAGGCACAAGAGCCATGCTGACAAGCCACCAAGGGCGCCAATGGAACCAGCCAGGGCCGCACCGTGGTGGGCACGGGGACGAGGGAGAGAGCGCAGCACAGAGAGCAAGACTGAGAGGGCCAAAGGCTTGCGGCAGGTTTTACACCTGTTATGCAGGTTTCCATGTCAAGAAAAATGAGGCAGAAAAGAAAAGGTAAATTTCTAACTCGCTGATTATTTCCCCCTTTCTTTTCTGTTTTTTCTTGCTTTTTGGATAATCCAGATCACTGGCAAAAAGCCAATAACATCCAGATTTCTTTCTCCTCCAGGGGTAGAAAAACTGCAGCCTTGGGGTTACCTAGGCGCGCTCAAAAACTCTATGGATTTCCCTTTTTCTGGCAGGAAAAAAAAAACAGGAAAAAAGGTAAATTGCTACTTTCAGAAGCTTCTACAAGTGCTAAATCTGTCCCACTCTTTACAATTGTGTGTGTGTAGTCACACTGCGTGATTATAGGAGTTTTCAGCCCATCTCATGGAATCCTAGGATCTGTAGTTTCATGCGGCATTTAGAATTCTCTGTCAGAGAGATCTAGTGTTCTGGTTGAGGACAGCAGGATTCTAAGGTTCTTACAAACTATAAATTCCAATAATTGTGCAATGTGGATGATGATGTTACATGTCTCCAAGTCAACTCTGATTTATGGCAACCTGGGGCTTATTTGCCAAGATTTATTCAGAGGAGGGTTGCCCTTGCTTTCCTCTCTGGTGAAGAGAATGTGACTTGCCCAAAGTCACCCAGTTGTTTTTCTCTTGGCAGAGCAGGGATTCAAACTCAAGTCTCCCAGAGTCCTAGTCCAACATTCAGACCACTACACCACATTCATTCTTACAATGTGGATGCACTAAAAAAAAAAAAAGCTTTGTGGACTTCCAGCCACTTCCAATTTTGCTTTTTCTCTTCCGTGTCTCAGGTTACTGAGTGGACCTCCAGACCTACTCCAGTAGCCCATCCCTGCTCTAAGCTACACTTTCTCCTACAAACAAAAATAGGATTTCAAGCTGTTTAATTAACAAAGCACATCCCCAAAGACCCCAGGTGAGAGTAGCATGGAAAGTTCTGATAGGTTTCTATTTCCTACAACTCTTCAACTGACTCTTTTTCTTGGAGAGGCAGGGCAGATACAGCAGGTTGTTAAGGCTACAATTCTATACCCACTTACTTGGGAGGAAGCTCCACTGAATTCAGCGAGGCTTACTTCCAAGTAGGTATGTACAGGCTTGCACTGGTATGCCTCCAGCAAAGATGTGATCGAAATGCAGTTTCCATTGTATGATTCTTCTTTAGTTATCTGAGTTCACCACATATCACTACAAACAGCACTTGCTTTTTATCTCAGCATTTGACGATTAGAGTTAGAAATTTACCTTTTCTTGCCTCCTCTTTTGGCCGCCTCATTTTTCTTGACATGGAAACCTGACATAATAGAAGTAAAACCCACCACACTCCTTATGGCCTTCTCGGTCTTGCTCGCTCTTCTGTGCTCTCTCCCTCTTATCGTATTTATCTTATCCCTGTTTCACATGATGGCCTCCTCCATTTCTGGCATCCTTTAAGGCTAAGGACAGTAATAATTATTTGGGTAAAAGCCCACTTCTTGTGGACTTTGTGAGATGCTGCAGAGCCATGTGTGCCTGAAAAATATGCTAGCCATCCAAAGAAAATTCATTTTTCCCATTTCACAAGCTGAACCTGGGAGAAATGGTGTTTCTTCTCTAAATGGCAGCATTTCAAGATGTCTCCAGTTTCGGCTTTGGCTTCTTCCCAGATTCAGAAGAAAGGTATCTTCCTGCAGGGGTGCGAATCAAACAGCTCTCTGGAAGCTGGGAGGCTGCAAATCACAGAAGTCCTGGCCAGCCCAGTTGGGCTTGTGTGAGGAACACTGGGAGTTGCAGTCCAAAAGCATATGGAAGGACACATGATTCCCATTTCTGCAACTACTGAATGGAAAGCTTGGGAGATTGCGACATGCTGTGTGAGATGTCATGTCAAGGAGGGAGCGGGCTTGTTTTCTGCTGCTCCAGAGACTAGGACAAGGAGCAATAGATTCAAGCTGCAGGAAAGGAGATTCCACCTGAACCTCAGGAAGAACTTCCTGATGGTCAGAGCTGTCCGGCAGTGGAATCTGCTGCTGACTCCGTGGAGTGTGGTGGGAGTCTCCTCCTTCTTTGGAGGTTTTTAAGCAGAGGCTGGATGGGCATCTGTTGGGAATGCTTCGATGGGTGTTCCTGTATAGCAGGGGATTGGACTTGATGGCCTGTGGGGTCTCTTCCAACTCTATGATTCTATGAAGGATATATGGCAATTTCAAAGGGTATTGACACTGCTCCCTATGTGTAGGGTGGAGCCACAGGGTGAATGGTGCACCCCTTGTTCTGCATGCAGAAGGTCTCAGTTCAGCCCCTGACATCTTCAAGCAAGGATCTCAGACAGCAAAGTTGTGACAGAACCCTCTTGAAACCCTGGAGAGCTCATGCCAGCCAAAGTGTACAATGGTGGGTTAAAGAGGTCACTAATTAGGTCAGGGGTACAACTACGGGGGGGGGGCAAAGACAGCATTGCGCTCTAAATAAGAATTCTGCCTCTCCAACTGAAATATTCCTCCAGTTACCAAATTGCTGCCATTGCTGTAACTTAAAACCTCAAGTCGAGCGTTTAAGAGAACAGTATCAACACCCAAGTAAAGAGGCAGGCAAAGTTCCCAAAGGAAGGCGAACACAGCAAATAGAGAAGAGTTCTGGATGGGAATGATTTTCAACCCTCCAGTCTCTGCAATATTAAAAGATGTCTTCTGGATCGCACACCCTCATTTCTTCCCCACTAGGTGAGCTGAGCTGCTTCTCATATGGTCTGAACTGCCTTTCCGTCCCCTCTATCCCCTCCCCACTGGTAAGAGACAGTAGGAGGGACCCCTCCCGGGGTTTGACAACTGCTGAGTGGTGGGAGGACATGAAACTGCATACAGAACTAAGCACATACGTAATATCTGGGCCACTATTATAACAGGAAAAAACGTGTGGTGCTGGTAAACCAACAAAACAATGCAAATGCTACTTCAGCCTTTCCCAACTTGGCACCCTCCAAACATGTTGGAATACAACTCCTATCATTCCCAGGCAGCACTGGCTGCTGACTATGCTGATTAAGGATGATGAGGTTTGTCATCCAACACATCTCATGGGCCCTGGGTTGGCAACTAGAGACACCTATTATTCCTTTCTTCCGAAGCTCATGTACCCATATTCCTCTGCAATCTTTCCCCCGTTTCCCTTCTGCTGCCCCAGCTCCTTCCACATCTGTACCCCAACACCCAGTTCACTGCCTTGCCGTTTGCCTCCTCCTTACGGCTTCAGGTCCTGGTCAATCAGGATGTCATAACCGTAGAGTTCAAAGCAGTGCTTGTCACTGATGATCACTTTCTGGACACTCTGCAGGCTCTTGATAAAAATGTTGTCCATCTCGGAAAAGAGGATCTCTACAGCTTCCGCACCGTGCTTGGCTGTCAGGTAGAGGCGGAACTTCTGGATCATCCACTTGCAGCCCTGCCTCCGAAAAAGAAAGCATCACAGGGCTATAGTGTAGTGAACAGAGTGCATGACTTGGGCCTGGGTTCAGATTCCTACTTATTTTTGCTCTGCTGTTGAGTTATGTGAGGTACCTTTCAGAAAAAGCACCGGCATAGTCCGACCTAAGAGCAGGGGTGGGCAAAGGTGATCTTCTAGGTGTTTCTAGCATACAACCCCCATCAGCCCTAACCAGAAGAGCCAATGGAAACGCATTATGGGAGTTGCACTCCAAAAGCACCCAGAGAGCCACAGTCACTGACCTTTGCTCTAAAATTTAAAAAAAAAAAAGGGCAATCATTTCCTACTACTTAATGTGGAACCAACATAGGCAATGGCAAAGGGTTCTGGAAATGGTAGCCTCAGAAGATCTCTTTTTATTTTTATGCATTTATTTTCTTTATATCCTGCTGTCTCCTGATATGGGACCCAAAGCAGTTTACAATAAGGTTAAAACAATATAGAACTAAAACCTTGGTAATAAAAAAAGTTAAAACATGATTAAGCAAGCTACCATATGTTGTTGTGTGCCTTCAAGTAGTTTTCAATTTATGGCGACCCTAAAGCGAAGCGATCTGGGGCTGAAAGTTTGTGATGTACCCAAAGACGCTCAGTGGGATTCCATGGCCAAGCACAGAATTGAACTCTGGTCTCCAGGGTTGTGATGCGGTGCTCAAACCACTACACCACACTAGCTCTCAAGCTATCACATTAAGAAATCCTTCATTTAAAAAGTGTAAAATCATTGTAAAATATAATAATTGGGCTAAAAATGCAGCACATCCCATAAAAAGAGCCTTCTGCATATATTATCATCAATTTCCTGCATGAAAAAGTCCCGAAACTACAAACCCCAGGATTCCATAGGATGTTGCAAGTGGAATAATAGCGCTATAACAGTCTAGTGCAGAAACGGCCAGGGTCTCCTTTAGTTTCTTAGCTCCTCAAGAGGCCCTGATTTTAAGAAGAAACTAACTTCCATATCATTTCCCATTGGAAAAAAAGACCTTTCCTGGCCTACAATGGCCCAGCCCCCACCCCCAAACCATAGTATAAATGTCCCTTATCCCCTGGAAGCCATTTTGGGGAAAAACATTTTTTGGATTTATTTGCAAGGGGTTGTTGGAGCCCTGCAAGATCTCCCGGCCTTTGACAATTGCCTGGCCCTGCCCTGAGGTATCATAAGAACAGTAAGACTGGCAAGACAAAGAAGGGAAAAGACTGACGGATGAACAGCAAGGGAGAGGTTGCGGTTGGACAGATGGTTCAGAGGATGCTTTCTTGGAGGAGAGGGTGTGAGCTTTAAAATACTCAGTCAAAGTGCCTCCATTTTATGTGCCTTCAACTCTTTCTTTGTATCTTGTCTTTGGCAAGAACTGCGTCTTAGAACATAGATGGGGGGGGCTGCAAGACTACAAAGCTAGCCCGAACTGGTTTTGAATGGTTCATGAAGACTTGGCTTAGCTATGCAAGCAGGGAAGATAACCATGTGCAATAGAATTCCTTAGAAGTTTGCCTTCTTTGTTTCTAATCTTATATATAAGGTGTATGTGTGTGTGTTCAGTAAACTTGTCTGATCTGCCCTCTTGCTACGTAGCTTGAGGGAAGTCTAACCCTTTTGATCAAAATCTCTGTGTCTTCCTTCAAGATTCAAAATTTTCTTCACAACTCCATGCTACTCGGGGAGCAGGGCACTGGAGTTCTGGTACAAGTTGTGGAATCGGGTTTAATTCATAGTCCTAGTGCAAAATACCCCTGACTATGGTTAAAGAAATAAGCCTAAGTACCTTAAAGGCACCAGAGTCCATCTGATTCTGGCAGCTAAGTAGGATCAGCCCTGGTTAGTACTTGGATGAGAGACCACTAATGAATACCAGGTTCTGTAGGCTGTATTTCAGAGGACGGAACCAGCAAAACCACCTCTCAGTATTCTTTGCCTAAGAAAACCCTAGGAAATTAATGGAATTGCAACTTGAAGGCAAATAACACCCCTCACAGTTAAAGGGTAACATCTGTTTATAACCTGAGTTCCTGGTCTCGTAGCTACAGCCACTCAATGAGTAATTATTTAATCTATGTACTCACAAATCCAAACCCCTCCACCGTAACACAAAAAGATCTTGTCTTCCAGAGCTGTCATTCCTGGGTCACCTTGCAGTTTTCAAATCTGCATTTTAATTCTGGAGTTTCTGTGAGTTTCATTTCTGTATTGATGTTGCTTTGATATGAATTTGCTTTTAATTTGTTTTTATACAAGCTGCCCAGAAAACATGATGTGGCATCCAAATGAGATTAAACCATCGCTCACCTTCTCAGGATCATAGTCAGGGGCTGTCTTCTGCACAGCTACGTTTGTCAGGTGAACATCTGGCATGAGGAGGGAGGTAAGGATTGTATAGACACTGAAAGGAAAGCTCTTGGCATGCGGAAGATGGGCTTGGCTCCAAAAACACTCTCCCTGTGGGCTCCAGTTGCCAGTTCATTTATCCTTCTCCCCACCTAATTAGTCACCTCGGCACACACTAGGTGGGCTAGACAACGCTACTGTCAGGTGGATTTGTAATTGGTTGACTGACCAAACCCAAAGGGTGCTCCTCACCAATGGATCCTCTTCATCCTGGAGAGAAGTGACTAGTGGGGTGCCACAGGGTTCTGTCCTGGGCCCAGGGCTATTCAATATCTTTCTCAGTGATTGGGACAAGGGAATAGCGAGTGTTCTTATCAAATCTGCAGATGACACCAAATTAGGAGGGGTAGCTAACACTCCTGAGGACAAAAATGAAATTCAAAATGACCGTAACAGATTAGAGAGGTGGGCCAAAGCTAACAAAATGAACAGGGAGAAGTGTACGGTATTACAGTTGGGCAGAAAAAATGAAATACACAGATACAGGATGGGTGACACCTGGCTTGAACACAGCATATGTGAAAGGGATCTAGGAGTCTTTGTGGACCACAAGCTGAACGTGCGTCAGCAGTGTGATGCAGCAGGTGAAACAGCTTATATGATTCTGGGCTACATCAACAGGAGCATAGTGTCTAGGTCAAGGGAAATGATAGTACCACTCTATTCTGCTTTGGTCAGACCTGGCCTGGAATCCCATGTCCAGTTCTGGGCACTACAGTACAGGAGGGATGTTGACAAGCTGGAACATGTCCAGACGAGGGTGACCAAAATGGTAGAAGGCCTGGAAACCCTGAAGCCCTCTGAGGAACAGCTCAGGGAGCTGGAGATGTTTAGCTTGGAGGAGAGAAGGCTAAGAGGTGGCATATTAGCTACGTTTAAATATTTGAAAAGATGTCATGTGGAAGAGGGAGCACGCTTGTTTTCTGCTGCTCCAGAGACTAGGACGTGAAGCAATGGCTTCAAGCTACAGGAAAAGAGATTCCACCTAAACATTAGAAGGAATTTTATTGAGGGTAAGAGCTGTTTGACACTGGAATCCACTGCCTGGGAGTGTGGTAGAGTCTCCTTCTTTGGAGGCTTTTAAACAGAGGCTGGATGGCCATCTGCCAGGAAAGCTTTGATTGTATATACTTGCACGGCAGAATGGGGTTGGACTTGATGGCCCTTGTAGTCTCCTCCAGCTCTATGATTCAGTCCACATAGAGAGAAGAAAAGAGTATTGCCTTCTACTTGCATGAGAAAGTAGCAAAGAAACATCTTCCTGGCTATAGGTGTAGCAGAACTGAGACTAGGAGTTCAAGGTATGCTCTTGGAGCCCATTGAGATGGATCTCTCTCTTCTCAAGATTTACCACCCACATCTGGGAGCTACAGGGCAGAAGGAGACATCTGTTCACACCTTCTATTATTTTAGGTTTAGCTTCAAACATTTAGGTTTAGCTTCATACACTTGACAGCGTCAAGTCCAAACAACAAATGGGGACAAATAGGTGGAACTGACATTTTAAAAAATAAGGAAGCCAAAACTAGCAGCAGCTTCCTGTAGAGGGTCTTTGGGTGACCAGGGAATCTGGGCTTATTCTGCATAACATGTGGGAAACTCTCAGGTTGAAAATGAACTCAGTGTAGGGATGCAGATCTTGATTATTTTGTCCTCTTGTGAAAGGACAAATAACTACTATAGCTTTCTCACTACTGTAAGAGAAAATGCAAGTTTTTATGCAGTATTCTCCCTGCATTCAAGTATCCTGTAGCATTTTGGAGTATTTTTCTGCAAAGAAAAACTTGTGGATATTTTTATGTGCAAAAATCACATTTCCAGCACAGGAAACACATTTAGGAATCCTCATCCGGGACTCCTATGCAATCCTTGGATTTGCAGTTTAGGAAGGAATATTTAAAATTTTCAGCTAGAGAGTTCTAGTGCTTCACCAAACTTCAAGTCCCAGGATTCCACAGGATGCAGCCTTGGCAGTTAAAATGGAATCAAAGTGTTACAATTATTTAGAGATGAGACTCCTAGAGAGGGACCTGTGGTCAAAGTTTGTATGCAGTGATCCATTAGGCATAATGTTCATTGTGGTCTCTAGTGGCCCCAAAGGGGCAGAGTGGGGTGGGAAAGGCTGTTTTAGTGCTGCCATGATCATAGCTAAGATTTGCCAACTTCAGATGCTCCTATTGCCTTTGACCCACCAGCTCAGCACCAAGCAGGGCAGCTTCTGCATTTGGGATCCTGGGTTAAACAAAGGGCCATCTTGTGACAAAAATATTCCTACGGTCCTCCAACCACTGAAATGCTACATTCCCTCTTCAAACAGCCAATGTCAAAAGAAGGCAGGTCTGGATACAATGGTCATCAATGGTATTCAGAGTGAAGCGTGTATTGGAGAACCGAGCAAAGCCATCCCGGTACAGCCAAGCTTTGAGTGGCAGATACTGGAAGAAAAAGAAAATGGTGGTGTTGATGAGAGGCACACCAAACAATCACTTCAGCTGGCCAGGCTGGGGCAGTGGGGTTAGAGGGACGAGGCAGCTGCACTCACCGACATTACTAGGACATACACCCTCAAGTCAAACTTCCGACCTGTGAACCAAAGAGAGATGACTTTATATAGAATACAACATCTCTCCACACCTCATGTTCTAGCAACATAGAACAGCATTACATTTCTGATGTAAGCACCTGGGGCAAAGACTTCCTTCTCTTTTCTGTTTGCTTGTGGAAAGCACCATATGCGCTGACTGCGTCATGATGATGATACAAGGAAATAAAATTCTAAATTCTAAAGCCTGCTGCAAAATAGTCACAATAGAGGAAGTCACCGTCACCATAATTATGATAATCTGTTTTTCTGTTTGCCACGTTTCCTTAAAATCTTCTCCAGCAGCTCACAACATATCAAGTGAACAGCAATAAAAAGAAGAATTTAAAAAACTACAACAGGAAAGTTATCATACTCTCAATAGGCAAATGCAGCATAAACATACCCATCTAATATGGAATCAAACTATACATGCAAACTGACTTGACTCAACAGCATAGCACTACACCAGAGAGAGAATAAAGTTAGAAACAGAAATGCAAATACACTGCCTATCAAGACAAACTCAATCAAGGAAACCACAGCCCTAAGCTTGCAAGATCTGAGCAAGACAGTTGATGAACAGGAATCTTGGAGACCTCTCATTCATAAGGTCTTCATGAGTTGAAGTCTTGACAGCAATTTACAGCAGCAAAACCAATACAAAGAAACTTGGATGCCCCAAAGACAACATGGGGCTTTTCTCAGTTAACCTGCAAACACTGATAGACAGCCAGTCACACCTCTCAAGAGCTAAAAGGATTGAACCCAAAAGGTTAACGCAAATTAACTGTAGGTTCTAGCATTGCTACCCAAGGCTATGCAATCACTATGAATAGTTATCAGAGAAGGTTATGCAACAGAGAGCACAGATATAAGTGCAGAAGACAACCAGAAACAAGACAGTAGCTTGCTGCCTGGTCTCTCTTCTGCAACACAGAATTGTTGCTTCAAACAATCAGCTGTAATAACCATGGCCTTTGATTAGGTTCTGTACTAGCAACTAGGATTACCACACATTCTCCTTTTCCCAGCTGTGTCCTCTGTATCAGACCTAAAATTTATACAGTAGAGGTATTTGAAGTGAGAGTCGCCATAGCAATCACCGGTTTGAAGTATTAAGCTGACAAATGTGTCCTCTTGTTTTTCAAAATATGGTGGCCCTATATCAGCTATAGACAGTTGCTACTGGAAGTCTTTCTTTGATTTCTCAAAGAGGAGTGATCTGCTTATCTCTACACTGAGAACAAGAGCAGTCTCACACACACCCTTTCCACACCTGACGTGACAAACCATCTGTCCACTTACCGCCTATTAAATATGGGTTCTCAATATAGCGCTGAGCCACATAATTCTCTACTGGGATTTCATCCTTCTGGTCATCCAGGCGAGCACCATCCTGTGAGAGAAATCAAGTGACTTGCTTAGATCAGAAAGAACAAAACCCATACATATAAGACAAGGGCTGTTAAATTCTGCTCTTGCTGAGCCCTCTGGGTCTAGCTGATTGCTCTGTTTTGAGGCGGAGAAGGACTTCTTCCCTGATGTCAGATTCAGTGTGGACCCCAGAAGAATCCTGTAATATACAGGTATAACTTTCTATTAATCTACCTGTCCCTCTGTATTTGATCAGGGCATTCAGAAGGAACTGAATTTCTCATCTCTATAGACCAAAGTAGGTCTATAGTCCACAAAAGCACTTGCTATAACATTTTAATAAGTAATAATCTTACTGTTTTTGCTGCAGAAGACTAATATGGCAGTGGCCACCTCCTTAAATTTATTATGTTAATCTTTTAAATTACAGCTCTTGGGGGTTTCTCGGCTCACTAGAAGTCAAAGTCAGTTTGATGGCAAGTAATAGGGAGATATTAGTCTTTGGGGTGTCTTAAAATTTCATCTTGTTCTTGTGGCAAAAGGCTAACCCAGCTGCTCCTCAAGACTGTATCACATAATCTCACAGGGTTGGAAGTGACCCAAAGGTCTCAGCAACATCAGCTCACTCAGAGTGGGGTGACCTAAATCATAGAGTCATAGAATCATAGAGCTGGAAGAGACCCCAGGGGCCATCTAGTCCAACCCCCTGCTATGCAGGAACACCCATCAAAGCATTCCCAACAGATGGCCATCCAGCATCTCCTTAAAAACCTCCAAAGAAGGAGAAGACTCCACCACACTCCGAGGCAGCATATTCCATTGCCGGACAGCTCTGATCGTCAGGAAGTTCCTCCTGAGGTTCAGGTGGAATCTCCTTTCCTGCAGCTTGAATCCATTGCTCTTTGTCCTAGTCTCTGGAGTGGTAGAGAATAAGTCTGCTCCCTCCACAACATGATATCCCTTCAAATATTTAAATATGGCTATCATGTCCCCTTTTAAATTGGAGGCCTGTACACAAATGCAACCAAAAAGCAGAGAGCAGGAGAAGACCAAGGGCCCTAGCTTTTAGCAGCTGATGCCAAAGTGCTGCTCACCGACCAAAGCTTTAAGGCGGGCTGTTCCCAACTAATCCCCTTCAGAGAAGTGAGAAGGCGGAGGCATCTCACCTTCCTCCAGTCAATCACATCCTTGAGTTTCCGGAAGAGAAAAATGCCTCTTCCTTGAGACCGTGCAACCTGCAAAGGGAAGAGAAAACAGTTTTCACTCACCTTACACTTGACTCACCCATTCCTCCCAGCTGGTAAAAAGATGTAAGATGTCATCATGAGCACTGGCGCTTCAAAATATACCACTGCACTTGTTTTCAAATGTTTTTTTGGAATCACAGCAGACACCCAGCCCTGGAAGCTTTCTTATTCCTTCTGCCCAGGTCATATCTGTCCATTGAGCCTAGTACTGCCTACTTTAGTTAGATTGGGAAAAGTTCTGTAGGGTATCAGGCGGAAGGAAATTTGCTTAGTTAAAATGGCCGGAAGCCTCTATCACGGTCTACATTACATGACGTTACAAATACTTAGCTATGTAACAGAGGGTCTAAGAAATGCTGCTAGTGAATTATAAAGAAGTGTTAACAGGACAGTGGCAAGGGTGTCCCAATGCACATTGAGCTCTACCAGCACATGTTGAAAATGTTGGGAATGAGAGTTTCCCAGGGTGTTAGCCCTGTAGGGAAATTCTATGGAAGCTAAAACTGTCAGGATTCAGCCTCCTTTTTAGCAGAGTAGCAGAAGAAGCATGTCTAAATTTGTGTATGGCTTTTCTGATCTCAAACTGACTGAAGAAATAAAACAAATGCAGGCATCTTCAGATTACAAACTGAGAAAAGTTTACTAATGGCTTCTACATTTACATATGTATTGGGGAGCCACAACCTAACTAGCTAATGAATAGTAGTAGCTTCGGTCTTAAGTCACCATCTTCTGATGGAGATGCGAAGCATGGTCGGAGAGGAGGAAGAGGAAGCAAGAATGGAGGAGAAGAGAGAGAGAGCCGAGAGGAGTCTCTTTCTTTTATAAGACCGATGACCCAAGCAAGTGCCCTGGGTCACATGATCTGATCACCTGAACACCAAACGTATTTATGATCATGCAATTAAATGACAGAAAGGCAAATGGTGGAGCTTTGGCAAGCAAAAGAGAGAGGAAGCCCTAAGCTGGCTATGCCCACTTGCTCTAAGAACAAGATGGGGGGGGGAATGCTGGAATTTTCCCAACAGACACTTCATAGCTAGTGTTCTGATACACAGCTGGAGTGATATGCATCAGTCCTGTTTTACATCTGATCCAACGCGTATTGGTCATTTTACTGGCTCCCCTCCACAGTAACATAATACCAGCCCCCCACTGGATACCAGTATCAAAGAACCACCCAGTTCTACTTCCTACAAACATGTCCACTTACAAGGATGCAAGTCCCCAAACAAGATTTCAGCCATAATCCTTACACCATTCTTCATGTTATTTGGAATGTCAGTGTGGCATATAGCCACACGGATATATGATTTAGACACAATAATAAAATAATACTTAGCCGTGACAATTAAAATTGGAATGAATTAAAATACCTGGATAATTAAAAAGACAGAGGAAAAAGTTTTCCAAACATCTGCCACCTGATCTTTTCACTTAAAATTAAACTGAGATGCCCAGGATTTAACCTAGGATGTTAATTATACAAAACACATAGTTACTGCTAAGCTATGATCCCACCTTATTCAGAAATGCCAAGCAAAAACTGTGACTGAATTTAGGTTCTCAGCTTTATATTTGCAGCAGGTCAGTTCTACATGGAAAGACTAAGCGTGGTTGCAGAAAGGATACATATAGCTCAGAGGAATTCTCCACATCTCTCCCCCAGAGCTTAGGAAAAGTTACTTTTTTAAAACTCAGCTTCCCAAATTGTATTTCAACAATTATTGACTGGAGGCACTTTCCTCACACCTTTTATAATGAAGATCTTACGAAAAACATTTTGCTCTTGGGGAGCAACGGTGCAAAAGAGGAATCTGTTTTGTCTCAAAATCAGCCACCCACAAACTTTCCAGCTTCAGCTATCAGTAGAACAGCCGATGCTGACCGCTTTCTCCCCACGCCACTCCTAAAGCTGACGATGCTGTTTTATTTAGCTTTATAAAAAAGGAATGCTTGATGGTGTGGCGTGATATAAAGGTTTTATGGCCGTAGATTTGGAATGGCGGCATTACTCATGAGTGGTGGTGCCATGGGTGAGTTATGCTGGCCATCCCAGAGGAGAGCCAGTAAAATCTTTACAACACTGCCTGTTACTATACAGTTTGTCTCTTCCACATTTCAAGCAGAAGTTTCCCTTGCGCTTCCAACTGTTTGGGAAAGTTTGGGGACTGAGACTGAATCCTTTCCCCTCTCCAGTGGTTATTCAGCTTGTAAAGCAGTATTTGCTGGAGTTACCTTTGAAGACCTCACAGAGCTCAAAATGATCCACAAAGGAACAATGGACTTAACAATGTGTCAACTGCTTTTCGGCCACCATCAGCTGAAGCTAAAAGGCCATCTTATTCTCTTTCTGGCAGCCAGGGTTTCTGGCAGAGGGATTACAAAGGCCATCTAGTCCAACCCTATCATGCAGGAACACACAACTAAAGCACTTCCCAAAGGTGGCCCACCTCTATCTAAACACTGCCAAAGAAGAAGATCTACTACCTCCTGAGTCTGTTCTACTGATGAACAGCTCTTGTCATCAGAAAGTACCTTCAAATATTTAGGAACAATTCATTGGAATTATTTTAATTGTGCCTGTCTTTAAGTCTCTCTTGTCCACCATGAACTGCCTTTCTCTTTGAGCATTTCTGACCATTAGATCTCAAGCCACCGGGAAGCCCACACACAGGAGCGGGAGGCAAGCAACGTCCTTTCTATCTGCAGCACTCTGAAATATAAGCCTCCGGGACATGGAAATTCCATTTACCTGTCATAAGTATCTGACAGACCTGGTTCAAGAGCTTGGAAAACCTACTTTTAGACTTTAATTCCCAAAACCAGGCAGCTGGAGCTCTGGGAACTGTAGTTCGACTTCCCTGAGCTTTTCTGTCTACTGTTGTTGTGTGCTTTCAGGTCATTTCTGACTTATGGTAAATCTAAAGCAAACCTCTATGGGTTTCTTGGCAAGAGGTGTTTAAAGGGGGTTTGCCATTGCCCTCCTCTAAGGTTGAGAGTCTGACTTGTCCAAGAAACATATTCAGGGGTAGCCGTGTTGGCCATGCAGCAAAATACAACAAAATCCACAAAGCAGCAACGTCTCTATTGGGACAGCTCCAAAGCATAACATACCGGTACATCATACAAGCTTTTGAAGCTTCCCTGGCTTCTTCCATCAGGCAAAGATATTTTAAAAAATCATACAGGAAAGAAAGGTGATGGTGTTAAGGTCACCCAGTGAGCTTCCATGCCTGAGTGGAGATTCTATCCCTAGTCTCCCAGGGATTCAACACTCACACCACTATGCCACATTGCCTCTCTGTCCATTATACCTTCACAAATACATCCCATCCTCTTTTAAAAGCATCTAACCCAATCACCATCACCTCATGCTGCAGCAGGGTGTCCCATAAATTATGCAGCATCTGAAGATGGTCTGCCTTTTGTCTGACCTATTCCCAGCACTCCGATTTTCCTCCTGTGCCATTTTCCCAGTTGAAATAATCACCTGACACTACGGGGGATAATTTTAAGAACATTATCTCAACTCGGAAAGGGTTAAACGCTGCCATTATCTCACCTGAATCCTGCTTTGCCATCTACACGGATTTGCTCTGAAAGATCCTAGCACGATTCCCCAGATTTTGTCTAGTCTGACCCACAGCCTTGCGTCCCATTCACACTGCAATTACAGCACTGCGATTCCACTCTTAACTGCCATGGCTGCATACCACAGAATCCTGGGATATGTAATTTGGAAAGGCACTAGAGCTCGTTGACTGAGAATGGAAAAAGCCCCCCCTGATCACTGGAAATCTGGGATGTCCAGTTCAGAGAGGGCCATTTAGAATTCTCATCGAGAGAGCTCCAATGCTTCACCACACTACATATCCCAGGATTCCACAGGATTCAACTATGGCAGTTAAAACGGAATCATAGTGCTACAATTTTAAGGACTCTTAGAAAATAATAAACATGAGGCAAAGCCTGTGAGAGAGAATGCTGGGATATGGCACTTGCCCTGTCCTGCCCTGTCCTGCCTTTCACCTACAATGTGTCTTTATGGCCCCGTAAGCATGCACTTGCCCAGGACTTGATGATGGGCATTTCTTTATGATATCTGTCACACAGGCTGACCTTTGTATGTAGGCAGTTCCACCACGTATCGGGGTGGTCTGCCCTCACATTGATTCAACGTCTATGCCCCGGTGCCGTACCAATCTGTCAAAACCCGCGTGCAACTCTTCCTGAAAGCGGCTCTGAAATCCCAGAATCCCATTTCCCCCAAGTGATAAAAGCAAGATTTCTGAGGCTTGCAGGAAGTGAGCTATTGGGCTGTTAAAACGTCCCTGGCTCAGGCTCATATATTACCTTCCCAGTTTTAAGACCCATGTATTTTTCCCCAGCAGAACATTCTGTAAGGCAAAGAAAGAAATATTTTTATTGCAGGCTCTTTCATGAGATTTTTCCCCCACTCATTTAAGTGGCAGCTGTTTTGAAAGCAGCAGAAAATTCAGCATTGCTCAGAAGCATCCGTACTGAGATGGCTTGCTTGCCATAAGGGGCCCAGGAGAACAGTGAAAGGCATTGCCCCCCAAAGGAGTGGGATGCATTGGTGACACTGCAGAGGAGTGTGCCTCTACGTACTGTAAAGGTAGTTAGGGTAGATTACATAGCATTGATAGCTGATCCCCTGTAATCCACTCTAAAGTTCTCTGATTTCAAGGCTTGCCCCTCTCACCTGCGTTGGAAAAATACCAGCATTCTCTCTCCCCACCTCTTGTTAGAGGGCAACTGGGGCTTAAGTAGCGTAGGGTTTCTTTTCCTTTGCATGCCAAAGCCTTCTCCCTTCTCATTTAAAGGCTCACCATTTGCCCTTGTGTCATTTAAATGCACGGTTAGAAATACTTTTGGTATTCAGATGACCAGATCATGTGACCCAGGACGGTTCCTAGGGTCATCAGTCTTATAAAAGACCTCCCTTCTCAGATCTCTCTTTCTTCTTCTCCTTCTTCTTAGTAAGCATTTCTAAGTTTGTAACCTGAAACTGCCTGTCTTATTTTTTTTTCTTAGTCAGTTTCACTTCAGGGAGGTCCCGCAGAAATTTGGGCATGCTTTTTCCGCTACACTGCTAAAAGGAGGCTAATTCCTAACAGTTTTAGCTTCCATGGAACTTCCCAGAAAGAGTTAACACTCCGGGAGATGCTAACTCCCAACAACCTGGACTTCAGAGCAAGGGAAGAAATCTTAGGGAGAAAGAGCACTGCCTTGAAAAGTTTTTTTTTTTTTTTTACTGTGCACTGCTGGCGCTCACGGCTATAGTCTGATTTGGAGAGACTGCTGTAGGGGAGGAGATCTGCCTGGGGATTTCCTACCCTACTGCGTTTACTCCACTTCCTCCTTTGTATCTCCCTGTCCAGAAATCCTGACTAAATGCCTTCTCTTTTCCTCTTCTCTTTCTTTCCCTACCCACATCATTTAATGGCATCTGTATTCTCCATCCTTCCCAAATCTTATCTCTTCCTCTTCCATTCTTTTTCTCCTTCTCTCTTTCCCCAGTTCTTCTGGCCATATTTCTCTGTCTCTCTCCTGATCTCACACATCTTCCTTTTCCTCCCCTCTCCCTGTTAGCTATACCCATCTTCCTTCTCCTTTCTTCTCTCTCTGTATTTTCAATTCTTTCTCAGTATTTTCATAGAATCCTAGAGTTGGAAGAGACCACAGGGGCCATCCGGTCCAATCCCCTGCCATGCAGGAACACTCTCAAAGCACTCCCGACAGATGGCCATCCAGCCTCTGCTTAAAAACCCCCAAAGAAGGAGGAGACTCCACCACACTCCAAGGCAGCAGATTCCACTGCCAGACAGCTCTGACCATCAGGAAGTTCCTTCTGAGGTTCAGGTGGAATCTCCTTTCCTGCAGCTTGAATCCATTGCTCCTTGTCCTAGTCTCTGGATCAGTAGAGCACAGGCCCGTTTCCTCCTCGACATGACATCCCTTCAAACATTTAAACATGGCCATCATGTCCCCTCTTAACTTCCTCTTCTGCAGACTAAACCTCCCCAGCTCCCTAAGATGCTCCTCAGAGGGCTTCATGGCTTCCAGACCCTTCACCATTTTGGTCACCCTTCTCTAGACACGCTCCAGTTTGTTGATATCCTTCTTGAACTGAGGTGCCCAGAACTGGACACAGTATTCCAAATGAGGCCTAACCAATGCAGAATAGAGTGGTTTTAAGGCTGAAAGTTCCATTAAACACAATAGGACTTGCTTTTGCCTAGACAGGATAGGCCTGTTGGTCTCTATTGCCTTGTTGGTCTATCACCACCAGCAGCGGCAACGGCAGCTGGCCCACCTTAGAACAGTGCCCATTTATTAGTAGTCTTATTATGATGATTTGTAGTTGTTAGAGCAATGGAGGATTTTAGATAGTATAGGGGCCCCCTGAATGTTTATACTCATTCTGAGTTCTTTAACTCAAGTGTCTCCATTTGCTCTTCTGTCTATTGCAATGCATGATTACGAATACTTTGTGTATCTAAGCAAGCAGACCATGTGCCCCACAAACTTCTTAGAGTCAGGGGTCATACAAAAAGCCCCTCTTCCCTATCAGCTTCCTCTTTGCCCCCTTCTTTGTCCTCTGCTTCAAGATGGTGAGTTAAAGTTCTAAGCTCACTGGAGCGCTCCCTTTTACTTAACCTTTTCATTTGTCAGTTAGGATGTGGATACTTCAAATGATGTACACTCTAAAAGCATTTAGTAAAGTTCTTTAGCTTGTAACTTGATTGTGATGTACAAGATACCCCTGGTTCAAGTAATTAGGCTTTAAGGTTCCAAAAGCTTTATTTAGGAACACCAAAGAAAACAACTGCACACTTTGGCAACTGCTAGGACTAAAGAAGCATTGGATTTGCAGCACCTTATAAGCTGTAATATTTCAAATTAGCATAAGCTAACATTTTATTTGATAGCTAATCACAACAACTCCCAGGTGCTTCCATCTCCCTCCCAAACTCCCATACAGCCTGCCAACAGTTCCACGTTGTAGTTAGGTCTGCCAGCCTGCATCTGTGCCCTTATCACAGTTTGTTACAATAACGTGTCCTCATTCCCAGCACGCAGTTTCCCAGCCAATCCCATCATCCCCTCACTACACAGCAAAACTCATTTAAGCCCATTTAAGCATCAAAGCAAGGCAACTACCTAAAATCATGACAGGGAGGGCAAAGCCGATCTGACGTTGAGGCTGTGTGCTTGTATTTACCTAAGGGCTTTATCACATGAGCCAGGTAAATCACGGTTAAGTCCCTGTGAAAGATGCTGTTATTCTGCGGTAATTGTGATTTTCCTGCCTCACATGATAAAGCCCTAAATCAGTCTCAGCCAGGGAGGCACTGAAGACTGATTTGGGAGGGGCCAACCTGCAAACCCCGGGATTCCATAGGATGTTGAAAGTGGAATCATCGTGCTATAAGAGTGTAGTGCGGAAAAGGCCTGAGTCACGTTAATTCTGCTAAACTCTGCTGAGGGAAGCTGTTTTCTAACAGATCCAGTCTTCATATTTTTCCCAAAAGGGCTAACACCTTGAGATATGCCCCTTTTTCTCATATGACTCTTATTGTGTGACTAAAGAAGGATTTCACAAACCAACTATTAAAAAAAAAAAAAAAGCAACTATGGCCAGTGATGAGCACTGGTTACTGGAAAAAAGCCATCAAAAGCAGAATGTGGAAAAGTAATTTTGGATGCACTATCAGTCACATATGAAAAGCAGAGCTTAGAAAGGAGTTAACAACAGAGCTCATGACAACAGTGCTTGCAAAATTGTTAAAAACATGCCCACCCACCCATTTTACTCATACTTTCTCTCTGAGCCAATGGCAACCAGAGCATCCTCTGACAGGCAGGCAGATGAACCAGTTACTGCCCGAGGTGTCACCACAATGGCCAATATTACAAAACCCCTGACCATATAAACAGCCACTTTCTCTCTTCTGTAACTCATTCTCTCAGGGCGACACAGCAGCAGTGCTGATAGTTTACGATATATCAGAGCCATAAAATGTGCATTTTCAACCTGCAGAATTTACAGCTCCTTGCTATTAAATGCTGCCTAATTCTGGCTGGAAAAGTAGCAACTTTATCTGTTACAGGAAGGTCTTCCTATAGCACACAATGTGAAGATCTTTGAACAAGTATTTCATATTAATGTTATATCATTTTTATGTTGTTGTTGTGTTGTGTGCCCTTAATCATTTTCTGACTTATGGTGACCCTAAGATGGGCTTTTCGGAGGCTGAGAGTGTGTGATGCACCCAAAGTCACTCAATGGGTTTCCATGGCTGAACAGGGAATCAAACGCTGGTCTCCCTGCTGGCTACACCCCTTTCTTAAGGCCTTAGGAAAGGGCAGCCTATATAAATACAAATCAATTAACTAGAATACAAGACAAATTCAACTCCCGCCGCCACCCCCCTGAGCCTTCTGCAACCTGCATCTTTCCACTTGTCGGTACAACGTTGATAATTGTAACCTATTTAATACGGTCTCATTTAGCATATCCCCCATTTTCTCCCAAATGTTAATTGAGGATGTGGGCCCAAATCTGCTTAATGTAAGGTTTCTTGCTGGCAATTAACACAAATTATCATTTGTAGACTTAGATAATCGCTGGCTGTTCTCCTCCTGGCAGTGATTCACACACTCGTTTGCATAATTACCTTCCTTCTCCCTACTCAGAAACCCACCCCTTGTTTGCAAGCAGGAGGCAAAAGCGGCTGATGCTAGCTTTTATCTGCCCAGCAAACGACCTGTCCTGCTGCGAGCTTCACAGATGGGTGTGGAGGTAATTATGCGCCGTGGTGCAGTATTCATGATGCTAAATGTCTCTCATCATCTGGCAACAGCAAAGCCTTTCCTGGGTTCTGCTCAGCATCTTGCCAGCCTCCAAAGGAGACAGAGTTTTCCCACCTTCCATTGGGGAGATGACTGAGCAAAATCAATTAGAGAACCAGATCTTCAGATTCAATGGTCTTGTGCTTTGCAGACATCTCCTCATGTCTCCACAAAGCCCAAGGGCAAAGAAGGAGGGACTGACCATGGATTCAAGCTGCAGGAAAGGAGATTCCACTTGAACCTGACGGTCAGAGCTGTCTGGTGGTGGATCTGCTGCCTCGGAGTGTGGTTGAGTCTCCTTGTTTGGAGGTTTTTAAGCAGAAACTGGATGGCCATCTGTTGGGAATGCTTTGATGGGTGTTCCTGCATAGCAGGGGCTTGGACTCAATGGCTCCTGGGATCTCGTCCAACTCTATGATTCTATGATCAATTACAGAAGAGGGTCAGTTGTGTTTTTAATTGCACTTACACAGTCTTATAAGTGGATGTTATAAGATCCCTTTGTAGAGTTCAAAGTGAATACAAAGCAGCTCCTCTGTCCAGAGTAAGGGTCAGAGAAAGACCCTTCCAGCTTCAGTACCTGAACTGCCAACCAAGCACAGTGTAGTAGTTTGAGTGCTGGATTATGACTCTGAAGACCAGGGTTCAGCCACAGAAATCCACTGGCTGACCAGAGGCAAACCCCTTCTGAACAAATCTGGCCATGAGAATTCCAATACCATGTTGCCTTAGAGTCGCCATAAGTTGGAAATGTCTTGAAGGCACACAAACCACAGCCTGAACAGCCAACAATCCACAGTGGAGTCAGTTCCACCACTATGCACCTGAGAGACTGAATTCCCAATAAGAACATAGAAGTAGCTTTTTGGATCAGACCAAGGACTTACCTAGTTCAGCATCCTGTTTTCCACAGTAATCAGGTTGCTCCTTCTGGGAATTCCCACAAGCAGAATATTTAGGTAACAGCACTTTCTCGCTTGTGTTCCCCAGACACTGGTACAAACTAACATTCCACCTCTGATTCTTGAAGAAACATACAGGCTATTTCCGCACTACACTCTTATAGCACGATTATTCCACTTTCAACATCCTATGGAATCCTGGGGTTTGCAGTTTTGGGAGGGGCCGGGTGGCCCCTCCCAAAACTGCAAACCCCAGGATTCCATAGGATGTTGAAAGTGGAATAATCGTGCTATAAGTGTGTAGTGCAGAAATGGTCACGGTCATCATGACCAGTAGCCATTGCTAGCCTTATCTTCCAAGGATTTTTCCAATCCTCTTTTAACGTGGTCCTAATTGGTGGCTGTCATTGCATCAATAGTGAGTTCCACAGCTTGATGATGTCTTGTGTGGACCTTCCTTATGCCTCTTCTGAAACCACCACCCCTTTCCAGTCCACTTGATGACATCTCTAGGTTCTAATAATATGAGGGATGGAGAAAAATATCTCCCTATCAACTGTTTCCATAAATGTATATAATTTTATACATCTCACTCTTTTCCCTGTTAAGTGTCTTTTTTTTCTAAACTTTTCCCCATAGTGGAGTTGCTCTAGTTCCCTGTAAGTCTGGATGCCCTTTCCACTCAAAACTCAACATTTTTAATTGGTCCTGGAATGAAGCCAGCACTGGCACCAGTCAGGCCTCTGCAGAGCGGGGGCATTCCACAAGTGGGTCAAAACAGCAGAGAAGGTCCTCTTGTATGTCCTTCCACAGCTTATTGTACCCCTGGTATGCATTTCCACTGAGAGAAAATACAACGGATTTAACCACTGTGCTGACTACACTTGTGCTGAGAAAGGGACAAAAGAAGCCCAGTAGGCTAAGGAATAAGAGTCATAGTTCAGGTCTAGCGCCCACAAGTTGCATATGGAAGGCTTCAAGTTAGAATCACAGAATCATAGAGTTGGAAGAGACCCCAGGGGCCATCGAGTCCAACCCCCTGCTATGCAGGAACACACATCAAAGTATTCCCTACAGATGGCCATCCAGTCTCTGCTTAAAAACCTCCAAAGAAGGAGACTCCACCACACTCCATGGAGGCAGCAGCAGATTCTACTGCCGGACAGCCCTGACCGTCAGGAAGTTCCTCCTGGGGTTCAGGTGGAATCTTCTTTCCTGCAGCTTGAATCCATTGCTCTTTGTCCTGGTGTCTCGAGCAGCAGAAAACAAGCCCACTCCCTCCTCTACATGGCATCCCTTCAAATATTTAAACATGGCTATCATGTCCCCTCTTAACCTTCTCTTCTGCAGACTAAGCATCCCCAGCTCCCTAAGGCGTTCTTCATAGGGCTTCATGGCTTCCAGACCCTTCGCTATTTTGGTCGCCCTCCTCTGGACACGCTCCAGCTTGTCGACATCCTTCTTGAACTGAGGTGCGCAGAACTGGACACAGTATTCCAAATGAGGCCCAACCAATGCAGAACAGAGTGGTACCATCACCTCCCTCGATCTAGACACCACACTCCTGTTGATGCAACCAAGAATCGCGTTGGCTTTCTTGGCTGCCGCATCACACTGCTGACTGATGTTCAGCTTGTGGTCTACCAAGACTTCTAGATCCCTTTCACACGTACTGCTATCCAGCCACGTGTCCTCCATCCTATATTTGTACATTCCATTTTTTCTGCCTAAGTGCAGGACCTTACGTTTCTCTCTGTTGAATTTCATTTTGTTAGCTTTGGCCCAGCTCTCCAATCTGTCAAAGTCATTTTGCAATCTGATTCTATCCTCTTGTGTATTAGCAACCCCTCTCAATTTGGTATCATCTACAAATTTGATCAGCACGCCCTCTGCTCCTTCATCCAAGTCACTGATGAAGAAGTTGAATAGCCCTGGGCCCAGGACAGAACCCTGCGGCACCCGACAGACCAACCTTCAAGTTAATTCAGACCAATCTCCAGATGTGTTGAACAATAACAGCAGATTCTCTGAGTCAGCTATGGATCTCAAGGGATCTCAGGTAGTTGGGTCATAGAGAAATCTTCTGCCAGCAACCATTACAGTCTAAGCTACCAGGCTAGCCTGTTGTAGGTAGATGTCCAGAAGACTCAACCACTTTGTACTCCACCCTACAGTTTAACTTGTCTTTTACTGTTTTAAAATTTAAATTGTGTAAGTGGATTTTTGAGATCTTTTGACATAGGGCGGGATATAAAAGTTTTAATGACCTTTCGTCTGGGCAATTATTTGGCTGTCTCATTTTGTTTTCCTTCAGTCAGCTCTTCTCTTACCGGTTTCATAATCCAGGTGATGCCAGGGTTCTTGCGAAACTCTTCCACAAACAAGTGGTACTCTGAGGGCATCTCAAAGGTCTTGGGGAAAAAGTCACACTTCATTGCCTCCATCTTCCCAGCCTCTCGCTCCAGCTGCTTCCGAAAACGCTTCAGGTTCTTCACAATGTAGTTCTTCCGAGTCAGCTGAATGTGGATGAAGGAGAATAAGAGTCACCACAATAAATGCTCATTTAAAACTATATCGTCCCTTACAGTGTATCAACACAGACTATTGGTCCGTGACCTTCACTGGCCGAGGTTCTCCAGGATCTGTGGTGGAAAGATGTTGGGAATTAGAATTTCCGAGGGTGTTAGCCCTATTGGGAAATTCTATGGAAGCTAAAACTGTAAGGATTCAGCCTCCTTTTAGCAGAGTAGCCGAAGAACCATGTCCAAATTTGTATGTGTGGCTTTTCTTATCTGAAACTGACTAAGAAGACAAAACCAACACAAGCAGTTTCAGGTTACAAACTTGGAAAATTTACTATTTTTTTTATTATTTACTATTTATTTACTATTTTTTTATTATATATTTTATTAATCAATATAACATACAATATACAACACAAATTACATACCATACAGTACAATACAGACCAACATAAGCATAAATCAAACAATTAAGTTAAATACCCTATTTACCCACCCACCCACCCACCTAACATTGCTGAAATTGACATGCTTCTTTATCTGTAACCTCCTTCAAATTCATCAAAATACAACGGCTAACTCATACAAATTAAGTTACAACATCTACGAGAATTTTCAACACCATCACCACTTTACCTTATATCTGTAACTTAAGCATAACTAATATATACATCAAATAAGACACCCTTAATTTCATTGGAATTTGTGACCTTCCCGACATCAAACCTAAACCATCCAGTCTCCTATAAAAAAGGGAAATAATATATGGTTATCAAATAAAAGATATCGCCTTATTTCCCCACCTATCAATCCAAATTGGCAAAACCATTTTCCATCCCTCTATAACCTCTCCTTTCCCCCGACCCTCCAAAGATTCCATAATAATATCCGCCTCTGCCATGTCATATAATTTGATTAACCAGTCTTCTAATCTTGGAGACTTTGGCTCCCTCCGTAATTGAGCATAGCATATCCTAGCAGCTGTAATCATAAAGAGGACTATTTTCTTTTTACATTTATCAATTTGTAAATTTTTTACCATGTTTAACAAATATAGTTTCGGAGACAGCGCAAATTTGATTTTTAATATCTCCTGAATTTTACCATGCACACCTTTCCAAAACAGCCTTGCTACGTTGCATTCCCACCACATATGGAAAAAAGTACCCTTCTGGGTGCATTTCCAACAGGCCTCGCGTTGGCTCTTTTTTGCCTTAGCTAACCAAACAGGAGTTAAATACCATCTATGTAACATTTTGCAATAATTTTCTCTCAAGCTAGCTGGTTTTACTACTTCCCAAGTGATTTCCCAAGAGTTTTCCCCATTCTTCCATGGTGATTTCTTCCCCCAAATTTTTAGCCCATTTTATCATTGTTTGTTTAACGGTTTCAGTTTCAGTTTCCAGGGTCAATAAGGTATTATAAATGACACTAACTCTATGTTTACCTCCAGATTTTAATACCGCATCAAATTCCTGTTCTCTTATTTCAAAGCCCTCTATATCTTTGTCTTTTTTAAGCCTATCCCGCAACTGCATAAACAACAACCAATGTGATTGCCAACCCTGTTGAAAAAGATCCTGCTTGGATTTAAATTCAACATTATCCCCTTGTATCTTTAAAATATCCTTATATGTTAACCAATATCCCGGCTTAGGAATTTCTCTCCGATGAAATGCTTCATGAGGTGAAACCCACAATTGTATCCTTAAATATAACTTCCTTTTATATTTTGACCAAATTGTAATTAGAGCCTTCCTGAGAAAATGTTCCCTAAATTCTCTATCAATAACCGATTTACCATACCATATATAGGCATGCCAGCCAAAATATATATGTTCCCCCTCTAATGTCAAAATTCTGGAGTTTTCCAAGGTTATCCATTCCCTCAACCATTCTAACCCATTGGCATAATAATACAATCTCAAGTTAGGTAATCCCAATCCACCTCTTCTTATACTGTCCTCTAAAACTTTAAGTTTGATTCTGGGTCGTTTCCCACTCCATATGAATTTTCTTAAATCTTGTTCCCATTCCTTGAAAAGTTTATCATTCAAAATTATTGGAAGGTTTTGAAATAAGAAATTTATTTTAGGGAGTAAAATCATCTTTATTGTCGCTATTCTACCCAATAAAGAGAGTGGTAGATTTTGCCATTTTCTAAGCTCAACTTTTATTTCTGACCACACTTTTTTATAATTGTTATCAAATAAATCTATACTATTTTTTGTAATATTAATACCTAGGTATCTAACTATCTTTGCAACTGTAAATCCTGATTTATTTATTAACTCTTGTTCCTCCTGAGCTGTTATATTTTTAAGAATCATCTTGGTCTTGGTAGTATTAATTTTATAACCAGAGAGAAAACCAAAGTTTGCTAATTCAATAGTCAATGATTCCATACTCCCAATAGGATCCTCCAAAATGATGGCCAAGTCATCAGCATATGCACTAAGTTTACATTCTTCTTTGTTAATCCTTACTCCTTTAATTTTTGTTTCTCCCCTAATTTTATTGTTTAAAATTTCTAACACGAGAATAAACAGTAGGGGTGCTAAAGGACATCCTTGTCTCATACCTCTAGCAATCTTAATATTTTGGGTCGCCTCCCCATTCACGATAATTTTGGCTGTTTGTTCCTTATATATATCCTTAATCCATTCAATAAATCTCGATCCTAAATTTACTGCTTTGATGACTTGGAACAGAAACTCCCAATTCACCCTATCAAGGGCTTTTTCTGCATCTAAAAAACATATAGCTATCTTTTTATCACTATGTCTATGAAAATATTCTACAATGTTTAAAACCGTCTTGATATTGTATTTTAGCATTCTCCCTGGTAAAAAACCATTCTGATCTAGATGTATCGTCGTTACCATGACCCTTTTTAATCTTTCGGCTAATATGGTTGCAAAGATTTTATAATCTAGATTCAGTAGTGAAATGGGCCTATAGTTCTTAACTTCCATCGAATCCTTGCCCTCTTTTTTAATCAGGGAAATATTTGCTTCCCTCCACGAGGAGGGGTACATACCTTTCCCCAAACCAATCATAACTTCCCATAGTGGATCAACTAACTGCTCTTGAAATGTCTTATAATATAGTGCACTAAAACCGTCCGGTCCGGGAGCCTTCCCTAATTTTTGCTTTTAAATAGCTTGGACGACCTCTTCTTTTGTGATAGGTTGATTCAATTCACTCCTCTGATCTTCTGTTATTTTTGGTAATCTCTTATCACTCAGATATTGTTCCATCTTTTCCCTTCTATGCTCACTTATCCCCGTATCCGAATATAGATTCCCGTAGTAATTTTCAAATACCTTTTTTAGCTCATCCTGCTTTGTTACCACCCTGTTGTTATCTATAACCTGAAAGATCATCCGATTCTCCCTCTCCTTTCGTAACCTATATGCCAACCATTTGTTTGTTTTATTAGCTAAGAAGAAATTTTTCTGCTTAGTAAATTTCAGATTATTTTCTACTTCCTGTGTATTAAGGAGTTCTAACTGTTTACATAACACCTTTAATTCATCTAACAGTTTTATATCACTTGGGGTAACTTTTAAGATATCTTCTAACTGTCTTATGTCTGCCACCAACAGTTTTTCCTTTTCTTTTTCTTTCGCCTTAAAATTATCTCTTGCTGAATCATATAACCCCTCATATAACCATATAACCCCTCATCACGGCTTTACTAGCCTCCCAAACCGTGCTTAAAGGAACCCCCTTGTTTAAATTTTCTGTGAAATAATTCTTCAACACCTGCTTACCTTTTTGTACTATAATCTCGTCTCTTAATAGTTTATCCTTCAATCTCCATCTATATTCCCTCTTCCGACTTTCCATAATCACACTCAAAGGAGCATGATCAGAACTCATCATAGGGAGATTTTCCATCTTTTTAATTTGAGTAATAATTGTTTTGGAACACCAGATCATGTCAATTCTTGACCATGAACGGTGAACCTCTGAGAAATAGGTATATTCTTTCTTGTCCCCATACAAGCTCCTCCATATATCTACTAGGGCTAGATTCTCCATCATATTATTAAAGGCTTTTGGTAGTTTCCCCCGCTTTCGGTAGTTTCCCCCTAACGAAAAAAAAAGAAAAGAAAGAAAAGTTTACTATTGGCTTCTATATTTACATATGTATTGGGGAGCCTACATCCTAACTAGCTAGTGAATAGCAGTAGCTTCGTTCTTAACTTACCATCTTCTAATGGAGATGCAAAGCATGGTCGGAGAGGAGGAAAAGGAAGCAAAAATGGAGGAGAAGAGAGAGGAGTCAAGAAAGATCTGAGAAAGGGTCTCTTTCTTTTATAAGACCAATGACCCAAGCAACTGTCCTGGGTCACATGATCTGATCACCTGAATACCAAAGGTATTTATGATCATGCAATTAAATGACAGAAAGGCAAATGGTGGAGCTTTGGCATGCAAAAGAGAAAGGAAGCCCTATGCTAACTATGCACACTTGCTCTGAGAACAAGATGGTGGGGAGAGAGAATGCTGGAATTTTTCCAGCAAGAGAGGCTTTTGCAATAACCAATTTCATTGGAGTGGGAACCATGGGACCTCCAAATGTTGCTGGACTGCAGCTTCCAGCATCCCCCTTTGGCAATGCTGACTTGAGATGCTGGGGCTTGCAGTCCAAAAATATCAGAGGGAAGCATTATTTCCACCTCTGGGCTGCATAATACTTTTAACTGGAAACAACAGGAGCTGACATTGTGAAGTCCTTCAGAGGAGGTGGTCCAAGAGGCATTTCCGCATGAGACTGTTATAGCGCTATGATTCCACTTTCAACATCCTATGGAATCCTGGGGTTTGCAGTTTCGGGAGGGGCCGGCCTGCGGAAATGGCCACAGAGATACTGTGATGGTGGTCCCACCACCACCACAGGCACATTTGCTGAGGACACAGGAGAAAACTTCCTTATGGGAGGTCCATGTGGCCCCTTCTTTGTTCTCTTTCCGCCAGCAGGCAAAGATCTTTTCATTTAGGGAGGCCTGATTCTTAAATCATGCGGCAGAAGAGTGTTTGAAAGAGGTGCACTGTGATTTTATTTTTTAAATGTTTTTAACGTTATGGTTTTATAAACAGAATTGTTGTTTTATTGCTTTGCTTAGCTCTTGTAAACAAGATTTTACCTGAATTTTTGTTTTAAACTGTTATAAATTGCCTTGGGTTCCATGCTGGAAGAAAGCCTGGGTATAAATATTGCTTTCCTCTTAAGCTGTTTCTTAGCTGCTTTAGTATAACAGTTCAGGGCAGGGGTGCAAAATTCTTTTTTTGGTCCAACGGTCAGATTACACTTTGCAAAGGGTCTCAGGGGCTACACTCCAGCTGTGGATGGGGTTATGAGCACAGGGCCTGGAATCGGGCAAAGTGAAGTGGGCAGGCAGTCCACACAGCCCAAAGGCTGGATCGCTCCCCATCTCTTAACTCAGGGAGGAGGAATCCTCAGCTCATCCCCCCAGAACCAAACATTCTGTTGTCCTCTTGGTAAACCCTGTCCCAGGGTCTACAACTTTGATATATAATTAATCTAACCCACCAGAGAGGTCAACCGAATGTGCACATAGGCAATAACAGTCCTACAATCGCATGAACCAGGTCAGGCCAGTAAAATCCCCAGTCACATAGCCACAGGAGACCTCACGCTGTGATAACCCATGATGGACGAAAGGTCCTTAACCTTTAAGGGAGTCTACTTGAAGGGAGTAAAAGTGTTTCCAGAAAGTTGGGCACTGGAAGCAATAAAACCATATCAAATCCATCTCCAGAAACTCACACCGCAGCCTCAAAGCGGAGGAAGATCCTGTCACTGGGATGAAACCTTGTTATCTTCCAATATCAGAGAAATGCCAGGTGTGGAGTTATTTTTCTTTTCTCTTCCTGTTTGTTTTCCCCGGGAAAGGATTTGCCTTTAAAGTAATTTTTTCCTACAAATAGTCCCTGTTTTTGGGCTAGTTAGGAGAGAAAGGCGAGGCAAGGAGAAGAAGTATGTTGCCTCCCGGTCATGCCAACTGACCGGTCCCCCTCCTGACAGCTGCGTGATCTCTTCAACGTCTCTTTGCTGAGCTGCTGTTCGATCGCTGCTTCCCAGACCAAGGACTTCAGGAAGAAGTGCAGTACCACCCAAGCTGCGAATCCCTTAACAATCCCTCTATCTTATTTCTACTCTTTATTTCTATTAGCCCTTGGATGCGTGTGTGCATGTTTGTGTTAGTGTGAACTATTGCTATTCAATAAATTCATTCATTGGACCTTTTTGTGTGATTTCTGACTGAGCCTGACCCCGTAAACATTGGGTAAAAGATCCTTAATTACCCTGCCCTCTTTGCATTGCTAAAGCGGTGCTCATAGCTAATTTTCCCCACAAGTGATAATTTTGACAGGGAATC
Organism: Iguana delicatissima; assembly: GCA_948472985.1. NCBI lineage: Eukaryota > Metazoa > Chordata > Lepidosauria > Squamata > Iguanidae > Iguana > Iguana delicatissima. Next base: position 230,745 of record CAOKZL010000115.1, read on the forward strand.
CCCCTAAGGGGCCCCCAGCAAGCAGGGTAACAATTCACCCCACTCACCGTTTCCTCCTATACTAGTGACTGGCGCTAAGGATTCCCCTCCTTGCTCCCACACTGCAAAGAGGTGTTTAAAAGCCCTCAACAGGTGATGAAGGAGGATTTTTAAAGCCCCATTTGCAGTGTGTGTGTATCTGTGTGTATGTGTTGGTCAAGGAGGCATTTGAGGGGCTGGATCCATAATGTGCAAGCACATCCTTTCCTCCCCTTGCTGCAACCTCCCCTAAAATAACACTCTTCCCTTTTGCAATGTGACTTTTTAAAAGGCCTTGCTGATGTCAAGAGAAACTTTTTTTAAAAGCCTGGCTGTAGTAGGGGAGGAGTGCGGATTGAACACGTGTGAAAGAGGTCTGTGCGCCTATGCCAGGGCTGCATGTTACCAACGGGATGGTTCTTCTTGCTCTTGGCACGCAGCCCCCCCCGCTTATCTGGAACTACTTTGGCCCCTCTGCTGAGAAATACTCTCCTGCCTTAATTTAAGGGTGTAAGCCCCTAATGACATAAGTCACTAGTGATTTAAGCCCACCCAAACCTTAGTGTAGGCATTCCTAAGGCAGACTTAGATCAGCCAACATTTCTCAGCTTTGGCTCCAGTTTTCAATAGTGTGATCACAATGCCAACTTATTTTGAAACAGTAAAGACAATTTATTTATTACAATCACTTTTACTCCTTCTTGCTGCTCACAAGGCAGCTTTCAAAGAGTTAAATCAGAAGATCTAAAATTACACTAAAAATCAACAATACTGTTTAACAGAATCATATAAATATAACATATGAAAGATGAGAAAGACAGGAGAGAAAACCAGAAGCCAAGCTCATTCTCTCCCAAAAATGGTTTTCCTTCAAACAAAACAATTTTAAACTGCTTTTGAAACATCATCCACAGTAATTCTATCTGAAGTATCTTGAAGGATCTATATACCTAGAGAAATTTATTTCATTAGTTTTTTTAAAATCTATTTAATAACTTTAACAAACGGAAATGCTATAGTAATGTTAGGTGCTATTGAGATGCATAATTTGTATACAGAATATCTCATCTGCAATACCAACCTACTGCCACCTCCATAAACATCAGGGCCAGAAAGTTACCTTTACTCAGGTCTTGAGTACAAGAAGGCAACTTACCTTATGGTCATTTCTGCACTAGACTGTTATAAGCGCTATTATTCCACCTTCAACCTCCTATGGAATCCTGGGGTTTGCAGTTTAGGGAGGGGCCTCAAAGGCCTATGGCCTGTCTTAAAACATCTTCCCCACTAGCTCAGACTACCAACTGCCCTTGGAAGGAAAGATTCTGATGCACAAAATCACAGAACCATAGAGTTGGAAGGGACCCCACAGCCCATGGAGTCCAACCCCGCCCCGTCAGTGCAGGATCTCTAGCTAGAGACTAAGTTCCGCTGGGAAGGGAGACACTATTATTCAGGGCAGGGACTTGTCGAGCGCAGGGGGAAAAGGCCCAATTGATACTGCACAAGTAGTACAAGAGGCCAATGGCAGGAGGAGTAGAGACAATAGTACAGGACTTGCAGGAAGGGCCCGGGGACTTAAGTGTCTCTACACTAATGCACGGAGTATGGGAAACAGGCAGGATGAACTTGAACTCCTAGTACAACAAAATAAATACGATTTGATAGGCATCACTGAGACCTGGTGGGATGAGTCTCATGATTGGAATATAGGAATAGAGGGGTATAGCCTATTTTATAAAAATAGACCAAACAAGAAAGGAGGAGGAGTAGCCTTGTATGTCAAGGATGTTTTCACCTGTGAAGAGATCCTTGACTTAAACCCAGTAAGCCAAGTCGAGAGCATTTGGGTAAGAATTAAGGGAGCGAGAAACAATAGGGATATTCTGGTGGGAGTTTACTACAGACCTCCAACCCAGGCTGAGGAGTTTGATGACGCCTTCTTCTATGATTCTATCCCCAGCAGGTACCTGTCCAGCCTTTCTTTGAAGACATCCAGAGAAAAAGACCCTACCAGCTCTCTAAGCAATTGGTGCCATTGCTGAACTGTCTTACTGTCATGAAGCTCCTTCTAACATTCAGTTGAAATCTACCCTCCTATAACTTAAAACTGGTCCTCCTCTTTGCAGCAGCAGAGAAAAAAACTGCACTCCTTTTAAAGAGTGCAATCATGTCACCCCTGGGTCTTCTCTTCACCAAGCTGAACACACCCAGCTCCTTCAGTCTTTCCTTGTTTCCCATCCCTCTTATCATCCTTGTTGCCTTTCTCTGAGCTTGCTCCAACCTGTCAACAAAATAAGCTGTTGAGAACTGAATGCCCTGCTCCAGATGAGGCCGGAATAGCATAGAATATAGTGGAATTCCCAGAAGGATGATCACTTTGATCAAGAGGTTGTGGGGAAAATCCCCCAGCATGGTATTTTCATGGAAAGCAACACTGTACAAGTTGTTTTCAAATGCAAAAATATCCAGTGGAAATGTCTTGGCAGTTTTAAACCCCATTTTGACCAAGCCAGTATGCCAAAATAGGACTCTCTCACCTCATAGTGATTCCGGAAGTGGCTGATGCGCACGTGCTCATCCATGTATGTGTGATCAAAGTTCTCCTGTAGCCAGCGGACATCACACCAGTAAAAGTCCCACTCACCCTCCCTGTTGAGAAAAGTCACGTAATACGCAGCTGATCATGAAACATAGTTGATGGACTCCTATTTACTCTGCCACCATACTGTTTTTATGGACTTGTTAAGTGGTTGACTTAAAACGTCATAAACATCCAGTGCCTTTTAATTTTAGCAGAATGATGTTGCTTCCAGGCCTGCTTCAGTCTGAAATTATTAGTTTTCTGGAACTACGAAGGACAGTTATTTTATGACAGTACATTTACTGGAAACGATAAAATGAGAGACTGATCCTCAGATAAAGTCATTTCAGTTACTCTGAAAGGTGAAACCAGACACTTTTAAAATGCATTTTTAAATTAAGACTAATATGGCTTTCTTTTGGATAATTGTCAAAGGAGAGAATTATAAGAAAACATAATGCTTTTCTAGTCTTATTATGTTTCAAGGGTTGTTAGAACCAAGATATTATGGACTCAAATGCTGGCCAGACACCCAGCTCCCACCCTCCCTTAGCCAAGGCCATTTCCGCACTACATTCTTATAGCGCGATGATTCCACTTTCAACATCCTATGGAATCCTCGGATTTGCAGTTTCGGGAGGGGCCGGCCAACCCCTCCCAAAGCCACAAATCCCAGGATTCCATAGGATGTTGAAAGTGGAATCATCGCGCTATAAGAGTGTAGTGCGGAAATGGGCTACGACTGGGAACTGTAATTCTAGGCTGGGGAGGCAGGATGACAACTACACAGCTCTAGAAGAGAGTTCTCAAGACCCTCAATAAATTGCAACCTTCAGGATTTTTTTTCCTTTAGGGAAGCCATGAAGGTTAAAAATGGCATAAGACTAACTTAAGTTTTAGCTGCAGATATTCTCTAAATGAAAAGAGAACAATGAGTTAAAAATAAACCATTCTATGTGGACTTTGTGCAGCTTGCCTCCTATGAATGCAGAGGAAAATTTCAGGAGGGGGGCTGTACGTTCACATTCAACTTGGAAACCTGTTGGTGTCATATACCCAGCTAAGCTCCCTTGTGCATCCAGCTGTACTTTTTGGTCACTGTGCGACAAATGTATTCAACTTACTGCCGCTTACATGGAATTCTGCAAATGTCACTGCTGCACATACAGTTATGTGTTCTTGCATGGTTCGTAACTAGTCGCTGGTGATTTCAATTCCCCACCCCCTGGATTTACTGAGACTGTGGAGACAGACACTATGCTTCCCTTGTTGCACAGCAGAACAGGAATTAGGCACACCGGCAGATACGCCATTAGTTAAAAATGTTGGTATCTGGCAGAGGGATGGTGCAGAACAACTGTCACAATACTATGGCCATTTGCACACTACACTGTTATAGTGCTATTATTCCACTTTCAATATCCTATGGAATTCTGAGGTTTGCAGTTTAGGGAAGGCCATTGAGAATTCTCAGCCAGAGAGCTCTTTGGCCTCAGGAAACTACAAACCCCAGAATTCCACAGGATGTTGAATGTGGAATAATAGCACTATCACAGTGTGGTGTGGAAACAGCCTAAGTCCTTTTCCACACCGGGTGATGGAATCACCCCATGCCGCTACTCACCGGACCTTTCGGCTCCCCAGTCCGGTCCACGGTGCTCCGGAGCAGTGCGTGCTCGTCAATAGGCACTGCTCCGACGTCCCAAATGGCAGCTTCCGGTTGGTTGACGGTCTTGACCAACCGCTGAAGCTTGTCAGCCTAAAGCCCGCCCCCCGGCAGATCGCAAGCTCGCATTGCTGTGAGCCTGCGAATCTGCATAAGGGAGCAGGCTCGCAGCAGCGCGCTCCGTGTTTCCGAAAGACCGGAAAAACCAGGTCTTTCAAAAGCATGCTGGAGGACCACTTGGGGTCGTTCCGGACCGGAGTGAGGTGTGGATCTACGTTAAATAGGTCCGACCCAGTCCAGTCCGAGGTGCAGACCTCCTCCTTGGAGGACGGACTGCACCATTTCAAAAACCCCGTGTGGAAAAGGCTTAAGTGTCTGCAGATTTAGACTGTGCCAGCACAGGGACAACGAACCTACCGATATCAAATTGACTTCATTTCAAACCATTGAGGCCAGCTCAAACTCTTACTTCACTTAGCTTTGTGCAGGATAGTGGACAGTTGTGGCCCTCTGGGTGTTCCTGAACTGCTATTCCCATAATCCTTTACCACTGGCCAGCATGGTGTAGTGCTTTGAGCACTGGACTGCAGCTCTGAAGACTAAGGTTGGAATCTCTGCTTGGCCATGGAAACCCATGGAGTGACTTTGGGCACGTCACACTCCATCAGCCTCAAAGGAAGGCAAAGGCAAAGGCAAAGTCCCTCTGAACAAATCTTGTCAAGGTCCGCCTTAGTATCGCTGTAAGTCAGAAGTAACTTGAAGTCACAACAACAACAGCTGGTGACATACACATGATACAGCAAAAGTTGTCAGTGAGGAAGAATGTACAAGCCAGGAGAGGCTAGAGCGGTTTGCTTCTGCCTGAGCCTACAGGGAAGGGCAAGATTTTGGCCTCTCTGTTCCTCTCCCTTCTGCTGCTGAGTTCACTGAATGCAAACTACTTTTGCATTTTGAATTCAGTCTGCAGCACTGGAAGTGTGAAGAAGAGAACTGGGATGACAGAGGATTAAACTGGGACTGTCTCTCCCAAATCAGGACAAGTGGTGGGTATGAGAATAATTTCTAGAGCTCAGTATGTTCAGAACCATATAATTAAACGTAATATCTTTATGTGTACCTAATTTTTTTAGATTTTATTGTTTAATAAAAAAAGTACAAATCAGGCAATTTGTTATGCCATAAATAACATCATGTATAACAATACAGTAATAACAGGCAAAAACGATCTCCCTAAACAAAAACAACATTTATAGCTTAAGAAGAAATGATATCACGTAATATGGAAGATTGTTATAGAAATAAAATTCTCATTAAAAAGCATTTCGCACAGAGGCCTGTGAGGGTGTTAGTCAAGGACCAGTGGGTGCTTGTTCATAACTCCTTTGAGCACATGTTAGAGAGTGACTTATGAGCTTACGCTGGAACTATGCATTCAGAAACATCCATGCTAGCTTAGAAACATCCTTTGCAATATTTCTTACAAACATTCCTGACTGCCGTTTAAGTCTGTTGTAGTTTCAGTACAACAGAATAGCACAGCACAGTCATTACCTAATCTGACCTGCACATGCAGCTCTGGTCTATAGTTTGAGACAAATGGACAGAGCAAAATATTAATATCTTCAGAGATCCTCTGAAGATGCCAGCCACAGATGCAGGCAAAACGTCAGGAGCAAATACTAATAGAACATGGCCTCAACGCCCGGAAAACCCACAACAACCCAAAATATTAACCACATTTCGTCGACTGATTAATCTGAATATTCATTTCCTGCCATGCATGGTGAGATCTCAGGGCATCTTCACTAAGAATGGTGGTCTGTACCAGGGAGCTTAGCAAGAACTCTTCTGTGATAAGAGCAGTCATGGCAGATAAGTTTCCCTCATTCTTCTCTCCTATAGCTACATCCCTGGGCTTGCATCGTGTGCCTTTAGTTGTTTCCATCTCATGGCGTCCCTAAGGCAAACCCTGTCACAGGGTTTTCTTGGCAAGATCTATTTGGAGGGGGTTTACCATTGCTTCCCTCTAAGGCTGAGAGAAGGTGACTTGCCCATGCTCACCCAGAGGGTTTCCATGGCCAAGTGGGGATCTGAACTCCGGTCTCCAGAGTTCTACTCCAAAACTCAGACCACTACCCCATGCTGGCTCTAAAGCAAATGGGAGTGGAAGTTCAAAAACATCCAAAGAGCCACAGCTGTCCACTCCCTGACACCAAGACAAATGAACTAAGAATCTGAATAAGTCTTGATGATTTGAAATGCAGTAAGTTTGTTAGCGGCTTTAGAGTTAGTGTTGCATTGGTGGCAGCACACAGCATTCCACACTGTCAGGAAGAATAAGACCAGCCTTTCTAGCATAAATTATTGGAATAGAGGAGAGGGTAGATTCTGTAATCAAACAGAAGCAAAATAAGTTAATCGCCAAACAAGATACTAGGCAAGTATTTTAGGAAGAGCTTTCTAAAGGAAAAAACAGTTGGACAGTGGAATACGCTGCTGCCTGGGAGTGTGATGGTCTCCTTCTTTGGAGGTCTTTAAGGAGAGAATAATAAAATTATAGAGTTGGAAGAGACCCCAGGGGCCATTGAGTCCAACCCCCTCCTATGCAGGAACACCCATCAAAGCATTCCCAACAGATGGCCATCCAGCCTCTGCTTAAAAACCTCCAAAGAAAGAGACCACCACACTCCAAGGCAGCAGATTCCACTGCCGGACAGTTCTGACCGTCAGGAAGTTCTTCCTGAGGTTCAAGTGGAATCTCCTTTCCTGCAGCTTGAATCCATTGCTCCTTGTCCTAGTCTCTGGAGCAGCAGAAAACAAGCCCGCTCCCTCCTCGACATGACATCCCTTCAAATATCTAAACATGGCTATCATGTCCTCTTTAACTTTCTCTTCTGCAGACTAAACATCCCCAGCTCCCTAAGCCGTTCTTCATAGGGTATGGCTTCCAGACCCTTCACCATTTTGGTCGCCCTCCTCTGGATGCATTCCAGCTTGTCGACATCCTTCTTGAATTGAGGTGCCCAGAACTGGACACAGTATTCCAGATGAGGCCTAACCAATGCAGAATAGAGTGGTACCATCACCTCCCTTGTTCTAGACACCATACTTCTATTGATGCAAACAAGAATTGTGTTGGCTTTCTTGGCTGCCGCATCACACTGCTGCCTCATGTTCAGCTTGTGATCTACCAAGACTCCTAGATCCCTTTCACATGTACTGCTATCCAGCCATGCTGGAAAGGCTGGAAAGCCATAAGGCTGGAGTGCTCTGATTGTGTCTTCCTGCATGGCAGAATGGGGTTGGACCGGATGGCCCTTGGGATCTCTTCCAGGTCTAGGCTTATAGAGCCATTTCCGCACTACACTGTTCTAGTGCTATTATTCCAATTTCAACCTCCTGTGGAATTCGGGGGTTTGTAGTTTACTGAGGTCAAAGTGCTCTCTGGCTGAAAATTCTAAAGGTCCCTCCCTAAACTGCAAACTCCAGCATTCATAGGATGTTGAACGTGGAATAATAGCACTATAAGAGTGTAACGCAGAAAGGTCCTACAATTCTACTTTTTGGATAAGGTATTTATAATGGCATTTGTAATTAAACCTATAAACCATATTTAGCATGTGTACTCGAAAACATAAAATTTCCTAAGCAACTGAGAGAACCCAAAATGACTCAGTTGATTTTGCTTATGGGACCAAATACGCAGGTGCAACAGGACAGCAAGTTTGAGAATTGCAGAGAACTCTTTTTCAGTTAGGAACAAACACTTTCAGTACAACATGGACACTGGCTAGCCTGTCAGCACAATAAAAACATCACCCAAATTATTCTATATCTCATTTGAAGTTACTTTGATAGGATTCTACATTTACACCTGCTTATTCTTTGCCCCAGTAATGGTACTGAACACATGGAATCCCAAAAAAACTCTCCTCATCTTTCTATTCTTAGACAAGCAGCTCTGGTCATGAAACTTTCCACTTCTTCTCTTGGCAGCAATGTGGTCGTACATTATTTAACGCCACTCTGAAGATTGTTCTTGAGGGACTTCACGCTGGCAGTAACAATTTAGGTTAACAAAAGCTTGCCAATGCCAATCTAATTTTCAGGCACTACATGCAGTGTGGGATTAACAAGAAGAACGGTCACTAGCATTTGTCAAGAATGGACTCCCGTCGAATTCAATGGGAGGACTGCAGAGCGAGTGGATCAAAGAACGCAGCCTTCAGCCTCAAACTGCACCGACGTTGTCTTCGCCCTCTTGCCTAAGCAACAGGCAAAGGTCCTAGACAGCAAGAGAGCCTCCAGTCTAGGCAGCTGTGAATTGAAAGAAATTTGCCCTGGGCACCCACATGAACCCTTTGCCACCCTACAGTTCAAACTCCTGGACCTGCAGGGTCACAACTAGGTTTTTCAGTGAGGGAAAGTTAATGAAATGTTGGAGTCCCCTCCTCAGGGGAAGGGGGCTGCAAATTTGATTGTAAAGAAGTGGTATGGGAAACCTGAAAACCATGCTTTATGAGCACTGGAAACCATGAAGCCTTATGGGGAGTGGCTTAGGAAGCTGGGGGTGGCTAGCCTGGAGAAGAGAAACTTAAGAGGTGACATGATGGCCATGTTTAAATATTTGAAAGGATGTCATATGGAAGATAGGGCAAGTTTGTTTTCTGCTGCTCCAGAGACTAGGACAAACGTCAGGAAAAGAGATTCCATCTGAATACTAGGAAGAACTTTCTGCTTGTAAGAGCAGTTTCACAGTGGAATACACTGCCTCGGCGGAATGTGGTGGAGTCTCCTTCTTTGGAGGTTTTTAAACAGAGGATGGACAGCCATCTGTCAGGAGTGCTTTGTTTGTACTCATGCAAAAGCAAACTGCTACAGCTTCTCCTAGTTTGCACGTTCTTCCTCCACAATAACTTTTGCCATCTTGATCACCCTCCATTATAGTTTAGTCACAGGTGTCCCAGCTTTTATTTGTGAAACACTAGATGGTATGACTTCCTGCCTGAAGCAGGCTAGCAGATAACATCTTCCCTCCATCCTTCTTTATATCCTGACTTTCTATCAGTGGAATACTCAAGGCAGTTTCCAGCATAGATTAAAGCAGAATTCATAATCTATTCTACCTTCTACACTGAACCTATGGGCTGTCTAATGAGCGGAGTGTTCACTGCACCCTCTGCCCTTTGGGACAAAGATGCCAAGGTTTTTCTATGGCAAGGATGTGGAAAGTGCAGCCCAAGGCTATTTTTGAACCATCTGACCCAGCAAGACTCCCCAGACAACTCTTTTTTCCTATAAAATTGCCTGGAAACTTCAGGAGAGGCAATCTGCCTTTTAAATGGGTCATGCAGGTCCCCTATTTTGTTAAAACACCTGCTTTTCAAAACCAGAAGGAGATTTCCTATCACTCCTGGTTGGATTTAGGTATGTTGGCAATCTGTCTGATCCCCAAAGGGTCCAGGAGTAGGAGGAGTACATCTGGTCCCAGATGTATCACAGTGTCTTACTCCGTCCTATGGAACTGAAGCTGGAGAAAGGGCTGTGGAGTGCACTGAGAAACTTCAATGAGCCATGACACTTTGTTCCCAGACATCTCTATTCATCAGTCAGTCTGTCTTTCTGTCTATACAGCCATCCATCTATGTGTAACTATCTGGACATAGGCAAGCCTATATAAACCATCAACATGACCAGCCTCTTTCCTAGAAACTTAACCTTAGTTTGCTGCCCTGCAGAATTTCTTTGTATGTGTATGTTACTGAAGGACACTTTCTGGCAATGCATTAAATGTAGAAGAAAGATGGTTTATTTTTGTCAGAACACTAGGCAGGGGTTCAGTTAGCTCCTTGATTAGAAACAGAAGCCTTTACTGGTAGGCAACTTACGGCCCTCCAGATGTTGCTTGACCGAAACATCCCTTAACCATGACTATGCTGGCCATGACTGATGAAAGCTGCAGCCCAAAACATCTGGAGACCTGCAAGTTACCCACTCCTGTTCTGCTGAAATGAGAAGAACAGGTTGCTTACCTGTAACTGTGGTTCTTCGAGTGGTCATCTGTGCCCTCATATATTAGGAGCTTTCGCGCCTGCGCGGTAGCGTTCGGAAGATTCTAGAGCTCGTTAGCTTTGGCGGGAACCCCTCCCCCACGCTGGTGCTGCGCACGCTCCTCCCGCCGACTAACGGTCTCTCCTCAGTTCTGGTCCGCCGAAGCAGATGGGACCTGAAAAAGAGGGGAAGGCAGGGCGGGGATGTATGAGGGCACAGATGACCACTCGAAGAACCACAGTTACAGGTAAGCAACCTGTTCTTCTTCTTGGGGTCTCTGTGCCTCATACATTAGGAGACTGTGTAGCTTACCAGTAGGATGGTGGGTCAGGTCCCAGACCTTACAGCACAGAAGACAGCACAGCACGACCGAACTGGGCATCTCTCCTGGACCGGCAGTCGAGCCTGTAGTGGCGCATGAAGGTCGACGGTTGGGACCGGGTCGCCACACGGCAGAGTTCCGACAGGTCGACGCCTCGCAGGAGGGCAGCAGATGTCGCCACGGCCCTGGTGGAGTGGGCCCGAAGCAGGTCTGGCGGAGGCTTCCTGGCAAGCTCGTACGCCAGTTGAACAGTCTGTACCACCCACGTGGAGAAGCGCTGGGTGGATACCTTGTGGTCTCTCCGGTAACTGCCACAACAGACAAACAGGTGGGGTGTCTGTCTGTAGGCCGCGGTCCTGTCTTTATAAAAGGCTAGCGCCCGACGCACGTCCAGGGAGTGGAGGGACCGCTCCAGAGGTGTCGTCGGGTCAGGGTAGAATGCCGGCAGGATGATGTCCTGGCTCAGGTGGAAGCTGGACACCACCTTCGGCAGGAAGGAGATGTCAGGCCGGAGGACCACCTCGTCCCGATGGAAGACCAAGTATGGTTCATCGCACCGTAGCGCCGTCAACTCTCCCGCCCGCCTGGCAGAGGTGACGGCCACTAGGAACGCGGTCTTCATCGCGAGCAGCCTGTCGTCCGTCGTGGCCATGGGCTCGAAGGGCGGCCTCGTCAGCTGGGACAGCACCAATGACAGCGACCACGGCGGTAGCGGCGGCGATACCGGCGAGTAGAGGTGCTGCAGGCCCTTCAGGAACTGCTTGACGGTACCGTCCCTGAAGAGCGCGGCCGACGGGGATCGTGTTGGAAATCTTAGCATTCTCTCCCCCTCCATCTTGTTGTTAGAACAGATGGGCAATAGCCAGATAGGGCCTCCCTTTCTGTTGCATGCCAGATTTTCTCCATTTGCCTTTCTCTGTCTTTTATTGCATGATCATAAATACCTTTGGTGCTCAGATCATGTGACCCAGGACAGTTGCTTGGGTCATCGGTCTTATAAAAGTTAAGGCCCCTATCTCTCTCTCTCTCTTTGTTCTCAATGGCTGCTTTCCCTGAACTCTTCGCATGCTCCGAATTTGAGTCCCATCAAGGAGGATGGTGAGTTAAACTGAAGAATCTCCTATTTACTAGATTAGACAGGTAGCAGGCTCTCTCAATACAGATGTAAATGAAGAGTCATTAGTAAAGTATTTAGTCTTTTATTCAAAGCTACCTGCGTCTGTGTTTATTCCAAGTACCAGTCTGAAGCCACAAGTCATTAGATAAAACTTCTACCGCTTCTCTGTGTGACTTTGCTAAATGAATATTGGATCCTGACAGTTTCAGTCTCATTTTTCCCCACAGATCGTGGCGGCTGGTATACCACGTCGCGGCGAGGTAGACCTTGAGCGACGGGAAGTCCAGGCCCTGTTGCTGGAGATGAAGGAGGAAGTGGAGCACAGTACGCAGGGTGACAGGCGATACCGGCTCTCGACGTTCCTCGGCGAAGGCCATGAAGCGCTGCCGCTTGTAATGGTAGTTCCTTCGCGTGAACTCCTTCCTGGCCGCGGTCAAGACATTCCCAATGGCTGGGTCGTCTACGGCAATATCCTCCAGGCATGGAGGGCCAACACCAGAAGGTCCGGGTGCAACACCAGTCTGTCGGAGTGGGACAGCAGGTCCGGTACCGTGGGAAACCTGAGAGTCCTGCCCCGGGCGGCCTCGATCAGGGATCCGAACCAGTGCTGCCTCAGCCAGTACAGTGCCACGAGGATCGCATCCGCCCGGTCTGCGATGATCTTCGCGATCACATGGCCCAGGAGCGGGAACAGAGGGAAGGCGTAGATCAGCCCTTCGTCCCACGGAAACTGGAACGCGTCACCGATGGAGCGGTGATCGTGGCCGGCCCTCGAGCAGAACAGGCGGCACTTCACGTTCTGGCTGGTCGCGAAGAGGTCAATGGTCGGCTCGCCCCATCGGTCCCGAAGCATCCGGAAGGCCTCGTCGGACAGGGACCACTTGTGGTGGGAAGTGGTGTCCCTGCTGAGGGCGTCGGCTGTGGTGTTCTCCTGCCCCGCCAGGTGAACCGCCACAGGGTGTATCCGGAGCAGGACGCACCAGTTCCAGAGTCGAGGGCGATGCCCAGCAGCGTGGTGGAGTGCGTCCCTTCTTGCCTGTTCACGTAGCAGACCGCCGTCGTGTTGTCGGTGAGGTTCAACACCGTGCAGCCCGTGACCAGGTGTCGGAACACTCTCAGGGCCTTGTGGATCGCCAGTAGCTCGAGAGCGTTGATGTGGAGGAACAGCTTGTCGTCCATCCACCGGCCTCGGACCCGGTGATCGCTGGTGTGCGCTCCCCAGCCGAAGAGCGAGGCATCCGTCGTTACCGTGACCGACGGCCTGGGTTCGCAGAACGGCATGCCTGACAGGAGATTCCTGTATGACTGCCACCACAGGAGCGATCGGCGTACCTGTTGGGGTAGGCGGTGTCGGCGGCGCTGGTCGTCCCAGAGTGGATCGAAGGCCCTGACAAACCAGTGCTGGAGCGGCCTTGCGCGTAACCTGGAGAGGTAGGTTACGGCGGTGGTCGAGGCCATGTAGCCGAGGAGCTGTTGGATCCTCCTTGTTGACATTGTTGAGGCCTCGAAGGCAGCGGACGCCGCCCGACGAAGCGTCCGCGCCCTCTTGTCCAGTAGGAAGGCCCTCGCCGATACCGAGTCGAGGGTCGCCCCGATGAAGTCAAGAACCCAGGTGGGCTCGAGATGGGACTTCTTGGGGTTGACCCTGAGTCCGAGCCGAGTGAGAAGAGACAAAGTCCGATGAATGTCCCTCTACAGTTTGTGTTTGCAGGACGCCACCAATAGCCAATCGTCCAGGTAAGGGTAGACAGAGATGCTCTTCATCCGCAAGAAGGACACGACTGGAGCCGTGCACTTGGTGAACACCCGCGGTGTGGTGGAAAGTCCGAAAGGCAGCACCCGGTACTGGTAGTTGGTGCCGTCGATCGTGAACCGAAGGTATCTCCTGTGCTGCGGGCGGATCGAGATGTGGAAATAGGCGTCTTTGAGGTCTATGGATGCAAACCAGTCCCCTCGGCGAAGGAAGGGGAGGATCGAAGGCAGCGTGACCATCTTGAACCTTTTGGGGCGGATGTATTCGTTCACCCCTCGGAGGTCTAGGATGGGCCGCAGGGATCCGTCCGCCTTCGGCACCGTGAAGTACCTCGAGTAGAAGCCGGTGGTCTTGGCTGAAGGCGGGAGCCTCTCGATCGCTCCCTTCTCGAGAAGGGACTGGACCTCTTCCAGTAGAGCCGAGCTGGCCGGGGTGGAGTAGTAGACACCCCGTGGCAGAATATCCTGGAACTCGATGGCGTACCCCAGGCGGACGATGGTAAGTACCCAGGAGTCCGCAGTGATCTCCCGCCAGCAGTCGAGGTGCCTGGCCAGGCTCGGGTGGTGGAACAGTTCTACCGGAAGGGCGAAGGATGGCACGGGTGGAGTCCTGCGAAGGCCGTCAAAACCAGGACTTCGCTCCGGAGGAAGACTTCTTGGACGACGAAGATGGGCGTCGTCTGGGAAGCCTCTTCGAAGCCGAAGACGTCGACGGCCTCGACGCGGTCGACCACGGGGACTGCGGCTGGTACGCCGATGATGATGAGGACCTTCTCCACGTAGGCCTCGGCTGGAAAGAGCGGCGAGACTGGGCAGGCTGGTTGATGCCCATCTTCTTCGCTGTCAGTCAGGCCTTGACGAGGTGATCCATGGCCTCGTCGGTGGAGGTGTGGAAGAGCCCTTCGCCATCGAACAGAAGGTCTTCAATCCGTCGACAGCTGTCCTCCTGAAGCCCAGAGGATCGGAGCCACGCGTGGCGTCGGAGGGCTACGGCACTGACCATCACCCTCGACATAGCCTCCACGGTGTGCCTCGAGGTGGCGATCTGCTGTGTAGCCACCGCAATGGCCTCGCCAAAGAACTGTGTGGCTGAGGCGCGTGACTCCTCCGGCAGGTCAGCAAGGAGTGGAGCGAGTTGGTCAAAGAGGTTCCGATGGTAGGCCGCGCGGCATGCCATCGTGTTCACCATCCTGGCCACCAGGGACGATGCCGAACAGAACCTTCGGTCGAAGGCATCAAGCTTCCGTCCTTCATGGTCCGGAGGAGTGGTATGCGCCCGATTGCCTCCTTTCATTTGAGCCGACTTGACCACAACAGAGTTCGGTACAGGATGATTGAAGAGGAATTCCGCGTTCTCCTTCTGGGTCCTGTAGAGATGCTCTAGCCTATGTGGGATAGGCTGTGCTGACGCCAGCTTCGCCCACGGCTGCTTCAACGCTTCCACCACGGTTGGTAGGAATGGCAGCGGTGCGGTTGATGGTGGGTGGGCTTCCAAGTACTGGAAGACCGGGTCCTAGGCTTGTGGAGCAGGTTCGGTCACCTTTAGACCAAGGGCTGTGGCCATCCGGAGGAGGATCGCAGAAAACTGGCGTACGTCCTCCGGTGCAGACTCCGGGCCTGGCTCCCCGAATCCCAGCGGTGGGGATTCGTGAGAAGAAGGGGTGGACTCAGCAGAGTCAGAGTCCGAGTCGTAAGAGTCGCCGGATGGTGATGGCGACCTCTCCGCCTCCTTCTCCTCGGTCGGCCTACGGGCTGGAGGTGCCAGGGTGACTGCTGGAGCTGCAGGCTGCGTCGGTACCAGTGCGGCCAATGTCGTGGCCGGTATCGGAGCCACTTGCAGGGGCACGACCGCGGGCCTAGGACGGTGTGCCGCCTGCGTGGTAGAAGTCACAGCTACCGCCGGCTGGGCCATGGTGGGCTGTGGCGTCGGGCAGGTAGCTGTGGCCGTCGTCTGCGGGGGTGGAGAAACAGCTCTGTAGCGGGGTGAGGGCTCCCGGGACCGACGGTGACTTGGCGAATGACGCAGCGGTGACCTTTCATAGCGGGGGTAGTGAGCCTCCCGCGGTGGCGAGCGAGACCGGCGATGAGGTGACCAGTACCTTGGATCTGGATGGTACCGGTCCCTGTATGACGGCGAGTAAGAATAGTATGAGCCGGCCGGCTCGTGCCACACCTGCTCCTGGGCCTACCTTCCTGGGTAGGCAGGAGAGTAGGCGCTCTCGCCCGAGTGACGTCTCTGCAGGCGCATCTCCCGATATCGCGGGGATGGAGGCCTGGCCCGCTGCTCCAGCGAGCGGGACTCGTCGCGTCGAGAGGCTGGGCGCTGCCTGACCACAGCCTCCTTTTGGAGTTCTGCTGAGGGCGGACGGTGACTCGGTGGAGTGATCTCCGCGATCAGCTTGGACGGCTGAGGGGGTGAGGCCTGCACGACCTGCTCCTTGTCCGACACCTCGAGGATTTCCTCTTCCTCCGGAGGCTCCTCTTCCTGAGGGAGCTCCATCGGTTGAGGTTCCTCGGCGGGCTGGGTGGGTGGTGGAGTCGGGGGTCGCACCACCGTCGATGAAGAGTGCCGCTTCTCCTTTCTCTTCTTCTTCTTCTTCTCCCCCACGCCCTCGGTGGCGGGGCGCTTCTTCTGGGCCGCGGTAAGCGGCCTGGAGGAGGAGGCCTGCGAGCCTGCAGGGTCCTCACGTGCCCGAGTTGCCGAGATCTTCGGCATCCTCGGCAACTTCATTATTGGTACCGAGCCCAGTACCGATACCGATGAGGTCGAGGGCACGGCAGCCGCTGCTGCTGCCGAAGAAGAAGAAGAGGGTGGGCATTTCTCGGCCATCGTCTCGGGTCTCTGGACGCGAAGAGATTCCTCCCAACAGTGGGATTTAAGCCTTGCCGCCCTGTTACGGAGAGTCTGGTGTGTAAACTCTCTGCAAATAGGGCAGGCCTGAATGTTGTGCCCCTCACCCAAACAAATCAGGCACTTAGAGAGTCGGTCGGAGAGAGCGACCTTCCTTCCACAGGAGGCGCAGCATTTGAAGAGAGCTGACATAAACCGGAGGCAAGGCAAAAAAGAGAGAGTCCGAGAATGCCTAACACAGTCCGAGATCCGAAATCGTCGTCAAAAGCCAGAAAAGGGTCAAAAGTGATCGAGAAAGTACAAAGCCAAGTCCAAAATCCGAGAGGGGTAGTCAAAAGCCAAATCCGAAGTTGACAAATACCAAAGGCACAATTAGAAAAGCAAGCCAACAAGCAGAACCTTCTGTACGCTGAGGCGGACAAGAAAGAACTGAGGAGAGACCGTTAGTCGGCGGGAGGAGCATGCGCAGCACCGACTTGGGGGAGGGGTTCCCGCCAAAGCTAACGAGCTCTAGAATCTTCCGAACGCTACCGCGCAGGCGCGAAAGCT
Source organism: Iguana delicatissima (assembly GCA_948472985.1). NCBI lineage: Eukaryota > Metazoa > Chordata > Lepidosauria > Squamata > Iguanidae > Iguana > Iguana delicatissima. The sequence goes on from CAOKZL010000115.1 coordinate 247,655, forward strand.
CCTAATGTATGAGGCACAGAGACCATGAAGAAGAAACAGGATTCTGATTTGTTGCACCGGAAACCAAACTCTATACTTCTGCCATGATTACATTTAAGAGAATACCTATACTTGGACCCCCGAATCTATCACACCTGTAAAAACACAAGCCTTACTCTTTCACTTCAGTCCATCCTGGCCGTTGCCGAAGGACATCCAAAATGGTGTTTGTGAGGGCACACTTAAATCGGATGCAAGCTCGAGGTTCACTGTAAAAAAGAAATATTAATTCCATTACATGTGAGCTGTGAAGCTACATTGCAAACAACGTATTCATTCTTTTTCACAGTAATGTTGCAAACTAGTTCATTTGTTTTATTATATATATATACACACACACAATGTGTCTATCTATGTGTATTTGCCTTTCAGTCTGACAATAAGACAAAATAAAGGTAACAAAATGTTTTGAAAGGGTGAAATCAGTGAATAATAACGGTTCTGCAGAGATATAAGATATAAGATGCCTCTGGCTCTAAGAACATAGCCCTGCTATTGCAGCTGATGGAATTTCTGCTTTTCATAATTCCTACAGTTCCAGAAGGCCAAGCATAAAGATGTACTCATACCGGTACAAACCTACTGCAGTTTTATTGCTGTTCAACTGTCACGACTTCCCCCAAAGGATTCTGAGACACCACCAAAGTCCAGTGCTTATCACTGATGAAGCACTTCTCCTTTGCAAAAACATCTAACAATCTTTTAACCCAGCCTCCCATCTTTTGCTCACAAGAGCACATTGAGGTCCAGGAAAAACTTAGAAGGAGGAGAAGAATCATTTTATTTTTCATAAGAAGGACTTGACTCAGTCCAAATGATTTGCAGGGTGTGATGAAGATAAGAAGAACTACAGGCTGAGTATTCCAAAGGGCAGGAAAGCATTTCCCTGTTCCTTATACCTGATTTAGGAACGCCTCTTGGTTTCAAAAGAGGTTGGACATGTAGTGAGAAGAGATAAAGCAAGCTCAAGATTCCCATGGGACATTATGCAAGCGGCTGTGTGGTACTTTGTCACAGAATCATAGAATCATAGAAATGTAGAGTTGGAAGAGACCACAAGGGCCATCCAGTCCAACCCCCTGCCATGCAGGAAAACCCTCAAAGCACTTCCGACAAGCGGCCATCCAGCCTCTGCTTAAAAACCATTCCACCGCCGGACAGCCCTGACCGTCAGGAAATTCTTCCTGAGGTTCAGGTGGAATCTCCCCTCCTGTAGCTTGTATCCATTGCTCCTTGTCCTGGTCTCAAGAGGAGGAGAAAACAAGCCCACTCCCTCCTCGACATGACATCGCTTCAAATATTTAAACATGGCTATCATGTCCCCTCTCAACCTTCTCTTCTGCAGACTAAACATACCCAGCTCTCTAAGTCTGTCCTCATAGTCAAAAGTGGCTCCCACCCCCAAAGCAGCCCCAGGAATTGCAGCCTTCTTCCATGGCTTCTACTGAAGTACACCCCTTAATGGGACTGAATTTGCCATTTCAAACCTTTTGCTTTCTTCTGCTCTGTTGCACTTTCAGTGTTTCCCCTTCAGCCTGTTTGCCTATTGTTGTTGTTATTTCATTATCATCATCACCACTGTCAGCATCAGCATCATCACCACCATCGTCATCATTTATTTATTTATTTGGCACCATCACTGTACATGGCACTTTAGAAGTAAAAGAACAACAAGCCCTCAGGCTTACAATCTTAATGAAGACATGACACAAAAGGAAAAGGGAATGGCAGTGTGGGAGGGGATTAAATCCAGCAGACGTTGCCTCCCGTCCTCTCCCTCTGAGCCCAGAGCAGTAGCCGTGGGGACGGACGGAGGGCCTTTCCTCTGCTTCTGGGCCCCAGCATAAGGGAGCTGTGCCTGTTCCTTCTCTCTTTCCACAGCCAGGGCAGTGGCAGCTGGGAGGGAGGGTGAGCCTTTCACCTGCTTTTGAGCCTAGGCGTGATGGAGCTCTGCTTTCAATGCCATAACCAACAGAAACAATGGAGAAGTAGCGATAGAACAAAAACTGTAAACACAGGCAAAGCCTTGAAGCTGGTGCTCAAGTTTACTGCAGCATGTCATATGCTCAAAGCGTTTTGAGTCATGAGTTCTCCAGAGAGAAAGAAAAACTTATCTATTCTTATCCCATTGTCATGTCACAGCAGTTCACTTTAGAAAACTGCTTTTTTAGGTCGGTAAGGTACACTGCAGATTCAAGAGACTACAGGGCCACATTATTCAACAACAAAAAATTTACAGTTCCAATTGCAGACTTCTTTGATTCCATCATTTAACCATCTCTTGCAAACAGCAGCTTGCTGTCATTTAGAATAATCTGTTGTTGTTATGTGACTGTAAGTCACTTCTGATTCATGACAAACCTATCATAGGGTTTTCTTGGCAAGATTTCTTCAGAGGTGGTTTGCCTTTGCCCTCCTCTGAGGCTGAGAGAGTGGGACTCGCCCAAGGCCACTCAGTAGATTTTTACGGAGAAGCAGAGATTCGAACCCTACTCTCCAGAGTCATAGGCCAATGCTCCAATCACTGCACCATGGAGCAATTCTGTGATTATTATTGGGGATGTGGCATCAAAAGTCGTAAAACAAACAAGACAGAATCCCAGCAGCCCTACTGAGGAATCCTGGGAATTGCAGTCTGGTGACAGCTGCAGGGCCACACCGTTCCTACCCCTGCCTTAACAGGGAACAAATGAAGTCCTTGAGCATTACAGGACTCTCTTGTTTTTGCAAGACTCAAGCGATTCAGCAGCAGTGTGGCTGAAGAAAAGGACCATGCCGGACAGTCCCAGTAACTGGGAATCTCTCATGATGGGGGGCATTATCATGCCTTCTTTGCTTTCTTATTACAATTGGCCCTCCATATTCGCTAGGGTTAGGGGCACAGGACACTTGCAAAAGGGGGAAACCGCAAATATCAAAATGTGCATGTGTGTCTGTGGGAAGAGGGATGAGGCACAGTGTGGAGAACCCAGATCAGGAAGAGAAGAGGTAAAGGACTGGGTCAGCATGGCAATCCCATACTTCCTCAATCTCTCCCCACCCCATCTCTCTCTCCTGCCCATTACATTCCTTGAGTGTGTGGGGGACACTGGGAGAAGGGTTGTGGTGCTGAGACACCAGGCTCTGATCCATCCTTAGTTGGCCAGGCAGTGGCTGGCAGAGGCGAGTTTTTAAAGGGCTGCATTGCCTGATCGCAGCCAGCAAGGGAAGGTTCCCCTGGAAAAGGAGTGCTTGAGGTGGTGAGGGAGAGGTTGGAGAAATTCACAAGTAATCAAATCTGTGCAAGTCAAACCCACAAGTGTGGAGGGCTGACTGTAGTCCCAGGCAGGAGGGTCACTGGCGGCATAGATGCAAAAGGTTGAGGTTTGATCTCTGGCTTCTTCAGACAAGGCTGTGAAAGACCCCTGTCAGAAAGTCTGGAGAGCTACTGCAAGTCTGTATATAGATCAGGAGTTCTTAATCTTTGGTCCTCCAGATGTTTTGGATTTCATCTGCCCAATGTTTCTGGAAGCTGAAGTCCAAATTATCTGGAAGGCCAAAGACTCAGAGACACTGGGCTGGATGGACCAGTGGCTTAAGTCAAGACCACTTCCTATGTGTGGGGTTTTTTTAAATCATTAACTGCTGTCCCTTCCATAACATTTATGTGGACCATTTAAAACTATTACAGTAGTCCAAGGCCAGTGTGATAATGGGGCTTCCCATTATCTAGACTTGGTTGAAGAGGGATACTTCCCTCTTCAGGTAAACCAAGGGTTAATAAGGTGTTGGGATTAGATTACATTTTAGTGTGGGCCAACATCACAGGTCACAGGGTGAGAACTGACCAATCAAAAAGGAAAGAGGTGAGCATCTTCGGGATGCTTCGAGATGCTTCCAGGGAGAAGTTATAAAACTTCTTGGGAGGCCATATGGCGGAGAGAGAACAAAGAGACAACCGAGAGAACAAAGGGACATCCTAGAGATGGGACCCGGGCCAGCAGTAGGCTGCCGGTCGCCATGCCGCGCCTCCCGGCCAAATTCCTCTCTTAGACCATCTAAGCCTGTGAACCTAATTGTGAGTAACTAGGAGTAAGATAGTTAGTCGCATTAGGGCTGTTTATTATTTTGGAGTTGGTTGATCTAAGGAATGTATCTGTTTTTGTAACTACTTGTAACTTAAGCGTACCTGGGAGGGGGGAGCCTCTCATGTGTGTTATTGCCTTGTTCATTTGCACGCCTTGAATAAATGCTTTTCTGTAAAACCTCTGTTTCCTCTCCATTTCCACACCAGTCTTTGGCACACGCTTCGACAGGACTTCTCTCACTCAGGAGGGGTGAGGTGAGAGGGAAGGAAAGGTCCTTAGCATGGAGATTGGTAATCCACTGAGCAGGGTCCCACTGTACTGTTCAGTTAATTCAGAATTCAGTGGGTGGTGGCAGCAAGAATGAATAAACGCTGGAGGAATTTGCAGTTCCTTTTCAAGGGTGAAAGTCAGGCTTGAGAGGGCTGGAAATAAACTGCAGTATGACAGCCAGTCACTTATAGCAGGTGAAAACCAGGTGTCTAAACAAAAAATGCTATATAAGCTTGTGCTCCCATTCTTTTGAATCACATAGGACTGGAAAAGAAGGAATGCGTGCTGCAAGAGAAGCTCAAATCAATTTCTTTGTAGTGCGATAATTTTTGTGGGTTTTAATTGGGAAGCTAGTTTATTCTCAAAAATTATTTCACACTCAGTAGGAAACTGATCACTGACTTATCTGACATTTCTGCACATTGCTTATACCCCTTTAACGTTTCTGTTTATCTATTCCATGTTATACTTCATCTTTTAATAGCTGCAGGACCATCTTCACTTTTTCTCCATCAAGACAATTAATGAGGTGTCCCTTTTTCTTCTCCCTACTCTGTATACCATGCTCCAGCAGGTGGTCCATAAAAATATGCCCCCTGTTCCACTATTGATGTTAAAACAAGGAAGAGCTTTCATATTACTTGATTGGAAGAGAATGCCACTCACCGTTCTTTCAGCTTTTGGTAACCATAAGGCCCTTTATAATTTACATTCTGTAATGAGATATGGAGAAACCACATGTCAGAAATGTTAAATAAGGAATACACTTCCAAAGCATCACTTCTTCCTTCTCTTGCTCTACCATGGCTGAAAACAACCTCAGGGCTCAACACAAAGAACATAATTATGATTTTATGTAGGACTGCTGATTAAAAATATGGTGCTAGGGTTAGCAGTAAAAGAGTACAGATAAGATGGACAGAGTTTCCCATCTTTGTCCCTGGTCTACTCTGCAGGGCTGTTAGGAGATTCAGCACCCTGGACAGTTTTATTCACAGAGGGTCATGCCTGCTTAAATGGCTAAGCTAAAGAAACCCTCTCTTTTTGTATTTGCTTAACTAAAGTCCTCCATTTTGAATTCTAGTCAACTTTAAAGGTTGTTTTTGTTGTTAGCCCCGTGGCCTACTTAAACTTATGCTGGCATTACTTGGCAAATGCCTAGGTTCTCAGCCTGGGTTCCCAATGCTCATTGTAACAATATTTACCCTATTATCCCCTATATGTACCAGAATTCTAGTTCTGGGAAAGCAAATATTCTCAATATGCACTGTATGCTTTATGAGATCATTGTTCCCCAACTTATAAAAAACTCTCTTTTCTTCAATAAAGTGTCTTTCTTTCCCTGCTCATGTAAGATGTCGTTTTGGCTGCGTTCTTGCTGAGCGGGGAGGGGGAGTCCCTTTGGCCAAAGTTGGGAATCTTTCCAGGCTGGCTCAATTTCACCCACAATCGCGTGGACTACTTGGGGTGGTTCGTGCAGACCTAAAGTTTTGGGTTTGTCCTCATGTGTTTTTTAATTTTTATTTTTTATTCACGAGTGACTGTTTACCGTGGGTGCAAGTCTCACCTGCATTGCTGGAAATCCTAACAATTTTTTGAGTGTGGGTTCAAGTCCCACTTGGCTTGGAGCCAACACTAGCTCCTAAAAACCTAGTAATGATATCCAGAAATATATTTTCTTTATTTAAAACATTTATAAGTCACTTGTCAGTCTGCTAGGGCCCATAAGGCAACACACAAGGGATAAAAACATTTAAAACAAAACATTGATAAAAACTGTAAAAAAAAAACCAAACCAACTAAAAATAAGCCTTACAAATAACTTAAAACCAAACAGTTAAAGCACCAAGAGCAGCTTCAAGGTCCAAAGGCCATACAGAACATGACCACTCTAGCTGCCCACTGGAATTTCAGAAGAGATGGAATCAGCCTGACTCCTCTTGGCAGGGAGTTTCACAGCCAGGGAGCTGCCACAGAGGAATCCCTGTTTACCTGTACGCACACCAACCTAGCCCTGCAAGGTGTCAGGACATGCAACATGCTCTCTGCCACAGATCTTACACTTTGGCTGGGCTTATATGGGAGGAAGAAGCCTATCAGCTATCCTGCACACACGCTGTTTAAGGCTTTGTAGGTCAAAAGCTGCATCTTGAATGGAGCACTAAAGTAAACTGGAAGCCAGGGCAGTTCTTGTAAGACTGGGGTTGCACAGTCTCTAAGACGCACATCCAATACAGACTGCCAAATTTTGTACTAGATAGACATTTAAAATATGCTATTCTATTCTGCTTCCTCTATAACTTGTTCTTTTACAGTATGCTGGCAATGCGGTGATTTTTAGATACACCCATTCTCTCGTTTCAGAGAGGGCAATTTATGTAGCAAGCCTAGCTGTCTTACTTGGCAATACCATGTGTTCTCCTTGCAACAGCAAGAGGCAGAGTGGGAGTGTGCGTGCAAATACCAAGGCTTATCCCAGTCCCCTTATTTGCAAATCTGTTTCAAATTATAAATTACTTCATCCTTACAACATTTTGCAACCTTCATCTGGGTGGCCTCAAAAAGTACCACCTTGGAATATTGCAATATGTTTCTTTAATTGGTTAATTAATTCAGCAGTTGGCTAAAAGACAGCTAATTTGCTTTTAAAAAATCTGTAATTCATTGGCAGTGCAGTTGTTTATTCATCAATCAATGTAAATAAAGGATAAACAGTACTTATGAAAAAGAGGGATGTCCCCCCGCCATCTCACCTGCATGCATTCCACCCTTGACACACACACATCTCTATTTCATCATTAAGATCTGGGATACTCTAGGACGGCAGAGCTGAAAAATACTCAGTATTTTCATGACAGGAACCCTCTGCTCGACAACGTGAGCACAAAGTTTTTCCCTTGGGCTGCTAGCACATGTTCCGGTTTCAGAGATTTCTGGAAATCCATATGTGCCTCGTAGTCAAATACCACATAACTCACAGGTTGCAAAATCTGCCTTATTTCTGCCAGGCAAGGCTTGCAACTAGTCACAGGAGTCCCAAAACATCTTGGGCCATTTCCGCACTAGACTGCTACAGCGCTATCATTCCACTTGCAACATCCTATGGAATCCTGGGGTTTGCAGTTTCGGGAGGGGCCATCGTGCGGAAATGGCCTTGGCTGGGACGAAACAGGTTAATACGCACAGAGGATGCATCATGCCCTGTGGCTCACTTACTCCCAGCTAGATATGCCTGGAATCTGGCACTTTGTCACCCACCGTTTTGTATGTGAGTGTCAGCGAACGCGTCGCATGAAGGCAGCTGGCAACTTCTGAGAATTTCTGTCATGTCACAATAGAACCACATGGTTAGCTTTCTATTTATCACGCCTATCCCTACCGCATCTTCCCTCTTGGCTGTGTCTCTGTTGTGCTGATGAGGATGCCACATTTTCTGAATACTGAAGCCTCACTACTTGTTAGCTGGGAACATATGATGCACCCTTTCCCAGCAGACTGCACTGTAACTGCGACTGTGACTAGTGAATGAAATGTCACTGTCACAGATACCCACTTGGTGTTTGTTTGCTCACAGGACAGAATTTTGAAATATTGCACCAAATATATCTGTGGCTGACAAAAAGATGCAATGAAATCTACAACAACTATGTAATAATCCCCAGCTGCCATTTTTAATCACACATGTACAGCATCTCTATTTCTTGGTCCCTGTTACTCTTTGTTCCTTTTCAGGCCTTTGGGGAAGAGTGTGTGTGTATGTATGTAGCAAGAACCCCCCATTCTTCAGAGACCAATTCCACACAAACCCACTCTGGAATCTTTATATGTTAAATCTCAGAGTGCACAGCTAGATATGTCTTATCTTTTGGTCACATGGGTGGAAATATGTACATGTGCATAGACACACAACAGCCAAATTGGATGAAGTAAATTTTTGATCAGAATGGCTATGAATTTTAAGACAGCAGAATTTTAATGGCAGCAGTGGGGAGGGCCATATGGATCAGACAAGACAGATCTATAGAATTTAATATCAGTGAAGTGTAAAGTTCTGCTGGCATACTTTCATGGCCAACAGAGAGAGAGCAACAGCGCAAGACAAAGAGTGTATCTTCCACCAGGCAGTGACCATTCTGGTTGCAGGGAAGATGGAGAGTTGTTTCCATGCATCAAACCAGTTTTTAAGCTGGTCCATTTTATTTCAGGCAAATGTGTGTTGAGCTGTAGGTGAACCCCTTCTGGAAGTGGGTAGTGGATACCTCTTTATACAAGCATGCAAAGAATACAACTATCAGCTGCCAGCAGTTATGCTTTCATATGTCCCAAGAGGATTCCGGATCAGAACTCTGCAACAGTTCTTTTTTGTGCATCTCTCAGAATCCCTTCCCTCCAGCCAGGATGCTCTGCAAGCCATACTCAAAGAAAAATAAAAAACTCTGTGGGAAGCTTTCCGTATTCCATAGTCCTTGTAAGGCAACAACAGCTCAGGGGAGTGCAAATTTGAGTGAGAACACAGCATGGGAGGAAGGGTTAAAAGTCTCTTCTGACAGTACCTTGGCTCTGATTCACCATCCTGGCCTTCAAACTGTTCAATATTGTCAAGGAAACCGCAACAGATCCTGAGCACAATCTCCTGTGTTCTGTTGTGCCTAGTTTTGACGCTAAGGCATAACTTTCCATTTAGGACGCTGCAGGGGCAGATATAGGTTTTGAACTATTGAGAACGTAACTATTACCAAATGCTGTAGGACACTAACATTTTTCTAGCATATCATTAACCAGAAGAACAACACTCTGCCAGCTTTTATGCTTTAGAGGTCCAGCTATGCATAACAAAAGAGTACAGCAGGAGGCCTAAATACCCTAAAGTCACCATATCCTATCTGATCTCGGAAGCTAAGCAAGGTCAGCCTTGGCTAGTACTTGGATGGATGGATGGATGGATCCCAGGTGCTGTAGGCTCTATTTTAGAGGAAGGAACTTGCAAAACCACCCCTGAGTATTCCTTGCCTAAGAAAACCCTATGAAATCCATGGGACTGTCATAAATTGACAGGTGACTTGAAGGCCCACGCACACACATGAAACCAAACAAAGCAAGTTGCAAAAAAGAGCAGTGCATGACCACAAGGGAGGGGGTGGCCCCTCAATATTAGAAGTGTGGGGGGATTATTATTACGTCCTTATTTCCCTTTGTGCAATGCAACAGCAAGTTTCTCAGTATGAAAATATATGACCTTCCCTGGAGGCCAAGACATACAGAGCAGAGCTGTACAGTCTCTGTTCCTCTGACTGAACTTTGTTGTTATTGCTATCTGACATCAGGTGGGTTTTGACTTATGACAACACTGTGAGTGAGATACTGCCAAGAGATCATGTTATTAACACCTCTGCTCAGGTCTTGCAAACGCAAGGCTATGATTTTTTGACTGAGACTACCCACCTGTAATGTGGCCTTCCTCTTTTCCTACTGCCTTTACCAACCATTATGTTATGGTCTTTTCTAATGCATCCTGTTATCTCAAGGTATTGCACCTCTGAATTTGCATGACAAGGTATAACACCTGTAATCAGCATGTATGCTATAGTCTCAGCAACTTTGGAATGAAGTGTGCTGCGCTGCTTGCTTTGCTACAAGTTAACACTGCTGTTTTAACTATGAGTGAAGTTTGTGGAGTGCAAGTTATCCAGGCCATGACACATATATCCAAAGCACAGCAGCACCAGCTTGATCATTGATAGTTTAGATTTGCTTTGCTCTAAAACACATTACTTTATATTCTTTTGGTAGCCTGTGGTATCCACAGAACTCTTCTCCAGCACATTTCAAACCAGACAATTCTCTTCTGTCAGACATTGGAGACAGTATGGAGACAGCATGGCAGTGATGTTCTTGACTTTGGTATTCAATCACATACATCTGGGGAGCTATCTAATTCCTTCATAGCGGCCTTTCCAAGTCCTATGCCCTTACATATGCATTTTCAAGCTTTGCTGCCTCCCCACAGATTTCTTCATTCCCTCTGGCTGTTGCAAATTACTTCCTTTTCTTTTCTAAATTATATTTTGAAAAGTCTTTTTTGGGGAAGGGCAATGATATCAGAAATAAATGTAATGGGGAAAAAATAAATCAGCAGGAACACACAGCACACCAATAGAGCTACTTCAAGCTACAGAGACAGAAACTACACTAGTTCTAAATAAAATCTGTCAACAAATACGGGAATCAAAAGAATGGCCTATGGACTAGAAATACTCAATATACATTCCAATCCACAAGCAAGGGGGCACCAAGAATTGCAGTAATAACAGGACATTGCATTAATATCCCATGCAAGCAAAGTGATGCCCAAACTTCTACAACAAAGACTTTTACCACATATGGAGCAAGAAACATCAGCTTGAAGCTGAGCTCAAGAAACAAAGAGGCACTAGAGATTATATTGCAAATGTACATTGGATAATGGAACACACCAAAGAATTTCAGAAGAAAATCAGCCTGTGTGCCATAGATTACAGCAAAGCCTTTGACTGTGTAGATCATGAAAAAGGATGCATTGTTCTTAAAGAAATGGGTGTGCTACAACTCCAGGTTCACCTGATGTGCACACAGGAGGCTACTGTTAGGACAGAATACAGAGAAATGGAATGGTTTCCAATCGACAAGGGGATCAGGCAAGGTTGCACTTTATCACCCTATCTGTTCAATTTGGAAGTTGAATATATCATACAAAAAGCAGGATTAGACTCTGATGAAGGAGGAATGAAAACTCGTGGAAGGCACACCAACCATTTAAGATACGGAGATGACACCATCCTACTAGCAGAAAACAGTAGAGACTTGGAACAATTACTTATGAAAGTCAAAGCAGAAAAAGCAAAGGCAGGTTTATGGTTGAACATTAAGAAAACAAAAATAATGGCCACAGATGATTTACATAACTTTAAAGCAGATGGTGAAGACATTGAAATAGTCCAAGATTTTCCTTTCTTTGGCCCATTCATTAATCAGAATGGAGTCAAGAAAGCAGAACAAGACCAGGACTTGGAAGGGCAGCTATGAAAGAACTAGACAAGATTCTGAAGTGTAAAGATAGATCATTGAAAGCTAAAATGACAAAATGAATGGGTCCTAGTGCAAAGCAAGCCTGGACTCTCCCTAGATGCCAAGATGACTAAACTGAGGCAGCTGTATTTTGCCCACTTCATGAGAAAACATGTTGTACTAGAAAAGACAATGATGCTTGGTAAGGTAGTGTTGGGAATGAGTGGGTATGAAATCTCAGACCTTATCTGATGGGTTGGACACGGAGCTGAGACTGGGCCTTGAATCAGGTTGGAAAGAGTCACACACGCACACACACAATTACTCTTGGTCAAGAAGGGACATCTTCTCAGCCCCTGCTTGGCTGCAGGCAGTGGTTTGAGGAAGATGAACAAAGCTTTATTGACACATCAGGATTTTTATAGACATTCTAAGGAGAGAGAAAATGTGCACACAATTTGCTTAAAATAACCAAGACAGAGGAACACAGAACAGATTATTCTACCGTTCCGACAGAGACATCATTTTTTCTATGAACAAATGCATGTTCTTGGTCAGTTATCTTAATGGTCTTTTGACAGAGTTCCTGCAAGAAGACAGAATGGCTTGTTTAGAATTGCTTAGGAAATGAGAAACAAAACACTAAATGCTCAGAAGGGAAGACCACATCACAGAGAGCCAGCATGGTGCAGTGGTTTGAGCATTGGAGACCAGTTTGATTCCTTGCTCAGCCGAAAAAGTGAGGTACAGAACAATCAACAGCTAATTTTCATTTCCAGTCTTTCTAGATTCCCAAGCAAGATGCATCAGTTTCTGAGCACATGCAGAGTACCTGGATGACGCGAAAGAGAAAATATTTCTAAGAACCAGTCTAGCATAACAGACTAGGATTCAGAGAAGACCATACTCACGTCTCTGTTCAGGTCATGACGCTCACAGGGAAAACTTGTGCTACTCACTTATCTTTAATCTAGACTTCCTCACAGGGTTGTTGTGAGGATAATGTTTGACAAGGGAGGGGGACATTCATACCAGCTTGAGCTGCTAGAAGTCAAGTTGAATTAATTCAAGTAAAAATACAATGGCCCTTTCCGCACTGGACTGTTATAGCGCTATTATTCCCCTTCCAACATCCTATAGAATCCTGGGGTTCGCAGTTTACGGAGAGGCCTCAAAGGTCCCTCTCTAAACTGCAAACCCCAGGATCCCACAAGATGTTGGAAGCGGAATAATAGTGCTATAACAGTCCAGTGCGGGAATGGCCAATAAGACCCAACCTGGTGGGGTGGTTTGAGTGCTGGACCACGACCCTGGCGGCCAGGGTTCGATTCCTTGCTGAGCCACAGAAGCCCACTGAGTGACCTGGGGTGCGTCACACACTCTCAGCCCCAGAAAAAAAAATCCCTGCGAGAGGTCTGCCTTTAGGTTGCCATAAGTCAGAGGTGACTTGAAGGCACACAGCAAGAACAGCACCGATGGACGGACTCGGTCAAGGGAGACCCATCCCTGAGTCTGCAGGACCCGAGCAGGATGGCTGGGGACAGGGTGGCGTGGCGGCCTCTCCTCCATAGGGTGGCCCTAAGGCAGTGGTTCTGAACCTGTGGGTCCCAAGATGGTTTTTTTGGACTTCAGCTCCCAGAAGCCCTGAGCATTGACCATAGTGGCTGGGGCTTCTGGGAGCTGAAGTCCACAATCATCTGGGGACCCACAGGTTGAGAACCACTAGGCAAGGTCGCCGTGATGACGTTTAACGACAGCAGGGGGAGGAGGTAAACCTTGATGGGCCCCCTCCCCTCCCCTCCCCTCCCCTCCCCCCCCCTCCCCTCCCCTCCTCCTCCCCCCAAAACCTCTCCGGGCGGCGCGGGCAATGAGGCCTGAGGCCTTTCAGCCCCTTCCTCCCCGTCGGCCTCCGACCTTCCCCCCCAAAAAGGAACCCTGGCGGCCCGCCCTTCGCGCCCTCCCCGGCGCACCTTGTTTTTGGCCATGGCGCTCGCTCCCGCTCCGGCGGGGATCAGCCCAGCGCCGCCGCCGCCGCCGCCGCCGCCCTCCGGCGCGTCCCGTCTCCATGGCAACCGGAGCAGGCCGCGAGGCGGCGGGCGGGGCTTCCGGGGCGGGCGGGGCCCGAGCGCAGGGTGGGGAGGGGAGGGACGGGGCGGGGAGGCCGCGAGAGGGAAGAGCCGCGGCTGGTGGTCCCGGGTGGGTGAATGTAATTATTTAATCTTAATTTTAATTTTTTTTTCCTGGCAGCCCACAGGGAAGTTACTGTTTTTGGACTAGAACGCCCTAGGTTGCCAGACTCAGGACTGGAGAGGGCGCCAGGTGTATATGGAAGAAGGAATTTCAGTATTTGTTGCTTATCAGGCAGCAAGAGTTGTTTCTGGGGCTGAGAGAGTGTGACCTGGCCCAAGGCCCCCCCAGTAGGTTTCCACGGCAGAGTGGGGAGCCGTACCCTGCTCTCCAGGGTCCAGTGCTCAGACCACTAGGCCGGGCTGCCGCAGTGTACACTTCCCCCCTTCTTGTTGTTGTGTGCCTTCAGGTCGTTTCTGACTCATGGGGACCCTATCATGGGGGTTTCCTGGCAAGATTTGTTCTGAGGGGGTTGGCCCTTGCCTTCCTCTGAGGCTGAGAGAGTGTGGCTCGGCCCCAGTCGGTTTCTATGGCCGAGCAGGGATTCGAACCCGGGTCTCCAGAGTCATAAGTCTCTGTAAGCTAGAAACCACTTGAAGGCACGCAACATCAACAAGAGGAAATTTGAACAGATGTTGCCTGTTACCTGGTTGCGAAGCAAGCCGCACCTGCTGAAATTCCCTCTTCTACACAGCCATTAAATGTATGGGACTCCTCACCAGATTTCAAAGCCTGCTTGTTACAGCAGAACTATTTATGGTCTATACAACCACAACTGTCCGTGAAAGCTTATGCGCACAGCCATACATGGGGGAGTCGTTGGTTGTGCCACAGCACTGTTGTTTCTTTTTTTTAACAGCACCAACAGACTTGACAATGTTTTTTGCAATTTCATTGTGCTTCGCATTTACAGTTTAGGAGAGCCGAGGGAATCACAGGGATCTCCAGAAAGGGTTGCACGGGAAATCCTAAAAGCCCTGGCTAGGATACACCGTGACAAGGACTGCTGGGAGTAGCAGTTTAACAATATTGATGTTGCATAATTCCACGCCCTCCAATTTGGCAGGGGCGGTCTTCATTAATCCTCTGTCATTCCCCTCTTTTCAGTTTCGTTCCCCCACTTCTCCCTTTTGACTTCAGTTGCTATAAATTGAGTTCAACCTCCAAAAGTAGTTTTCAGTTAATTAATTCAGCAGCGGTGGGTGGGTGGGAAGAGGCGAGAGAAGGAAGGAATTTTACACTTCCTAGTAAGTTCAGGGAAAAGCAAACTGCTGCAACCTCTGCCACCTTGACCCCACCCTGGGCCTTTCCACGCTACACAGTTATAGTGCTATTACTCCATTTTCAATCTCCTATGGAATTCTGGGGTTTGTAGTTTCCTGGGGCCAAAGAGCTCTCTGGCTGAGAATCCTCAATACCCCTCCTTGAACTGCAAATCCCAGGATTCCATAGGACAGGGCGTCCCAAATGGTGCACTGTGACACATTAGTGTGTCGCCTGAAGTGTGTGGGTGCGTCACCTACAATCTTGGAAATGTACGTTATTATTTATAAATCATACATTTTTAAAAATGTATGAAAGGTTTTCATGATATATGTTGTGTCCCCATACATTTCATTATTACAATTTATGCATGTGTCTGTATCTCTTAGAATGGGGTTAGTACAACCTCAGGTTTGCTAGTAAAACTGTGTCGTGAAATGATGCATGTCTAAAAAGTGTGTCACCAACACGGAAAGTTTGGAAAGCTCTGCCATAGGGTGTTGAAAGTGGAATAATAGCACTCTAACAGTCTAGTGCGGAAAGGTCCTCTGATTTTGTTTCGCCACACGTGTCCTGGCATTCCTCTGTAAAATGCTGCAGGGGATGTAGTTCCTGAGAGCAACATGCTGTAGTGGCTTGAGCACTGGAGTATGACCCTGGAGACCAGGTTTCAAGTACCTGCTTAGGCATGGAAACCCACTGGGTGGCCTTGGGTGTGTCACACACTCTCAGCCGCTGAAAACCATGTGATAGGTTCACCTTAAGGTTGCCGTAAGTTGGAAATTACTTGAAGGCACACAACAACAACAATGCAATTCCCACCTCAAGTTTAAAGTACCTTAAAAGCATGAGAAAAAAGTGAAAATTCAGAACGCTACATGAACGCACAGGCCCTTTCACACTACACAATTCAGCTGCCACAGGATTCCTGGGATTTGTAGTTTAGGGAGGGGTACTTAGAACTGTTAGCAAGAGTATACTAATGACCTGCCAAACGATAAACCTCAGGATTCCATAAAATTCAGTTGTGGTCATTAAAGTGGGGATCACAGGGCTATAACTGTGTCCGACGAAATGGCCCTTTGTCTTGGCAAAGTGCGCAGCTGCTACTGTGGAGCTACCTCCTGTGCATACAGGGTTAAGAGTGTGCTTGTGCATAAGCCCTCCTCATAAAATCCTTTCACAGGCTGAGCTAGGATTAGTCACCCTCTCTCAACCCACCCCATTTTGTTGGGTCATTGCAACGATAAAGTGGGACAACCTGCCCAGTCCTGTTTGGAGGGAAGGTCAAAAACCTCAGGTAATAAATGCATGCCGGAGGCTTGAGCCAACAGCAGCAAACACTTTGAGGCTGTGAGCCTTTGCAGCCATCGGTGCAATCCAGGACAAGATCCCGGCCACTATTTTTGCTTGTATTCCTCCCATATTGTCCTACCGTGGACATACTCCCCCAACATTTAACAGCCGAAAACTGGGACACGTGTGGCCAAGAACATCAGAGTGTGGTTAAGATGGCAAAAGTGGTTAATGAGGACGAACACACAATCTAGGAGAGGGTGCAGCAGTTTGCTTTTGCCTGAGCCTACAGGGAAGGGAAAGATTCATATCTCCCTCCCTCGCCACTGATTTAATTTAGTGCAAACTACAGTCAGGCCTCCACATTTGCTAGGATTAGGGGTGCAGGACCCCCACAAAAGTGGAAAAATGGCAAATATCAAAATGTGTAGGGAGGAAGGGGGCTGAGGGTCCCAACCAGATCAGAGAAAGGAGAAGGAAAAAGGGTGGGCCAGGATGGTAGTCCTAACCTTCTTTCTCCTGCCCATCCCCTTTCCTGGGGGAAGGGGGGCACTAGGAAAGGGTTTGTGATGCTGAGAAATTGGGCTGTGAGCCCTCCTTAGCTGGCTAGGCAATGGCTGGTGGAGGAGGAGACCCAGAGGTCGGTCTTCAAAAGGCTGCATGACCTGATCAAAGCCACCAAGAGGGAAGGTTCCCCATGAAAAGGAGAGCCTGAAGTGAGGGCAGGGGTTGGAGAAACTCACAAATAATCAAATCTGTGAAAATTAAACCTGCAAATGTGGAGGAATGACTGTACTTTCACATTTTGGGCTCAGTTTGCAGCAACTGAAGTAACCTGAGGACAGCGGAGGAAAGTGGGAGGAGAAAAGAAAAAACTGGAATATTTTAAAAGCATCCAAAAACTGGAAGTGCAGAGGGTTAATGGGGAACCTGCCTGCCAAATCAGGGCAGTTGAAGAGTAATCATAGGGATGGGTGCGTTGCAATCTTCAGTGCTGTGCTCCGCCAGGACAGCACAGAGGCGTTTTTTTGGTGGCCCAGAAATAGCGTGATGGTTGAAATTCCTCCTCCCCAGACAAAGGAAAAGAGTAGAAAGCAAGAATAAGGCAAGAACTGCTCCCTATCAGGAAAGGAGATTCCACTTGAACCTCAGGAAGAACTTCCCGATGGTCAGAGCTGTCCGGCAGTGGAATCTGCTGCTGCCTCTGTGGAGTGTGGTGGAGTCTCCCCTTCTTTGGGGGTTTTTAAGCAGAGGCTGGACGGGCATCTGTTGGGAATGCTTTGA
This sequence comes from Iguana delicatissima, assembly GCA_948472985.1. Lineage (NCBI taxonomy): Eukaryota > Metazoa > Chordata > Lepidosauria > Squamata > Iguanidae > Iguana > Iguana delicatissima. The sequence goes on from CAOKZL010000115.1 coordinate 265,045, forward strand.
TGGGTGTTCCTGCATAGCAGGGGGTTGGACTGGATGGCCCCTGGGGTCTCTTCCAACTCTATGATTCCATGATTCTGTGATTCTATCAGTAGCATCAAGGGTGGTTGCCTGATGAAGCAGTGACTAAGGGAGGTGCTCAAAGGAAGACCAGGTTGATGAGATCAAGGGCTAGTGGTTAGAGCAAAGGAGGAGCCACACCCTGTCACCTGGAGCCATCCTAATGACCACTGGTGTTCTGCTGAGAAGGAGGCATCGTCAAATGTGGATGTAAATTCTTTAAATGAGAGAAGTTTTGGAGAAGATATGAGACTGACCTGGTCTGTTTTCACAGATGGGTAGCAGCTGGTCAGAAGTACCAAGTAGTGATGTGCCAACAGTGGTCTCAACAGAGTTCTCCATAGTTCAAAGAATCCCAGATAATTTCCTAAAGAGGAGCAGTGATAGCTGACAGCCCTGGCATCAGCACTTGGATCAGTATAGAGCTCAAGAAAGTTACCTTCTTAAGGATAGCTCCTAGTATCCCCTGCGTGGCATATCAATGGAGGTTGGAGGCCAAAAAAGGAACTTTTCTGAGATCTGAATGAAATAAATTCAAGAGAACAAAGGAAACAGAGCCTTCTGTCCCGGTATGGATTGCCCATCTATTCCAGTAAAGGTTTGCTGTGACTGCCCATTGGTCCTGCTTCTAGAAACAGCAGAGACCGACGCTGGGACTTTTGGTTCAGAGCCTGGGAAAGCTGTGGAATTGTGGACTACAACTCCCAGAATCTCCTCTCCACTGTGGGGACACTGGGAGTTGTCCACATACTTAGCTATGTAGCAGAAGTGCCAAGAAACCCTGATAGTGAATTTCTGGGCACCAGGAAGAGTCACCACTCCCCAGATGTTGTCCTATTGCACAGCAGTTACTTCTATGGCTATGGCTCCCTTGTGTAGTTATGGGATGGCAACCCCTTGCTGACTACGGATGTGTTGGAGCTCCTCGATTCCATTTCTGCAGTTGTAAGACCCCTTAAAAAAAGCTTAGGTCCCCAGGTGAATTCCGGCCATTGTTTTTCCCAGCTCCATGCAACAGTGTGACCTATTCCAATGGGTGGAGGGGTGTGTAACTCCCATGGGTGAGTAACTTCCATGTGTGTGAGATCCAACCTTTTCCCCCATGGCGCTTTGATGGGGCATATCATCTTAGAATCAACCCCCAATTGGCAGAAAATGTGAAGTCACTGGAAGAAACTTCCAGTTTCAGTGGGGAGACTGACCAGTTCTGAGTTTTGGAAGGCAGATTCCTACGCTGAAAATGTGCATCTCACCATATACGCGTGCCTCCTGAGTCTTACAATCTTTGGGAGAGGGCGTTCTCTCTGTTTCATTGCCCTCACAGACTTATCTTGGTGGCTGCTTGTAGGCTAGGGAATGCCCTCCCAAGCGAGGCTTGATTGGCCCCTGCTCTGCTCTTTTTCCATGAGTAGGCAAAGACCTTCCTGTTTAATCAGCCTTCCATTTTTAAGTAGAAGGGTGTGAGATGGACACCTTGTTTCGTAATACGTTTTGGGGATGTGCCTTCAAGTCATTAAAGCAACCCTAAGGTGAACCATCATGGGTTTCTCTTGGCAGAATTTGTTCAGAGGGCGTTTGCCCTTGTCTTCCTCTGAGGCTGAGAGAGTGTGACTTGCCCAAGGTCACCCAATGAGTTCCCATGGCCAAGCGGAAATTCAAATCCTGGTCTACAGAGCTGTACTCCAGTGCTTAAACCACCACTTCCTGCTGGCTCTCTGAGAATATATTACATATTAAGAAAGAAAGCCAGTGTGGGGTAGTGGTTTAAAATAACTAAGGCCATTTCTGTACTAGCCTGTTATAGTGCTATTATTCCACTTTCAACATCCTATGGTATCCTGGGGTTTGCAGTTTGGGGAGGGGCCTCAAAGGCTGTCTGTGCACCTCAAAGGCCCCTCCCTAAACTGCAAACCCCAGGATTCCATAGGATGTTGAAAGAGGAATAATAGCATTATAACAGCCTAGTGCAGAAATAGCCTAAATCGATTGGAGGGCTCCAGGAGTGGCAACTGAGCCTTTTTGGCCCATGTAAAAGCAATTATACCCCAAGTTGGGGGGTGGGGAGTGAGGGTCAGCTTACAGGGCCAGAAAAAAGCCCCTAAAAAATACTCACGTCCCATGAGACGTATTTTTCCCACCCCTCTCTCAAAGTATATCTGGGCCAACCCTGGTATCAACGGACTCGCCAAAACTTTTTCCCAAGCTGCGCCTTTGGAGAGAAGTGAGAGCAGGGGACCTCTGGGGCCTTGAGGGCAATGTGAGGAGCGTCACCCTTCTCTGCACGTTCCCCTGGCCCATCCGTGTGGCTCGCCATGACTCCAGCGAGCTGAATAAAAGGACACTTCTGTGCGTGCGGCTGAACATGCAGGAACTGTCCCACGCGGTCTCCCTGCTCCTGTTACTACCATTCCTCCAGCTCATCACATTCAAAGGGTCACCACAGCTGCCAACTTGCCTCCCAAACCCCCCTACCCACCCCTTCCGGGGGGAGAGGGTGTCATGCTTTGGGGTTCTATTCTTGGAAAGTGACATGCGAAGGATGTAACCAAATCCGATCTCTGTGCATTCTGTTATCTGGGAACATTGTATTCCACCAGACTTCCACTTTCACTGGCAGAAGGGAGGAGGGAGGAGAGTGCAGACTGACAGATTTCTAGCCCCAATTCCGCTCCCCCCATTCTTTCCCTGGTGCACATCGAACAAGAGGACTTCCATGTTAGCCTTTTTATGGTGCAGTGCATGCTGGGATCCCCCCCTGCAATGTCTGGGGATGTCCAGGCACCGGCCGGACTGCTGAGCTGACCAATGGACCAGCTGCTTTCCTGTGTACCCATCGCTCTGCTAAGGAGCGGAGGCAGGAGAGTGGGTCCCACTCGCTGCTTTGACAATCCTTGTTTGTCACCGAGCCAGGGAGACAAAAGGTTTTGTTCCCTGAACACTGGAGCACTGTTGGTGGTGCGCATCAGCGTCAGGAGCACCGCCTGGCCTTGTTGGCACACCCACACAATTACGAAAGAGGTGGAGCGGGTTATTTTTCCTTCCCCATCTGCTGTCAACGTGCCAGCTGCAGAAAAACACAGCCAGGGGGAAAAAAAAGAAAGACATTGCTTAGAAGCAGCTTCAGGAGGGATTAATTATTTTTTTTTCATTTTGTCATCGTAAAGGAAAAAGCCGTGGATTGGAACAGAAGGAGAAAGTCCTGCACTGTGACGCCGGCAGGCCTCTGTGTAGATTTATCCTGAGACCGGAGATATACAGCTGCTGCCAATAGGAGGTCTCTTTTGGGGCGTGGGGCCCAGAGGTGCAAAGCTCACCCGTGCGTCTGCCTCCCTGCACCTTCTTTCTGGGAGTTTGGATGACAAGGGGAGAATCATTCACAAGGACACAGACTGCTCTCCTTGGGCAAGTTGAAGCCGCGCCGGACCATGGGCAATGGCATGAACAAGGTATGGGCGGGCGGGAGAATGTGGCTGAGAAAATATCATCCGTGTCACAGAATTTATTTGTTCATCTCCCTGCTGTCAAAACTGTGTGTTTAAAGCCCCTGGAACTGTTGCAAAGAAACTTTGCAGTTTCCCCACCTTTTAAATTATGAGTATTGTGTTTTAGTCAGGGGTGTAGCTGCCTGGAGGGGTGCAAAATAAGAACTGTGCCCCCCCAGTGCAATTTTCGTTCAAATTTCTAGCGCTGCAGACAGTGAGACACTGAGAAGCATTCATTCCTAGAACTCTCTTATGTTGTGTTCCCATTCCCTTTGTCACTTTGTTTGCAACTTTTCTCTGGATGCTGTCAACTGTATTTTGAAATGCAGTGTTAAGTGGCTGCAAGGCTAGAAATTTGCAGAGTGAAAGCAAATTTCATTTGGGGGACAGAATTCTTATTCTGGGGGGCAACACCCTCATTTTGGTGTTCCTTTAGCTATACCTCTGGTTTTAGCTGTATTTGGTTGTTAATCTGTTTGGGAACCACTTGGCATCCCACTTTGGAAGAAAGGTAGGGTATAAATTGAATTGAATAAATAATTAGTTTTGCCGCACAAGGAATTTCTTGTTGTTGTTGTGTGCCTTCAAGTCATTTCTGACTTACGGCAATGCTAAGGTGAATGTATCATGGGGTTTGCTGTGGCTGAGAGTGTGTGACATGCCCAGGGTCACCCAGTGGGTTTCCATGGCTGAGCGGGGATCGAACTCTGGTCTCCAGGCTCATAGTCCAAAGCTCAAGCCACTACACTATACTGGCTGTCATATTGACGGATGCGCGTGCTTATTATTCTAAACCATGAAGAGTCTGAAAAGAATCCACCAGCTGGGGAAAACATTCATCCCAAAGGTGCTACTGGATCCCTAGAAATCCTTTTATGCTAAAACAGACTAACGTGGCTGTCAGGAACCAAATTCACACACACAAATGTAACAGTGCAAATACACTGTTTATTAGGAGTGTGACACATAGTACAGGACTTCAGTGAGTGAACTGAAGGCAATTAGCAATATCCAAACATTAAAAGCAAATTGTTTCCCGGCCGGCCGGCAAGAGACCTTGGAGTTCTGGTTTCAGCCTGGCAGTGCTTATCACTACATTCCTAGCTTTGTTTATCTAACGGTCTCTGGTTCTCATACCTTGTTACAAGTAAGCTGTTAATTAACTCCTACTACATGTCCCATAACTGAAATATGAAGGGCTACCCAACAGTGGCTCTCTCTTTGAATATTCCAAAGCATCTTCCCTCCTGCAGATTGAATTTGTTTATATATTTATGTCCCATTATTGGGAGCAAAAAAAAAAAAAGAGTCAGCATGGTGTCATCACCTGAGTGTTGGATAGAGCTCTGGGAGATCGGGGGTTCGAATCCTCCCTCAGCCCTTGGTGACCTTGGGCATATCACTCTCTTTGACAGCCTTAGACAAAAGCTGTGGCCGCCTACTCTGAGTTATAAATCTTCTGAAGAAAACACTAGGATAGGATCGGTGTAAGTCAAACTTTACTCGATGACACACAACGTTTGGACTGAAGGCATCTTACAAAAAAAGAAAATTTATTTATTCATTTATTATATTTATATGCTGCCTTCTCCTGGTCTGGACCCAAGGCAGCTTCCAACAATAAATAAAAAATGTAAACCATTAAAAAATGCTAAAAGTATATAAATAATTTTAAAAAACCCTAGGCAAAATTCAACTTAAAACAAGTTGATAAATGAAGCTCCCCCCAGCTTACAAAAAAACTTGTTTAAAAAGAAAAGTTTTCGCCTGCCAGCGAAAGGAGAGCCGGGAAGATAAAGATGCACATGGTCAAAAGCATAGAAAATGTTATTGTTAAGTTGCATATAACTATCTATAGCAGTGTTTCTCAAGCTATCTTCAGCAGTGGGTCAGTAATTCTTTTTCCCAATGAGCCAGGGATTAGTACCGTATTTGCACTGTGTTAGTATACTATTCACATAGTTTCCTAGAAACTCACCATAGAGCAGCAGTTGATGTCTCATGGTCCAGCACTACTCCATGGACCAGCACTTTGAGAAGCACCGATCTGTAGAACAAAAAATAATTTAAATAATAACTCTTACAAATGCAAGGAGTAAAAACAGTACAGTACACCATTAAATGTTATTTGCTGATTAAAGGGTCAGTTTTCAAAAATGTATTGGAATAAAAAAGTCCTCACCTGCTAATGGATAGGCAAAGAGTGAGCCATCCTAGCTTACCTGGAAAAAGTTCCAAGTCCCAGGAGCAGCCACCAAAAAGGCCGTCTCCCATATTCCCACTAGACCTGTTGGCATTCCAGATTTATTAGTTCAAATTTATTTATTTAAAGTATTTCTGTATTGCCTCCCAGCCAATAAGGGTTCCTGAGGTGATGAACGAATAAAATCAATTAAAGCAATACAGAATGATTTTAAATAAACATGTTAAAATGATCTTTAGAAACTCCTAAAACAGTCCTAAAACCCAATGTTAAGACAGTAACAGCAGACATTTTCGAAAATTAAATGCCATGCAGAACAGCACTGTTTTGGCTGCCTGCCAGAAGGTTACAAGAGATGGGGCCAGCCTTATGTCCTTGGGCAGGGAGTTCCACAGTTGAGGGGCTGCTACAGAGAAAGCCCTGTTACGTGTGCCCACCAACCAACCTTCACAAAGTGCTGGGACACACAACAGGGCCTCCTCTGAAAGTTTCAGATTTCTGGCAGGCTCATAGGAAGAGGCAGTCTTTCAGATACCCTGGCTCCAAGTTGTTTTATATCACTTTCACTGCCATTGTTATTATTTCACTTCCTGTATTTGCTGGTGTGTAAGACTCACTTTTCCCCCAAAGAATACTGTTTGAAAATGGAGTGCATCTTATATGCTGGTATGTCTTATACGTCAGCAAATAGTACTTGGCAGTGTATAAATGGGGTGCATCTTATACACAAGTGTGTCTTATATGCCAGCAAATACAGTATATTCCCACCTTTCTCCCAATAATAGGACTCAAAGCAACTTAATATGCCAGCAAATACGGGTATATCCCACCTTTCTCCCAATAATAGGACTCAAAGCAACTTATAATATATTTAAAAATAATACAGATTAAAAACTTCACAAAAACTTTGTTTAAAATATATATATACAAGTTATTTAAAATGCAAACAATTTATGAAGTTAAAACATTAAACATTTAAAACATTAAAATGCACTAAACCCATAAGACAGCACAGCACCTCTTTAAAAGACTATCTGATTTAGTTTCCGAAAGCCTATTGGCACAAGAATGTTTTTAGCTGCAGACAGAAGGAGAGCAAGGAAAGATCCAGCCCGGCCTCTTTAAGGGACGGAGTTCCAAAGACTGGGAGCAGCCACCAAGAAGGCCTTCTGTCATGGCTCCAACATGAGGAATCCTGGGATTTGTAGCTTCATGAGGTACTTTGAGTTCCCTGCTGCAGGTCAGGGGAATGCGCCAGAGAAGTCTAAGCGCTTCACTGAACTACAAATCCCAGGATTCTGTAGCATTTAAGGTGGTATCAAAGTGCTATAATTGTGCAGTGTGGATGCGCACTGCACAATTATATATTATCTAATATATAAAAGTCAAAGTTTGTCTGTCTGGCAGGCAGGCAGGCAGGCAGGCGAAGGCCTCCTATGATTGGCTGCCTGTGAAGATTCTATGGAATCCTGGGGTTTGCAGTTTAGGGAGGGGCCTTTAGAATCCTCAGCCGGATTGCTCTTGGGCCTCAGTCTCTTGAATAGGTAGCTTGTTATGGAGACAAGGCCTAGCAGCAAGGAGGAGGGCAGTATATTCCCTCAGAAACCCAACCTCAGCATGTTAATAAGCCTGAATACAGATTGGATTGGGGAATATAGGGGGAAATTACAGGTACTGGAGAAGAGAGTTTGGGGAATTAGAGACACAGGATCTCAATTCTTTCTAACAAGTATCACCTATGAGAAAATAAAATCCCAGGCAACACTGGGTAGATACACTAGTCCCCTGTACAGTAATGATTCAGTTATGAATCTCCCTTCATTCATTAACAGAATAATCCAAATAGTTCATACATCAGTGTAAGAAACCAATTCAGTGATATTTCTGATGTCAGCGCAAGAGCTGTCCATACTGCCTCACCAAATTTGTGCAGTCCAGTGTGGATACTCTCCCAAATTGGCCTTTTCCCACTATAAATGCTAGCATTTATCACTTAATGTGTCTAGTTTTCCTCGTATCTTTCCAACTGCACATGATTAGTTTCCTAACTGCACATTTTTCCAACTGCACATTTTGTCGCCAATGTCACACTAAAAACAAAACAAAACTAGGGCCCTTGGAGGTTCAAAAATGGCCCCAGGGGCTGCATGAAGCTCACAGGCCAGAATTTACCCAGTTTTGCTGTAAGTGAGCAATGAACCCAGGTTGTGGGGGTTGCTTGTGGGAATGGAAAGGAAAGTGCCTCTCACCCCCTGAATTACTGCAGGGTTTGCAGAGCATGAGAGGCTGCATAGACGTTAAGCCCAGGAAGCTAGGAACATTTCCGCACTAGCCTGTTACAGTGCTATTATTCCACTTTCAACATCCTATGGAATCCTGGGGTTTGCAGTTTAGGGAGGGGCCTCAAAGGAATAATAGCGCTGCAACAGGCTAGTGTGGAAATGGCCTAAGACATCCCAGTGGAGCTAATGCAAAGTGTCCCTCTCTCAGAGGACTGCAAAACAAAAGTGGATTTTCTGACATGTGAACCGATGCATTGGCTACAACCACAGTATTGGTTGCATTGGCTACAACCACATGTGGACTTGCATGCACACACCTTCTGCCTAAGAGCGTATCTGTCCTGCAGCTTCCTGAAGTCTTGCATTCAGCACTTTACAACACAAGTGGAGGTGTGGAAAGCAGACGGCTCATTCTCTCCAACATTTCACAGATGCAAACTGGGACAAGACCACAATGTGTGTGAAATAACAGGCCAGCATATCATAGAGGTGGGAAGGCCAAAATGGGAATAATTCTATCTTTCCCATCTCTGTGATCGGGTGTGATGTGCGCAGACGCACTGACCATGTCGTGCTGGGGAATGCTGAGAGTTGTAATCCAAAAAAAGAGACAGACAGACAGACAGACATTCCTTCTGCAGGCACTAGTAAATGTGAAGTTCTGCCTCCGTGCCCTGTCCATGCTTTTGCTCAGCAAATGGTGGCTTCTCAGGGGAAATCTGGAGCTTAGAAAAGTTACTTTTTTGGACTACAACTCCAGCATGGCCGTGCTAGGTTGGGGATTCTGGGAAAGGTAGTAAAAAAAAAACTTTCTCAACATTATGACTTTTCTACTGATGGCCCACATCCTGTTCCCTCTTTGCTGATCACCCAACAGTTTCCAGATGCTGAGGTCCACACTCATTCTGAGGCTCCATCATGGTTGGCATTCACCAGTTTGCAAAGCCAACTTTTCCATGACTATAGATTCTAGGGATGGGACAAATCCAGAATTTTCTGAATCCGGATCTGAATCCCCTGGAAGGTCCTGGGAATCTCACAAATCTCAAATCTTTCCAATCCTTTTTTTTAAAAAAGGGTTTAAAAAGCAAGGGAAAGAAGGATAATCTTGGGCAAGACACACTCTCTCAGCCTTAGCAAAAGCCTAGGCAAAGGCAAACCTCCCTCTGAAGAAATCTGGCCAGGACAATGGTCCTAGTTTTGCCTCAGGATCTCCCCAGACTGAAAATGTCATGAAGGCCCTTTGTATACAGGCAGGAAAATGTGGATTAATCCTACATTTTCCTGCCTGTGTAAACAGGACCACTATGGTACAGAGCTAATCCAGGTCAAAACGGGCTTTTCTTTGCATAGCTCCTTCTGGCATCCTGGGGTTTGTAGTCTGATAATGCACCAGCACACTTTGACAGAGAAGGCTGCGACACCTCGTAAAATTAGAAACCCCAGAATTGTGTCTGAAAGAGCTTTGCAAGTGAGCTATGCAAAGGAATGTTTCAGCTGTCCTTGCAATCTCAAGCCTGTAGCTTCCAGTCAAATCTGAATTTCAATATCAAATGTTCAATTTAAATATCTTAGAATACAAGCCTAGATGTAATTTGTGAAATTATTAGCAAAGGCCATTATCACTCCTAGGGAAAAATTCACCTGCTTGCCATCTCCTCTTGTATGTCTTGGCCCCCAAGTTTTCAGGCGTCCCGGTCTCCCAGGCTTTCAGGCGTCCCGGTCTCCAACAAACTGTTTGGGTGGCAGATTCAAAAGATTCAGTTTGCCTATTTTTGCACAGGGATTCAGATTCCCGAATCTCGAATCCCTGCCAAGGATTCAAGGATTCAAAGATTCAGTTGGCCCATCCCTAGTAGATTCCCCGTAAAATTTTCAGAGGATTATAGATTGCTCTGTGGAAAAGTATAGAGGAAGATTTTTTTTTAAAAGAAGAGTGAGTACACACACAACACTTGAGAAGGGCTGAGGAAAGTTGGAGTACCTAAACTTGGGAGGAAATGATGTGAGGAAGAAAATTAGTGGGTGAGGCTGGGGTGGTGGTAGAGAAAAGCTAGTTCTTAAGGATGTCCTTAGCTGCTTCTCCCACTAAGATCCAAGAACAGCAGCTCACCAGAGTTTTCTTTTTCTGTCTCACAGGTTCTTCCTGGACTATTCCTTGGCAACTTCATAGGTGAGTGAGCCACAGAAAGGCCTTTTGCTTTTATATGGATTTCATGGAATTCCGTGTTTTCTGTGGTTTGGAATTCTATGGATAGCTTAGTGCATTTTAACAATATATTTTTGTTTTTCAAACCTTCTATCATCATTGGGTAGGGACAGTGCCAACCACTTCTCTGTCATCACACTTTTTCAGCTGCTTTTATAATATCCTAGTTTCTTTCTCATCCTCCCATTTTCCACCTTTGCCCTCAGCTTACTTCAGTTGCTGCAAACTGAGTTCAAAGTGCAAAAGGAGTTTGAACTCAGTTAATTCAGCGGGGCAGAGAGGAGAGGAAGGGGCAGAATTTTGCCCTTCCCAATGGGCTCAGGCAAAAGCAAACTGCTGGAGCCCCTCCTACCTTCTGTGTTTTTCATCATTAATAACTTTTGCCATCTTAACCACACTCTGGTGTTGCTTGGCCACTCGTGGCCCTGTTTTCCTCTGCAAAATGTTGGGAGGTATGAAACAGTGGTGCATACATGTCACAGTTATAGCAGTTTGGTAATGCTGTAACTGTCCTGTTGTCACTCTATGGAATCTTGGGATTTATGGTTTAGTGAAATACTCAGGGCCTTTCTGCATTGCAATGTTGTAGTGCTATTATCCCACTTTCAACATCCTGTGTAATTCTGGGGTTTGTAGTCCACTGAGGCCAAAGAGCTCTCTGGCTGAGAATTCCAAATGCCACTCCCTAAACCACAAACCCTGGAATTCCATAGAATGTTGAAAGTAGAATAATAGCACTATAACACTGTAATGTGGAAAGGCCCTCAGAATTGTCTTAGAGAGAGTTCCAGGCTAGAGGTTTGCAATCTTTGGTTCTCTGGATATTTTAGATGTCAGATCCCAGAAGCCCAACCAAGCATGACTAAAGGTCAGAGATTCTGGGAACTGAAGTCCAAAACATCTGGAGGACCAAAAGAGAAGTGCTCTGGAGGACTGCTCTGGTCCCTTCCCCTGAACTATAATTCATAAGATACCCTGAGAAGAGGACATCAGGATTGAAACAGCTTAATTTGGGAAGTGTGATGCAGAGGAGTGGACTATCGTGATCTAGTAGAATATTCTAAGCACTTCACCAAACTATGAATACCAGGATTCTGCAGGACGGACTCATGACAGAGAAAGTGGTCTCAAACTGCTGCACTGGTGTAGGATGTTGGCTCAGTAGTACATTCGCAGTTTGCTAGCCTCAGCACTTGCAATGGAAAGAATGTGGTGCACATCATGGAGGGAGGGTTAAAAACAGCCTTGAGCTGTTGCCAGATGCTTCTGCTGTGTCTAAAATAAGACCTGGGCATTTGCCCATCTGGATTTCTAAGAAACCACTTGGGAATGTTGCCTTTGCATGCTCGTGTTTTGAACAGGTGGGTGCGAAAGCAGCCAGAAATGCAAGACATGTATCTTTGAACCTTTAGCAACTGGGGCAGAGGAGCTTTGGCTTCTGAGTGTGCTTAGCTGCTTAATAGTGCCTGTCAGTCACACGATTCCCATATATTAGGGAGGGGGAACTCAGTTTTTGGTGTGGGGAGTACAGGTCCTCCAGATAGCCCCCCCCCCCAGTGGGCCAGATGACATCAGGATCAAAGTCACAACCTTCATCCCACCAACTTCCTGGTCAAAATAATGGCCAGGAAAAATTAGGTCGGAGACAACCACGAAATCGTAAAGTTGGAAGGGATCATCACAAGGGCCATCTCGTCCTACCGTGGCTGTGCAGGAATCTCCATCACAAGGGGCCCTTCTCAGGTCTCAGGATTTGCCTCTTAAAATTCCAGTCACAGGACATCCTCATCTTGCACTGGGGACAGGAGAGGGGTGAGACCTGGGCGACGCTTATGCATGACGTCGTCTGTGTCACATCATTCTCTGCAGGTCATTGACAGGTACGGCTGCTGCTCTCTTGCACCTACCTGAGCTGCAGAGGGTTAGGAAGCATGATGGCCACGCTTCCAGGGCAGCCTGGGACAATGCCCGGCTGCGCTGCAGAAGGAAGAGGCATGGCCATTGCACTTCTTCCATTCCTGCGGGCAGCTGGTGCAGAGGGGAGAGCTCCTGTCGTGCTCCCCTCCTGGAAGAGGCTCTACCGGGATCCTCGCAGGAGGCTGCCAGGATCCAGTAACCCCCTGTGGAAAGGGCCTCCAAGGCCAGACCCTCTTCCCCAGTCCCCCGCAAGAGGAGGAATCTTAGGGTGAATGTGCTGCCACGGGGAAAGTTTGTGCATGTATGTCTTCCTATCTGTTGTACTTTTAAAAAATTTGAATGGTTGACTCTGAGCAACTGTGGTGGATATTTAATGTATTCTGCTTAATGACCCCTGAGACATCATTGGGGCCCACCCTTGTAATATTGTGAGAAGAGGCAGGTACCCTCCAACTGTCCCAGTTTGACTGGGACCATTTCTGCACTAAACTGTTATAGTGCTATTATTCCACTTTCAACGCCCTATGGGATCCTGGGGTTTTCCTCAGAGGCCCCTCCCTAAACTGCAAACCCCAGGATTCCATAGGATGTTGAAAGTAGAATAATAGTGCTATAACAGTCTAGTGCAGAAATGGCCTGGGACATCATAGTTACTCCTCTGTCATCCCGTGCACTTTTTCAGCTGCTTTTAAAAGGCCCCGTCTCTTTCTCCTCCCCTCCACTTTCCCTTTTGTCCAGAGCTTCAGCTACTACAAACTGAGTTCCAAGTGCAAAATGAGTTTGCACTCAACTTAGCAGCGTAAAGAGAAGAGGAGGGGGCAGAGCCTGGCCCTTCACTACAGACTCAAAAAAAGCAAATTCCTGCAGCCTCTCTTAGCTTGCCTTTTCTTTCCCACTAATCACTTTTGCAACCTTGATTACACTGTTGTTGCTTTGTCTAGTGAAGGGTGACCAAAATGGTGGAAGGCCTAGAAACCATGAAGCCCTCCAAGGAGCAGCTTAGGGACTTGATTATGTTTAGCCAAGAGAAGAGAAGGTTAAGAGGTGACATGATAGCCGTGTTTAAATATTTGAAGGGATGTCGGATGGAAGATGGAGCAAGCCTTTTTTTCTTGCTGCTCCAGAAACTAGGACAGTATGGAGCAATGGCTTCACACTTCAGGAAAAGAGATTCCACCTAAACCTTAGGAAAAACTTCCTGAGGGTAAGAGCAGTCTGCCAGTGGAATACACTGCTGCCTGGGAGTGTGGTGGAGTCTCCTTCTTTGGAGGTTTTAAACCAAGACTGGATGGCCACCTTTCAGGAGTGTTTGATTGACACAATCCTGCATGGCAGAATAGCCTTGGATTGGATAGACCTTGGTATCTCTCCCAACTCTGGGATTCTATGGCTCTGTGACTGGCCACGTGTTTCCCAGCTTTCATCTGCGAAGTGTTGGATGGCATGGGCATGTCCTGTGAGATTACCAGGGGGGCAACACTTGGTCTCAGGTCTGGCCATGAAATCTAAGGGCCTTGGTTGGTCCTGTATTTGGCAACTCCAGTCCCTAGCTGTTTAAGTCTTTAAATATCATCATTTTGAATTTGGTCCCAAGGCTTGTTGGCAGACTAGCAGGTGGCTCTAAGCCTCTGCCTGCCCCAGCTATGTAAGACACCTAGAAAATGCCTTACAGTTCTCTGTGGCAGCGCGTGTAGGGTTGCCAGGTCTGGACTATCCCAGCCTCTGGAATTTCAGCAGCAGAATTTAAGAGCTAGGGATGAGCCTTTGTGATCTCACAGGAGGCTGACATCACAAGAGTGATGTCACAAGGGGCAGCCCCAAACCATTTCCGCACGAGACTGTTACAGCACTAGGATTCCACTTTCCACATCCTTTGCAGTTTAGGGATGGGCTAGCTGGCCCCTCCCTAAACTGCAAGCCCCAGGATTCCATAGGATGTTGAAAGTGGAATCATAGTGCTATAACAGTCTTGTATGGAAATGGCCCCAGTGATGTTCCTAAGTAGGATACCTTAAAACTGCAAGTCAAAAATGCCAAGTCTAACAAATAAGGAAACAGACGCGCATGCACACACACTTTTAAAGACAATGCCCTTGCCCTGTGGTTCTTCTGCCACACTGTGAGGACCGCCAGAGGCGATGCAGCCAGTTCCCTATGACCTGGCAACTCTTAAGTACGTAAGAAATTCTCAGCCTGCAATCTGAAATGGCCCATTATAGGCCCCACGCCATCCCTCTGCAATCCTGGAGCAATCACATGCTTTGTTCTTTGTTGTTGTGTGCCATCAAGTTGTTTCCAATTTACAGCAACCCTACAGCGAGGCTATCATGGGATTTTCTTTGCAAGATTTGGTAAGGGGGGGTTGTGTCAAGGTCCAGGACATGGGCAGCAAGGCTTAGCAGATACGGGGCAGGAACAGGCACAGGGTCAAGAAGCCACAAGTCCCAAAAACAGAGGTGTACCTGGTGTCAGGAGGCAGGGCAGAGTCCTGGGGTCAGCAGGCGGCCAAGTCAGGACCACCAAAGCATCCAGAGATGCTACGGGCAGCGCAGAAGACCTTGTTGCTGTAGCAAAAACTGCAGAGTAAAGCCAGCCCTTATCTGGCTGTCCTGCATCTGAGCAGCCAGCTGTACCTGAGGTGCTGGGCAGGATTCTGCAAAGGACAAAGTCAAGGATAGGATCCTTGCAGACAGAATCCTACAAGGAGTTAGTCACGGGCCCGAACTCTTACAGTTTGCCATCGTCTTCCTCTGAAGATGAGAGAGTCTGCGCTTGTCCAAAGCCATTTCTGCACTAGCCCGCTATAGCGCGATGATTCCACTTTCAACATCCTCTGGAATCCTGGGGTTTGCAGTTTCGGGAGGGGCCGGAAACTGCAAACCCCAGGATTCCAGAGGATGTTGAAGGTGGAATCATCGCACTATAACAGGCTAGTGCGGAAATGGCCTAAGAGTTAAGAGCCAAAGGTGCTAAATAAAAAGGTGTTTATCTGCGAGAGTAAGATAACCGAAGACAACCAACTGAAAGAATTCCGCAAAAATTGGGAACAGCTACTGAGAAGGCTCTCTCCCATGTCCTCATCAAACTCACTGCAATAGTGACTAGACAGAGAGATAGCCTTCAAAGCAGGGGGAGAATCTCAGGGCGAGAGCACTGTCTTGGAAAAAAATGTGTGCATGTATATTCCAGTTTCTCAGACTTTTTAAAAATTGAACGATTTAGGGCCTTCCTGCACTACACTATTATAGTGCTATACCTCCACTTTTAACCTCCTGTGGAATTCTGGGATGTGTAGTTTACTGAGGCCAAAGAGCTCTCTGGCTGAGAATTCCAAAGACCCCTCCCTAAATTGTAAACCCCAGGATTCCACAGGATGTTGGAAATGGAATAATAGCACTATAACACTGTACGGCGGAAAGGATGTTTGATGTATCCTGTGGCACCCACCCTGGCAGACTTCAGTGTCTCAGCCGCCTCTTGATCTGCCCCCCAGGGCCTGGCCCACCAAGCAGAAGGAGAGAGGGGTGTGGGAGGAAATCAGGAAACCCCACCCTGTCAAGTTGATCCATGGCAGGGCTTTGTGCACAAGCTTGCACCCCCCTTTCTCTGCCCCCTCCCCACTGGGCCTGTGAGTGCACTTAGAAACCAAGCGCACACATTTCTGGCAGGGGGATTTGCACGTTCCCTTGCAATCAAAATGGCAAGGAGTGAGAGGCTTTTTGGTGTAACCCCCTCTGACAGTGGTGTGGTGACACTGCCTAGCTCTCAGCTGTTTTATTCTTTGGATATCATCATTTTGAATTCAGCGTATTGACAGCCTAGCAGTTGAATTTAAGTCTGTGCCCCAAGAAAATGCCACATTGACTCATGCTTTCAATGGGGCATTGTGCTCTATTATAAGCCACCTTGAATCCTGTGCTGGGAGAAAACTGGGATATAACTTAGCTAAGTAAATAAATAAATTGCCCTTCCTAGGAGGCTCAAGCGAAAGCAAACTACTGCAGCCTCTCCCAGCTTTTGTCTTCTCACTCACTGGCAATTTTTGCTTTCTTGACCACGTCCTGATGTTGCTTGGTCACACACGTCTCAGTTTTGATGTGTGAAATGTTGGAGGGTATGACTTTCAAAGACAATGCCTTCACCCTGAGATTTTTTCTTCTCTTGCCCTGAGGATGGAAGAAAAGGCCTGAAGGCTCATGCTCAGACCCTGGGGCCTCTAAGTGCATAGGAAATCCTCAGACTGCAAACTGAGATGGGCCACTGTAACTCTGTGCCATCCTTCCGCTGTGCCAGAGCTTTGGCAAGGTGGTCCATTTGCAATGTCTCTGCTCCATTCCCCTTGGTTGCTTTCTTTGAGCAAGAGCATCTGATGGTGGAGAAACAAAGCCAGGCCTGTGGGCAGCTGCATCATCTTGGGCGTATACCTTGTAGGGAGGAGGCTGGTGACCTTTGAGATGTCCTCTTGTGATGATGATGCAAGAGCAGCTCTCTCTGCAGTGGTTTCATTAAAAATGGATGAAGATCCTTTAGCAGGAGTGTGATGTCCTGGCAACACAGCTAATGCTCTGAATGATTCGGATGCTCATGGTCCCTTCCCACCTCCGGCACATCAGGATGTGGGTACTTCTGAGTGGGAGGCAGAGTGGACAAACAGACTGTGCAGCCTCCTGGGAAAGTTGGTGTATTGTGTTGGTCCTCTACCACCAGGCAGATGGGTTGTGTAGTCCATGTTAGCATGTTACCCTGTTTACTGGGGGTCCCGCGAGGGACTCCAAACGTGCTCAACTATTGGTGGGGAAAATTAGCTCAGAGCACAAGTTAGCACAACGAGAGGCAGGGCAACGCAGCACAATCTTTAAACCCAATGTCTACGGGGTCGGGCCAAGCCAAGAAGCACACCAAATATGAAATAGTAACAGTGATTTTATTAAATACAAGCAGACGGTGTATGTAACACACTCACACAAGTAACTATAGAAAATAAAGGTGGTAGCAGTACAGAGGAATTTTAAGAGGGATTGTTGAATTGGGTGATACTACACCTGTCCAAAGCCCGAGGTAGATCACGGTGGAGGTCCGTAGGTGCGCAGTCTCGGACTGAGACTGAGGGGAAAGCTCATCGGATAAAGCGGCAGCAAGGCAGGATGGAAGTTCAGAACGATCCGAGGAAGGTCTCAGAACTAGGGGTTTTTATAGGGAAAATATGACCGTAGGCTAGTCTGTACTTGGGAGAGAACGATGAGGTTTGGGCACGAGACAATGTCTCTGAAAGGTCAGAATTTAGCGTGATTGAGTTAGTTCCGAATTGACAATGGAATGGCCAGTATGCAGATGCAGCACGCTTTGCCAATGAAACGTAGCTCGTCAAGTTGCCTGCTCGGGGCAGGGAGCTCTTTGTATTAGCGTGCATCCTTAGTGAGGTGTTTGTCTGGGAAGGTCTCCTAAAGCGACGATCCGGCTGAGTCTGGCCTGCCTGGGTGGAGAAAGGAATGTTCAGCAATCAATGGCCATGCCTAGTTCTGTGCTTGTCCGGGGGCTTCGCAAACACTTGGCCGAGGGTGGCATAATGGGGCCGAATTGTGATATCAAAAATGACATCTAATATCTTCCAAAGTCGGGCTAGCAAACGGTGATAACAAGCACAACGACCAATCACTAACAGGTTTCCAGTGGTACAGAAAATGTTGATTTGTACTTATAGAACTATAGAGTTGAAAGAGACCCCAAGGGCCATCCAGTCCAACAGTGCCTACCAACATCACTAAGCTGGAACATGTCCAAAGGAGGGTGAGCAAAATGGTCAGAGGCCCAGAAACCATGAAACCCTATGAGGAGCCGCTGAGGGAGCTATGTGTGTTTAGCCTGGAGGAGATAAGGCTAAGAGTCAGCATGACAGCCATGTTTAAATATTTGAAAGGATGTCATATGGAAGATGGAGCAAGCCTGTTTTCTCCTGCTCCAAAGACTAGGACATGGGGCACTGACTTCCAAGTACAGAAAAAGAGATTGCACCTAAACATTAGGAAGGACTTCCTGAGGGTAGAGCAGTTTGACAGTGGAATATGCTGCTGCCTGGGAGCATGGAGTCTCCTTCTTTGGAAGTTTTTAAACAGAAGCTGGATGGCCATCTGTCAGGAGCATCTTGATGTTGTATGGCAGAATGTAGTTGGACTGGGTGGCCCTTTAAAACAAGAAAGAAAGAAGCAAAGAAAGAAGGGTGGAGGAGAGAAGAGTATTGTTCTAATATGCCTTAGATTTTACAAACAAATACCTCCAGGGAGGTGGGAATAAAATATTAGAAGTAGTGCCAGGAATTGCCAAAAATATTCCAGGCCAATGAAAACAATTGTTTGGATGTTCAAGCAGCCAGTTTGCCACATCTGGAGCAGCTGATTATGGTCATTTCTGCACTAACTTCTTATAATGCTATTATTCCACTTTCAACATCCTATGGAATCCTGGGGTTTGCAGTTTAGGGAGGGGCCTCAAAGGCCATCCTCAAAGACCCCTCCCTAAACTGCAAATCCCAGGATTCCATAGGATGCTGAAAGTGGAATAATAGCGCTATAACAAGCTAGTGCAGAAATGTGCTAGCTGGCATGGCCGCTATTGTTATGTGCTGTGCGTGCCTGCATGTTTTCACCCTGTGCTGCTTCTACATGTTCTGATTTGTCAGCAACCCACAGATGTCCGTATAGAATGAACAAGGGTGCCTGAAATAACCCCACTTCTCTTCCTCCTCCTCCTTTTTCTTTCAGATGCCAAGGACTTTGACCAGCTGAGCCGCCACAATATCACCCACATAATTTCTATTCATGAATCGCCACAGCCCTATATTCCGGTAAGGGGCCCAGGGGTCAACGTGAAACAATGGCTGTGGGCGAGGGCAGCTTTTTGGCAGCCTCAAGAACAGCAGAGAAAGAGAGATCTGGTCTGTTGGGCTTGGTCTACCAGAAAGCTCTCCTTCACCAGCTTTGCAGAAATGATTCAGAATTTGCGTAGGAAAGGTTTGGGGTGGGGAAATATTTTGAGAAACAAATAATTAGTGAATGCAGTTCCACAACGTGGGACTTTCACTGCGGGAAGGGACAACTGTGGGGGGCACAGTTCCCCCCAGCCCAGCAATAGGCAACTCCCCCTCCACAACAAGCCCAAATACCTTTTTCCTCTTCATTCCCTCTTAAAATGGTGGCAGGGAGTAATGTTGCATTACTTCCTATTGCCTTTTTAAGATAATGGAGGTTTTTAGGGAAAGCATGGGGTTCTGGGGTACTGGTGGAGGGATGGGGGCATTTGGGTGTGTTTTCACATATTT
Organism: Iguana delicatissima; assembly: GCA_948472985.1. NCBI lineage: Eukaryota > Metazoa > Chordata > Lepidosauria > Squamata > Iguanidae > Iguana > Iguana delicatissima. The sequence continues at coordinate 284,510 of CAOKZL010000115.1, forward strand.
GGGGAACCTTTTGCATGGTGTAAGGACAAAAATTGCCTAAAAAATCACACTGAGATTTGCTTTTAAAAAATTGCAGGTTTGGGGGACATCGGGGACAATTGGGGGCTTCGGTGGCCACCAAAGTAGAGCCCAAGTGCCACGTGCAGCCCACAGGCCACAGGTTGCCCATCACCTGTTTATAGATTTATTTTGCCTGTCAAGTGTCTAGGATTTCACACATTAGAAGAGAACAGGCCCCTGCCCCAATGGGCTTACTAACTAAACTTCAATGCAGGGGAAACAGCAGAGGAAGACAGAGGCCATTTCCGTACTAGACTGTATAGCGCTCTATTCCACTTGCAACATCCTATGGGATCCTGGGGTTTGCAGTTTCGGGAGGGGCCAGGCGGCCCCTCCCAAAACTGCAAACCGCAGGATTCCATAGGATGTTGCAAGTGGAATAAGAGCGCTATAACAGTCTAGTACGGAAATGGCCAGAGTCTCAGAGGCAGAGCTAAATAGAGAAGCAAAATGAGACAATTTTAGGTTGCATGCACCTAGGGAATAATTCCAGCTGGGCATGGGAACTAGCGTTCTGTGCCAACTCTCTCCTGAAAAGCTCAGGTTTTGAAGTGGAGTTTGAAGTTTGTAAGAGAGTCAACGTGGTGTAATGATTTGAGCATTGGATTTTGCCTCTAGAGACAAGGGTTCAGGTCCCGGTTCAGCCATGGAAAGTTCTATTCTCTCCGACTCAGAAAAAGGCAATGGCAAACCCCCTCTGAACAAATCTTGCCAAGAAAACCTGTGATAGGGTTGCCTTAGGGTCACCGTAAGTTGGAAACCACAAAATAAGACAGGTAGCATGGGTCACTTGCAGAGGATTCTGAGCACCCTTGCCAAATGCATAAAATTCCTACAGGTCCTTTGAGAAGCTGGGAAGAATCAAATCTTTTACAAGCGCCTCAAGGATGGTCACCTTAGGAGGACCTGGAATCACCCCCAGTGCCCAAGCCTTCAGCAGCTCAAACCTGTACAGTTTCTGGGGCTGTGGGGCTGTGGAAAGTTATATCTCAGTCAGAGCTTGGGAAAAATAATCATTATAGATACCAGGATCCCCCAATCCGGGATGGCCCATGGGTTATATCGTTGGGAAATTCTGGCCATTGGTTGTCTCAAAAAAGAAATATTTCCAGGCTCAGATCTCTGCTGTCCCTTTGCTTTCCCAGAAAATGAATGAATAAAGAGATATTTTATTTTGGTGGTGTTGTTTTTTTCCTCCAGGGAATCACTTATTTCCGCATTGTACTTCCGGACACACCAGAGGCAAACATGTAAGTGATGATCGCAGTAAAAGTAGAGGTGGGGAAATAATTTGACAAACAATCAGTGAATAAATTAAAACTTAATCATAGAATATTAGAGTTGGAAGAGACCACAAAAGCCATCTAGTCCAATCCCCTACTATACAGGAATGCACAACAAAAGCACTCAGAATGTTGATATACAACTCAAGGCTATTTTTGGTCCCTGGGCACAGGTGGTCAGGAGTGCTTTTTTATAAGCCATCTTATCCTAGAAAAGAAGGCTCTAGCATCCATCATCCATGTCTTTGGTACTTCCTAGCTGGATGGCTTGCAATGCTTCCCCATAAATCTCCCTTTAAAAAATAATTCTGAAAGTACTGGTGCTCCAAAATATTCCTGCCTGTGTATTAATTGGCGGATGACTGGAGCACATAACAACCATCTTGGTTTGACTATACCGGCTACTCATTTGCTTCTGGACTCTATTTAGAAAGTCAGCATAAATTTCAAAAACCCATTGCAATTTATTGCCCAGTTGCAGCCCAACGATTTCCCTTTAACTGCTGTAGTGACATAGGCCATTTTCACACGGTGGTAAAAGCCTGCGGTCCGACAACCGGAGACGGAGGTCGTTCACATCGCGAGATGAGCTAGCACGGTTGCAAACGGTGAGGCGCCACACCTCCAACCGCTCTAGCCCAGCCGCAGGGGTGGCGCTGCGAGTTTTTTAAAAACCACCTTCGCAGGTGGTTTTTATCAAACTCGCCTGCACTAATCTGTGGCAGCTCCCGGTGAGAATCTGCAGAGACGCAGTAGTGCGTCTCTGCAGATCTGCCCGGGGACGGGCTTCCGGCTGGTGCGCTGCCCTGATTGGCGGAGTGCTGCCGGAAGCTGCCGGCCGCCATTTTGGGCGCCGCAGAGCACCGCCGAGTGCTGCTGAGCGCCGCCGAAATTCGGCGGCGTGTGAAGCGGTGGAACCGCGTTCCCCGCAGGGACAGAGCACAGACGGAGCAAAACGCTAGCAGGTAAGCTCCGCCGCTGCGTGTGCTGCCCCGTTTCGACCCCCCCACGTGAGAAAAGGGCCATACCGTTTCTGCACTACAGTGTTAAAGTGCTGCTATTTCACTATCAACCTCCTATGGAATTCTGGGGTTTGTAGTTTAAGGAAGGGCACTTCGAATTCTCAGACAAAGAGCTCTTTGGTCTCAGTAAACTACAAACCCCAGAATTCCACAGGGTGTTAAAAGTGGAATAGAAGCAGTTTAACACTGTAATGTGGAAATGGCCATACTATGGAAACCTGGTATTTGTAGTTTTATTAGGTATTTAAAATTCTCTAGTACATCACCAAACTACGAATTTCAGGAATTTCGGGGATGGGGTAGTTAGAGTGAAATTGTAGTGCTGTAATTGTGCAGTGTTGTTGTGCCTCCCTCTGGGATAGCAGCACTACAAGAGTCTTTGGGAAGGGGCTCGGCCCACCTGCAGCAACCGTGGTGCAGCTTCAGCCATTCTCACGGAATCATCAGCCTGCCTGGATAAGACAGGCAACAAATACTTGTCAGCCACTGGAAGCAACTCAGCAACTCACCCACTCTATGGAAAAGACACTCAAGCCAGCTCAGAGTCTCTGCCCTGCTTTCTGGATACTTGGAACTGGATCCTGACCATGCTTGTGTGAGTCCTGCCTGACCAAGAGTTCTGCCTGTCTTGGGCCATTTCCGCACTGGACTGTTATAGCGCTATTGTTCCACTTGCAACATCCTATGGAATCCTTGGGGTTTGCAGTTTCGGAATGGGCCAGCCGGCTTCCATGTGGCTTCTCTCCTCCCTCAGTGAATTATGGCAAATGCCGGCCGGCCCCTCCCGAAACTGCAAACCCCAGGACTCCATAGGATGTCGAAAGTGAAATAACAGCGCTATAACAGTCTCGTGCGGTAATGGCCATGATCCTACCCTCTGGGGCAGCAGAGAAAAGGCCTGCCCCGTCCTTTCTGTGCTGGCCATTGAGGTAGCTAAAGAGTGAGGTCATGTCACCACCGAAGTCTTTGCTCCCCCAGGTTGGCCATGCTCAGCTCCTTCAATCTCTCCTCATATGTTTTGTTCTCCATCCCTCTTACCATCCTTGTTACTCTTCTCTGAACCTGCTCCAACTTGTCTATAGCTTTCTTAAAATTAGGAGCCCAGATACGGAAGAGACGGCAACAAAAAGAAAGAGAAGAATGACCATATTTTTGTTCCTCCATGTTCTGAAGGTTCCATCAGAGGCAGAAATGCAGGGCTCTGCTTCTACCTTCATCGCTGCCTCTGAATCCAGGGTGGGAACCACCCAACCTTCCAGATGTTCTCAGACTGCAACTCCTAGCAAAGTCAGTGGCAGGGATACAGGGAGTTGCAGTTCAACACTACCTGGACAACCACATGGATCTACATTCAGGATGAGGGGATGCTCTGCATTTCTGTGATTTATTATTTTTTTTGGCCTGTCAGGCAGGAATAAAAAAAGGGCAACTCTGGACTGACAAGTGCCACCCTAGTGGGATTTCTTTCCCGTTCTCAGTCCCAGGATTTCGCAACTGCAATGAAATCATATCAGATTTGCATCATATATGCTGTCAGTGTGGATTTTTAAATGTATAACTACAAGGGGAAGGACAAGAGAGGAAGTACATAGGATGTGAATGTTGTCTAGGCACATTCAGGAGTATAACCTAACCATATTTCCAAATAAAAATACATATAAAATTCCCAAATAGAAAATAAATGTTTGTGTGTAGCTAAGGGCCTGTCCACACTACAGAAATATAGCACTAGCATCCCTCTTTAACTACCATGGCTGTATCCTGTGGAATCCTGGGATGTGGAGTTTGCTGAGGCCAAAGAGCTCTCTGGCTAACAATTCTATGTGCCCCTCCCTAAACTACAAGTCCCAGGATTCTGTAGGAAGTTGTTGTGTCAGACAGAGTGGATTCGTGGTGCTATAATTGTCTAGTATAAAAGGGATATAAAGCAGTAGGATTTTCTGATCATTGAACAATTGTCATTGGTTGCTGCTGACTTTGACTTAAGGTGAACCTATGAATGCAAGACCTTCAGGTCACCCTGTTATCAGCAGCCCTGCTCACGTCTTGGAAACTCAGGGCAGCATGGCTTCCTTGACTGAGTCTATCCATCTCTAATATCATCTTCCTCTTTTCCTGCTGCCTTCCACTTTGCTGGAGAAGAGAAGTTTAAGAGATGATATGACAGCTATGTTTAAATATTTGAAAGGATGTCATATGAAGGATGGAGCAAGCCTGTTTTCTGCTGCTCCAGAGACTAGGACAAGGAGCAATGGCTTCAGATTTCAGGAAAAGAGATTCCACCTAAATATTAGAGGGAACCTGATGGTAAGAGCAGTTGGACAGCGGAATATGCTGCCTGGGGGTGTGGTGGAGTCTCCTTCTTTGGAGATTTTTAAAAGAGAGGCTGGATGGCCACGTGCCAAAGGGAGTGCTTGGATTGTGTCTTCCTGCATGGCAGAAGGGGCTTGGACTGGATGGTGATTCTAGAACTGCTTTAGCAAGGAGGTTATATGCTCCCTATAACTTACCCTAGCTAGCAACCTTGCTGTAAAATAATTGAGCAACTTCACATCTTGGAGCAATGGCTAAAAGAGAGAGAGAGAGAGGAAGATAGCAACAAGCATTGTTCCAAGGCTATCCAGTGCTGCCTTTTTTCCTTATTATTCCTCATAACCTCATACATGTGTGGCCCTTGCAGAAGTAAAAACTGCAGATGAAAGAACAAGCACAGCCTAGTAAAACTCAGCCAAACGCCCAGGCCTCAGTAAACAAGGTGGTTTGCATAATCCACCTGCTGGGAGCAGGGCATTTCCACAGTATCGTTTTACTTCAGTTTAGCAACTTAAGTTTTGGTTCCAGTCCACGTGAAGGCAAGCAGAAACAGGTCGGGGAGTTTGTTTCTGTTTTCAGGAGAGCGTATGCCAAGTTCCTCTGAAACCTGGTCCAACTCTCGATGGGAATTCACAGACACAGCCGAGTTAGTCTGGATCCGTATGCAAAGGGCTCTTTATGCTACCCACTTCTTTCTCTCGGTTATGCCATTTCCGCACTGGGCTGTTATAGCGGTATGATTCCACTTGCAACATCCTATGGAATCCTGGGGTTTGCAGTTTCGGGAGGGGCCGCCTGGCCCCTCCCGAAACTGCAAACCCCAGGATTCCATAGGATGTTGCAAGTGGAATCATACCGCTATAACAGGCTGGTGCGGAAATGGCCTTAGTCTCAAAGGTGCTACACGATCTTGATGGGAATATTCAAGTTTTTCAGACTGGCATCTGTGAGCTGGTCCAGAAAGGAAAAAAAAGTCCCTGGAAGTATTGTAACTTTCCAGTTCCTTTTGTTTTGATTTCACGCGCATATTCATGATTTTAACGTTTGTATTAGCAGCTTTTTAAACTGCCTTATGAGGGATAGTTTGAGGTCTTGGGTTTAGAAGCAGGAGAGGTTTGTGGCAGCGAGAGCCTTCAACGTTAGTGGCATGGCAAATATGCTCTGGGTTTTAGGGTGAAGTTTAATGGAGTGATCAAGGTGCTGAATCCTACCCCCAAATAGTTACAGAACCTTGCATGACACCTTTAGACTTCGACCTAAAACCCAGAGCAAATTCACTGCTCCGCTGACATGGAAGCCACCAGCTGCCACTCGGAAGGGGTGGATATCTCGAGGCATCGCAATGCGAGCCATTTTCTCCAATAATCCGATGGGGCTGAAGTGGGTGACCTGCCTACTCTTGGCTGTCAATAGCATCCTGACTGTGTCTTGACTTTGCTTTGCTTCTTCCCCTCCAGCAAGAAGCACTTTAAGAAATGCATCCATTTTATTCACTCATGTCGCCTGCATGGAGGAAACTGCCTCGTCCATTGGTATGTCTTCTTCCGCAGGGGGAAGCGGCCAGCCCAGGAGTAGGGGTGTGGTTGGCCAGATGGGAAGGACAAGTGACCCTAGAGAGCCGCTAGACTCCTTTGTTCATGTAGTTTAGCTGTGATGTACAGGCTAGCTCCGTGTTCAGAGAATAGGCTTAGAGGTTTCAAAAGCTTTATTCAGAACATTGAAGAAACAACAGCACACCTTGGCAAGAGCCATGACTAATCAGTCGTTGGATTTTATATAGCCAGTACATTGCAAAATTACCGCATGCTGTCATCCCATTTGTTAACAATTCAAAATGACACTTTTCCCGGACTCACTTTCCGCTCCTCCCGTGTTCTCACTCAGCCTGTCAGCAGCATGACCTTGCAGCCATGTCTGTTCTTTCTTATCACAAATTGTTACCCAAATATTCCCAGCTTCCCATCCGTCACCTCATCCGATCCTTCTCCCCTACACAGCAAAGTACCTAAGCACTAAAGTATGATTATAAGCATGGCAAGGAGAGCACAACCAACTTGACATTAGCCCTGTGCAGATCAGCCTTCCCCAATCTGGGATCTTCTAGGTGAGTCGGACTACAACTCCCATCATCCCCATCACCTCATTTCATCCACACACCCACACATCCAACCCAGGTGAAGTTGACAGAGTCAGTGATCCAGAATCCTCAGAGTGACACTTGGATCCCAGGTCTTCTCTAATCCAGCTCAACCAGTGCCTTCCAGATTGTCAGACTACAGCACCCATGATTCTGCAAGCAGTTCCAGGATCATGAGAGTTGTAGTCCAATAGCTCTGGAAGACACTCAGCTGGAGGAGGCTGCATTCTAACCATTCTATCACAGTGACTTGATATTTGGGAGTTCTTTCTGTTATGTGGTTTTCAAAACTTTGCGTTAGCCTTGGAATCTGAGCTCCTGAACATGTGCAGACTATGTTTTGGCCAGGTCAAGCTATCCAGGTCAGTCCCCTTTCATCTCAAGCGAGGGCCCCATTCATAAGGATGGTCTTTTCCTGAGGTCGCGTTGAGCAGGAAAACTTTCCTCCTTAGAAACTTTGCTCCTGTTCCACATGATTACTCCCTCTCCAGGGATAACCAGGGCTGTTTATCTGTTGTTTGTGGGAATGCAGGCAGACAAAGGGAGGGTCAGGTCTGGAGGGAGGCCCAGGGAAGGAAGGCAGGAGGGGGCTTTGAGCTAGAGTTGAGGGGAGGCAGGGGGTGGGCAAAATCCCCAGAACGCTGGAGGGCCTTCTGGGACTCCGGACAGCATGTGAAAACAAGCACTGACTCACAGAATCACCGATCTGGAAGGGACCACGGAAGCCAGCTAGTTCCACCCCCTGCTGTGCAGGAACCCACAGCCACAGCACCTATGAGAGCTGGGCATCTGCTCTTTGCGTTAAAGCAGTGGTTCTCAACCTGTGGGTCCCCAGATGTTCGTGGACTTCAGCTCCCAGAAGCCCCAGCCACTATGGTCAATGCTCAGGGCTTCTGGGAGCTGAAGTCCATGAACGTCTGGGGACCCACAGGTTGAGAACCACTGCTTTAAAGCCTCCAGTGAAGGAGTGTTCACCACCTTCTGAGGGGGCGGCGTCCCATTGTTGCACAGCTCTTACCATTAGGAAGTTCATCCTAATGTTGCGTCTGGAGCCATTTCCGCACTAGACTGCTATAGTGCTATTATTCCACTTTCAACATCCTATGGAATCCTGGGGTTTGCAGTTTAGGGAGGGGCCAGCCGGCCCCTCCCTAAACTGCAAACCCCAGGATTCCATAGGATGTCGAAAGTGGAATAATAGCACTATAATAGTCTAGTGCGGAAATGGTCTGAATCTCTTCCCACAATTTGAATCCGTTGCTTTGAGTCTTACCCCCTGGAGCGGTAGAAAAACAAGCTCACCCTCTCATCTGCATGACAACCGTTAAGGACTACATTCCATTACAGTACAAAATAAAATTTGAAATCTCTTAATGGCCCAGAGAGAGGCTATAATGTCTGTTGCTTAATCTCAGCAAATCCCAGTCTTCTAGAAGCCCTAGCAATAATTGATATGATTCAGACGAGGCAAAGTGCAACAGTATCATTTTTAAAATAAATATATTGGCTGAAATCCTATCCTTAGCCTTGACTAGCGTAGACCCATTTGGATCAGTTGGACTTACTGATGTGTTGACTCACCATTTAACTGCGTCTACTCTAGTTCAGACTAAGATTCCAGTGACTGATCATCCCAGTCTAGTAAATATTGTTCATTTATTTTCAGTCTTTCCCACCCTAAGTTAAAGCTAAGACTGGGGAATTACAATGGTGTTAAGTCAGAGTTGCACCATTGCAACTTGCATTTTTGGTTGTTGTGGAGGTTGGAATTGTGTTCTGGCCACACAATGGAAAATATTCCCCCGCCAACCCACCTTGGAAGCAGAACTGCTCTCTCCCTGCTTTGCCAAATGGCCATTTTCATATTGCCAGAGTGAAAGGATTAGTGGAGATGTGTCCAGCTATTTAGAATCATAGAAGCATAGAATCATATTGCTGGAAGAGACCACTGGGGCCATCCAGTCCAACCCCCTGCCATGCAGGAACAAACACTCAAAGTAACCCCTAAGAAATGGCCATCCGGCCTCTGCTTAAAAACCTCCAAAGAAGGAGACCCCACCACACTCCACTGAGGCAGCAGCAGATTCCACTGCTGGACAGCCCTGACCATCAGAAAGTTCCTCTTGAGGTTCAGATGGAATCTCCTTTCCTGCAGCTTGAATCCATTGCTCCTTGTCCTAATCTCTGGAGCAGTGGAAAACAGGCTTGCCCCATCCTCCATATGGCATCCCTTCAAGTATTTAAACATGGCTCTCACGTCCCCTCTGAACCTTCTCTTCTGCAGACTAAACATCCCCAGCTCCCTCAGCCACTCCTCATAGGGCTTCATGGCTTCCAGACCCTCCACCATTTTGGTCGCCCTCCTCTGGACACGTTCCAGCTTGTCGACATCCTTCTTGAATTGAGGTGCCCAGAACTGGACACAGTGTTCCAGATGAAGTCTGACCAAAGCAAAATAGAGTGGTACTATTACTTTCCTCGATCTGGACGCCATACTCTTCAGCGAGGTGTCTTCAGCCAGGCATGCCCAGCTCCTCCCTTCGCGAGGCCAATGATGCGTCCTGCCCTGGGGATCTAGAGCCACCTCTCAGCAGCCCAACAACTGTCGTCTCCTCATTCCCCCTGCAGCCTTGCCGGGATCTCCCGCAGCACCACCATTGTCCTTGCGTACATCATGACGGTGACGCAGGCGAGTTGGCGCGAGGCGCTGGAAGCTGTCAAGGCGGTACGGCCCGTCGCCAATCCCAACCCAGGTTTCCGTCAGCAGCTGGAGGAGTATGAGGGAAGCCGGTCTGAACAGAAGGTGAGAGCAAGACGTTTTGGGTGTCGATATGCATGCATCTCAGTTTGCCCTAAATTTTGAGCAGGGGCAGAGCAGGGAGGCAGAAGCGAGCTGGGCGCTCAGACTAGACTCTGTTTTGTTCTGAAGCAATGCTGGGTTGGACTAAAGCCGGACTAAAATCAGGGTGGGCACAGTGTCGTGATGAGAAGACTGTTTGAAATTGTTGGTTAAAAAATGTGTTTCTTAAGTGTCAATAAACTGGGGAGAAAAATCCTGGACTGATGAGAATCTTCACAGAGTCAGACTTATTCAGTGCAAAATACACACATCATTTTGTGTTGAAAATGGCATTTTCTGGACAGAAGATAATACTCCTGCATAAAAATATTGCTTTCTGCATCATGTTTTGGCCTTTTGGCTAAGATCAAATGTGTGCATATTGGTTTTCTTGGGCAGAAAATGCTGTAATTGGGGAGTAATTCTGTGCAAAAATTTGCTTTTTGTGGGTCTGCACAGAAAACAGCATTTTCTATGTAGAAAATGATATTTTTCATGGAAAATACTGTACTATTTTGGGTACATGAAATAGTGTTTGTTGTGCAGAAAATGCTCCAGTTGTGGACTTCTATGGTACAACACTGATATGTGGTTGTTTTGAGCAAAAAAAACAAAAAAACAAAACAACCCACAATATTTTCTGCGTGGAAAATAATACTTCTGCACAGAAAACAATATTTTTGCATAGAAAACACTGTATCTTTTTTCAGCACAGAAAATACTTTCTTCTGTGTAGAAAATGCTGTTTTTCTGAACAAAACAACCATGTGCAAATTTTGCACACAAAAAAATTCCTAAACTGTGGATAGAATTTGCAGTTGTTGATCATTTGCTCCCAGAGACAAGAAAATTGTGAAAATTAATCATTGCTTCTTTCAAGAAGACAATAGTGGAAGAACACATCCTTAGCCCAGTGCAACCCTACAGCCACATCTACCCCTCAAACCCACCCAACTCCATGGACTTCCCTTGTTCTGGCCATAAAAAAAGAAAAGATGAACTGCCTCTCCAGCTGGGATGTAAATCTATGGCCATTTCCACACTACACTGTTTATAATGCTATTATTCTCCTTTCAACAACCTGTGGTATCCTGGGATTTGTAGTTTCCTGGGGTCAAAGAGCTCTCTGGATGAGAATTCTAAATGCCCCTCCCTAAACTGCAAACTCCAGGATTCCATAGGAGGTTGAAAGTGGAATAATAGCACTAGAACAGTGAAGTGTGGAAAGGGCATTTGACTATTCTTTGTGTGCAGAGGTGAATAGCTTCTGCACTTTTCTTCCCACTGTGGGAGAAAACAGATGCTTCTGTGGGAGTTTTGCCCATTAGTGGCATATCCAGAGACCAAACTGAAGGGATGCCATGTAGAGGAGGGAGAGGGCTTGTTTTCTGCTGCTCCAGAGACCAGGACAAGGAGCAACGGATTCAAGCTGCAGGAAAGGAGATTCCACCTGAACCTCAGGAAGAACTTCCTGGTGGTCAGGGCTGTCCAGCAGTGGAATCTCCTGCCTCCATGGAGTGTGGTGGAGTCTCCTCCTTCTTTGGAGGTTTTTAAGCGGAGGCTGGATGGCCATCTCTTGGGAGTGCTTTGATGGGGGTTCCTGCATGGCCGAAGGGGGTTGGACTGGATGGCCCCTGGGGTCTCTTCCAACTCTACATTTCTATGATTCTATGATTCTATGAAATCACAGCCCTTCAGCACACAAAACACATTCTCCTCCCAGCTGAGTGACACTCCGTCCCACTAAATGCACAAGGGCAGCATAATTTTGTTTGGAGGCCGAGGGAAAACGAAACCTTCTGAGCTGAAGGTGAAAGTAGGATGAGAGTTACTCCTACTCAGCTTCTTTCTGTCTCGTGTGTGGAGACTTTAAAAAACAAGACTGAAGACAGTAAATATAGACCACTTCTTCAATACATGGTAACAGCTGTGAGAACGCTGTTTGCCCAAATTTGGAGACGGACAGAAGCACCAACCATGAAAGAGAGAGCTATTAAAGTTGCAGATCCTGCTCAAGTTGTGAAATTGATGCAGAATTTGAAAGACACAACAATTGAAGATTTTTTTTTGAAAGATTGGAAACCGTTCATGAATTTTTTGAGCAATAAGAAATCTAATGATGTAATAATCTGTGGTTATGATTATTAGTAATTCTAGTAAATTGAAAGTACATAGATCTGTAATGGTAGAGTAAGACATGAGATATTAATTGATTTTTCCCTTTCATTACAGTTTGGGGGGGTCAGAGGTTTTTTTTGTATGTTTTATTTAGTGTAGTTAGGATGCATTTAGGGTAACGGACTAGTCTCTTAGTAATGGGTTTTGGTATAATGCCATCATCTTAGTTTCATAGAATCATAGAATCCTAGAGCTGGAAGAGACCCCAGGGGCCATCGAGTCCAACCCCCTTCTGCCATGCAGGAACACCCATCAAAGCATTCCCGACAGATGGCCCTCCAGCCTCTGCTTAAAAACCTCCAAAGAAGAAGGAGGACTCCACCACACTCCATGGAGGCAGCAGCAGATTCCACTGCCGGACAGCTCTGACCGTCAGGAAGTTCTTCCTGAGGTTCAAGTGGAATCTCCTTTCCTGCAGCTTGAATCCGTTGCTCCTTGTCCTGGTCTCTGGAGTGGTAGAGAACAAGCCTGCTCCCTCCTCAACATGGCATCCCTTCCAATATTTAAACACGGCTAGTTTAGTTTGATTTAGCTTAGTTCGGTTTTACGATCCTCCCTCCATATCCACAGGTTTGACCTTCACCATCTCGAAGGCGCCTGCTTGCCTCTCCCCGATTGTCCCTTGTCCCATCCTCCTGCCTTTTGCCTGGGGACACGTGTCTTCCTTCCACAGACCTGCGCAAAAGGCAAGCAAGTGGCAGGGGGCAGCCCCACGCACGTGCCTTCTCCAGCCATGTTGCTGCCCCTTCCCCTTTGCTTGCCTAACATCTGGGTGCCTGAAAGGCAATGCACCCAGGCAGAGCACAAGTGAATGTGGCGGGGGGAGCATGCATGTACGCATTCTCCGGGCACATGGCTGCCTCCTCCCTTTTGCTTGCCTATTGCCCGTGTGCATGGAAGGTCGGCAGCATGCCAGAGCGAAATGCAAGCGAACGGTGGAGGATACCTGGAAGGCAGTGGGAAGGAAAGTGTTCACTTGGGCAGGGAGGGAGTTATGTATAGTTTTTTTTTACTTTTGTGAGGGTTCTGCACCCAGAACCCTTGCAAAAGTCGAGGGGCCACTGTAATTATACATGCGTATTGTTTATGTATCGTTTGTTCTTTTTTCTTTTTTCCCCCTTGACTCAGTTTGTTTCATGCGTTTTCTAAAATTAATAAATATTAAATCCTTTTTAAAAAATAGAAAAGTAAGGCTGAACATGGACACTTGCCCACTTGTTCACGCGGGTTCTCATGGTAAAGTTTTATATTACAAAAGAAGAGAAGAGGGGAAGCTGAAAGCCTTGTTAATGCCACCGTATTTTCATCTTCCATCTTCATACCCTCCCGCTGCAAATTTGTTTAGAATAAAATATAAGAATGCTTTCATTTATTTATTTAAATATTTATATCCTGTCTGATATTTAAAGTTTTCAGGCCAGGGTGCTAGGAAAATTGATTTAAACCAACCAAAACAATTTAAAACAGTAAAAATAATTTCAACATAACAAAAGTGTATTAAACAATGTTAAAACTTAAACACAGGTTTTAGAAGGTCAAAATAGTTTAAAACTATATGCACGGACTTTCTGGCTTTAATAAACAGCCGTTGGAACCAAATCCCAGCGGATATCAAGAGCCCCCTCACTGTACAGCGTAACTCCATGAGCCTGAAGTTCTCGGCCAGGATACGTAAAACGTTTTGAAACCTAAAAGAGAGTTACATATCCTAAGCAGACCCAAAATATTGCTTAGTCCTCTCATTCTCCTTTCACCAGATGTGTAGTCCTGTTGACAGTCTTGAGGGCTAGGAACTTGATGGTGTTTTTTAAAAGCACAATTTTAAGTTTACATTATATAATTGTAGCCAGTCTGCAAGAATTGCTAGGAGGGGGCCTTTGGCCTGCATTTCACGGGACCGTTAATAATCGTCCCTGATGTCGTTTCCAGATCCGCCGGCGACTAGAGCGCAAGTATGGAGCAAACCCCTTTAACGACGAGGAGGAGATCAGGGCCCTGCTCACAACTGGGAAAAGGCGGGAGACCTTCAAGGATGAGGAGACGCCGCCAGCCCTGATGCCCAAGAGCAGGGGCACGAAGCGTACGGATCCTTTCCTGTTGCGCGTGAAAGAGACCTTCTCCTGCCTCCCTGGGTGTCTGAAATGAGACCTCCCGAGATGCTCTAAGTGAGCACAGAGGCTGATCAAATCAGACTGGCCAAGACCACCACCTGGCAAAAAGATGCTCCAGCCCCCGGCACTCGGAGACGGGGAAAATATATGACAGAGGACGCGCTGCAGAGCTGAGAACGAGGAACACTCATGGGCGGCAATGCCCAGCTGGCTTTGCCCGCCAGGGTGTTCTTCCACCTAAAACTGTAGAGTTCGAATGAACCCAGAGCTCATCTAGTCCAGCCCCATCTGTAAGCGCAAGAATCCACAACTAACGCCTCCTAGACAGCTGGCTATCTAGCCTCTGCTTCAAAACACCCCACAAAGGAGAATCCCATGTAGTCTGTTCCACTGATCGGACAACTCTTGCCATCAGAAAGTTCTTTGGAAGAAACCATTGGAAGATTTGACCTCTGAAGAAAGCTTGTGGGGTTCCAAAGGCCCCTGTGACTCAGAAGGACAATGAGGGGTATCCCGTCTTCAGGACCACCCCACCAAACAGGGGAGTCATCTGCTGGCCAGATATTTCCCAAAGGCAGATCCTTTGGTGGGAATTTGGCCACAGAGGAAGAGTCCTTTAGTAATTGTTACTTAAAATCAGGAATTTTTTTTAAAAAAAGGATGAAAAAAAGAAAGCCCGAGGGGCGCAGATTTTGCGTGGCCAAGAGGTTCCTTGTCCAGGTGGTAGATCAGAGGGTGTCTGTAAATCTATGAAGATGGGAGAAAGAGATGGGAAAAAGAGAAACAGTCGGAGACCACCAGCCTCCGTCCGTGGTGGCTGGCAGCTCTCAGGTCAGCGGGACAGTGAATCCATTCCAGGTCTGGACTACTTTTAAAGGAGCTCCTCAAGGTACTGAAGCTCTAGAAAGACATTTCAGTACCTTGGAAAGTGCCCTTGAAACCTGGAGTGGGTTCACCGCCCCACTGACGTGGGAGCCCCCAGCCGCCACTGGTCTCAGCATATGCCCAGAAGGGAGAATTTTGGCCAATGTAGTTTTCCCCACTACTGGCAAGCTATAAATAGAGAAGCGGTGCTGGCCAAAACTCTCTTTTGCGCTACCATGAAAAGCGCAAAAGATGTCAACTTTGGACCGCAAAGGAGCTTAACAAACACCCTCCCTCTGCTTTCCACGTTGTAACAAAGAGCGCTAATGTCCCCTGGTTTGCTCATGGACACTACAAACTGCTGCCGGAACTAGCTGGGCTTTCCTCCTCCTTGGCCTCTCTGCTTGTAGGGCAGGAGCGGGAGTTATGCGGCCCCCCAGATGTTGACCTGCAACTCCCAGCAGCCCTAACAAGGACAGCAGATGGTGAAGAATGCTGGCAGTTGCAGTCCAACAATATCTGGAGGCCTGTGCAGTTTCTCCCACTGTGGCAGTGATATAGCTGCCCAGACTGAGATAGTAAATGTGCTCTGATTCGTTCCTACTGAACTGAGGTATCCACACTGCTGGGGTGTCCACACTGTGCAATTATACGACTTTGATACCACACTAGCTGCCATGGTTCCATCCTATGGAATCCTGAGATTTGTAGTTTGAAAGAGTACTTAGGATTCTCTGCTGGGAAGCTTTAGTCCTCTCCCTGAATTGCAGCAACTAGAGCTGTCTGACAGGACAGAAATCTAAGTGCTCCTCTGTTCTTCTTTTTAAGGTATCCTGGGAATTGTAGTTAGGGGAGTGGGCTAGAATTCTCTACCAGAGAATTCTAAGTCCTTTATCAAACAACAAATCCCAGGAATAGTTTGTTACTTTTGGTTGTCCTATGAAAGTATCACCATGATGTATATTTTGGATTTTGTTGTGTTTTGCCGTAGGGGCAGCAATAATACATAGGATGGAACCATGGAGTTAAAGTGATGTCCAAGTGTTACTACTGTTCAGTGTGGACACCTCCTTGATATCAGAGTCAAACAGGAAAGGGGGCTTTTGAAATGTCTTTTTAGTCATCCTCCCAAGGACGTGGTTACAGGGAGGGCAAAATGAGGGTACTGCTCCCCCAGTAAGAACACTTTCCCCATGTCAGGAATTTTTCCTTCAGTCCAGGGCTGTGGAATTGCTACACCAAACTTCTCCAACTCCCTTATTCTCCTAATCCACCTCTGCCACCTTCATAAAAGGCAAATACATATTAATTAGCACAGTTTGTGTATCCTTTATCCAAAATGCTTGGGACCAGAGGTGTTTTGGATTTTGGAATATTTGCATATACATAACGAAAATTGTATGCCACTCTTTTAATGCAGGATCTGAACTTTCACCAGTTCTTCTCCCCTTGCCTTCTTCTGGTAGGGGACACAAGGGAACGACAAAGGCTCACTTCGGACCAACCATGTGCAGCTTGCAAACCCTCTCAATCGGCTCGGCATCTTTTTCCCCCTCTCAGCTTGCTTGGGACCATCCATGCCAGACTGAAGGGAGAAAAAGAGGATGCCAAACTGACTGAGAGACTTTGCAAAGCAACACACGTGCAGTCCCAAGTGAACTTTTGCAATTCCCTCATGTTCCCTACAGGAAGTGAACTGGGTCCCACTTTTCAAAAGTTTTGGATTTTGGAGCATTTCAGATCTTGGATTTTCGGATAAGGGATACTCAACCTGTAGCATTGCAGGGACATTGAAAATTAGTCACGCCTATAAGTCTTCTCTTTCCTGTATTTGTCTTCTTTGACTCACTTTGCTTTTTTTCTTTGGATGCCTAAATTAGGGCCATTTCCGCACTAGACTGTTAGAGTGCTATTATTCCACTTGCAACATCCTATGGAATCCTGGGGTTTGCAGTTTAGGGAGAGGTCTCAAAGGCTCAAGTGAAGTTTTAAGTTACTGCAATGCTAGAAATTTGAGGACAGAAGGGACGTTTCATAGGAGAGGGGAAACAAAATTCTTATCTAGAGGGGCAATACCCCCATTTTGCCCCTCTCTCCATGTAGCTACAACCCTGGCCAGCAATAGGGTGGTGTGTACATGTGTTGGCAGGTGGGTGAATGTCAGGTAGGAGACTTGGTCCACGTCCAAAGGATTGGAAACCGAAAGAAAGTTTTATCAGGGCAAACAAATGCACAACCATTGCACAGTCCTGTCCTTTCTCATGGTGGGTGTGTGCTGGATTGGAGCCTGCACAAGTGTTTCATACCTTTGCAAGCACAAAATTTGAGTTTACCTTGTCTGGGAAACGGTGCATACTGGACAAG
Source organism: Iguana delicatissima (assembly GCA_948472985.1). Classification (NCBI taxonomy): domain Eukaryota; kingdom Metazoa; phylum Chordata; class Lepidosauria; order Squamata; family Iguanidae; genus Iguana; species Iguana delicatissima. The sequence goes on from CAOKZL010000115.1 coordinate 301,681, forward strand.
CAAGCACCTCTGCACCAAGGAGAAAGATTGGAAATTTACTTTGGGACTACTGTTCTTATAATCTTCAATGGACACGGCCATCTGGAAGAGTTATCTTTTGGATTACAGCTCCCATAATGCCCCAGCTGGTATGCTTCTAGGGGCTGTAGTCCAGAAGGCAAGTTTTCCAGGCTCTTGATGGGGCTTAGGAACTGCCTCAAGGTGGATTTCTTAATATTTGTTTAGTCTTGGCATGTATCCCTCACACTTCAATTCTGTCACTTTCATCATTTAGCCATGTCTCCTCTCCCCACCAAAAATCTTAGGATTTGTAGTTCACCAAGGCACTTAGCCTTCCCTACTTGAATGCCCTGGTTCTGTAGTTCAGTAGCTTACACCAAAGATTTCTAGCAAAGCATTCAAACTACAGATCCCAAGATTTTACAAGAGGGAACCATGGCAGCTAAAGTACATCATGGTGTATAATTGTGTGGTTCAGAGACACTTGTGTAGTAAAAAATTGGGTCATAGCCTTTCAAGGAATGGAGAGCGCCTGTTGATATGAGAATGTTAAAGAAAGGGAAAATCCAAAACCCACCATCAGACGCTATCTGTATTAGAACCAACCAAAAACGTCACAAAATATGGACAGAAGTGTTTTTTTTCTCCTCTCCAGAACTTTCCCACTCGCTGAATGTTAAACAAAACGGGAATGGAGAAACTGGATGGAAGCCTCAATTTGTTCAGTCTTCAAACTGGAGCCGTTTCCACACTAGACTCTTATGGTGCTATTATTCCACTTTCAACATCCTATAGAATCCTATGGAATTTGAGGATTGCCTTTGAGGCCCCTCCCGAAACTGCAAACCCCAGGATTCCATAGGGTGTTGAAAGTGGAATAATAGCACTGTAACTGTCTAGTGCAGAAATGGCCTAAGTTCCCTCATAGAAAACACCGGACATGGCTTGTAGGACCGTGGTCATATCTGTAGGATCCCAGACAATGGCAATCCTGCCACCTTCTCTTATGCTCCATTGCCAGGCTGCGAATAAATGCACTGTGGATTAGCGCTGAAAATAATATTTGCATTTATTCCTTCCCAGACTGCAAAAGAGTTTTCCTGTCAGTCTGTAAAAAGAAAGCCACCCAGAAGCATAATAATATGGATTGCAAGAGCCAGCATGATGTAGTTGTTTGAGTGTTGGATGATGACTCTGAAGACCGGGATCGAAATCCCCGCTCGGCCATGGAAACCCTTTGGGTGCCCCGGGCAAGTCACATTTCTCAGCCTCAGATGGTCACCATAGGTCGGAAACAATTTGAAGACACACAGCAACAGTTATTTTTCTCAGGGCCTAAAAAGTACTGTAAAAGCACCAGATCCTGTCTAATCTCAGAAGCTAAGCATGGTCAGCCCTGGTTAATACTTGGATGGGAGACCACCAATGAGTACCAGTTGCTGTATGCTGTAATAAGGAAAGAACTGGCAAACCAACCCTGAGTATTCCTTGCCTTAGAAAACCCTGTGAAATTCATAGGGTTGCCATGAGTCATTAGGTGACTAGAAGGCATGCACACACACAAAAGAATTTTGCACGCTTCTCCTCCAGTTCAAATATGCTGAAGTGTTGTGGAGGAATTAGTCTGCAGAGAAAATATGTGAGGTTTTTGGTGTTTGTTTGGTATTTTTTGGCACACACAAAAAAACTGTTTTGTGTGCAGAAAAGGGCTTTGCTGCACAGAAGCGTTGTTTTTGTGCCTGAAACTTCATGTTTTTCTCCACAAAATAACTCCTCCCTAAGATTACAGGATTTTTGAATATGGGGAAAATACTGTGGAGAAATGTTCTTTCTCCCCCAATAGTGAGGAGAAAACTATTGTAATTACTCATTGTTTCACGTGAGGATGAAATAGGTGAGTGTATATGTCCCTACTTTGGACTCATGCATTTTCCGCACTGGACTGCTATAGTTTCGGGGAAACTGCAAACCCCAGGATTCCATAGGAGGTTGCAAGTGGAATCATCGCGCTATAACAGCCCAGTGCGGAAATGGCCTCAGTGACTTCAGCAGCCCAAGAGCTCTGGCCCGTTTGAACACCGATTCTCTGTTTTGTGGCATTTTGGTCAGGCCAAATAAAGACTTTGCACCCCTGTGGATTTTGGAAGTTTCCCATGGATCAACGTGGTTCCCATTCCTTTCTGGTTAATAAAAAGCAACACTGATATTAATCAAAGATCCTGTAACGAGTCTGTTCGTTTGTAAGGTTTCCCCAGGACTCTTTCTTGGTGTTAACAGCAAAATGACAAAAGGTATTTAAGAGGTAGACCAGTTTTTTGTAGCGCTTATCCCAGGGATAACCAAAGCAGCGATAATTCTTTTTTTACAAAACAAAAAGTGCAGTTAAATAAAAACACTTAAATACTACAGAAGGCAATGTGTAAATTTTTTTTTTTTATTACATGCATGGGAACGGTGGCTGCTATTCAATGAGATTTCTTTCTGGTGTGTGTGTGTGTGTGTGTGAGAGAGAGAGAGTGAGTGAGAAAGATAGACAGAGAGAGAGAGAGAGATTTTGTGTGTGTGTGTGTGTATGTGTGTATATCCAGGGCCATTTCCGCACTAGACTGTTATAGTGCTATTATTCCACTTTCAACATCCTATGGAATCCTGGGGTTTGCAGTTTAGGGAGGGGCCTTTAAGGAGAGGAGGAAGCAGAGGCCTTTGAGGCCCCTCCCTAAACTGCAAACCCTGGGATTCCATAGGATGTTGAAAGTGGAATAATAGCACTATAACAGTGTAGTGCGGAACTGGCCCAGGATGTGCAACTCGGGCTGAATCTGTTAGTCTCAACACAAGGAGAACTACAAGGGAAAACCACTGCCTCAATGGGAACATGGGTGAATTGTCTGTTAAATAAATCCCTTTGATTCCGTGGAAGTAACAGTTAGACTAGCCCTTGGCATCCTTCACCAAGAGCCAGTGTTGTGTCGTGGTTTGAGCATTGGGCTATGGCTGAAGACAAGGGTTCAAATCCCTACCCAGCCATAGAAACTTGCTGGATGACCTTGGCCAAGTCACGCTCTCTCAGCCTCAGAGGAAGGCAAAGGCAAATCTCTTCTGTGAGAGTTCCCCTTGCCCAGCTGACCTCACAGTTCCAATCCTGGGTACCTATCGCTCCCTTTGCCCTTTTCACCTCTTAATCCCTTCCTGGACTGGGCACTGGAGACTCAAGGTGACTCCTTTATTATGGATCAGTGGCTGTGTTGTTTCGTGTGTGTGCATGTTGTAGTAAGCCTGATCTCTTTTATCAGGCTTGATAGAGACCGCCGGAGCCAGTTTAAACAAAGAATAAAAAGTGAAAATTTATTGAGACACAGGAGAAAACACATTAACCCTCGAATGTCTCAGTCATTTCTAGCTTCCCAAAACCACAGCCAGTTCTTCCATCTGTCTGACTCTCCTGTTTCTACTCCTATCTGTAGACCATCTTTTCCTCCATCTGCCCTCTAACGGAGACAAGCCTCAGTTTTGTAACATTTCCTCCTTGCAAGCCTCCTCCCCAGCACTCCAGGAGCTGTGTTTGGCTGCCTTCTGCCAGACATGCCCAGCTCCTCCTTAATGCCCTCTGACCAAACCTTGCCAAGAACACTCCAAGATTGGTTCATTCTGGGGTTGCCCTAAGATGGAAACAACCTGAGGGCACACAGCAGCAACAAGTCTTCCCCTAAAGAAAACTTATCTCGCATGCGGACTTTGGGGTGGGGTGGGGTATATTTGAATCAACTATATGAAAAATGCAACTTAAAAAACAATAATACAGCAACAGCCCTGCGAGGCTGAAATTTTGATGATGTGTTACTTCATCTGCTTGATAGCATTACATGTGAAAAGGATCTAGGAGTCTTGGTAGATCACAGGCTGAACATGAGTCAGCAGTGCGATGCAGCAGCCAAGAAAGCCAATGCGATTCTTGGTTGCATCAATAGGAGTATGGTGTCTAGATGGAAGGAGGTAATGGGACCACTCTATTCTGCATTGGTTTGGCCTCATTTGGAATACTGTGTCCAGTTCTGCGCACCTCAGTTCAAGAAGGATGTCAACAAGCTGGAACGTGTCCAGAGGAGGGCGACCAAAATGGTGAAGGGTCTGGACGCCATGAAGCCCTATGAGGAACAGCTTAGGGAGCTGGGTATGTTTAGTCTGCAGAAGAGAAGGTTGAGAGGGGACATGATAGCCATGCTTAAATATTTGAAGGGATGTCATGTTGGGGAGGGAGCAGGCTTGTTTTCCGCTGCTCCAAAGACTAGGACAAGGAGCAGTGGATTCAAGCTGCAGGAAAAGAGATTCCACCAGAACCTCAGGAAGAACTTCCTGACGGTCAGAGCTGCCCGGCAGTGGAATCTGCTGCCTCAGTGGAGTGTGGTGGAGTCTCCTCCTCCTTTGGAAGTTTTTAAGCAGAGGCTGGATGGCCATCTGTTGGGAATGCGTTGATGGGTGTTCCTGCATAGCAGGGGTTGGACTGGATGGCCCCTGGGGTCTCTTCCAGCTCTATGATTCTGTGACTATGATTCTACATGAGTGTAGGGCAGGGGTCGGTGAAGTGCGAGCTGCAGGTTGCATGCAACCTCTGGCCCACAGTGTTGTTGTGTGCCTTTAAGTAGTTTCTGATTTATGGCAGCCCTAAGATGATCCTATCATGGGGTTTTTCTTAGCTTTGTTTTATTTTGTTTTACTTTATTATTTTACTTCATTTACGTGCTGCCTTACCCTCAGAGTGGGACCCAAGGCAGCTTCCAGGAACAGTCAGTTCACAATGAAATTTAAACAATTTAACCCACTCCATAAAAACCGTGTGAAATCATTTTAAAACCACAGAAAAGTTAAAAAGATAAATAGAATATCCCAGTAAGAAGCTCTCCTCCTTACACATTAGAAGCCTGCTTAAATAAAAGCGTCTTTGCCTGCTGGCAGAAGGTAAGCAGGGAGGGGGCCAGCCTAGCCCTCCGTGAAAGATAGTTCCAGAGGGTGGGGGCAGCCACTGGGAAGGCCCTGTCTCCCACCCCCTCACCAAATGGCCATAGAAGGGGGCAGGAAAAAGGGAAAGCCTTCTCCTGCAGATCTTAGATATGGTTTTTCAGATAGGCTGGACCTAAGCTGAGTAGGGCTTTATAGGCTGCCAGTGAAGCTGTTTTAACAAAGGAGTTAAATACTCTGAATTAAAATGACTCCCAGACTAAAATCACATTGGGAGAGGAGTTTAGCAGCCCAAATAAAGCTCCATCCACAGCAGCATGTCAATTCCTCCCTGAAACATTTGAATGCCAAGGCTTTCAAGAATACCTGGCAGTGCTTCCTAGGGTATTTCGCAATGCTGGGCAAATCAGATGCAACAAACTGACCTAATTTCTATTTGATTAGTCAAGTTGCACATTCCAGAACAACAGGAAATGCTCTGTTGCTTGTCGGGACTTTGCTCACCAACCCCTCACCCCAGGGAAGCACAGAGATGTCCAAAAACACATTGACAACTTGCAAGGATCATTTTGTGCCACTGTGGCCATGCGATGGATTCTTCACATAAGACAGCCAAAATCAAGCTCACATTGTGTGGCCACCAGGAGTTAAAACTGCTGGCGGGTTGTGACATGGCATACCATGCTGGCAACCAGGGGGAAGTGTCTCACTTGCCAAACCGAGAAGGAGGTCATATGGCTACTTTAGGAGACCATGAAACTCACACCGTCCCATTGCAGTTCTTCTGACACATGTTTTGAACTGGGTCACTTTGCCCCAGAGTTCAGAGACACTCAGGGTGTTTGTTATTTCTGAGTTGCTTGTGTACATTTCAAGGCTATAGCTGGAAACCTGCCTTTATTATTTTTAAAATTTATTTCTAAATGTATATTCATCAAAGGCTTAACCTAGATCGTCCCCCCTCCTTCATGAGTCAAAAAACCTCCAAGCAGTGGCAAGCAAAAGCAGCTGAAAGCAGGAGACCATGACTGCTATTCAGAAGTGGCACTGTAAGTTAACAGAACCTGAATTTCAACAGTGGGCCACATTCAGAATTTCAGCAGACATGCAGGTATACCTCAGTTAACAAAGCCCCTGACAGTGAAATTCTTTTTTACAAAGACTGTTTATATTTGCTCAATTCCAATTTCCCCCCTTATCCTCTGTCTAGCTGCAGGCATTTAACAACATCAGCTTTGGGCAGATGATGAAGGAGAGCAGGAGAAACACAGAGTATTGGTGGCAGGTTACAGCAGCATGGCTGCAGAAATAATGCAAAAAACCTTACGCTTGGAAAGAACTGGATCCCACTGTAGCCATATGTGTCTATCTACAACAGGCAAGGTAAATGGCAGCTGCATCCATAGATCCTTACTGAGCAGGCATTAACAGCAAAACAGAGAGAAGAGATAACAGATAAGCCTGCCTCACCAGCTACGCCCAATATGTTTTAAAAAGCATGGATCTGGCCACACCAATGGAAATCATAAAAAAATGGAGATTGGTGAAAGAAAATAAACTAATTCCTTGATATATTTGGAGGAAGCTTAGAATGTTCTTGGAGAGAAAGACTAGTGAGGTGCCATAAGGCTCTGTCCTGGGCCCAGTGCTATTCAGCATCTTCTTATTAATGATTTGGATGAGGGACTAGAGGGCATTCTTATCAAATTTGCAGAGGACACCAAACTGTGTGGGGTAGCTAATACCCCAGTAGATAGGATCAGAATTCTGAATGACCTTAACAGACTAGAGAGCTGGACCTAAAATAAGAAAATGAATTTCAACAGGAAGAAGTGCAATTTACTACACTTGGGCAGAGAAAATGTAATCACAGATATAAGATGGGTGACAGCTGGATGGACCACAGTACATGTGCAAAGTTTCTAGGAGTCTTGGTAGACCCCTACAGAAGTGGGTGTCTTGTGTTGAATAGCTGGCCTCCCCTAAAAACACTCAAGAGTTCAGCAGCAGTGTTTTTATTGTGGTAGCACAAGCAGCATAGCAATAGGTAAAGTTGTTAGGACTGACGGTACATCTATTGGCAGGCAGGTTATATAGTTTAGCTTATAAATTTGGGTACGAGCAGCATTGATTGCTGAGGATCATAAATGTCACCTCATTTCCCGGTTCCCAAGTTTCCTAGGTGCTTTCGGATATATACATACCTTGTTCTTGGGAACCTAAACATTCTTTTGTTCTTATCTGGCCCTTCTGGTTATACTCACAGTGCCTCCCTGGGATCATGTACTCCGTTTCCTTGACATTCCCCCTTCCTTGGCTGGATGCCATTGGGCACTTCTCTGGACACTCGGGCCATTACCACACCAGCCTGGGGTTTGCAGTTTAGGGAGAGGCCCTATAACAGCCTAGTGTGGAAATGGCCCTGGAAGTCTTGGATCTCTCTCCCAGATACACACATCAATTGGGGTTTCAACACATTGTTATAAGTACTTGATTGTGATATTAGCCATCTCCGCACTAGGCTGTTATAGCACTATGATTCCATTTTCAACATCCTATAGAATCCAGCTGGCCCCTCCTGAAACTGCAAACCCCAGGATTCCATAGGATGCTGAAAGTGGAATCATAGCGCTATAGCAGCCTAGTGTAGAGACGGCCATTGTTGCCACTGTGGCATCTATTCCCACAAGGATGGGGTTTCCCCCCTATAATACCATGGCAGGAACTGAGCCTCCTGACAGTGGGTAGGCGTTTTTGCTTGATGCAGGAGGCCTGTATATAGTTCAGGGTTGCAATGTGAAATTGCACAGGCACTGCAGTTGCACGCACAAACATTGACTGAGCATGTAGATCTGCCGCTAGGTTGCCACTCCTGTGTTGCTGCATCTACACACGTTGATCCTACACAGTCCAGCTTAGCATAAGAGTTCTGCATGGGGGACTCAGCTATGGCTCCCCAACTGACACTTGGGGACTTAGCATTTGACTACAACAGCCATGCCCCTCGTGGCCATTTTGTGGCTGGTGGAGTGGGGGAGGGATCGGGAAAGGGTCTGGCTGTGTACCTGTAGCCAGAAGCAGACTGAGGACATCGTCCACCGAGATCCCTTTGGGAGGCCTCAGGAGATGATGCCATCAGTCTGCAGCATCCCATGGAGACACAGCCAGATGCTTCTCCAATCTCCTCGCTCTCCACCAGCCACAAAATGGCCATGGGGGGCTATCACAGCACAGTGGTAATTTCTAGGGAGTGCTTTGGATGTTGCAGAAGGAGGAAGAGAACACCAATTTCTCCAACGATCAAAGAAATAACATAGAATCATAGAGTTGGAAGAGACCACAATGCCCATCAAGTCCAACTCCCTGCCATGCAGGTATAAACACTCAAAGCACCCCCAGCAAATGGTCATCCAGCCTCTGCTTAAAAACCTCCAAGGAAGGAGACTCCACCACACTCCCAGGCAGCAGACTGCCGGACAGCTCTGACCATCAGGAAGTTCTTCCTGAGGTTCAAGTGGAATCTCCTTTCCTACAGCTTGAATCCATTGCTCAATGTACTATTTCTGGAGCAGCAGAGAACAAGCTTGCTCCATCTTCAACATGACATCCTTTCAAATATTTAAAGAGGGCTACCATGTCTCCTCTTAACCTTCTTTTTGTCAAGCTAAATATACCCAGCTCCCTTAGCCACTTCTCATAGGGCTTCACGGTTTCCAGGCCTTATATTGTTTTGGTCACCCTCCTCTGGACACCTTCCAGCTTGCCAATATCCTTCCTGAACTGTGGTGTCCAGAACTGGACACAGGATTCCAGGTGAGCTCTAACCAAAGCAGAATGTGACTGCAAGGTGGACTTATTCTGGTGCATGTCTCTTGCATCTTTTTTGCCCATTCAGCTGCACATTTGGATACAAGGATTGCTCAGCACATGTAACTCTGCCTAACTTCTATGCTCTGCAACCCTGATAAAGGCCTGCAGCTAAAGTATACACAGATACTAGGTGACCTTTAGAAAGTGTCTTCAGCAGTTTTGCCCCTAGCAAAGCAAAGTTGAAAGGCCAATTTTTCCATAAGCCTTGCAGATTCTTCTGTGTCATTGTTCTCTCCATTCTCACTGAAGGGTGTAATTACTGGCATCCTGAAACTCCTGTGATCTCTGGCCCTCCCATCTGCATTCCACCACTCCTCTTCCAGGGACTTCTTTCCTCCTCTGCTTTAAGGTCACACACCCAAAATGTGCTCCCACTAGTCTGTCAAATTTGAGGAAGGACCTTGAACTGTGGAGTGACAGGGTGTGCATTTCGGGAGGGGCATCTCAGGCTATTTTCCCCTCCCTGTGATAAGCTTTGGGGTTCAGATTGTGCCGTATGAAGAAAGGTATAATTTCCAGAAATTCTTAAGTCATGGGGGAGTGGGGATGGGTTTTCCCCCCATTTCTGGAGGACAAAATGCTGGCATTTTACAAAGTCCTAGGCCATTTCTGCACTAGCTATTATTCCACTTTCAACATCCTGTGGAATCCTGGGTTTGCAGTTTAGGGAGGAGCCTTTGAAAAATTGAACCCTTGCTTTCTATGTGGCTGACACCCAGTAACACAGGCTGTGGGGTGGGGCTGGGGTCAGGATGGGAGATGCTATTTAACTCTGCAACTAAGGGAGTTGGTTAACTAAGTTGCACATACAAAATTCCACCATATGTTTTTGTTTAAACTCCTCCTTCATTTTGATCTGGAATTGTTCAAACTGGAATTGTTCGCCAGGGCTAAAAGGGCAGAAGAAAAATATTTTTAATAAAGAAATAAACAAACAAATAGGCGGTACCTCCAGTTGCACATTTGGTACCTTGGGTTAGTTGTGCCACACTGACGTTCAACATGAGCTTTGCACTGCACACTTAATGTGGAAATCCTCAAGTCTAGGCTGATGCTAAGCAGTCACCCTGCAGGACTGCAGCCGCTCTGTGTGCTGATTTCAAGTAAAAAGGGCAGGATACAAGTAACTATCCATATTTAAAACCAGATAGGTGCAAAACACTACAACGGAAGCTGTGTCCATCTTGATCTCAGGCAGGTGTTTGGAGCATCACTGTGCAAGAAACCTCCAAAATACAGGGCCCTGGTGGCACAGTGGTTAAATGCCAGTACTGCAACCACAAGGTTGTGAGTTCGATCCTGCCAGGCTCCAAGGTTGACTCAGCCTTCCATCCTTTCGTAGGTCGGTAAAATGAGTACCCAGCTTGTTGGGGGCAATTAGCTAAAATACATTGTAAACCGCTTAGATAACACTAGTTGATAGGCGGTATAGAAATAAATGCTATTGCTCTAGTGGTGGCATCCTGACCTTCTCTGGGCTTGAGGACAAGGAATTAAAAACTGGACCTCACTAGAGCTAAGGGTGAACAACCCCTGGAAAAGTGGAAAAAACGCAAATATCAAAATGTGTCTCTGAACGGAGCTGAGGCACAGTGGAGAGAGGGGGCACCCAGGGTCCAAAGCAGATCAGGGAAAGGAGGGGGAAGGGGGTGGGTCGCCATGGTAGCCCTCTACTTCCTCTCTCGCCCTTCTCCTTCCTCAGGTGTGTGTGGGGGGGGGCATCTGGAAAGGGTTTGTGGTGCTGAGAAATTGGGGTTCTGAGCCATCCTCAGCTGGCTGGGCAATGGCTGGTGGAGGAGGAGGTCCAGAGGTGGGTTTTTAAAGGGCTGCACGGCCTGATCGGCGGCACCTAGAGGGAGGGTTTCCCCAAAAAGGAAGCGCCTGCAGTGGGTAGCGTTGGAGAAATCACAAATAATCAAATCCGTGAAAGTTGAACCTGCAAATGCAGAGGGACGACTGTAATTATTTGACAATTTTTGGACCTATATCAACGGAGATCTCTTTTGGAAGATCTGGAATTAAATATGATTGATTTGGGAAAACACACTTAAGTGTCATCTTCCTTCCTGCAGCAGAACCCTCTTCCAGCGCTCCCCAGACCTTGCAGCCTCCAGATGGGTTGGACTGCAAGTCCCACAGTCCCCCAGAGAGCTGGGGGCTTGTAGTCCAACCTATCTGGAGGCTGCTTTGTAATAAGCAATCAGAATTGCAAGTGATACGTAAAGCAATAAATAAAGGGTGTCTTTTTCAGTCTGGACGGAGGGCTTGCGGCATTTGTATTCGGAAGTCATTGCAGAGGGGGGAAAGCCTTCAATTATTCATGCCAGCTAATTGCCAGGAGGAGCCCCGAAAGGCACATAAAAAGGCTTTGCACCTTAATTGCCTCATCAGCCCTAGATGAGATTATCCGTTAAGACCGCGTGGCATGATTCCCTCTCCACTCCCACACCGCTAATGATCAAACCTCTTTGCAGCCCCTGGACTTCTGACCTTCAGCACCCACACAAATGGATCCTGAAAGGCCAGAGCTCTCTTTGAAGGGCATTACCTCACGCTCCTCCACTGTTTTTTGGTTTCGTCTAAACACCGCTTTTCCTTCAATGAAATCAAGTGGTGTAGTCAGAGAAACTGTCGTTGCTGGGTATCTTCGAGTTGTTTCTGACTTATTGCAAATCTAAGGCAAACTTATCATGGGTCTTTCTTGGCAAGATTTGTTCAGAGGGGCTTTGCCACTGCCTTCCCCTGAGGCTGAGAGCGTGTGACTTGCCCCAAATCACCCCAGAGGTTTCATGGCTGAGCAAGGATCTGCACTCGGTTCTCCGCAGCCGCAGTCCAGAACTCACACTGGCTCAGCCACAGAAATAACCACTGAATAAACCCCAGATTACTATCCAGCCTTGCTGAAGCCACGGCAAGCCAGAGAGCCAGCTTTTGTGCACATCTGAATGGATCATGGAGTGGAATTCTGTAAGCAATTCGACAGGTTTGGCTTGCCTTCAAGCGATTTCTGACCTATAGCGACCCTAGGAGAAGCCTATCACAGGGCTTTCTTGGCAAGGTTTATTCAGAGCAGGTTTGCTGTTGCCTTTCTCTGAACCTGAGAGAACGCGACTTGCCCAGGCTCAGCCAGGGGGTTTCCACGGCTGAAGGCGGTTTTGAATCCTGATCTCCAGAAGTCCGTATCTAACACTCCAACCATTACAAGCTAAATCCATGTTTAGCACAGCCAGAGTGTAGTGGTTTAAGTGTTGGTCTACAACTCCGAGACCAGGGTTCAAATCCCTGCTGAGCACAGGGTGACCCTCTAGGCAGGTCACACTTTCTCAGCCTTAGAGGAAGGCAAAGGCATACGCCCCCTCTGAACACATCTTGCCACGAATCGGTTCACCTTGGGGTTGGCGTAGGCTGGGAACAACTCGAAGGCACACGGCAACAACAGTGTCGTCGCCCGGTGCCCCCCACTCTGAGCTACACCTCCTTTCTGTTGTACCTTCTACTAACTGAGCGTTTGTGAAGGGGCCTATCGTTTCCACAATCCTGGTGGACCAAGTGGCGCACTGATGTGCTGAAAGCTCAACTGCTGCGCAGCAGTCGCACTTGCGGAAAACCACTTACACGGGGGTGACCTGGATGCAGACGTTACGCACCGGCCCTCGGAAGGAGGCAAAGGCAAACCTCCTCTGGCCAGATCTTGCCAACCCCACAGCAGGTTCGCCTTAATAAGTCGGAAGCAACCTGACCGCAGGCAACTTAGGGGCCTTTCCGCACCGGGCTGCTCTAGCGCTATGACTCCACTGTCCACATCCTATGGAACCCTGGGGTTTGCCAGAGGCCCCTCCCGCAACTGCAAACCCCAGGGTGCCGTCGGACGTTGAGAGTGGAATCCCAGAGGAAGCGTGGCAGGCGGGGAAGGTCCCTGCCCCGCGCCGCCTCCTCCCGGCCCCGCCAGCCAGCTCGACCTCCTCCTCGCCCGGTGCGCCAGCGCAGCCCGCTCGGCGGCCCCTTCTCCCGGGGCGGGCGCACGCCTCCGCCTCCTCTCCGGCTTCCCGCCGGGGGAGAAACGCGCAGCGAGGCGGAGGGCGAGGGCGGGAGCGAAAGCGAAAGCGAAAGCGCCCGCGGCGGTTTCGGTTTCTCCGGCGGCGCCTCCGGGCCGCGCGTCCCAGCAGGTCGAGCGGGCGGCCGCGGGAGCGCCGTCGAACCTTCCGCGCCGCGGCCGCAAAGGCAGGCGGCTGCTCCGCCGTCCCACCCGCGTTCGCGAACGAGGGGCGCCGGGGAGCAGGGAAGTCGGGGCGCGACGGGGCGAGGGCGCCCATCGGAAGCGGGAGCGGGGTTCCGAGGCGGGTGGAGGAGAACGCGGGGACCGAACTCTGCCCTCGAGGGGTCCCCTCGCTCTCGGCGGGGCCGGGACGCCGGATCCCGGGCGCGCCTTCGGGGAAGCGGGGAGAGGCGAGCCCCCTGGGGGATTCCAGCACGTCCATGGCCGCGCCGCCGGGGCCCCCGCTGCGGCTGAAGGAGTGGCTCCTGGCCCAGGTGGAGAGCGGCCGGTACCCGGGCCTGCGCTGGGAGGATCGCGACCAGAAGATCTTCCGGATCCCCTGGAAGCACGCCGCCAAGCAGGACTACCGGCAGCACGAAGACGCCGCGCTCTTTAAGGTACGCCCGTCCGGGGGCCCCGAGGGGCCAGCGCCGCCCGCCCGGGGGTTGCCCTCGCTCCGCCGGTGGCCGCCCCGGGGTCCCCGGTCCTGCCTGGCCCGCCCTTCCCACGTGCGGCGGCGGCGGCGGCGGGGCGCCTGCCCGGGGGACGCGGGGCCGAAGGGGCGCTAGGGGGCGCTCACGGCGGCCTTCGGGTTGCCCGGAGGATCCACGCGTCGGAAGGGATCCCCAAGGGTCATCCAGTCCAACCCTGTGAGGACGCAGAGAGCCGAAGGCAAGGCGCCCCCGAGAGCTGGCCCTTCCAGGGGAGGGAGAAAATGTGGGCCGCTCCCCTCCCACTAGGAATTCCACCCCACTCCATGAGCTTAACCTTGAACTTCTAGCACTGCACAGAGTGAGACCCTGGAAATCATTCGCTCCCGGAACTCTTTGTTGCGTTTATATTCGCTTGACCACTTTGCTTGCCCCTTTGCTTTGGATGCCTGAATTCTGTTTCTAAATACCCAGCTGGGTGGTCTCAGCAGACCACAAGCTGAACATGAGCCTCCGGTGTGATGGAGCAGCTAAAAAAAGCCAATGCGATTCTAGGCTGCATCAATGGGAGTAGAGTGTCTAGGTCGAGGGAAGTAATAGTGCCACTCTGTTCTGCTTTGATCAGACCTCACTTGGAATAATACTGTGTCCTGTTCTGGGCACCACAATTCAAGGGGGAGATGAAGAGGCTGGAAGGTGTCCAGAGGAGAGCGACCAGAATGGTAGAAGGTCTGGAAACCATGCCAGTGGAATACTCCAAGGGCCATCCAGTCCAGCCCCATTCTGCCCTGCAGGACTACACAAAGCACTCCCAACAGATGACCATCCAGCTTCTCTTTAAAGACTCCCAAAGAAGGAGACTCCACCACACTCCCAGGCAGCAGCAGATTCCACTTCAAAGTGCTCTTGCCATGAGGAAGGTCTTCCTAATGTTTAGGTGGAATCTCTTTTCTTACAATTTGACTATCTTGCTCTGTGACCTAGTCTCTGGAGCAGCAGAAAACAAGCTTTCTTCATCCTCCCGATGATAATCCTTTCAAATACTTAAACATGGCTGTCATGTCCCCTCTTAACCTTCTCCAGGCTAAACCTCCCCAGCTGCTCCTCATAGAGTTTCATGCTTTCCTGGCCTGTGACCATTTTGGTCGCCCTCCTCTGGACAAGTGCCTCCATCCAAGGAAGGGAAGCCCAGAACCTGGTTTGGGTTAACTTTTCCCCTCCAATTTTTTCAGGCCTGGGCCATCCACAAAGGCAAGTACCACGAAGGGCTGGACAAGGCTGATCCCTCCATGTGGAAGACCCGCCTCCGATGCGCCTTGAACAAAAGCACTGACTTCAAGGAGATCCCTGACCGGAGCCACCTGGACATTTCGGAGCCTTACAAAGTATATCAGGTTGTGACCGATATTGGTGCTGCTGAATCTCAGCAAGAAACAGGTACATTGCGCCTTCCTCTGGCTGCTTAAGAGTCATGCTGGTAGACTTCCTTTTTTTTTTTTTTTGCAGGGGAGGGGGATTGTGAATGCATTCTGAGCTTTAGTCTGAACTTTAAAGGAATTGCCCAAGATGTTTCTGAATAGTTTACACAGAATGCAAAATGGAATAGGTCCAGGAGAATTGAAAACAGAATGGCCTAATCCTATTGCTAGTGCCCCGCCGCTAGAGTAGAACCATTGAATCAATAGGTTTTCCTTAGTGTAGACTGGGGTCTACTGTGTTGAAGGTATTTGCTTATGAAGGGACTGCCAGCAAGATTCCGGCCAATAGATTAATTATATTTATGTATTTTAAGTTTGTTATAATTCTTCTTGACTGTTTAATTGCATTTTAACTTTTGTACTCTGAGGTTTTTAATTGTGTCTTAACTATGTTGTAAGCTGCTTTGAGTCCCAACCTGGGAAAAAAGTGGAGTATAAACAAAGATGTGGATGATGATGATGACATGGGTTCAGGAGCATAGCAAGTCAGGTTCAGCACCTTGGGTGATTAAACTTTGGGCTGAAATAGGGTTGCCGTGCATTCTCTTTTTCCACACACGACCTCTTTTTGAGAGCTAGAATTCCAGTCTTCCACTTTCCCAGACATGTCCTTCTTTTCACGGCTAAAAATTCTGTCTGGGTGGATTTTTAAGACGTCCAAGTTTTCTTTCAAGGTCCAGACTGAAGGGCATGGGCGTTCAGGTACTGGAGCTCCGAGGAAGTGGAAGGGAAGTGCGCCAGGTCAAAGCTGGGCGGGGGAAGCACCAGAGCAGCCTCCACAGCCCTGTGTGGGTTGCCAGGTGGCTCACCTGCTTCCAACCTGGTCAGGGCTGCCGTCAGCACTGTTGTCATTGCCGGAGCAACCATCCTCCTCCATCCTGGGGGGAAGGCCTGTCAGGGAGGAAGACGACAGAAAGGCACCCTCCCCTGCCATCACCAGGATGGTGCTCAGCGCCAAGGAAGGTCTGTTTTGTCTGTTGGGCTGACTCAAGTGATGGGCAACGGCTCCTCTTACAACGGCCTGGAGCTTATAGGGTCTCTAAAGTGAGAGTCATGGAACATAGAGTTGGAAGAGACCCAAAGGGCCATCTAGTCCAGCCCCATTCTGCCAGACAGCAAGACACTATCGAAGCACCCCCAGCAAATGGCCATCCAGACTCTGTTTCAAAGCCTCCAAAGAAGGAGGAGACTCCACCACACTCCCCGGTAGCAGTGCATTCCATTGTCAGACTGCTGTTACCATCAGGAGGTTCTTTCTAAGTTGTTATAGTGATTGGCATGCTGGGAAACTGTTAAATATACTCTTGTGTAGTTAGCGAGATTCTAGGAGCTGTAGTCCCGAAAAAGTACAGGCTTCTCCCACTTATCTGATAGCACTGTCAGGAAGCGGAATTAGACAAAAAATGGCACCCATCTACTGTAGGGAATGTGAAGGACTTGTGGAGGCTGTCTTGGAATTGATTGTGCGTTGCTTTTGCAAAGTCTCTCAGCAAACTTTGCAAGCAGCAGACGTACGCGCACGCAGGTGGTCTCAAGCAAGCCTTTATAGGCAAGAACAACTAAAGGAAGCCTGCTGTTTTGACACTTGCAAACTACAGACAAGGTCCATTAATTTGATGAAGGGTCCAGTTTTTCTGTAGGCCAGACTTGGGATCGTGTACACGCTTGTGTGCAGACAGTCCCAAGCAAGCCTCCATAGACAAAAGAATGTCGAAACGGGATGTCGAAAAACAAGTCAACAAAAAGCAGGGAACAGCTCTGCTCAGACTCGTTGCATTTACACACACACACACTCTTGTGGATTCCTTTCGGTTTCTCTTAGTGGTGGTGGCCCTTTCCTGTCGCTCTGGAGGAGGGAGGGACCACGAACAATTGCTCCAGAAACTTCAAATTCTTGGTGATTTCTTAGACTTGTATGTAAAATGTGATTGTCCTTTTGTTTTTTAACGGGAATGGGTACTTTTACAGCAGAGCACAGGAATAGTCTTTCTTTGCCTCGTGGGACCCATAGAAAGCCCTTTCCCCTCAGATCTTAAGCCTCAAGCTGGCTTGTGTAGGGAGATACGGTTTTTCAGATAATCTGGACCCAAATCATGGCCATTTCCGCACTACGCTTTTATAGCGCGATTATTGCATTTTCAACATCCTATGGAATCCTGGGGCTTGCAGTTTCGGGAGGGGCCGGCCGGCGCCTCCCGAAATTGCAAACCCCAGGATTCCATAGGATGTTGAAAGTGGAATAATCGCGTTGTAAGAGTGTAGTGCGGAAATGGGCTGAGCTGAGTTTCAGTTTTTTCACCCACATCCATTTTTTAATTGGCGGCAGAGGCAGACACTGATTTAGTACAGAGCCAGCCTTCTTGGGATCATGATGCTTGCCTTTATTTTAATAATTCTTAAATCTAATTGATCATGTGCCTTTTAGCAAGCATGATGCACACCGCTTTCTGAAAATTTATCTTTGGTGTGTGTAGGTTTCATAGGTTGCGTGCGTAGGTTGTGTTTCTAAAAAAGAAACAGGAACTCAGTTTTATGTGGGAGTCAAAGAGCCTATCTTTTGAGCGCTTTCCTTCTCTATAGTAAAATGACAATCACCACTGCTTTGGTTCCATGATAAGAAAAGATACACTGTACACGTGCAGGCATTCTTTTAACTTTTCTTCTGGCTACCAGAAATAGTATTTAGCAAGATCTGGACCTTTAACTCCATCAGGATGATGAGGAAGAACGCACATATTTTAGTCCAGCTTGCTGGCCAGCCCAAAGATTTACTTGCTAACACTGTCTCCAAAACCCCAGGTTATTAAGGTTCTCATTAAATAAATCATGGTTGTACATTGCCAGCCTGTTTGGACCAGGGCTGTGGAGAGCTGTCAGAGAAGAGCTGGGAGGTGGCTCAGAGAAAGAATGGCTAAACATATTTTTTAAAGAAGCAATGGAGTAGTCATCTTATTCTGGAAAAGAAAGAGAGCCGTGTATTATTGAAGCAGGTTCTGGGGCTAAACAATGGTTTGAGGTGGTGCAAGTGACCGTTAGCCTGATGCATTAGAACTGGAATTATGTAGCTGATTTTCTTTTCTTTTTTTTTAAATGCAAGGCATACTTTTTGGATCTCAGGAGAGGAGAGCCAAAGAAACTATAAGTCTTCTTCCTTACGCACTCTGTAGCAGTAACTCCCAACTTGTTTGCCAGGGTATCCCCAAGATACCTGCTGGTACACCCATGAGGAATGAAGGTGTCCAACAATGAGAGGCTCGTGGGAACCCAAGGTAGACCTCCACAGAGGCTCTGCACGATGTACTGTTCTGGCCTCCCATCCTTCCAGACAGGAGGATGCTCAGAACAGGGGCATTTCCGTTGTATAATCCTGCCTCTTTGGATTGTGCCTGTCTGTCTGCTTGTCTGTCTGTCTATCTGTTTCAAGTATTTCTGTATCACTTCCCTGCCTGCAGGGGCTCCTGAAGCAATGAACAAATGGAGACCAATTAAAACAATACAAAAGATAAAAATATTTTTAAAATCACATCAAAATACTCTTTAGAAACTCCTAAAAGCAGTCTAGGAACAGTCCTAGAATTCAGTTTTGAAACAGTTGTAAGCAGCAGTTTCAATCATTGGATGCCATGCAGAACATCACTGTTTGGGCTACTCACCAGAAGCTTACAAGAGATGGGGCCAGCCTAACTTCCTTGGGCAGGGAGTTCCACAGTTGAGGTGCTGCTACAGAGAAAGCCATGTTATATGTACCCACTAAGCTAACTTCATGATGTCTTGGGACACACAAAAGGGCCTCCTCTGAACCGCTCAAATTTCTGGCAGGCTCACGTGAGAGGAGGTGGTTTTTCAGATATCTTGGCCTCAAGTCATTCAGGGCTTTGTAGGTCAACATCAGAAGGTGCTGATGAGCTCCTTGAACTGAGCATCAGTTCCTCGAACTGAAGCAAATTGGAAACCAGTGCAGGTCTTGCAAGACCAGTGTTATATCAACTCTAAAACGCACACTTGGCACCAAACTGGCTGCAGCATTTTACATTAGCTGCAGCTTCTGAACCGTTGCGAAGGAGAATGTTGAGTGCGTTACAGCAGTGTAACTGAGAGGCGACTAAGGCATGACCCACTGTGGCCAGATGTGCCTTCCCCAAGAAAGGGTGCAGTGGACACACCAGCCAAAGCTGGGCAAAGACTCTCCCGGCCACTAAGCAGCCTGGCTTTCCAGGAGCAGCATTGGGTTCAAGAGCCACCCCCCAAGCTACGAACCCGATCTTTCAGAGGGAGGCCAGCCCCATCCAGAACAGGCTGTGATCCCAATCCCAGGCTGGTTTTCCTGCTGACCAGCAGCACTTCTCTCTTGTCTGGGTTAAGCCCCAGCCTGTTCACTCTCATCCAGCCCTTTAGTGCATCCAGACAGTGATTCAGTGGTACCACAGCCTCTCTGGCATCAGTTGTAAAGGAGAGGTAGAGCTGGGTTTCAGCAGCATACGGATGACACCGAACCCTCAAGCTGCACCTGACCTCTCCCAGCGGCTTCATGTAGATGTTGGAAAGCATGGGAGACAGTATTAACCCCTGCGGAGGCCTCCAGGCAACTGTCCAACAGGCTGAAGAGCAGTCCCACAGCAAGTTCCTCTGGGAACGTTCAGCCAAGAAAGACCAGAACCACTGCAAAGCAATGCCCCCAGGTCCCACATCAGTCAGGTGACCCAGAAGGATACTGTGGCTGATGGTATTAAATGCTGCTGAAGGATCCAGGAGGACTAAGGGGGACTCAGTTTCCCCATCCACCTCTTGGTGTAGGTCATCCACCAAGACAACCAAAGCTGTTTCGGTCCCATAATCAGAAACCAGATTATGGACCCATAATCTGGACCCAGATTGGAATGGGCCAAGTATAGGTATTTGTTAGCTTATTTCTGCATTGTTTTGAATTTTTTAAAACCTTTATAGAGTCTGTTCTGCAGTTTTATTGCACTGATTTTATATTGGTCCTTCCTTCCCATGTTCCCTTTTTAAAACCTAGATTGTATCCTTTGGCAGGGCTGTCTGTCTCTTTTACTGTTTTATCCTGTGAAGTGCTACATATGCTAGTATTTATATATTTATATATATATTTGCATAAATATTATATATATATTTGCATAAATATTATGCAAAACTAGACAAAACTATATGCAAAACTATACATCTAAGAGAACAACAAGATTCCAGCTAACAGCTCCCATTAGCTAATGGGAGCTGTTAGCTGGAATCTTGTTCTTCTCTTAGATGTGTGTAACTTCCCTAGCAGAGAAGGTTGTGTGTTTTGTTGCAATGCACAATGGTCCGAATTCAGTTCAAGGTCCCAGCGGCAGAGTTGCCAAAGCCATGCCTTGCACATGGAGTGCCATTACAGATGTGCATTCCCTTCTCAGCCAACGCATACCAGTCTCCCCTTCTGAAACTGTTGGTAGTGGTCTATCTGTTGTATGTTTGGTCTCATGTTTGGCTGCACATTCAGTAGCTCATACGGTTGCCTCAGGTTGCACACAAAGGCGGCATGACAGATGCAGTGCAGAACTCTTCAATGTGGGATTTCAGCTGATGGCTCTGTCCTTTGATGGCAGGAGACCAAAGTATGTCTCATGGTGTCTGGAAAAGGCTTTCAGGGTTTGGATCCTATTTAGCCCCCACTCCCTGCAAGGTTTCCTTAGTGAGGGTCCTGGAGGGGTCAGCAATCTCTGTTCTGAAGTTTCAGGGACATCAGAGCAGTGGCAGAGCATTGGAGAACGGCTGGACAACTACAGGGCCTACCTGGCTGATGGTTCTCAAAGACATCCTTCTTCGATGTAAAGAGATTCTTACTGTCTCTCTTTTCAGATAAGGAGAACAGTAAAGAGTCCCTCCAGGAGCCAAACGTACCCTCAACGTCTGCTCAGCAAGAGAAGAGACCTAATGGCAGATCGAACAAGGTAGAAGTATTTTTGGCACAGATCTGGTCACGCCTGTATTGGCACCCACACCAAAAGATGCATCCAGCTAATTTAGTATTGTTTGAAAGAGTAATCTGTTGGGTCTTAAAGTGGGGGTGAGGTGAGCCCGGGTACCTATTTGCTGTTTCCAGTCTTGCCTGATCAAAGAGGACTTCACTGTAGCCACTCATGCCCTAATTCTTAGACTAGCATCATCAATCATCTGTCTTGGAAAATGGTGGCTAATCTTAGGTCTGTTGTTCTCTCTGTGATGAAGCTAGGGCCGTCCTTTCGGTGAGCTGTCTGGGGAGACTTAGCAGCTTAGATACTGGTTATAATAGAAGCAGAGGAAATATTAGCTTTTTCAGGCTACGGCTCCCAGAATCCTCCAGACAGCATAATCGGTAGCCATGTTGGCTGGGGGATTCTGGGAGTTGTAGTTCACTCAATAAGTTTTCCAAGATCTAATCAGCAGTATCTTGCAACTTACAAGGTTCACTCCCTGTTACAGTTCCTATATGATGCAGTATAAATACAACATGATGTTGTTGATGATGCCCTAGAAGAATCATAGGAGTTGAAAGGAGTCACAAGGGCTATCTAGTCCAACCCCCTGCCATGCAGATAAACACAATTAAAGCGCTCCTGAGAGATATCCCTCGAACCTTTTTTAAAGACCTCCAAAGAAGGAGTCTCCCACCCTCTGAAGCCCAATGAAATTGGTCTTACAGTTGAGACGTTCTTCCTAAAGTTTAGCTGGACTCTCTTTTCTTGCAATTTCAGTCCTTTGCTGCATCCTGTGGAGATGTAAAGTGTATTCCTTTTACGTGGAAGAATGCTGGTTCCCAAAGCCACCTGGAAGAGTAACAAAAATGCATGAATAGATGAATTAAATAAAATTGAGCCATTTTTCCTGGGGGTATTCACAGCAGATATTTTTAGCTTGTTTATAGCAGTTAGGTAGAAGCTACTAAAATAGCCGTGTGCTGCTGTCATGCCACATGGCATGAGAGATGTCACAGTGGAAAGTTTTCTGCCCAAATAAAGATCAGGCTGTCTAAAGATATTTGAATCACTCCATCCTGAAAGGTCAGGATGTGGTTAAAATCTGAAATTTCCATGCTTTGTGTTTTCAGCAGGTCTTGTGAGATTTTTAAGACGGTTTGGTCTCCGCACCCAGGGCTGCTTTGTACTCAGGCTGCAATGTTTATCGATCAGTTAGATTAGTCACTTAAAAACAAGAGGGCTGCAATCCTGTACTCGCTAACCTGGGAATAAACTCCATTGAAGTCATTGGGACTTTCTTTTAAGTATGGGACTGCAGTGTGGCCAGCTCAGTGGATGTTCCTAATTAGCTGACAGTATTTTTAAAAAATTATTTATAGTTAGAAAGGGGGAAATTATATAGATATAGATTGTTACTTTAAAAAGCAGGTGGGAAACAGTAAGGGTAAACACTATCACTGCCACTACCAATTAAAAGAGATACTTTCAGTTTTTGCTTCCGGTGAGATGCCTCTTCTAACATTAGACGCTGCGACACAAGCATGCATCATCTGAAAGAGGCAGAAATCATGTAGCTTTGGAGCCCAACAATTTAAGAAGGACATCGGCATGCTAGAACATGTCCAGAGGAGGGCAACCAAGGTAGTAAGAAGTGTCTAGAAGCCAACCCCTATGAGGAATTGTTGAGTGAGTTGGATTTTGTTTGGAGACAAGAAGATTGAAAAGTAGACGTCTTCAGATATCTGAACGGTTGTCATGTAGATAATGGAGCAAATTTGTTTACTGCAGCTCCAGAGGATATAACTCAATCCAGTCAATTCATAAAGAAGATATTGACTAAACATTAGGAGAAAATTTCTTGAAGGTTATTGCTGTTTAGCAGTGGAACAAAACACCTCGGAAGATGGTGGACTCGCGTTCATTGGTGCTTTTAAGCAAAGGTTAGGTGGCCACGTCTCAGGGATCCTTTCGTTGTGAATTCTTTCCCTGCTAGGAGGTTGGGCTAGATCACCCTATGGGTCCTTCTCAACTCTGTGATTTTATGACTGTTGCTGTGGTGGAGCTGTGACTCTTCTCATCCCTAATAACAAAAAGGAGGACACTTGTTAGTCTCCCTTCTCGTGTAATGCAACGTGAAGTCTATCATTATTTCCAAGCCCTGGGTAATGGGGCCTGATTCACTCCTTCCAAATTTCAACAGCTGTCTTTGCTTCTTTCCTAGGCTGGCAGGGCATCCTCGGATTCAGACCAAGAAGGCAAGGACAAGTCCCTGCCAAATGGCCAGAATTCTTCTGTGGTGGCCCAGGCTTCTCAGAAGCCAAGCCAGGCTGAACAGCAGGGTAAGGGGAAGCAGTGGGGTGGGAGGAAACTGGGCTTCTCTGGACTCCTCATGGCAAAATGTTTGGGATTGTTTTGAGTTGGCACTGCTGACCTTTTATGATGCGTGTGTCTGATTGCTTTGCATTCTGTTCATAGCTGAATTGTATTTTAACCTTAGTACGGGAATCCCCTGCTTTTCAGTGATCCACTTTTTCAACCAATTATAACCAGAACCCATATATTTGATATGGTAGTCTGCTTTTTCAACCACCCATCAACTATATGGGTTCTGGTTGTAGCTGAAAACAACTGAAAGAGCAGATCGCCAAAAAGCAACCGCACGCTGCTTTTCCTCTCCATCAACTTGGCACCGTCTTTTTGCTTTGGCTGTGTACCGTCTGAACAAAAAGATGGGGCCGAGTCAATTTACGATGCTTCTCTTAGAAGTTGTGTGCGTGCCTCTCTTTTCCAGTATATATTCATCGTCTATTTTTGTTCTTTTTATTGTACAATATTTTTGTATATTTAAAGGTAAACTTTCATTCATTTTACTGTATTTTTGCATTTTGATGATTTCTGCTTTTGGACAGTGCTCTGCTCCCTAACCTATCAAATAAGCAGGAGATGGCTGTATGACGGGTGGGAGTCATACCTTTTGGCCTACAGCCCTACTGACTGGAGGATTCTGGGAGCTGTAGTCCATCAGTGGACTTTTCTGAGCCAGGATTCATTTCATTGGCTACGCTTGGAGAAGTTACTAGGGTGGGACCAGCCTTGATGTTTCTCCTGTCCCTCAAGGGAAGGGTTCCCTTGCAGCGCCTGTGAAAAAGAGGTCCAGAAGAACATCGCTGGTGTGTGGGGTTGCCAGAGTGAAAACTGAAGATGTCTCCTGTACTCTTTCATGATTGTGTAGAAAAGGGAATTGCCTGTTACCTGGTTGTGTGGCAAGCAACACTTGCTGAAATTTCCTCTTCTATACAACTATTTCAATTTGGCAGCCCTACTGATATTGTTGTTCTTGTGTGCCTTCAAGTCATTTCTGACTTGTGGTGACCCCAAAGAGAACATTTTATGGAGTTTTCTGGAGGCTGAGAATGTGTGGCATGCCCAAGGTCACCCAGTGGGTTTCCATGCCCAAACGGAGAATCGAACCCTGCTCTCCAGGGTTGTAATTCAGTGCTCAAACTGTGACTCCATGTTGGCTGCCTAATGCTACTGATGCATCCGGTGAATGCATGGAAAGGGGATGGGCTGGTGTTCTCTAGCGCTGGGACTGCTCTAGCAAAAACCGGAGATGGCTCCTGTATCATTAGTGGTTATGGAGAAAGGGGTGTTTCAGTAGATGTTGCTTGGCGTCCACCACGTGACAAGCAACACCTGATGGAATCAGGGTGGATTTGATTTAAATCATGGTTTACATCACTACTCAGACTCAATTTAATCATATGATCCACCCGCATCAAAAGGGCACGCTTCCTAGCTATAAGTGAGGAGTGTGCCGTGTTTGCATTTTGCACACATGCCCACCTTACCCATAGGTAGAGAAACTTCATTAAAATATTCCCAAATTGGGTCTCTTTTAATGCCAGTGCCATTATAGATTTTCTCCTCCAGGGAAAGAGTAGTATGATAACCCTCAGGCTATACACACAAAGATCCAAAGACACGTGGAGTGTTCTGCTCAAAATGTTTCACTTTCCTTTTTTACTGCTTGTCCCTCCCTCCTCACTCTTCGGCCGTTTCTGCACTGGACTGTTATAGTGCTATCATTCCACTTTCAACGTCCTGTGGAGTCCTGGGCCCATTTCCGCACCAGTCTGTTATAGCGCGATGATTCCACTTTCAACCTCCTATGGAATCCTGGGGTTTGCAGTTTCGGGAGGGGCCGGCCGGCCCCTCCCGAAACTGCAAACCCCAGGATTCCATAGGAGGCTGAAAGTGGAATCATTGCGCTATAACAGTCTCGTGCGGAAACAGCCCCATTTTCACTCTGGGAACCCCCTCTAGGTCTGCCCCATGTGCTGCTGGCCAAACCCCTCCGATGGCTGCCCTAAGGATGTACCTCATAATACAATCCTTTCAGAAAAAGCTCTGCGGACCCTTTCACGTTGCACAGTTAGAGCACTATGGTTCCGCTGTAACCGCCGTGGGGACATCCTGTGAGATCCCTGGATTTGTAGGTTGAGGAGGAGCTCTCTGGGTGAGAGTCCTAAGTACTGTCCTCTAAACTACAAATCCCAGGATTCCCTAGGATGTTGCCACGGCAGTTGAAGTGGGATCATTGAGCTATATATGCGAATGAAGGTCCTGTGGTATTAATGCACGCCGTGAAGTTCTTCTGTCAGGGATTCACTGAAAACATGGGATGAGGGGACTGCATCATCTTAAGAGGCTTTAAACATTAAGTAAAAATTGATTTTAGGGTGTCTTAAATCTTTGAGGTAAAATCAGTGGCAAGGTCATCAGTTATAGCTTTGGAAAGATCCTCCTCTGAGGTAAATAAATACATCTGAAAGATTCCTGGATGGTAAAATTTCTGAGGTAAAATCAGGGATGAGATCATTAAATGTAACTTTAATAGATATAACTTAGGAAGACCATCGCCTAAATATGAAAGATCTCTCTGAGGTAAAAGCTCTGAGTTAGAATCTGTGGAGTTATCATCCATTGCAATGTTGGGAAGATCCTCTTGTGAGGTAAATAGAGAGATAAATTCTGAATGATCTCTCTGAGGTAAGATCAGGAACAAAAGTCATCAGTTATAGGTTGGAAAGATCCTCTCCTGAGGTAGACAAATAAATAAATCTGAAAGGATCTCTCTGAGGTAAAATCAGTGGCAGACTCATCATTCACCATGTTGAAAAGATCCTCTCCTGGGGTAAATAAATAAGTAAACCTGAAAGATCTCTCTGAGGTAAAATCAGTGACGAGGTCATTAGTTATGATGTTGGAAAGACCCTCTCCTGAGGTAGATAAATAAATCTGAAATATTCTGCTAGTGCTGCTTGCTACGTTACCCCCACTGTCTGGGGTGTATTTCATAATCTATCAGAAGAGACCAGAGTAGGAGAACAAATGGTAATTATTTTAGGCTATTTCCGCACTAGACTGTCACAGTGCTATTATCCCTAAATTGCAAACCCCAGGATTCCATAGGAGGCTGAAAGTGGAATAATAGTAGTATTACAGCCTAGTGCAGAAATAGCCTTAGTCAGGGTTGTCTGAGCCTCCTCTGACTTGTCTACCTCCATTTTGGGGCTACAAATGGAAGAATTTTTTTAAAAAATAGGGCTTTCCTAAAATACAGAGATCAGTAAGAGCAGCCTTCCCCAACCTGACATCTCCAGATGCATTTTGCTTCTAGTCAGAGCTCAGAAATATTGAGATGACAGCTCCCAGAATCCCCTGGCCAGAGTGGGTAGCAGCCTCATTCATTCATTCATGGCATTCATCTCCCACCACTCAACCCATCAGAGCTCTGATTGATTGATTGATTGATTGATTGATTGATTGATTGATTGATTGATTGATGGCATTCATCTCCCACCACTCAACCCATCAGAGCTCCGATTGATTGATTGATTGATTGATTGATTGATTGATTGATTGATGGCATTCATCTCTCACCACTCAACCCATCAGAGCTCTGATTGATTGATTGATTGATTGATTGATTGATGACATTCATCTCTCACCACTCAACCCATCAGAGCTCTGATTGATTGATTGATTGATTGATTGATGGCATTCATCTCCCACCACTCAACCCATCAGAGCTCCGATTGATTGAGTGATTGATTGATTGATGGCATTCATCTCTCACCACTCAACCCATCAGAGCTCTGATTGATTGAGTGATTGATTGATTGATTGATCGATCGATCGATCGATGGCATTCATCTCCCACCACTCAACCCATCAGAGCTCCGATTGATTGACTGACTGATTGATTGATTGATTGATTGATGGCATTCATCTCCCACCACTCAACCCATCAGAGCTCCCAAGGCAAGGTTTCTGGGAGTTATAGTCCTCAGAAGTAATTCCAAGCTCTGTTTCCAATGGCAGAAATGGATGACCAAGGAGTCATCTCAAATTATTAAGCAGTTCAAGCTAGTATAAGTTGAGCATCCCCAACCTGAAAATCCAAAATCTGAAGTGCTCCAAAATGGGTGGCTGAGATACCTTTGCTTTCTGGTGGTTCAGTGTTCACAAACGTTGTTTTATGCACGACATTATTAAAAATATTGTACAGAATTACTTTCAGCTTATGTCTCTATGAAACATGAATGAATTTCCTGTGTCATGTCCTGGTTAGCTTGGAGCCTTTCCGCACTATGCTGTTACAGTGCTATTGTTCCGCTTTCCACAGCCTATGGAATCCTGGGGTTTGCAGTTTAGGGAGGAGTATTCAGAATGCTCAGCCAGAGAGCTCTTAGGTGCAAGGAAACTACAAACCCCAGAATTCCACAGGATGTTGAAAGGGGAATCATAGCACTGTAACAGTGTAGTGTGGAAAGGCCCTTGCACTCCACAGTCTTCACTCAGAGTTAATCAGCAGTGTTTGTTTATAGTGAAGCAAGCAACACAGCACACTTCATTCAGAGCCGCTGGGACGGCAGCATGCATGGTGGCTACAGGATTCATACCCTGACATAGGCCATTTCCGCACTAGACTGTTACAGCGCTATTATTCCACTTTCAGCCTCCTATGGAATCCTGGGGTTTGCAGTTTTCTGAGGCCAAAGAGCTCGCTGGCTGAGAACTCTAAATGCTCCTCCCTAAACTGCAAACCCCGGGATTCCATACGAGGTTGAAAGGGGAATCATAGCGCTATAACCGTCCAGTGCAGAAATGGCCGTAGTTGTGCAAAACTGTGATTAGAAAAGATCATAAATCTCACATCATCCTACCAGTTTATACGTTTTCCCAAACCCTCAGCTGCTTACCTGTCTTTCATTCTTGAAACAGGAACAAGTTCCGTTCCTCTTATCGTTGCCAGTTCCCGTAACACCTTTCCAGGATTTTGTTTTTTTCCCCCCGCCCCTTCTTATCTTCTCCTACTCGCCCAGATAACATTGTCGCAGTGAACAATAAAGCATTTAGCCATTTGGTGCCCTGGAATACCTTAGCAACCTTCAACTAGATAACATAGTTGCAGTTAATATTTGGCAATTAATATTTTGTAGCACTCTGGCAGACTTTAGCAATGGCTAAGCTGTCCGATCTAGGCTAAGACCATTTCTGCACTAGGCTGTTATAGCGCTATGGTTCCACTTTGAACCTCCTATGGAATCCTGGGGTTTGTAGTTTCAGGAGGGGCTGGCCGGCCCCTCCCGAAACTGCAAACCCCAGGATTCCATAGGAGGTCCAAAGTGGAATCATAGCGCTATAACAGCCCAGTGCAGGATGGCCTAATACATACTCTATTACACACCCAACAAATACTTATGGAGCTGTTTAGAATTGGGTCTCATCTCCAAGATATCTCATTATGCATATGCAAATATTCCAAAAGGTAGAGGGAAAAAATCCAAAATCTGAAACACATCTGGTCTTAAGCATTTTGGAAAAGGGATGCTCAGTTGTTAATGGGATCTCAAACTTTTCTGGATTCACGCTTCATCCCCCCTCGCCCACCTTGTCCAACCCTTTGAGGCACACAGGTACTGGCTGATTGCTATCTAAACTGGGTGAAAAAGTGGAATAAGCCTGTTGGCGACTTATCTCTGTGTAAGTTTTTCTGCTGAAGAATTTGAATATTTTTAGCCACATGGAATGTCCATGTTCAGTTTAAGGTTGCAGAAGTGGAATGGCTGGAGCCTGTGGGTGTTCCTTGAATGGTGCTTTCAGTTGCACGTTTGATCGTGTATTCAGTTGCACAGCGTCACCGTTCAACACAAGGCTTACTTAGAGCTTTATCCCACCAGCCTGTTGTCTCACAGCAATCGCACCATTTAAGCAAATGGAAACATACTGGTATGGAAACAGTCATTTTCACAGTGCAGTAACACTGTGGTGTTGTTTTGATGATGCACGTTCCCACAAGCAGTCTTCCACGCAGCCTTTCTGATCCTGCCTCCCTCTTCCTGGCTATAGCACATGTGTGCTGTTTGTTTCTTTCCCCCCTATTTTACTGGTATGTATTATTATTATTTTTGCTGTAATGGTGGCATGCTGGTGATCACTATGGCGGTACACTTGTGCAATTACAGCAAAACAAATTTTTTAAAAAATATACAGGGAATGGAGTAAAAAAATATTGGGAGTTAGAGTCTCCCAGGGTGTTAGCCCTTTTGGAGAAATTCTCTGAAAGCTAAAACTGTTAGGAATCAGCCTTCTTTTAGCAAAGTAGCAAAAAATCATGCCCAAATTTCTGTGTGGCTTTCCTGAACTGAAACTGACTAAGAAAACAAAACAAGGCAGGCAGTTTCAGGTTACAAACTTAGAAAAGTTTACTAGTGTCTTTTACATTTACATATGCATTGGGGAGCCTACATCCTGACTAGCTCATGAATAGATTCGTTCTTAACTCACCATCTTCTTGATGGACATGCAAAGCATGATTGGGGAAAAAGAAGAAGCAAAAATGGAGGAGGAGGAGGAGAAGAAGCAGCAGGACGAGAAGGAGGAGAGATCTGAGAAGGGGGGTTCTTTTATAAGACTGATGATCCTAGGAGCTGTCCTGGGTCACATGATCTGGCCATGTGAACAAAATGGTGGAGAGTCTGGAAGCCATGAAGCCCTATGAGGAGCAGCTTAGGGAGCTGGGGATGTTTAGTCTCCAGAAAAGAAGGTTAAGAGGGGACATGATAGCCATGTTTAAATATTTGAAGGGATGTCATGTCGAGGAGGGAGCGGGCTTGTTTTCTGCTGCCCAGAGACTAGGACAAGGAGCAATGGATTCAAGCTGCAGAAAAGGAGATTCCACCTGAACCTCAGGAAGAACTTCTTGGTAGTCAGAGCTGTCCAGCAGCAGAATATCATGCTGCCTTGATGGAGCGTGGTGGAGTCTCCTCCTTCTTTGGAGGTTTTCAGACAGAAACTGGATGGTCATCTGTTGGGAATACTTTGGTGTAGGTTCCTGCATGGCAGAATGTGGTTGGACTGGATGGCCCCTGGGGTCTCTTCCAACTCTATGATTCTATGACGCTATGAAAAGTATTTATAGCCATGCATTTAAATGACACAAGGGCAAATAGTGAGGCTTTAAAGGAGAAGGATGCGTGCAAAAGTAAAGAAGGCACTATGCTATCCAAGTCCAGCTTGCCCTCAAACAGGGGAGGAGAGATAATGCTGGAATTTTTCCAACAAAAACAACATTGTTCCTTTCTGCCATGATGTCTTCTTTGTCCAGACACCAGAAATGGAATGATTCCTCCCTGCCTGGGGATGGGGAGGGGGAGAAAAGGAGAAGCACATCCACTCACACCACATAACTGCCGGAATATTGGAACTGCAGTGGAATGAAATGACTGCACCGAGAAGCAGTAGTTCAACCACAGTGACGTTGGAACCATTAACGGGTTTTTTCCGTCAGTGAAAAGGTGTGATCCAGTAATGATTGAAATGCAGTGCAACGATAGGAGAGTCAAGGCATCATGTGATGAGGAAAGAATAAAAACAGAACTAAGCCACTGCAACTGTGCAATGAGCCCATAATGTGATAAAGTCCTTAGTACTATCAGCGCATCACTCCTAAAACAGAGATTTATGTTACGCGCCCCTGATGTCAGATCTTGACCATAAAGTCCAGTATAACATGTATGTGGATGAAACTTCTGCCATTTCCGCACGGGACTGTTATAGCGCTAGGATCCCACTTTCAACATCCTATGGAATCCTGGGGTTTGCAGTTTCGGGAGGGCCGCCTGGCCCCTCCCGAAACTGCAAACCCCAGGATTCCATAGGATGTTGAAAGTGGGATCATAGCGCTATACAGTCCCATGCGGAAATGTCAAACCACTGTTTTTTAATTTTTCTATTTGAACATAACAGCCTTTCCACCGCAAATGGTGCTCAAGGTGGAAAACAGTAATAAAAAAAAAGATTCAAAACACAATCTTGATTGAAAACAGAACACTTGAAGAAGTAAATGCAAATACAGTTAAAAATACACACTCGGTGGTTAAGATCTTACAGCACATTTGTGCTGTGTAAATCCAAACTTGCGTACGAATGTTCCTGTTGAAAGCCAGCACGATACAGTAGTGGTTCGAGCACTGGACTATGATTCTGGAGACCCGGGTTGGAATATCCACTCAGCCGTGGAAACCTGAAATTGGGCAAAGTCACATTCTCTCAGATCATTTCTGCCCTACATTGTTATAGTGCTATTATTCCATTTTCAACATCCTGTGGAATTCTGGGGTTTATAGTTTCCTGAGGCCCAAGAGCTCTCTGGCTGAGATTTCTAAATTCCTCTCCCTAAACTGCAAACCCAGGATTCTTTAGGATGTTGAAAGTGGAATAGATAAATTGTAAATAGTTACATATAAGCTAAAAGTAATAGTGTATGATTGTTATAGAATCATAGAAATGTCGAGTTGGAAGAGACCACAAGGGCCATCCAGTCCAACCCCCTGCCATGCAGGAACACCCTCAAAGCCCTCCCGACAAGTGGCCATCCAGCCTCCGCTTAAAAACCTCCGATGAAGGAGACTCTACCACACTCCGTGGCAGCACATTCCACTGCCGGACAGCCCTGACCGTCAGGAAATTCTTCCTGAGGTTCAGGTGGAATCTCCCCTCCTGCAGCTTGCATCCATTGCTCCTTGTCCTGGTCTCAAGAGCAGGAGAAAACAAGCCCACTCCCTCCTCGACATGACATCCCTTCAAATATTTAAACATGGCTATCATGTCCCCTCTCAGCCTTCTCTTCTGCAGACTAAACATACCCAGCTCTCTAAGTCTGTCCTCATAGGGCATGGCTTCCAGGCCCCGCACCATTTTGGTTGCCCTCCTCTGGACCTGCTCCAGCTTATCCATATCCTTCTTGAATTGGGGTGCCCAGAATTGGACGCAGTATTCAAGATGAGGTCTAACCAAAGCAGAATAAAGTGGTACCAATACCTCCCTCGATCTAGACACCATACTCCTATTGATGCAACCAAGAATTGCGTTGGCTTTCTTGGCTGCCGCGTCACACTGCTGACTCATGTTCAGCTTGTAGTCTATGAAGACTCCTAGATCCCTTTCATATGTACTGCTATCCATTATATTATAAAATGGAGATAATGTATGGAACGGAATGTTTATGTGGAACAGAATGTTAAACTCAGATTCAATTGGGGAAATTGATGTCTGGAAGCAGGGAGGGTTTTTTTATTGTTTTTTCATTAAAAATGATAATAAAAATTAATTTAAAAAAAGTGGAATAATAGCACTTTACCGGCATAGTGCAGAAACGGCCTCAGCCTCTGAGGAAGGCAAAGGCAAACCCCCTCTGTACATATCTTAACAAGAAAACCCCGTGAATTGATTCACCTTAAGGCTGCCCGAGGTTGGAAATGACTTGAAGTCACACAACAAGAATGTTGTCTCCTGCTGCCTCCTGAGCTGCACCTCCTTTCTGTTGCGTCTTGTGCAACCAATTGGATATTTGTGATAAACTGTTTCCACAACCCCAGTGAATCAAGTGGCGCGTTGAAGGCCTGGACGAATACACCGTGCAAGAATGCTTAATTGTATGTGCAGCAGTTTCACTTGTAGGAAAGCACTTACACAGGTGTGACCTGACTACCGACATTACACACTGGCTCCAAAAGTGCAGTTTCTTATGTAAGGGAACTTATGCATGTGTAAAATAGGACATTGGTCAGCAGCATCATAATAAAAGATAAAAACAGATATATTAGAAACAGATGGCAAATCGAAGTGTGGACAAGGAAAGAAGTGTGATAAGGAGAGATAATAGTTTATAAACTCAAAAAGCATGGAGGAAACAGAAGTAGGAAAAAATCAGTAAGAATTTGGAAACGTAAACGATAGAATAAAATGTGCAACAAACAAGGAAAAGCGGTTTATACGAAATTTCATTATAATTAAAAAGTATGCGTGTATAGAGATGTTAGTGATATGATATGAAATGATAAGGGGAAAATATCTAATAGGAAAATACGAAAGTTATATATATTGTTTTGTGTATAATATGTGAAAGAGACTTTTTTTTAATGTGTATTTGTGTAAAAATATAATAAAAAAATAATAAAAGATAAAAACAGCATCCAATCCTTTGGTACTAATCCGTTCTAATTCCCAGAGGTCTCCATCAATACAAAGTTTGTAGCCCATCCAGTAGAAGGACGATGGAATCAGGCCATTTCCGCCCTACACGGGGCCTTTCCGCACTACACTGTTATAGTGCTATTATTCCACTTTCAACATCCTGTGGCATTCTGGGGTTTGTAGTTGAAGCCAAAGAGCTCTCTGGCTGAGAATTCTAAATGCTCCTCCACTAAACTACAAACCCCAGGAATCCAAAGGATGTTGAAAGTGGAATAATAGCACAATAACAGTGTAGTGCAGAAAGGCCCACAGTTATAGTGCTTTTATTTCACTTTCAACCTCCTGTGGAATTCTGGGGTTTGTAGTTTTACCGAGGCCAAAGAGCCCTCTGGCTGGGAATTCTAAATGCCCCCCCCGAACTGAAAACCCCAGGATTCCACAGGATGTTGAAAGTGGAATAGTAACACTATAGCAGCGTAGTGTGGAAATGGCCTCAGTCGGATCTCTTAGCTGGGAGTTCTAGTCAACTTGCGGTCTGAGTGATTCTGAAAGTTGTAATAACAACAACAACAAAAATACTTTTTTTCCAAGTTCTGACTGAGCAACTTGCAGGCGGTACAAAAAATGTAGAAGTTTGAAGAGGGGTGGGAGGTGAATTGATTAGATCACTGTTTGAGAATGAGCAAGTTTGAAACTTTATTGTTGTGTCACGTTTACCAGGTTACCAGGTGAAAGGGTTTTTCTACGGCTGGGGACCAGTGCAGCTTCAGCATCATCCTAGCCCCCAGTTCATCAGCCCCAGCTCCCTGTGTGCGGACGTGGAGAGTATCAACTCAGGTAAGGGAGGAAGAAAGTTTTTTCTCAAATGCCCACTCCATGGACTGCAGGGGGAACTGGGTTTAATGCAAGATGCCTCCCATCTAATCCAGAACTAGGAAGAATCACAGGCCGTTTCCGCACTAGCTTGTTATAGCGCTATGATTCCACTTGCAACACCCTATGGAATCCTGGGCTTTGCAGTTTCGGGAGAGGCTGGCCGGCTCCTCCCTAAACTGCAAACCCAAGGATGCCATAGGACGTTGCAGGTGGAATCATCGCGCTGTAACATTCTAGTGCAGAAATGGCCTGAGAGTTGTAGTCCAAAAAGTAACTTGCCCAAACAGCGAGGGTGGTCTAGCTGTTCTTCAGTCAACCCAGAGAACCATACTCTTTCAAAGACTCTATAAATCACAGGTGGCCAATCATGGAACCTTCCAGATGTTGTTGGACTACAGCTTCCAGCAGCCTTAACCAGCATAGCCAATCTGGAGGGATGCTGGGAGTTGCAGTCCAGTCACATCTGGCAGTCTACCAGATTCCCATCCCTGTGATAGATATACTGGCCTGAAACCTGTTGGTCGGTCTCAGCTTCAGTAGACCTCTTAAATCAATGGTGGAAGTGTTTCAAATGGACAAGTTAACTTATATGATCAATAATCAAAATATAGAAACAGTTAATCAGGAATGGGAATGTATGAAGAGGATATAGAAGGAAAAATGAGGGAAGTTGATATTAATAGATACATAGATCTGTGTTTCAGCATCAATTGTGAATACACATATTCAGAGGTTTGGATATAGAGATGTAAAATATATCATTATTGTAATATCTGTTGAACTTAAATGCGTTAGATATAGTCTGCGAGAGATCCAAAAATGGCAACACTTTCTCTTTTTGTAAAATATCCTAAATTGTGCATGAAATCCTATAGATAGCATTTGCCCCTTATTATATTGTATTTATTGCTGTGGAGTTGATATCACGGGATAGTAAGTGTAATACTGTGGGTTTTTTTCTTTTTTCTCTCTTTATGGCTGGTAAAGATATATCTTTGTGTGTGTGTGGGTGTGGGTGTGGGTGTGTATGATATATCAAAATTGATTGATGTCACTTTTGTAGTATAAACAGATCCCCCAAATAAAAAATACAGAAAAAAAATTGATGGCGGAGTGGGGAGTCAACTCTTGAGATGAATCTCACTTAGGGAGGGGAAGCGCAGTCCACAGGCTGCTTGCAGCTCCCACAGCCAAATTTGTGGCCCCTAGCCCCCCTCAGATTTTGCTCCCAAAGGCCCCCTGGAAGCGTGGGGAAAACTTTGCGACATTTCCTCTCCTCAGGATATAGGAAATGCAGCCCCCTAAGCACTGATGGTTG
The DNA here is from genome assembly GCA_948472985.1 of Iguana delicatissima. Classification (NCBI taxonomy): domain Eukaryota; kingdom Metazoa; phylum Chordata; class Lepidosauria; order Squamata; family Iguanidae; genus Iguana; species Iguana delicatissima. Next base: position 337,362 of record CAOKZL010000115.1, read on the forward strand.
CCCACCTCTGCATTTAGGAACTACCAGTGCCCTGTAATTGGGAGGAACCTCATTCATGCTCTTTTCCGTTTGCCCTCCAGATTGCTGGCTGCATATCCGCCTGTATTACTGCGATGTGCTGGTGAAGACGGTCACTACAAGAACGGCCGAGGGCTGTCGGATCACCTTCCGGCCCGTGCCAGCTGATAACCTCGGCCTTTACGGTCCGAGCAGCATGGAGCAAATCCAGTTTCCTTCCCCGGCTGTGCTTGCCGGGAAGAGCCAGGCAACCAGAGCTGTCGGCATTTTGGAAAAGCTTCTTCCCCACTTGCACCGCGGGATCCTCCTGTGGGTGGCCCCTGAGGGGGTCTTCATGAAACGGCAGTGCCAGGGCAGGGTTTACTGGAAGGGGCCCCTGGCGCCCCACAGCGACCAGCCCAACAAGCTGGGAAGGGAGAAAACCTACAAGTTGTTGGACACGCAACAGTTCCTCCAGCGTGAGTCAGACTTGGCCTTTCTCCTGGCTCGGTCCGTCATGGTTGTGGTTTAGTCCTGCCTGATGCATCTGGGAATTCCACGTGCAGGGCTTAGGAAATATGCTTGGTTTCGTTCCACGACTCCCAGACTTCCTCAGCCAACATGGCCAGTGACTGGTGGATTCTGGGGTTTGTGGTACAAAAGCATGCTGCTGCTTTTTGAGGCAACTCTTTTGTGATTCTGGGACTTTTCCCACTCTTACGCCACAGAGGCTGGTGTTTAGCAGCATCGTGCCTCTGATTCTGGAGGGAATCTTGCAGCCCCAAGAAAATAGGAAGACCCCCTAACACCCCCTAAGGCTGCATCAGGCAGAAGGCCCACCTAGCCCAGCAGTCTCTTCCCACAGTGGCTGGTCCGCTGCCTCTCGGAAGCCCATCCACGCCCAGGAGAGCAACTCCCCACTCCATTTCGTGTTCCCAGCAATGGCTCTATGGAGAGGCACGCAGCCTTCGGCACCGGAGGCGAAATATTCCCATCCTGTCTAGCAGCCATTGATGGCCCTAACTTTACATGTGTTTATCCATCCCCCTTTTAAGGCCATCCAGATGAGCAGCCATCACTACATCTTGTGTCAGTGAGTTTCACAGTTTAACCATATCCTGTGTGTGGAAGTCTTCCCTTTTGTCTGCGCTGGGTCTCCCAGGATTCAGCTTCCGCGGACATTCCCCATTGAGCCTTCATAACTATGAAAGAGCAAGAAGATCTCTTTCCTTCCTTCACTCATTTTATACACCTCAATCATGTCTCCTCTTTCTCACTGTTTTTTTCCTTCCTTCCTTAGCCAGACAGCCCCACACATTTCAGCCTTTCCTTGCAGGGTGGTGGTTACTCCAGTCCCTTGGTCATTGGGGTTGCCCTTTCCTGTGTTCTTGTCCAGCTCTAGGATAATCCCTTTGGAGACCAGAATGATATAACTGTACCTCGGCAGCCGTGTATCTTTGCTATATCAGAGGCCTCACAAGCGGGGGTGTAGCTATGGGGGACAAACTGGGGACATTTTGCCCCCACGAAATACAAATTCTTTCCCCCAGTGAATTTTTTTCTTTAATCCCCAAATTTCCAGCATTACAGGGAGTGAGGCCATTTCCGCTCTACCCTCTTATAGTGCTATTATTCCACTTTCAGCCTGCCATGGAATTGAGGGAGGGGCCTTTAGAATTCTCAGCCAGAGAGCTCTTTGGCCTCGGTAAACTACACACCCCAGAATTCCACAGGAGGATGAAGGTGGAATAATAGCACTGCAACAGGGTAGGGCGGAAACACCCCGAGACTTTGAAAGTCATTCACATGTAAAGTTCCTATCTGTAGAGTTCACTTTTCCCTTGGGCATTTTGCCTGCTCCTTTTCTTTGGATGACTAAACCATATTTCTAAAAGTACAACTGAAATTTTAAAGTTATTGCATTTTGCCGCCCCCGTTCTACACCCCTGCATAACACAGATGGACCTGTTCCGTTCATTCCTGATTAATCTATATCTCTGCACAACCCTAGAAAAGCTGCTTTTATTTTTGATGCTCATATTCCTTCTTTATTGTTGTGTCATACAGAATCGTGGATTTGGGAGGAAACCCAAAAGCCCTCTAGTACAACCCCTGCCGTGCACAATTGCAAAATTACAGCACTGTTGAGAGATGCCATCCAATCGCTGTTTAAAGACTTCCAAACTACACTTTTATGGCGCAATTATTCCACTTTCAACATCCTATGAAATCCTGGGGTTTGCAGTTTCGGGAGAGGCTGGCCCCTCCTGAAACTGGAAACCCCAGGATTCCATAGGATATTGAAAGTGGAATAATCGTGCTATAAGAGTGTAGTGCAGAAATGGCCAAAGAGCCGAGGTCATCTGTTCCATTGTCAGACACCTCTTACCCTCAGGAAGTTCTTCCTAATGGGTGGTCAGAATTTCCTACTGCTTTGAGCATTGGACTGTGACCCTGGTGACCAGGATTCGATTGCCCATTGCCCATGGGAGCCCACTGGGTGACGTTGGGTGCATCACACACTCTCAGCCCCAAAAAGCCCCGTGATAGGGTTGCCTTGAGTTCACTGCAAGTCAGAAACAACTCAAAGGCACACAACATCAGAAAACAACAAATTTGAATCCGTTGGTTTGGGTCCTATCCTCTGCTGCAGGGAGAAAACAAGCTCACTCCATCTTCTTCCATATCATATTAACACAGAGATATTTCCCCCAATATTTTTCAGTTCTGGCTTTTTGCTGTTCGGCCATTTCCGCACTAAACTGTTGTAGTGCTATTATTCCCCTTTCAACATCCTATGGAATCCTGGGGTTTGCAGTTTAGGGAGGGGCCTTTGAGATTGCAAACCCCAGGATTCCATAGGGTGTTGAAAGGGGAATAATAGCACTATAACAGTCTAGTGTGGAAATGACCTCAGCTTTCCTTCCTCTGTAGGTGCAAAGTAGCTGTCATATTATAGTGACAACGCTTTGATGCCACTTTGACTGCCCTGGTAGCAAATGGACTGTGGAATCCTGGGGTTTGTAGGTTAGAGAGGGGTATTTCAAATTCCCTGCCAGAGACCTTTAGCACATGTCTCTGATCAACAAATCCCAGATTTTCCGTAGTATGCTGCTAGCGCAGTTAAACCAGTCTGGAACGCTGTCATTGTGTAGTGGTGAAAGAGATCAGCCAAACGTAGAGGTAACACAGTCTTGCTTTTCCTCATCTTCCAGGGCACCTTCCAATGACTGAACTGATTCTCCTCAACCCTTCTTGTGCCCAAAACAGAAAGTGGCCACCAGCTGTAGTCGCCACCAGTCATCAAAATCCTTTCAAGATCCGCATTGCACTCTTACAGTGCGATTATTCCACTTTCAACATCCTATGGAATCCTGGGGTTCGCAGTTTCGGCAGGGGCCGGCTGCAAACCCCAGGATTCCATAGGATGTTGAAAGTGGAATAATTGCGCTATGAGAGTGTAGTGCGGAAATCTAGAGGTGCTTGTTTCTTCTCAAGCAATCCAATTCCCGTAAAGATACTATTATTGTGGCTTCCTCTTTCTGCGAACTATGAGGGGGAGAGAGAGTCAGAAGAGTATGTGTTTGCCCTGGTCTCATCACAGTGATGTCTTTGTGGGAATGTTACTGCCGAGTGAAGCAACAACCGCCACTGCCAGGCCTTTGTTTGGCTCATAGCAAACAGATGCTTCCTCAAGGGTGCTAGTAACTGAAAATGTTTCTTCTTTTGTGTGGCTCTTTCTCCGTAAAGCTGTCATTTTATTCTCTCTCCCACACGCACACCTATCTAAGAGGTTTATTTCTGGGCAGGAGCTTGACAAAGATCCTTTTGTGAACTACAGCCCCTGCAATCCCCTCGTGTGGAGGATTCTGGGAGCTGCAATCCACAAATTGAACTTGTGCAAGGTCTGACCATTGGCTATGCTGAGCAGGGGTGTTCAGAGAGCTCAGGTCCACAGAAGGAGATTGCTTTGACCAACAGCCATGTTGAGTGGACAGTTCTGAGATGCGTAGTCCACAAGCAGAACCTGGCAAAGCTTTGACCAACAGCCATTCTGGGTGGAGAATTCTGGGATGAGTAGTTGCAAACGGAACTTGGCCAAGCTCTGGCCAATGGATTTCCTGGGTCATGAATTCTGGAAGCTGTAATCCACAGAAGGAACTTGGCTGTGCTTTGATGCTGAGCTTTTAGTAGATTCCCTTCCATTTTGGCCAACTGTGTTTGAAATTCATTTGGTGAACTGTACCATCATTACTACACTAGTGTGGTGGTGACAGGAAGAAGAAGACTATTCCGCACTACACTCTTATAGCACGATTATTCCACTTTCAACACCCTATGGAATCCTGGGGTTTGCAGTTTCAGGAGGGGCCAACTGCAAACCCCAGGATTCCATAGGATGTTGAAAGTGGAATAATCGCGCTATAAGAGTGTAGTGCAGAAATGCATGGCAGGCATGAAGGAAAGAAGGCTGTGGAGAATTGGGCTGCTCAAAACTGAAAGATTTTGACTGTTTTTCTAAGGCTGAGACCAAAATGGTTAAAGGCCTGGCAACTGCACCCTGTGAGGAGAGGCGTAAGATGCTGGGTTTGTTTAGCCTGGAGAAGAGAATGTTAAGAGGTGACATGATAGCTGTGTTTAAATATTTGAAGGAATGTCATACGGAGGATGGAGCAAGCTTGTTTTCTGCTCCTCCAGTGTGTAGGACATGGAGCAATGGCTTCAAACTAGAGAAGAGATTCCACCTAGACGTTAGGCAGAACTTCCTGACGATAAGAGCAATTCAACAGTGGAATATGCTGCTACCTGGGAGCGTGGTGGAGTCTCTTTCTTTGGAGTTTTTAAAGCAGAGGCTGGGTGGCCAGCTGTCAAGAGTGCTTTAATTGGATATCCCTGCATGGCAGAATGGGGCTGAACTGGATGGCCCTTGGGGTCTCTTTCAACTCTTGTGTTTCTAATTCCTTTACTGCAACCCCAGAAAAAGTGCACCGACAGGATGTGGCTGGCAGTTCCTTTTCACCTTTGCCAGGGTGGGCATGGAGAGTCAGTATGCAAAGTGCTTTGAGCTTTCTGTTCACCCGTCTTCTAGTGCTGAGAGTTCTGTGAAATCATTTTGGTGGGTCTGTTATGTCTTTGCTATCCAGAGTTACAGGGTTACCTGAGCCACGGAGAGCCACCCCCCAGTACCAGATCCACTTCTGTTTTGGAGAGGAATATCCTGCTGCCCCCAACCAGAAACTCCACAGACTCATCATGGCCCACGTAAGTCTCCCGGCAATAGTGACTCTTTGCAGCGCTCCAGATTTTCACCCTTTGGTGTGCACAGCATTTGGTTTGTTTAAAAACAATATTGCCTATGCCCAAAGCTGTTCCTGAAGGTGGCATCCATGTTCCCGCTGCTTTTATGGGACCAATTTCTGTTTGCAGCAGAAAGCCACTTTCTGGCCAAAATTCAGATGGATCTCTCTGGTAGAGCATAGATTTCCACCAGTATGATGTAGTGCTTTGCATTTTGAAGTGGGACGCTACAGACAAGGACCATTTCCACACTAGACTGTTACAGTGCTATTATCCCACTTTCAACATGAGGCACCTCCCTAAACTGTGAACCCCAGGATTCCATTGGATGTTGAAAGTGGAATAATAGCACTATAAGAGTCTAAGGCGGAAATGGCCTGGGATTCCTTCAGTCCATAGACCAGGATCCTGGACTCTTGTCTCCTGCAGAAGAGTTCGCAACACCACTGATGGGGACCCTTCTCATGATCCCAGTCAGTACCGCTGAACATGGGGCTCTTCCAAATGACTCTGTGAGGGACATAATGCTTTCATTCTTTCCGCTTGACACCACCACCTTGAGGCACCCTGTCGGTTTATCTTATCAGGCTGCCGCCAAATTCCTGATGTTTGCCTTTGGGAAACTTGTTGTGTGGATTCATTAATCCCAAGGGTGGATATGGTGTGGCCTGTGAATTGTGTGTGGCCCCTGGACCACACTTCTCTGCCCCCTGAAGCCCTTTCCCTGTCCATTTTTTTAAAGTTCCAGTGCAGTTTTGCAGCAATTTTTGAACAAAACCACACACAAAGCCCCCTAAATGCATGAAATCACATAAAAATATCCCCTACCACCACCAACAACCCAGAAGCCATACTACCCCCATATACGTTCATTTTCCCTGCAGTCCCTTTCAAAATGATGATAGCAAGTGACACACTATATCACCTCCTGTAGCCATTTGCATTGGGACCATAGAGGGAAATAGAAGTTGGCCATTTCTGCACTGGACTGTTGCAGCCCTTTGATTCCACATTCAACCTCCTAGGGAATCCTGGGGTTTGCAAATTTTGCAAAGTTTGGGAACTGCAAACCCCAGGATTCCATAGGAGGTTGAATGTGGAATCAAAGCGCTGTAACAGTCCAGTGCGGAAATGGCCGTAGTTTGGCCTGTTTGCAGGAAAGGAAGAAGGTTTTATCCTTGTGGTGTCTGCTGAGCTGCCGGAAGCAGGATGTCCTTTTGCTATTTAAAACAAAATGTCTCTGTTCCCATTTGCTTTGTGGTGACCTGCTGCCTGTCCTCATCTCCCTAGGTTGAGCCGGTCTTTGCCCGTGATCTGTTCCACTACGCCCAGCAGCACTTGAGGCCCCGGTCACTCCAGGACTCTCTGTCGTGCAATTCGGACGCTCCCCGGCATATCACGCAGGTCCTGAAGCAACTGTGCTCGCCTTGATCGGCCTGGAAAGGAAGCAGAGAAGCCTGGCTTGCTTGGAATGGGGGGGGGGCCAGGGCTACGAGTGTTAAAATCCATCCAGGAGAGAACACCTGGCTGGGCTCAGCACTGACCATCTCTGCTGTGCAGGGGAGATGTATCCTGCTCACGGGCTGTGGGCTTGTCGCAGCTTAGACTTCTATGCAGCTCGACTTTACTATCAGCAATGGAAGGCTGACCTGCTCTGAAATCATCTGTGACTCCAGCGTCGGAGGGTTGCCATAGTTTTCCCCACCCACTAATGAAATTTCTGGGGGGTGTGTGTCAGAGTGCAGCTGAAACTCCCATGTGCTTCCCCCTAGTAAAGACAAGAGGCACATGGGCTACCACAGATCTGGGGAAATGTGCCTTCCCTATACATATCTGCCCAGTCTCAGGTCTGCTAGGTCCCAGGTTGAGAGAGGGTCTTCAAAGGTGTAGCTCCCAACAGTTGTGGTTGTGGAATGCTATCCCTCTGGAGGCCTGGCTGATGGCAACATTGCCCTTATTTTGGCTTTTGATCAGAATGTGTGGCACGTAGCAAGCTCCTAGCTATTTTTTTTTTTTATCCTGATGGGTTGTATGTTTAGTTTTCTTTGAGTCAAATTATGTGTGTGGTTTTTTAAAAAATTACTTACATTGTTCAACGTTGGCTAGAACTTTATTAATTAGACCCAACCTGAGTAGACCCATGACTCAACTGCTGAATACTGAGGTCAACACATAGGCAGGTCCACTTCATTTAGTACGTCTGCGCTACCCTAGTCAGGACTAAACAGCACAATTCAGACTGATGTTTTATTAAAATAACATTTGGTTGCATCCCATTCTGAAATCTGCTGATGCTGGCCAAAACCTTATTTTAGTCCTGTCTAGAGTAGAGCCATTGAACAAAGAGGATTTACCTATGTATTGAGTCACCATTCGACAACTGTATTGAACGCCTCTGCTCTAGTTGGGAGTAACCAAAAGGATGCCAGCCATCATATTAGAAGAGATTTAGAAATACATATAAATATACATTCTAGTTTTCTCCTTGCCTAACTAGTAGTTTTCCTTCTATGTGTAGGGATTTTTTAAAGGGAGAGCATTCTGTCACATGGACCATCAGACTCTGCAGCCTGAAGTTGTTCTATCCAGAGGCAAAACTGGACAATTCATCTCCCACTTGTGAGAACTAGGTCCCTATTTAGGGGTGACTATTGGCTGCCTCATCAATCTGCTCTGGATTTGAGTCTGAATTCTGGCAACGAAATAAAATCAGCATCTTGGATAGCTCCTTTACAGTTTGGGCTAAAATCCAGAGTGGTCCCACTGTCCCACTGACGTGAGAGCCACGGGCCAACCACCACTGCCTCTGTTAGAACATTTAGGAGCTGTTGAATCTGACCCAGGGCTTTTTCGCAGGAGGTAGGTAAATTGCAATTAAAGCAGGATAATGCAGTTCTTCCTCCGCATTTTCGAGTTTGATCTTTGCAAATTTGATTATTCACAAGGCGCCTGTGCCTCCCCCATTCTCCTTCCCCCATTCCCTTGCATTTTGCCAGTGCAGAGAAAAGCAAAAGGCAAGGGAATGAAGCAGGGAGAGGCAGGCGTGTGCTTTCCTTCTGCCCTCCAGAACTCCTCCTTCCCATTCCATTGCCTCCGGCCCCAGTGCTGAGAAGGAAGGCACGCATACCAGTGCAAAAGGTAAGGGAATGGGAGGGGGATTGCAGAGGGGGAGTTATTTGCAATTTTTCTACTTTCATGAAGGTTCTGCACCCCAAACCCTCACAAGTGCGGAAAGGCCACCATATAGCATCTTTAGCTGGGACTTACCACATGACATCTTTTTACAAAGGAGGTCATTAACAGATTAATCTATTAAAGGCCTCCTTTGTAAAAGAAACGCTTTTCAAATGGTCTCCCGTGAGGAGAACAACAGAAGAGGAACAAGGCAATGTGCTAAGTCCCATCCAAAGAGGCTATTATCCTTCTATAATTGTGAATTACCCGCCTTGTATGATAAAGTCCTCAGTTCAGCTTAATCCCAGTCACTTCTTTAAAAAAAACCCACAGTGCTTTCAGTTGACTTGAGTTGATTTCATTCTTGGTTCTTTTTTTTAAAAAAAAAAATTGGACATTTTTCTAATCCATCCATTGCTCAAGAGAAGGGACTGGATGCCATCTGACCACCTGGTCCCACATGCCATTACTCAGGGCGATGTATTGGAGAGCTCAGTGGGGCTTAATTTTTGACAAAAGTGCATATGCAAAAGAATTATAAATGAATTCAGGTCTGTAATGAAATCTTGTTATATCAGGTTAAAGTGGAGAGAAGGACGGATTGCTTGATGGGAGATCGTGCATTATCCTAATCCATGAGGATAATGCAGAAGATAGGATAGGATGGGATAAAACTACCCTTAGGATACTTTCATGTTTTTAGGATAGCCTAATGCTTGTTGGGAATATCTCCAGCTTTTCCAGAGCATGGAAAAGCGTGTGTATGTGTGGACTTTTATTTGTTATTTGTTTTTTTAACTACAGCTTCCTATTGCCATGCTCACTGGAAGATCTTGGTAATTATAGTCTTAAAAAAATGACCTCACCTCTGCATGGTTAGAAGCATATTTCCCCATTTTATAGGACAACATTGCAATTGCCTGTCTCCATGTGTTGTCTGGTGTGCTGCAGTCTGGATAAAAGTTTGCTGCGTTTGTGAAGTTTAGGCCAAACAAACACACACAGAGAATTGTATTGTTCTGGGTGTGCTACAGGGACCTCAGACCTTTTTGGGGAATGGAGAGGCTCAGCATTGTCAGCCAGGCTGTTACTAATTTTGCTTACCTGCAGATGCTACCAGGTGGGAGGCAAACATCCTTGAATATGAAGATGTTGGTGCTCCTGTGTGCCCTCAAGTCGTACACAAGCACAGTGTATATTTTAAAGTGCCTTCTATGTGTTCAGTGTGTAGCTGACTCTCAAATAAGTGTGCATGGGATAGATTCTGGGGTCACCTTTTCTCTTCCCTGGGGTGGCTCCACAACAGTAGGTGCCTCTGTATTTCTTAGTGCTTGACTATTTAGTAGATTTCTGGTGGATGATTATGATTGGTGCTCAACTGCATAGAAGACTTGGGCCATTTCCGTACGACTGTGTTAGAGTGCTATTATTCCAGTTTCAACATCCTATGGAATCCTGGGGTTTGCAAACCCCAAGATTCCATAGGATGTTGAAACTGGAGTAATAGCACTGTAACAGGGTAGTGCGGAAAGGCCCTTGGTGATCCAGTTTGGCCAGACAATCTCAGGGGAGGATCAGCGTCCCAGCCTGAGCTTTGAGGGGCCTCGAGCATCCCACTGCCCACCTTCCAGGGTCCGTGTCTACCACAGGTGCTGTGCATGGCATGCTCTGTGGATATAAACAGCTCTGCATAACTACCTAGCTTTGGAATAAAGTGTGTTCCTTGTACTTGCCACTAGAAGGAGCCAGGAGCCCACTTAGCAAGTGACTATTTGAATTCTTATTTTCCATTTTAGTCTCAGCCTCAGAAAAGCCCGTGGTAAGTGTGCCTGAAAATCACCATAAGTTGGAAACAACTTAAAAGCACACAAGGGCAACATTTTCCATGTTTCATTTTAAAGAGCTAACTCTCCTCAGTGCCTTCAATACTGCATTCTGAAGGCTCTGTAAGGATGGTCAGGCCTTGAAACCTGATATATATGGCCCTGTAGTGCTTCGAAGAAAGTTACTTCTTTGGATTGCAACTCTCAGAATCCCCACAAACACATGCGTGCCATCGTGGCCACTGGCTGAGGGATTCTGTGCTGACTGCAGGTTTCTAGCTGTTGTCATCCAAAAAGGTAATTCTTTTTGCTTTTGGAATCTGTACCAAGCTTCACAGTGTAGCTCTCAGGTTTTGAATGAACTTGCAATTCCAGTCTTTGTGAACCTCTGAGAAATAGTTCAGCCCTAGTAATGTGAACCTGCAAAGTTATTCATGGTCTTGTTATGTTATACAGATTGCAAACACTTCATTATTGCTAATTATTAAAATTCCTTTCACTCTTTTCTTTTTTGCAACCCATGGATACTGAATTTTCGTCTGTAGAATCTTGGGTTGCGTTTCCTTCACTAGCACCTTAGGTTGTGTATGTCGCACGCATGCATGCATTACTTGTACATGATACAGATTTTATGCTTCTAGTGAGTTCAGTGTCATCTCTTGACTTGCTTTGGGATCGCTCTCTGTTATGAAAAGATGAGAAGATGGAAAATGGCAACAAGCTCTTGACAAGGGGATAGCACTCATATGTGCTACTTTAAAAGGGTAATTTTTCTCAGCTGCTCCTCCAGTTGCACCATGCAAGAATAGACAGCTCCACCTTCACAGACTTTTTATTTTTAAGGAAGAAACTTTTAAATTTTTTTAATAAAAATAAACTACTAATATTGATAAATAACTTTTTGTAAAAATAAAGCAGTTCAAAACTTCATAAAATGGTGTGCATGGTTATGGTTTCTTGTGAAGCTTGCTCAGGGTATATTCAGTGCAGATTGTACAGTGAAATTCAGTCCCCCAGAAGAACTCCCAGTGGTGACAGCAAATGTGTGTCACTTGTTACCTGGCCCAGTTTGTTCAGCATGATGCCTCGGACAGCAGGCTCTGTAGTACGTCTGTAGTACCTGTGTCCCCTGATGTACAATTGGAGAAGCTCCCAAAGCAGCTTTCCTAGCAGTACTGTGGAACGGGGGCGCATTTCCAGGCTTACAATTTAAGAAGACATAACATAAAAGGAAAAAGGGTTGGAGAGGGAAGAGGGAAGCTTAGGTACCCCTTCTGAAGATCATCAGGTTCCTTAGCATGGTGGATCAGCTGTTGGGAGGCAGTTGCAGAAGAGGCAAAGCCCAGTGGGAGCTGACTGCTCGGGTGAGCAGGTGGTAGCCCTGCCTTTCTTCTCTGTCCCAAATGGTGAAGTAGCAGCAGGTGAATTATAAGGGTAGCAGACTAAGGCCATTTCCGCACTCGACTGTTGCAGTGCTACTTTCAACATCCTATGGAATCCTGGGTTCCATAGGATGTGGAAAGTGGAATAATAGCACTATAACAGTCTAGTGTGGAAATGGCGTGACATAGGCTGCAATACTACACATATGTATCTGTGATTAACACACTGCACACAGTGGAACAGGCATAAGATGGCTTAAGACAGTGGTGCCATTTGGGTATCCCAGGCACCAAGATCGCTGGGCAGCAAAATGGAATTGAGCAGAGATGAATGGGACAGTTCTCCATGTGGGCCTCAGTCATCATCATCACCACCACCATCATCATCAAATCCACAGGTGTGGGGCCGAGGACAGCTGTCTGGGCACCAGGGCATGTCCAATCGTAGTTGATTCCTTGCCAGACAGAAGTCAGCAGCACCTGATGCGCTTGAAAAAGGACTGATGCAATTTGGACTGAATTAATCAGACTGCTGTTTCCAACAAAACTTACAAACTTTGCCATGTTGGACTACAGCTCACAGAATATCCCGAGCTGTGCCAGCTGGGAGATTGTTACAAAAAAGGGATCTTTTCCAAGGCGTGAAAAACAATCATCGTTCTATTTTAAACTGTGTGAGACCACATCTGGAGAATTCTGTGTCCCGTCCAGTCCCAGGTGTTGTCATTTGAGAAGCTTCTTAGGACATGGGGAAGGACACGCGCTGTGGTCCAACACGAACCTGGTGTCATTTGAGGGTTGTGTGCCAAAAGGATGCAACTTCCACACTGCAGAATTGCTTCCTCAAGGCTAAGTTGCTCCAGAACAAAACCGGAGCCCAGACAGAGGAAGGTTTGTCTGGAAAGGCCTTCCGACGCATCCAGCCACAACTGCTGGCATCCAAGGCTTCTTGGGTAAGCGCTGATCTGGACCATCACAGTGGGTTTTTCCCCCACTTTGTTTTGTTTTACGTCTCCTTGGATTAAAAAGCCAGCCGTAGCCGCTGTGTCACCCCTGCTTTCCCCATCCCTCAACCCCACTCCACCCCAGCTCCGTCTGGCAACCGCTCTGCTCTGGTGGCTGAGGTGGTATTTCCTCCCCGGACTGGAGGAGATGACAAGGCTTGGCCGGCTGGCCCTGTGAGCTCGGAGGCGGCTGGTAAATCTGACTGGGCTTACTGCCGCTGCTGGCCCCTCCTCTGGGTGGCTGTGGGCAGGAGGTGGAGCCATCGGCCAGTCCCTGCTTTAATTTTGCCTTTTCCAGAAAGGAGGAGGCTGGACCACAGCAGAGTTTAAACCCTGTGGTGGGAGAGAAAGAGCCTCGCCTCTCAGTGCTGGCAGCTTGAAGCGCGTGGCCAAAGAGAGGATGCAGCTAGAATATCCCAGGCCGCCTGCTTCCCGCTCCGTCCGGCCTCCCATCTGCAAGACCCCGGGAGGGAACAGCCAGGTGGCCATGGGGCTTTCCAGGTACTCTTCTTCTGAGCCCTTCCTGGGCCCCCGTTTGCAGGCGGCCGACAGCACCAAGCCACCCTACAGCTACATCGCTCTGATCACCATGGCCATCCAGAGCACCCCCGAGAAGAGGATCACGCTCAGCGGCATCTACCGCTACATCATGGGCCGCTTTGCCTACTACCGCGACAACAAGCAGGGCTGGCAAAACAGCATCCGCCACAACCTGTCGCTCAATGAGTGCTTCGTCAAGATTCCCCGTGACGACAAGAAGCCTGGCAAGGGGAACTACTGGACGCTGGATCCTGACTGCTATGACATGTTTGAGAACGGGAGCTTTTTGCGACGCCGGCGGCGTTTCACCCGCAAGCGAGGGCTAATGCAAGCGTCCGCAGACAGCAAGGATCCCAAAAAGCTCTCCAAAGGCCAGCCTGGGCTGAACAGCCAGACACCCGTGGGAAAGACCATCAAAATGGAGGACGGTCACTCTTCGCCACCCACGCCGTCTGGCCTGCTCCAAAGTTCCTGCCGGGAGATGCAAGGCCCTGCCAAACCTCTGCCAATGGAGATGCCTGCTTCTGGCCAAAGCCAGAGCAACTCAGCCCTCCCTTGCCAGGGGCAGGTGGGCACTGGAAGCCTGGCATGTGCCAAGCTCTGTATGTCCAGGCTTAGGCCTCCAGGCCTCCATCTGCAGGGCCTGTCGGAGCCCAAGTCGGCTCTCTATGACCAAGAGCCCTGCTTCTCTTCCCAGCCGGATTGCTCCCATGGTAAGGAGAACCTCCAGCAGGCCGGAAACCTTGTGCCCAGCATCCACCTTGGCGACCGGATGATGCCCCAGCAGCCCACTCTGCCAAGGACAGAGGCCAAGGAGATTCTCCAAAGCCCCCACAAAGGCCTTGCGGGGCCACCCAAGATTGGTCTAGAAGGGAAGGAGGCATCCCAGACCTTTGGCCAATTGGCTCCTTCCTTCCCAGCCCTCTTGGCTCCAGGCAGAGCCTCCCAGCCTTCGCCCACCTGCTTGCCTGCCTTTGAAGCTGAGGGCTACCCCAAGCCTTCAGTCTTGCCCATGTTTGGCTCTTTGGGCTATTCCAGCCCCGATGCCCTTGCTGGAAACTACCAGTGCCGCTTGCAAGCTTTGAACTTCTGCGTCAATGAACATGGGCGCAGCACAGCTTTGGAGCATCTCTTGAATTCTCCCCCAGCGCCAACCTCCTCCTCCTCCTCCTCCTCCTCTTCGGCTCCGGCCATTCAGCCGCCCACCTTTATGCAGCTCCAGGGGGAACAGGAGGCCTGGTCTGGAAACCCCTTCTCCCTCCAAGGAGGGAATGGCTACCCTTTGGGTCTGCCACACTGTCTCTACCGGACTCCAGGAATGTTCTTCTTTGAATGACCGGTGGCGGGGGGGGGGCAAGGGTTTGCTAGAATAGGGGAGGAGGAGGAAAGGTGTTTTGGGGTTCAGACTGCCCTGGAGGATGGGGCGCTGGGCAGCCGTGTAAGTTATTGACTCCTGCCTGGCAGAGCCAAGGGGCTCAAAGGGATGGCGGTCTGTGGGCCTTTGGGTCCTATGCTGCATTGAACATATTTGATTTGACTAAGGAATAAACACACGTTCCACCCTTCTGTACAGATTCTATTTCTCTGTGATGCCGTCAGTGGGAACCGAGTAAAGGATTTGCCATTATCAGGAAGCGGGAGCAGAACTGGAGCCCGTATTTGGGAATTTAGTTTGTAGGAGACACTGGTCAAAATTCTGTCACTCCATTTGCTCTGTGCTGGCTATGGCACTTTTTCCAGGGTCTCCTAAAGGTCTGTCTTACTGGCCTTCCTCACTAGGGTAGACCCACTGAATTGTTCAATGGCCAATCAGCAGATGGGCAAAATCCCATAGGTTCAATAGGTGTAGGCTAGTTGGGACTGACCCTCTGATTTAGGGCGGACTTATTTCTCTAACACCCTACTTTCTTCATGACCTGGACCACCTTCAGGAATTTTCTTGCTTCTGCCACCGCTTACAGAATCCTGGCCTTGGACCAGACCTCGGAAAAGTTACTTTTTGGACTTCAGTTGCCAGAATCCCCTTCCCACTGTTGCTGGGAGTTGTAATCCAAAAAAGTAACCTTTACAGCCTCTGACTTGGGCCATTTCCACACTGGACTGTTATAGCGCTATTATTCCACTTTCAACATCCTGTGGAATCCTGGGGTTTGCAGTTTAGGGAGGGGCCGGTCTGGAATCCTGGGGTTTGCAGTTTCGGGAGGGGCCGGTCTGGAATCCTGGGGTTTGCAGTTTCGGGAGGGGCCATCCGGCCCCTCCGGAAACTGCAAACCCCAGGATTCCAGACCGGCCCCTCCCGAAACTGCAAACCCCAGGATTCCATAGGATGTTGAAAGTGGAATAATCGTGCTATAACAGTCTTGTGCAGAAATGTCCCCCGACTTTTTGGACCTTGCCCAGTCCGCATTGCATTGGAGGCCCACAGCTGCCTCGATTGGCATAAGATTCCAAGTATGCTGTGGGGAAAGTCTCAGCAGCACCAACTGCGGACTGTTGGCAAGTTCAAGCAGTGTTGCCAAGTGGCTAGTAGGTCCTCTATCTCCTGGCCAGGAGGAGCCCGACTGTTTTAAGTTGTTTCAGTTGTTTTTCATTTTCTTCTTGCCTATAAGATTTTGTAGAAATAATTCATCAAATGATGGAACCCTCAAGAAAGGGGGAATGTTAAGTCCATGCTGAAGTTATGCTACCCTTACATCATTTTTTTTTAATTGCTTGCCAGAAAGAAAAAAAGCAGTTAGGGCATGTTTACAGTATTTATTGCTGCTTGTTGTTGTGTGCCTTCAAGTCATTTCTGACTTATGGCAACTCTAAGGTGAACCTGTCACGGAGTTTTCTGGGGCTGAGAGTGTGTGACTCACCCAAGGTCATCCAGTGCATTACCACAGGCAAACAAGGAACCAACCACTACACCATGTTAGCTTTTATTGTATTTTTGCCTGAACTAAATTCACCTTGACTCTCAGGAGCTCAAGTTGGTATGTATGTCCCCCCACCTTGTTTCAAACATTATCCTCACAACAACCCTATGAGGAAGTCTAGATTGAAAGATAAGTGAATGGCACAAGTTTTCTCTGAATGGAGACGTGAATATGGTCTTTCTGAATTGGCAGTCTGTCATGCCATTCTGATTCTTAGAAATGTTTTCTCTTTAATGCCATCCAGGTATTCTGCATATGCTCAGAATCTGATGCACCTTGCTTGAGAGTACAAAAGGACTGGAAATGAAAGTTAACTGTTGATTGTTCTGTGTCTGACTTTTCTTTTTTTTGGCTGGCAGCCATGGTTGCAGAAAGAAAATAAGCAAACTGGACATTTTATTGGCCAGGTCAGTTCTTGCTCTTAAAGAATCTTTGCTTGTCAGGATAGATGGTTCTGCGGTTATACAGGGATCAGGAAAATTTTCATTTTTGTGGCACAGGGTCCCTAACAACCCCCTCCAAAAAGAGGTGGGGAGGCGGAATGAGAAAGGTATTGTCACATACAATTAGAATGCCTCTGATTTTGAGCATGTGCAGAGTGCTTTTACAATGTTAAAGAGACAGCTTCTCAAAAAAAATCCAGCCTCTGTTTTTGTGTGTGTGTGTGTGTATGTTATTTTCATCCATTTTGGGAGGCTAGTGTAGCCCTTGCTGAATTCTAATCTAGAAATATAGCTCCTGGCTAATTGATCAGTTCTCTCTTCTGGCAGTCCCACGCCTTCTGTTTCAGCCTAGCCAATGAATCATTTATCCTTTCTTTATCTTGTTACCAGGAAAAATGTTTCTTCTTTCATTTCCCATGTTTCAAAGGCAGAAGAACATGGGCAGTAAAAAGGAGTGGGTGGATGGTAGGCCCCAGTTTTGCTGCAAAGACAGTGAGTGATTCAGAAGATGTTGAATCTTGGTCAAGCCCTCAACATCTGGTTAATGCCAGATGTTGGGAACAAATGGCACAGGAAGGCCATCAGACTGCAATCTTTGGCCATTTCTGCACGAGACTGTTATGGCGCAATGATTTCACTTGCAACATCCTATGGAATCCTGGGGTTTGCAGTTTTGCGAGGGGCCTGCAAACCCCAGGATTCCCTAGGATGTTGAAAGTGGAATCATAGAGCTATAACAGTCCTGTGCAGAAATCGCCTTTGTTCAGTGGCTTCAGAACTGGCCCAAGCTGGCCCAGCAGAATACCTAGCCAGGCTGAAAGGAAGCCATTGTACTGTCCCAGTCCCTGGGGCCCTCACTTCTGTATCGTGCTTTTGGGTCTGCAACCTTTGCATCACAAAAGCCCACCCAGCATTAGAGAGTGCAAAATGGGAGGTTAAAGTACCGGCTGTCTTCACAGGCCCTGAGCAAATGTGGATGTTGGCTGAGAACCTGTATCAGAGAGTGTAGTTCTGCCTTCACAGCACGAAGTGACAATTGCATATTAATGAACTGCAACAATGCACAACAGAATGGGCAGAGAACATGTGGAATGCAAAACTGTAACACCCAGTGCATATCTGCCTGTGCAATGTGCATGGTACATCTGGATCTGTGAGGCACAGTGGTACCACATGCTCAATGGCACTCTGCTTCCACGGCCTTCAGCTGAATGCAGACTTCCACAGCAAACAAAAATGTCCAACTGTTTCTCTAGGGCAGTGGTTCTCAACCTGTGGGTCCCCAGATGTTTGTGGACTTCAGCTCCCAGAAGCCCCAGCCACTATGGTCAATGCTCAGGGCTTCTGGGAGCTGAAGTCCACAAACATCTGGGGACCCACAGGTTGAGAACCACTGCTCTAGGGGTCTTTTGCATAAGTTACCAGGAGGATGCCAGTTGGAATGCGAGCATCCTGACTCAGCCACAGAGGGTCTGTCTTTTTTGGGTCAGTCTACCTCAAACAGACAGGGGTGGTTCTCCAGGCACAATTCTTTTCTAGTCCTACATGGAAATGCCTGTTCTTCAAAAGTTCTTCAAAACTTATATGGAAAGATTTTAAGTTTTAACCAGGTCTGACCCTGCTTAGCTTCTGAGATCAAACAAGAAGGGCTATGTTCCGGGTGGTTGCGGTTATGAATTTCCTTCAAGTTGGCTTTGTCTTATGCCACTTGTAGGAATGCAGGGCCCCCAAGCCATTCTCTTATCAAAAGCCCTGCTCAGGTCTAGCAAATTCACGGCAGCCAGGACTTCCTTGATTGAGTCTGTCCACCTGTAATGCACTCTTCCTCTTTTCCTACTGCCTTCTGCCTTGCCTAGCATCACTGTCTTTTCTAATGAGTCATTGGACCATTTCCACACTAGATTGTTATAGTGCTGTTATTCCACTTTCAACATCCTATGGAATCCTAGGGTTTGCACTTTAGGGAGGGGCCTCAAAGCCCCCTGCCTAAACTGCAAACCCCAGGATTCCATAGGGTGTTGAAAGAGGAATAATAGCACTATAACAGTCTAGTGCAGAAATATCTCCAAAGTACATCAGTCTCAGTTTAGTCACTTTGTCTTCTCGGAAGAGTTCCGGCTTGCTTTGTTCCAACTCCCATTCATTTGTCTTTTTTGTAGTCCCTGCTATCTGTAGAACTCTCCTCCAGCCCCACATTTAAAATGAGCTGGTTCTCTTCCTGCCAGCTTTCTTCACTGTCCCACTTTCACCAAATGTTCGGGGTGGTTATGGTGCTACATAAGAACATATGGAGCCACCTTGTACCAAGTCAGAACCTCAGTCGCTCTGGCCCAGTAGAGTCAACTCTCCCCGGTAGCACTGCTTCTCCAGGGTTTCTCCAGGCAGGGCTCTCTCCTGGCTATTTGTGGAAATCCCTGATATTACTTGGTCACCTCCCATCTAAGGACTAAACATGGGTGGCCCTGCTTGGCTTTCAAAATTTGATAAAATCAGATGTATTCAAAGTAATGGAAAACATGAAGTACTATGAAGAGCAGCTTAGGGAATTGGGTATGTTTAGCCTGGAGAGCAGGAAGAGACCCCAAGGGTCATTGAGTCCAACCCCATGCTCCCATGCTGGAAGACACCATCAAAGCACTCCCAGCAGATGACCATTCCAGTTTCTCTTTAAAAACCTCCAAAGGAGACTCCACCAAACTCCCAAGCAGTATATTCCACCGTTGAACAGTTCTTACTATCAGGAAGTTCCTCCTAATGTTTAGGTGGAATCTTTTTTCTTGTAGTTTGAATCCATTGTCCTAATTTCGGGAGCAGCAGAGAGCAAACTTGCTTCTCTACCGCTCCAGAGACTAGGACAAGGAGCAATGGATTCAAGCTGCAGGAAAGGAGATTCCACTTGAACCTCAGGAAGAACTTCCTAATGGTCAGAGCTGTCCGGCAGTGGAATCTGCTGCCTTCATGGAGTGTGGTGGAGTCTCCTTCTTTGGAGGTTTTTAAGCAGAGGCTGGATGGCCATCTGTTGGGAGTGGCCATCTGATGGGTGTTCCTGCATGGCAGAAAAGGGTTGGACTGGATGACCCCTGGGGTCTCTTCCAACTCTATGATTCTATGATTCTATGATTCCATCCTCCATATGACATCCTTTCAAATATTGAAACATGGCTGCCATGTGACCATGTCATGTCAACTCTGCCATGTTCCTTCTTCACCTTCTCTTCTCCAGGCTAAACATCCCCAGCTCCCTAAGCCACTCCTCATGGGGCTTCACGGTTTCCAGACCTTTTACAATTTCATTTGCCCTCCTCAAGCACATTCCTTGTGTGGAATGCAAATGGGGCAAATGTGAGGGGGGCAAAATGAAGATATTGCCTCACAATTAAATCTTGCCACTCCCCAATGAAATTTTCCTTCAGCGCCCAAATTTATAGCATTGTCGTAATTTAAAATTTCAGTGAAG
The DNA here is from genome assembly GCA_948472985.1 of Iguana delicatissima. Taxonomy (NCBI): domain Eukaryota; kingdom Metazoa; phylum Chordata; class Lepidosauria; order Squamata; family Iguanidae; genus Iguana; species Iguana delicatissima. The sequence goes on from CAOKZL010000115.1 coordinate 357,398, forward strand.
CATTTAGAGACAGAGTTCAGGCATCCCAAGCAAAGGGGAAGGCCGAGCAAACCAGGGAAGGCAGACACAGCAAACAGAAGAATTCTGAGTGGGAATGTTTTCAATTTCTTGCTCTCTGCAGTGCTGGAAATTGGGGGACTGCAGGAAAATCTTACTGGGCAGGGGTTGAGTTCTTATTCAATGGGGCAATGTCCTCTCCCCTGGCTGAACATTTGTGTGGCATAACTAAACCTACCGTGCAGCCTAAAGCATGGCCCAGTGTGCTTGTGTCTCCATGCGCAATGCACATCCAGGCAAAAGGCTTGTCAGTAGGTACAGTGGGACTTCCTGCGCAACTCTGCTTCTACAAACCTGAACTCAGTGCAGATGTTCTGCAATAGACAAAAAGGCCCAATGGCTTAGAATCATAGAATCATAGAGTTGGAAGAGACCCCAGGGGTCATCCAGTCCAACCCTCTTCTGCCAGGCAGGAACCCCCATCAAAGCCCTCCCTTTGACAGATGGCCCTCCAGCCTCTGCTTAAAAACCTCCAAAGAAGGACGAGACTCCACCACACTCCGTGGAGGCAGCAGCCTATTCCATGGCCAGACAGCTCTGACTGTCAGGAAGTTCTTCCTGAGGTTCAGGTGGAATCTCTTTTCCTGTCCTTTGAATCCATTGCTCCTTGTCCTAGTCTTCCATAGGGGAACTTCCACATGTCAAGGCACCATTCTATTTTGCTTAGGCTAAAACTCACCTGGAATCCTGAGCCCAGTTCTGGGTGCACCATTCAGAAACAATATGGGCAAGCTGGAATGTGTCCATAGGAGGGTGACCCAAAATGGTAGGAGGCTTGGAAACCATGAAGTCTTCTGAAGAGTGGCTTGGGTTGCTGGGGATATTTAGCTTGGAAGAGAGAAGGTTAAGAGTCAGTGTGATAGTCATGTTTAAATATCTGAAAGGGGTATCGTATTGGAAGAAGGGGCAACCTTGAAACAACAGGAAAAGAGATTCTAGCTGAACATTAGGAAGAGCTTCCTGATGGTAAGAGCAGTTGGGCAGTGGAATATAGTGCCTTGGAGTCTGGTGGAGTCTCCTTCCTTGGAGGTTTTTAAACAGAGGTCGGATGGCCATCTGTCAGAAATGCTTTGATTGTGTCTTCCTGCATGGCAGAAGGGGGTTGGACTGGATGGCCTTTGGGAACCTGGCCAGTAACTTTTCCAAAATTTGTTCTTCCTCGTTTCTGGGAATCAAGTGAGGCACCCAGAGTAGATGGGGAGCTGAAGTCCTTCCACCCCATAAATTCCATTACTCTTAGCCCCAGAAAACCGCTTGGGAGGTTTGCTTTAGGGTAGCCGTAAGTTAAAAATGACTCGAAGGCACACAACAATAGCACATACTTCCCTGTTGTCCCTGCTCCCCACCCCACCCCGCTTAGCTACACTCCTGCAGGCAAATTTGCATCCCTGATGGTGCGTGGTACCACACAGCCCAGCATCTCAGGCCATTTCCGCACTAGCCCGTTATAGCGCGACGATTCCACTTTCAACATCCTCTGGAATCCTGGGGTTTGCAGTTTCGGGAGGGGCCGGCCGGCCCCAGGATTCCAGAGGATGTTGAAAGTGGAATCGTCGCGCTATAACGGGCTAGTGCAGAAATGGCCCTGGCATTCCACAGCTCTGGATTCTGGGTCTCTCTCTCTCTCTCTCTCTCTGCTGGGGCTCCGTCTGTGTGTCAGCCAGAGAAGAAAAACAGCGCAGCTCCCCAAGGAGCCTCCTCCTCCCGTTCCCTGACTCTTTCTCTCAGGCTACGAGGTCCCGGCCCGGCCTGGGAGCGGGCCGGGGACCCCAGAGAGGCAGGCAGCTGCGCCGGGGAGGCCGCGTTCCCACAGCCCCGGGGCCGGAGCCTTGCAGCTCGGCGAGGGCAACCGAGGCCCCGGCCGGGTCTGTGGGAACCAGACAGCCCTGGGCACAGTCCATCCGCACTGGCTTCCTCCCGGGCCCCCGGGGAATGGCGAGAAGCAGGCAGCCCGGGCCAGATCTTCCCTGTGCAGACAGCTCTTTCGGACGCCAGCATGATGCATGTCCCAAAATATTGTTTGCTGCTGAACGAGTCAGGCATGAGGGAAAGAGGGTGCCGAGGGAACGGGGGGGCCCGGACTTGGACCGGAGCGCTTGGGTCTAGTGGGTTTGAGGAAGAAGATGCCGCGGTAGGCTGGGAGAGGCCACAGTTCAGCTGCATCCGTGTGCGTGAGAGAGAGAGAGAGAAAGAGAGATTGGGAGAGACTGGGAAAGCAAATTTGGGAGCTGGGCTGGAGCCATTTGGTGCAGCTTGGGTTCCCTCAAACCTGACACGAGGCCAGATTAAGTGGGTTGGGGCCCTGGAGGAGGTCCAAAAAGAGCACCCTTCCTTGGGACACCTATGTAAGCAAGTCTGGAAGCGGTGGCATAAACTGTAACCGAATGACATACCTTCCAACGTTTAATAGATGAAAAGCAGGACACCTGCGGTCATGCAACATCAGAGTGTGGTCAAGATGGAAGAAGTTATTAATGAAGAAGAATGCACCAGACAGGAGAGGCTTCAGTTGTTGCTTTTGCCTCAGGCTACAGGGAAGGGCAGGCAGGATTCCCACCCTTCTCTTCCTCCTCCGGAGATAGTTGAAAGCAAGTGACTTTTGAACCTAGTTTGCAGCAACCGCAGTAAACTGAGGACACAGAAGGAAAGTTGGAGGAGATAGAAACTGGGATATTTCAAAAGCACCTGAAAAAGCTTTGTTACGCCAAAACGTGGATGACTCAGGGGTCCACCCGCAATGCCAATACCTCCACATGATGAGGGGGAATTAATTCAGCTCAAAATTAGGAGGCCTGAGAGAGGGAGGTAACTTAGTGAGATGTTTCCACCCATGTTTACAGCAGTGGTTCTCAACCTGTGGGTCCCCAGATGTTTTTGGACTTCAGCTCCCAGAAACCCTGAGCATTGACCATAGTGGCTGGGGCTTCTGGGAGCTGAAGTCCACAAACATCTGGGGACCCACAGGTTGAGAACCACTGGTTTACAGGGTCACGCAGGAAAGAACCAGTTAGAGATTCCAAAAATAAGCTAAATTGTGTTTTTATGGGGATATTCATACACACACACACACACACACACACACACACGCACACACACAAAGGATCCAAACACTCACTGATGCACACAAGAGCTAACCAAAGGAAAAGGGACAAAAGTTATGGATAGAGGACTTGTAGGGTTCAGGCGGTAATTACCAAGCTGGAGAGAGGCAAAGAAAGCGGCGATGTGGCTCAGACCGAAGTCTAAGGACAGTTCTCGTTTGGGAACTGAGCGGCAGCGTGGCGTTCAGCAAGGTGAGAGACTGCAAGAGACTGCTCAGATGTGATGGTTTTTATACCCAAAAACTATCCTGCGGGTACGAGTGTGAATCACTCTCCCAGGCGAGTGGACAATGGGAGCCGCAACAGACAATGGGGTCTGGCTGGTGCTAATGGTCTCAGTGCTTTAGTAACAAAGGGGTAACGGCTGTCGTAATAGCCCTGTCCTTGAGCAGAGGTTCAGGACAATGCAGGGAGGCATTCAGGTGTGAGGTAACGGGGTTGAGAGAATCACAGTTTGGTGGGAATGTTGGCTTGACCACTGTACTCCGTCGGAGAGGTTCAGCTTTTGCATAAGCCTATTATCTCCGAGGTTGCCTTGTAATCTGCCTGTCAATGGCCATTTCCGCACTAGCCTGTTATAGCGCGATGATTCCCCTTTCAACGTCCTCTGGAATCCTGGGGTTTGCAGTTTCGGGAGGGGCCGGCCGGCCCCAGGATTCCAGAGGATGTTGAAAGGGGAATCATCGCGCTATAACAGGCTAGTGCAGAAATGGCCAATGACTTCAGCTACATCTGGAGAGGGCATTGGCTGACCTGCCTTGCAATCTCACACTTCCAGTCACCTCAGGTTCCATTTTGTATCAGTGCTCATTAATGTAGCATTGCCAATTAAATAATATTCCCAATTAAACCATATCAATATTGTGGGGCGCGTGGGGCCATAACAGCTTGACAACAGAGGATTAATCAGCACTGTTCCTAACAAATGAGGTCAGTTGAAGGATATGAAAGTATGTTTAAGGTGGCAAAAGTTATTAATGAGGAAGAAAAGACAAGCTAGGAGAGGCTGCACCTTTTGCTTTTGCCTAAGCCCGCTGGGAAGGGCAAGATTCCGTTCCTCTTTTCCTCTCCACTCCCTCCTCCTGTGTTAATGGAGTGCAATCTCCTTTTGCATTTTAAACTCTGTTTGCAGCAATGGAAGTAAGCAGAGGATGAAGGGTGAAAGTGGGAGGAGGAGAGACAAGCTGGGACATTTTAAAACCAGCTGAAAAATTGGGATGGCAAAGGATTAATCAGGATCTTCTCTGTCGAACTGAGACAGCTGGAGGATATGGAAGAAATGAATGAATGAATGAATCCATAAACAAGCAAACAAACAAACAAACTGCAAAATATGATAGTAGCACAAAAATCCTTACATATGGACCCATTTTCAAGCCTGTAGATTGAATGAGACTAGCAGTTTTATTCAAGCATTTTTACCGAATTACCTAAATAAGATCCCAGAACTTAGGCTATTTCCACCCTACACTGTTATGGTGCTATTATTCCACTTTCAACCTCCTGTGGAATTCTGGGGTTTGTAGTTTCCTGAGGCCAAAGAGCTCTCTGGTTGAGAATCCTCAATGCCCCTCCCTAAACTGCAAACTCCAGAATTCCACAGGAGGTTGAAAGTGGAATAATTGCAGTATAACAGTGTGGGGCGGACATGGCCTAAGTGATAAGCAGAAACATCAGGAAATTCAAGAAGCGACCAAAGGAGGATCAGAAACAAACAGCTCCTTTTCCCTCCACCCTGGGGCCGTGGGCAGTGAGGGGCCTGGCAACTGCACCAGTTGAACCACGGATAATCGGCACGGCCTTCTTGGAAAACATATTGATAATCATTTGTTCCCACGTAGAAAAATGGGTTTCCTGGGAATTGGGATACCTACTGGGAAGAATAATGGACCAGCAAGGGTTTTGAATATTTTTTTGCCAGCAGTCAAATGTCTTGAAATGGTGTGGAGGAATTTGGGATTTCCTTCACGGAACATGTAGTTCCCTGTACAGAAAACTCTTTTTTCCCACACACACACACACACACAAACACACATGCTTTTCTCCACAGAATAATTCCTGTCCAACACTTCAGGTTGCTCAAATCCAGGTACAATGGTTGTTGTGTGCCTTGAAATCATTTCTGACTTACAGCAACTCTAAGGTGAACCTATAATGGGGAAAAGTGACTTTGTAGACTGCAACTCCCAGAATCCTCCAGACAGATGGTTAGGGGATTCTGGGAGATGTAGCCCACAAAAGTAACTTTTCCACAGTTCTGCCCAGATCTAACAAACATGCACACACACCCTGTTGGGAAGGGTTAAAAATTCCTTAAACTTTTTGAGAATGAAAACTCAAAAAGCTTTGCCAAAACATTTCTGCCTTCATGCTTGCAAGAAAATCTCCTCTCGGCCTATTGTCAAACTTTACCTCAATACTGTATTCCTTATGCGATCTTCATAGCAAGTAACACGCAGAGGAGAGCAATGAGCTTTTGGAAAGAATGGTGCATACATTCCTTTAACGTGGAGAACGCCTGGTACACACAGAGAGGCTGTGGCTTTCGCTTGAATTCTCCCCTGGCCACTCACCCTTTCCTTCTTGCTCTCAGTGGGTGATCCAGAGGGGTCTGCCTTGCATGAAACGGGCATCACGTAAAAGCTGTCCTCACATCTAGGGAGGCAGGAAGGAAGCCAGAAGGCTAGTGGCCACCCTTTGGGAAACCCTGGTCACACTGATGAACCCAAATAGCCAAAGCAAGACCAACAGGAGCCTGTGGGAGTTTTATGATGTTCCTGATGAGGGACACGTACATGTGAAAGGGATCTAGGAGTCTTGGTGGACCACAAGCTGAACATGAGTCAGCAGTGTGATGCAGCAGCCAAGAAAGCCAACATGATTCTTGGTTGCATCAATAGGACTATGGTGTCTAGATCAAGGGAGGTAATAGTACCACTCTATTCTGCTTTGGTTAGACTTCATCTGGAATACTGTGTCCAGTTCTGGACACCTCAATTCAAGAAGGATATTGACAAGCTGGAATGTATCCAGAGGAGGGAGACCAAAATGATGAAGGGTCTGGAAGCCTTGAAGCCCTGTGAGGAGCGGCTTAGGGAGCTGGGGATGTTTAGCCTGCAGAAAAGGAGACATGATAGCCATGTTTAAATATTTGAAAGGATGTCATATCAAAGAGGGAATGGGCTTGTTTTCTGCTGCTCCAGAGACTAGGACAAGGAGCAATGGATTCAAGCTGTAGGAAAGGAGATTCCACCTGAACCTCAGGAAGAACTCCCTGACGGTCAGAGTTGTCCGGCCGTGGAATAGTCTGCTGCCTCCATGGAATGTGGTGGAGTCTCCTCCTTCTCTGGAGGTTTTTAAGGAGAGGCTGGAGGGCCATCTGTCAAAGGGAGGACTTTGAGGTGGGTTCCTGCACGGCAGAAGGGGGTTGGACTGGATGGCCCCCGGGGTCTCTTCCAGCTCTATGATTCCTCTGTTGCTGGTTCTGAAAGAAGGTAGACTTGAGTGGACCAAGGAGGAACAAAGGAAGAGAAGAGAGGAAATTTTGCTCAGGGCTTAGGAGCAATGAGTTACATATATATCAGTTTTGCCAGTGACAGCTAGTTATGTTCTTCAGATACTTTTCTAGGTATTGTCACATGGAATTTTTTTATGCTGCCTTGGGTCCCACTCTGGGAGAAAGGTGGCATATAAATGAATGAATGGTGTTACACCCCAAAGTAATGTTACAGGCAAGAATGAAATTATTTTAGAAGTGTCACAAGCGAGTTCTCTGTTACTCTCAAAAAGGTACTTTTTTGGGTGATGTGCACATTTGTTACATGCAGCCCAAAAGTGATGTGACAGGCAAAAGTGAAGTTACTCCAATGGTGTAATGAGTGGCTGTTTTCTGTTACTTTCAAAAGTAACTTTTCCAGGTAATGTGAAACACCATCACACCTGAGAAGTAATATGATAGGCAAGAATAAATTTACTTTAAAGGCGTGATCAGTGACGGTTTTGAATTACTTTCCAAAGTTAATTTTAAAGAGTAACTTTACAAATTATAAAGTTCAGTCAGGAACAAAAGCAGAAACCTTTGCTATCCCGCGTTTGCAAGGAAGTTCTGTCCATGAATATGGTGGCTTGGGCAGATGATGCTGTTCATCCTCCTCAGAACTGTTGGGGAATTGAGAGATTTTTAGTACTAAGTCTCCCAATATTTCGGGAGTATTTTGTAATGCACAGGCAGAAGTTGAACAAATCACCAGTCCCACTTCATCATCTCCACCTCAGACACACTTAACCTAGCTCAAAATAAAGACAAACAGTTTGGTTAAAAAGTATGAAAAGGTTTACTCACAAAATCTTGTGCGTAGTCTACACAGGTCAAATTCTGGAAGAGAGTAAGACAAAATTAAGCACTCACATACTTACAAGGAAGCATGCTTGCCAGAGGATTGGAGACCACATGCTTGCAAGGAAGCTGAAGAACAAAAGAAGGGAAGAGGAAGAGAACATGCAAGGGGAAGTGGGTTGACCAAACAACAGGAAGTTTAGGCAGTCCGCTCTGTGCCTACAATACACATGCAAATTAACTACCCAGTTAATTAAGCATGCAAAGGTTGCCACTCCCAACAAGAACACTGTCCCAATGCCATCTTCTCCTGTATTCTCCTGGTGCTAGCAGGACCTTGTTTTCTGTGGCACCCTTTTCCATAGAATCTTAGGCCCTTTCCGCACCATACCTCAATAGCGCATTGTTCTGTCACAACCCCAGCATTTAGGAACTCTTTCACCTTAATTGGATGAATAGCATTATTGCTACAGGTGTTCCCTCCACCCTACAGTGTCATTGGCCACTCCTGTTCCCCACCTTTTCGCCACCCCACAGCTCCTGATTGGTCAGGCCCTTTTTCAAAAAAGCTGTATTAGTGCAGCAGTGTTATAATGGCATGGCATGCTGGTATGCTTTTGCATTTATGCACTGTAATGGTAAAAAATATGTTAAGGATATTAACAAACTTTAATTCAAAGGAGAAATTAAGCATGGAGAAGTGGTAGATTTCAGACTTATGGGAATAGCTGAAGATCACCAAACTGTGCATGCCCACACTCCACCCGCTGCTGGACAGGAAGCGCTTTTAAGCACTATTGAGGGACTGTGCTCACCCAGCCGATGGAATTGTGGCAGGAAAGGAGGCCATTAATGGATTTTTTTCTGGAAATGATGTTACCCCAAAACATACGTGCCACAAGGGGCACCCTACGATGCCAAATACCTCCTTGCAAAATTGGGGAATGAACTAGCTCAAAGAGGAGGCTTGCGAGAGGGGGAAACTTAACGAGGCCTTTTCTACCAACGTTTACAGGCTCACGCAGGAAAAGAACAAGCCAAAGATTCAAAAGGAAGCTAAAAATATGCTTTATTCAGGGGATTTCACTCATTCATGCACACAAGATACATGCAGTCAGACATTTACACAAGAGCTAACCAAAGGGTAAAGGGGGGAGGGTTTTGGGGGTTTATAGTTACCAGTCCAGAAGAGTATGAAGAAGCTGAAATGTGGCTTGGCTTAGGTAGGACCTAAGGACAGCTCTTGTTCAGGAGCCAGACGGACAGAGTGACTGGGAGACCTTTGAGAGACTGCACTGAGCATCCTAAAATCAGGGGTATTTGTACCCCAAAAATACCCCGTGGCGGTGGAAGATATGTGCAGTTCCAGGTGTGGAACATTAGGAGTTGCAGCACAGACAATGGACTACCAACCCACTAATGTTCGCAGTGTTTGCATGACGAAGACACGACAGAAACTCTAGTAGCAATCTGTGGAGGGTGCCACAAGAAAGAGGAACTGGGGTCCAGCTGCGTAGGGAGTGGGGGTTTTCCAGTCAGTGTCCTGGTCAGCTTCCAGCTTTGTATTCTCCGGGAAGACGTTCAGCTCCTACTTAAGCCCATCATCCACAGGAACAACAGCTACTGCCTGGCAAATGACCTAATCTCTCCTAGAGCCTCTCCTTCTCACATTTACAGTCAGATTTCTTCCCTCACTCGGTTCAACCTCTCGGTCACTTCTCAGGCTCGAGTTTGACATTAGAGCCAGTTAAACCCATGTTGCCAATCCAATATGGTGCCGATTGAGCATGGTGCCCATCCAAACCATACTGATATCGGGGAGTGCCAAAGTGGGGCCTTGCAATGAAATAGGGCTGATTTGCAATGCTTGGGAACGTGTTAGCGGTTGGTTAGTCACAATGGCCATTTCCGCACGAGCCTGTTATAGCGCGATGATTCCACTTGCAACCTCCTATGGAATCCTGGGGTTTGCAGTTTCGGGAGGGGCCGGCCGGCCCCTCCCGAAACTGTAAACCCCAGGATTCCATAGGAGGTTGCAAGTGGAATCATCGCGCTATAACAGTCCAGTGCGGAAATGGCCAAAGTCATGCGGTAGCACGGGTCCTGGACCGGGACCAACCCGTTGCTGTGGCAGGATGACAACATCGTGCGGAAAGCGCCTTACATCTAGTCCAACCCCCTGACATGTACGAATACACACCTAAAGCACCCCTGAGAGATGCTCCTCCACCCTCTATTTCAAGACCTCCGAAGAAGGAGATTCCATCATTCTCTGAGGCAGCGTCTTCCACCATGAAACAACTCTTACAGTAAAGGAGTTTCTCCTAATGTTTAGTTGGAATCCCTTTTTTTTGTATTTCGAATCCATGCAGTTCAACATTTGTCACAGAACAGAGTAGACAGCCACGATCCAGGAGAAACGTGTTAGGTCACCTGGCATTTTTGCTTTTAGTGCAGTGGGCGTGTTCTGAATTTGGAGGATGCAGTGGCGATGGGAAATGTATTCTTAACCTTTTCTCTGTGGGATCCTTTCTTGGTCAAAACCAACCCACCCAGGCTGCTTCCCCATCAGTACAGGAAACAAGAGCTGAGCTCATGTGTCTTTTCACCAGAAGAGAGAAAACAGCAGGGTGTGTATGTGTGATTACGAAAGCAGGCTTCATAATAAATACCACCTCCATATTGTTGCCCCTGTCGAATTCAGACCCAACACCTTAGACACCCACGCCCACCCGAACACCCACAGAGGAAGATTAAGAGAGAGGGGAGGAGGAGGAAGAGACGTAAAAGCAAAGGGACAGCAAAACTTGGCCTGACTTCTGCTTATGATGCAATTGTGGAATAATGAGTCATAACCTCCAACAATTCACAAATGAAGTCCGAGACACGGGGGGCCAAGCAACATCAGAGCGTAGAAGCTATCAGTGAGGGAAGAACATACAAAACAGGAGAATCTGCAGCAGCTTGCTTTCACCAGAGCCTACTGGGAAGGGCAAGATTCTGCCCCTCTTTTCCTCTCCCCCTGCTGAGTTGTTGTTTTTGTGTGCCTTCAAGTACATTCTGACTTATGGCAACCTTATTATAGGTATTTCCTGGCAAGATTAGTTCTGAGAGAGTTTGCCCTTGTCTCTTCCTGAGGCTGAGAGAGTGTGGCTTGCCCAAGGTCACCCAGTAGGTTTCCATGACTGAGTGGGGATTCAAACCCTGGTCTCCCAGTGTTCTAGTTCAACTGCAAAACACTACACCGCTCTGCAAGCGGAACATGAGTCAGCAGTGTGATGCGGCAGCCAAGAAAGCCAATGCAGTTCTCGGCTGCATCAACAAGAGTATGGTGTCTAGATCGAGGGAGGTACTGGTACCGCGCTACTCTGCTTTCGTTAGACCTCATCTTGAATCCTGTGTCCAGTTCTGGGCACCCCAATTCAAGAAGGACATGGTCAAGCTGGAGCAAGTCCAGAGGAGGGCGACCAAAATGGTGAGAGGCCTGGAAGCCAAGCCCTGTGAGGACAGACTTAGAGAGCTGGGTACGTTTAGTCTGCAGAAGAGAAGGTTAAGAGGGGACATGATAGCCATGTTTAAATATTTGAAGGGATGCCATGTAGAGGAAGGAGAGGGCTTGTTTTCTGCTGCTCCAGAGACCAGGACAAGGAGCAATGGATTCAAGCTGCAGGAAAGGAGATTCCACCTGAACCTCAGGAAGAACTTCCTGACGGTCAGGGCTGTGCGGCAGTGGAATATGCTGCCTCGGAGTGTAGTGGAGTCTCCTTCCTTGGAGGTTTTTAAGCAGAGGCTGGACGGCTGGACGGCCATCTGTTGGGAATGCTTTGAGGGTGTTCCTGCATGGCAGGGGGTTGGACTGGATGGCCCATGTGGTCTCTTCCAACTCTACATTTCTATGATTCTGGCTCTTCCCCCTGCTGAGTTAATGGAGAGCAAATTCCTTTTGCTTTATGAACTCCGTTTGCAGCAACAGAAGTGAGCTGAGGACAAAGGTGGAAAGTTGGAGGGAAGGAGAGAAGCTGAAAAAGTGGGACAGCAGAGGATTAACGGGACTGTCCCTTCCAAATTGGGACAGTTGGAAAGTGTGGATGTAGGTAAATCCCCTTGATTCAGGAGGTCTACTCCAGTTGGGATTGACTATAGCAGTGGTTCCTAACCTTTTCTTTACCAGGGACATCCAGTAAATATTATTTGTTGCCTGGGACCCACAAGACTTAAAATTTAAATATTTAAATTTAGATTTAACTATTCAAATATTTATTCTCTCATATATATATATATATATATATATATATATATATATATATATGGCATTTATTGATTGATAGATAGATAGATAGATAGATAGATAGATAGATAGATAGATAGATAGATAGGCTTCTGGAGACCCCGAGCCATTTCCACCCTACACTGCTATAGTGCTATTATTCCCCCTTCAGCACCCTGTGGAATTCTGAGGTTTATAGCTTGCTGAGGCCGTAAAGCTCAACCTGAAGGCACACACAACAACAAGAAATACTTCCCTCCCCCCCCCGCTGTCCCCCTCCCCATAGCTACACCCCTGCAGGCAACTTTGGTATCACACAGCCCAGCATCTCAGTCCCTTCCTCTTGGACAATTTCTGCACCAGACTGTTATAGTGCTATTATTCTGCTTTCAACCTCCTGTGGAATTCTGGGGCTTGCAGTTTCCTGAGGCCAAAGAGGTCTCTGGCTGAGAATCCTAAAGGCCCCTCCCTAAACGGCAAACCCCAGGATTCCATAGGATGTTGAAAATGGAATAATAGCACTATAACAGGCTAGTGCAGAAATGGTCTCTGTGAAACAGAGCCGCCAGGAATTCATTCCTGGACATTTGGCATAATACAAGAGGGTGCTGCATGCTCTTTGCTACAGTCCCTCCTGTTCTTTTGCAAAGCAGCTTATGCCTCTGAAACATGCCTTGCACAGCACGAGCCCAGTTTTCGGAAGCATCCTCCTAAAGCCCGCTTCAAAGTACAGCCCTGGGAGGATGTTCACTAAGGGCCAGCAACTTGGAAAAGTCTAAGCAGTTTTCAGTTCCATCCAGTAGCTACTTACAATGTCAAAAAGTGGCTGAGCAATGGGAAGTAGCTGAAAGATCGTTACTAGTTTTTAAGAGTTTTCTTTAAAAACTTTGTTTTAACGTGAAACACGGTTTAGGGGGAGCTAAGCCCGATTTAAAAGGTGAATCACCCCTTTGGGAGACCTAGGGAGGCACAATTCACATCTTTTTTTTAATCAGGAAAGAGCCAATGCAGGGGAGCTGAGGGCCAGAAATACGACCTGGGGAGCCATGCACCCTTTGCTCAGCCCTGATCTATACATTTTGGGTTCACTTCCATATTTTCTGCCATTGTCATCATTGCGCCCTGTGAGATACACGTTTGGCGCTTGCAATTTCGGGGCGGGCTCTGGCCTGTCTGCTGTGCGGTTTTTGGGTCGTTCACTTTTGGCTTCCTCCTCCTCTTTGTCTCTCAAGGCCCAAACCGAGTTGCCCTCGGCAGGAATGAAGGCGGAGCGTTCCTGACATCCCGGCTTCCCAGGGGCAGCCAGGCCGGGGCCCATTTTTAGCCTGGAGCCAGCTTGGCAGCCAGAAATTACCGCACGTCTGCGAGATGTGAATCAAAAACCCCAAAGCCACTCCGCTGGAGCGAGCTGGGAAAATCCCAAGGGGTGTTGCCGAAACCAGGAGGACGAGGGGGGAGGGAGAGACACAAGGCAGGCAAAAACAACTGTGAGACGTGCCCGGCCTGACAAAAGAACAGGTCAACTTTGGGAATGGACTAAGACCTCGGGGGAAGGTTGACCCCTTTCTGGTTTGTCTTCCCCAACCAGGCCCGTCGAGTGCGCCGGTTTCAGACACGCCGCTTGTCTGCAAAGCCAGCCTCCTCCTGCCCATCTTCTTCTTCCTCCTCCTCCTCCTTCCTCCCTTCCCCACCAAAACCCTGAAGGTGGGCGACAGAGCCTCGGACCGAGCCAAACTCCTGGGAACCAGACAGGAAAGGAGACGTCAGAGGCTTTTGGGGTGTAACTCAAACCAGATGCTTTTGAGCTTGGCTCCTTCCCCAGCCAGTCAGCCAGCCAGGGCCGCGGGGTGGTCACCGGCAGGAACTGGTCAAGAGCTGTCGGCAGGAAACAGTCTGAGAGGAAACTCCCTCGACTCCCAGGGAGATGGAATAAGCTTGTTGGCACATCCTGCGACCGGCCACCGGCTTAGCAACCTCACGTCGCTTCTTGGCCAGCTGAGCACCCTTGTGGCACGACTACCTGGGTGCTCCTTTTTGCTGAGAGCTGGAGGGTGAGAGAGGAACAATGATCCATACCACCCAGAGGCAGGATCTTGGAAGACCCACCCCTGGGAAAGTGGAGAATGATCTTTTTCGGGTCAGCCAGCAAGGGTTTCTGTGGTTTGTCAAGCAGCTGATAGGCAAGAAAAGCTCTTGGCAGGAAGCTGGGCCAAACAGTCCCAGCCCTAGAAACCCACGCAGTCCAGACGGCAGAGCACGGCTACAAGGGGAAAGGAGGGATGGGTGGTGGAAAGAGGCAGCCCAGATTGCTCGAGTGAGTGAGCCAAACCAGGCACATCTTGCCCTGACCTGGTGACCAATAAATAAAACTCACAGGAAGAAGTTAGCTTCTTACTTTTTTGGAAGAAGGAAGCATCTCTTGCATCAGTTGAACTGCTTAACACCTGCAGGTTTGCTCTTGTTGCTTTGGGAGGAAGGTTGCCGACCATCAGGGATAGCCCTCTGCAAGGCTGACCTGTCAGACTGGAGGCAAATGACAAAATGGCACCCCCTCCCCTTCCAGCTACAGAAGACAGCTGGCCTAGTAATGGACTCTTACTCCAGATGCTGGCAATGGAGCAGGGCAGGTCCTCAAGTCTGAGGGCAGCTGGCTAGAGCAGGGGTTGCAAGATAGATTAGAATCCTAGAGTTGGAAGAGACCTCAAGAGCCATCAAGTCCAACCCCCTTCTGCCATCCAGGAAGACACCATCAAAGCACTCCTGGCTACTCAGCCTCTGTGCAAAAACCTCCAGAGAAAGAGACTCCATCACACTCCCAGGCAGCAGCATATTCCACTCTCAAACTGCTCTCACCACCAGGAAATTCTTCCTAGGGTTTGCTGGAATCTCTTTTCCTATAGCTTGACTCTATTGCTCCATGTCCTAGTCTTTGCAGCAGCAGAAAACAAGTTGCCTCCATCTTCTGTATGATGTCCCTTCAAATATTTAAACACAGCCGTGACATCACCTCTCAACCTTCTCTCCTTCAGGCTAAACGTACCCAGCTCCCTAAGCTGCTCCTCATAGGGTTTCATGGTTTCCACATTCCAGCTTGTCAATATTCTTCGTGGACTGTGGCTGTGCAGGGGTTGCAAGATAGGTTGTCTGGAATACTCTGTCCTCCAAGTAATGGGAAGATTGGTGTGTGGGATCCGAAAAACAACAACACACCACCAGTGGCAGGGTTGGATCTTCTGGTTGTCTAATGGTCAGCACAGTTCTGACCTCTTGTCATCCTTACTTCTTCAATCCACACAGCATGTGCTCTGTTGTACTTCCACTGTTAATATTACAAAGCCAGAACCGTGGCCATTTCCGCACTAGGCTGTTATAGTGCGAGGATTCCACTTGCAACATCCTACAGAATCCTGGGGTTTGCAGTTTTGGGGGGAGGCTGGCCGGCCCCTCCTGAAACTGCAAATCCCAGGATTCTGTAGGATGTTGCAAGTGGAATCCTCGTGCTATAACAGCCTAGTGCAGAAATGGCTCCTGTGGGTGGCTTATGCTGGTAGAACCCTGGCTACAACCACATAAGCATTTATTTTAGGTGTTGCAAGAGGAAGTATGTTATAGGTGCTTTCATCTTGGGTACACAAGGCTCCTCTTCCTGCGACTGATTGGCCATGGGGTTCACCCAGCACTATTCCACTGCCTTTGTGTAGTCAGGGGTCAAAAGCATCCTTGGTCCCATCCATACCGTCAGCACATCATAGGTGTGCTGGTAGAGGTTTAATATCCACCAGTGGGCCGGGGGCTCTTGACCTAAGGTCTCTTTTCCACTACACAATTATAGCACCTTGCTCCCACTTTGAACTGCCATGGCTCCATCCTATGGAATCCTGGATTTTGTAGTTTGCTGAAGGGCTTTAAGTTTTCTGTGCAAGAGCTCTTGCTCCTCACCAAACTGTATATCTCAGGATTCCACAGGATGAAGGCATGTCACTCAATATGCGATTAAAATGCCTTATCATGTCCTTAAGAGGGAAAGTGTAATGCCCCAGTCCCAGGACCCAGAAGCAAACACAGACATGATCCTCCCCAACAGCCAAGACACACAGACATGAACGGGACAATACTTAACTGCAGCCGACCGTAGACAAGAAAGGGAGAGTCCATGAGGCTCAGAGCACTTATACAAGGAAGTCTCATTAATCAGGCAAACAGCTGGGGGAGGCTGCTGGCCACGAAATGCCAGAGGTGGGGTGGGGAGAAGTCTGTTGTAGACAACTGCCAATTCCAGTGGAAGCAACAGGTACTTCTTTTGATCCTTGGCTTGTGCTCCTGAGAAACCTTGACCCTTGCTTTGTGCGCTGACTATGCTGCTAGATACTCCCTTGAACTGACACTCTGAATTTATTGCTGACCTGGACTGCTGAAACAAGAACGGTAACTGACCGATAAGTTTCTATAAACCTTGACTGTGGGTACTGTGAAGTGTGGCTGGCTTTCTAAACAGGACAGAAAAGGCCTTGTAAAGCTGCCTTGGAGCAGGCTTGATGGCCCTTGTGGTCTCTTCCAGCTCTATGATTTCGTGACCTGTCTGCTGCTAATCGATCTTATCTATGGCTGGGATCCCATTCAGCAGTTCCAATATCACACAAGCTATCATGAGATGGACTTACAATACCGTGACTGCTGGGGATTCACATTTATGGTCACGAATGACCAAAGATCACCTGAATTAAGCTGTTTCTGAGGTGCTGGAGGGCAGGGCACTGGAAAATGATGCCTGCAGTGCCCTCTCGGTAGTCGGACACCTTGAAACCAGCAGTTGCGTCAGGACCTTGAGGGATCTTCTCCAGCTTCCTGTTCTCAAAGCACCCCATGACCAGAAGTGGACTGCAGTTGTCATTTCCCAGCACCTCAATCTCCGGCACTTTGGAAACACTTCAGTCAGGACATTGCCAGGCTGAAGAGAGAGGTCTGGGGAGGCATTATCAGTTATAGAGCTCCATCATCATAACTCCAATGATGGTGCAGGATCTGATCTGTCTGCCTATCTTACTCCTTCCCTCCCTATTCCTTCCCACTGTTAGAGGTGATAAAACAGCTCAACCCATGCTAATACTGAAATAGCCAGTCCAATGAGTGTCCTCTTTCTTGGAATTTTCTGAATGCTGGTAGGTGTGTCTGGGTACTGACACAAAAAAGACAAACCCTGCCCCATGCAAATATTTCCTCTCCAGAGATTGAAGAGAGTTCTTGATCTTCTTTCCGCAGGAGCTGGAAACATGTTTGGGGATAGCCATGTTGGCCATAGAGCAAAATACCACAAAATCTCACATGGTGGAATCAACCTGAGCCAGGTCCATCCCCTCCCTGCCAGGAGGCCAAGGAAAGGACTCAGCGCCCGCTGGCTAGACCTCCCTCTTGGACGGCTGCTCTGGCTGGAAAGGCAGCTGGAGGAGAGGCCAGGTTGGTCTCTGACTCACTGGCTTTCCTCTGGTGGAATGAGAGAGAAAGAGACAAAATATCTTCACTAGACGCTACACACATTTATACCACGTCAGTACCAAGTCAATTGTCAGTGCTCCAACATATAGGATCCTGGGATGTGTAGACTGGTTGAGGTACTTAGATCGCCCAGCTCAAAAGCCTTAGTGTGCACCCATGAACTTTCCATTGTGGCATTTCGCCACTAGCCTGTTATAGTGCTATTATTCCACCTTCAACATCCTATAGAACCTTTGGGTTTGCAGTTTAGGGAGGGGCCGCAAGGTTTGCTAGGATGTTGAAAGTGGAGTAATAGCACTATAACAGGCTAGTGCGGAAGTGGCCTTAGTCTGTTGCGGCATAAAAAGGGGGAAAGGGGCTGGGGCAAGCCTCTAGCAGCGCCTCTGTGACTAATAAATCAGATTCTTTATTCCCATCACTCCTTTTCAGGGTGCATTAAGGTTTCCGTAGGCCCTAGGCCCCCTTGTATTCAACTCCCTGCCTCTCCTCGATGTACCACAAGGAACATCTTTGTCAGCCCTGAAATTTTCATAGTCCCTAGGCGCTGTGCCTCTAAAAGGCCTCGTGGATAAGGCGGTCCTGCTCCTTTTCTCCCTTTTTTTGCCTTTTTTTACCCTTGAGTCTGTGGTGGCCGGTGGATCTCCTATCACTGAGGGAGTGAATCCACTCTGGGTTTTAGTCTGAACTTTAAAGGAGCTGCCTGAGGCACAGAGGTTTGTTTTTGAAAACTGTCGTCAAGGTGGTGTTGACTTATCGCAGTTTCCCTATCATTAACAGTTCTGTTCAGGTCTTATGGACTCAAAGTCTGTGGCTTGACTCCGTACATCCATCTGTAATGAGGTCTTCCTCTTTTCCTAGAGCCTTCTGTCTTACCAAGCATTATTGTCTAAAATATAACAGTATCAGTTTGGTCATCTTGGATCCAGGGAGAGCTCAGCCTTGATTTGCTCTAGGATCCACTAACGTGTCTTCTTAACAGCCCCCGGGTTATCCATAAAAGTCCTCTGATTTCTGGAGAGCAGTCTCCATTCTGGTTAATGACTGGGCCAAAGTATGGAGAATCCTGAGTTAGTTCAATGTCTTCATCCTGTACTTTGAAGTTACATGAATCATTGGTGGCTATTATTTTTGTTTTCTTCATGTTCAACTGTAAACCTGCCTTTGCCTTCATTTTGGGCTCTCTCCTCAAGGTAGAAGGCTGCAGGAGTGCTTTTTTTCTGCACGGTGCTAACAAGCGTTAGCTATGTGCCACTTCCATTGTCTCTGAGAGACCCTCCGCCAGTGCCCCCCAACCCACCCACTGCTGCCACTGCCGCTGCCCAGCAGCTCTTTGGCACATGAAGTTTGGCTCCTCCGCAAAAGCCTATCTGGCACAGAAGCCTGGCTGCCATCAGCATTGCCTCTTAGCTCCCAGGAGCACACAATCCCACCGTCGTGGAAAAGTAATGCCATGATGGGTCAGAGGGAATACCTAAACCCAGAGTAGATTCTGTTGGATGGAAAGACTGTGACATTTGCCCCAGTTAACAATCCTTTTGATGAGGATGTGGGGATACACCTGGGGATCCCTAGGGGACAGTAAGGCTGAGCCATGGTAAGATGAAATCCCAGCAAGGGGTTGCATCAGCCATTGTCCCTAGCTGATGAGCTATCGGCAGGTGGGTATAAAAGAGGGGAGCTCAGACAGGTTCTCTCTGACTCTCGCTGATTCTATGACACTGGAACTCTGTCCGAGCAAACCTCTGCCTGATGGGATGCTGAACCTATGACTGAGGATCTGCGTATCCTGCTTGTATAGATGTGTATATATTGGAACTTGAAGAATAAAAGCCTCCAGGTATTTTTTGGATGACAAACGCTGTGGGCTAGAGTTACTAACCAGTGGGTAGAGTGGGGTCGGTGCGGATGCTGTATGTTACACTCTGCTGCTGCTCACGCTTATTGCTGTTTTGATGCTCTGCTATGTGTTTAATGCTTGCCTCTGGGACACTTTTGTTCAGAGCGCAGCGGTCACTGGGAGGATTTTGTGCTAGGTGCTGTAAAATCAATCTCCCAACAGATTCATCACACCAACAGCCAGCAGCTGCCACCCTCTAGGTATCCTGCTAGAATTTTCAGATCATTTTCCTGGGATACCTTGGGTAGTATCGCTTAACGCAGTGGTTCTCAACCTGTGGGTCCCCAGATGTTTGTGGACTTCAGCTCCCAGAAGCCCCAGCCACTATGGTCAATGCTCAGGGCTTCTGGGAGCTGAAGTCCAAAATCATCTGGGGACCCACAGGTTGAGAACCACTGGTTTAATGGAATAGACTCACTCTTTAGCAGAAAATGCTAAGCCCTTCACTAAACGACAAGTCCCAGGTTTCCATGGCATGGAAGGCGTATCAAACTGATGCAACTGTGTGTAGCGATACATTCACAGAAAGCAGTTCCCATTACGTCAGTCTCAATGGAAGGGAGCCTGAGAGATGTGTTAAAAATATGCATCCCTGGCAAGGCTGCCGAGCTGTATCCAGAGAAGATGGGGGAAGGCTGCATGTGTACTTTTTCTTCCTTGTTTCTTTTTTCTGTCTTCCTCTCCTGCAAATGTGCTTTGGAGTCACAGAGGGAGGGCTGCAAGGAGGGGCAACATGAAAGAAAGTGAAGAGGAGCGTGGAGCTGTGAAAGTCTTTCCCTCACCAGCACCCCCCTGAACTTTATTTAAAGTCCTAGCAAATGATGATTCCAGCCTCCTGTACGTCACTAGCCTGAGACCTAGGGCAGCTACTTACATGTCAGAGAAAGAGGGAGGGAGGCAGGGAGGCAGGGAGGGAATAGATTTGCATGTCCTCCAACATTTCACACATGAAAACCAGGGCCATTTCTGCACCAGCCTGTTATAGTGCTATTATCTCACTTTCAACATCCTATGGAATCCTGGGGTTTGCAGTTTAGGGAGGGGCCTGGCCAGGACATGTGTGGCCAAGCAACATCAGAGTGTGGTCAGGGTGGCAAAAGTTATTAATGAAGAAGAACAGATAAGCTATGAGAGGCTGTAGTGTTTTGCTTCTGTCTGAGCCTACAGGGAAGAGCAAGACCCTGCCCCTTCGTTTCCTCTCCCCTCTGCTAAGCTAACTCAGAGCAAACTGCTTTTGCACTTTGAACTCAGTTTGCAGCAACTGAAGTAAGCTGTGGACGAAAGGGGGAAAGTGCAGGGAGGAACAAGAAACTGGGACATTTTAAAAGCAGCTGAAAAAGAGGGACAACAGAAGATTAAACTGGATTATACCTGGGGACAGTTGGGGAGGTATGAGATTTGTAGAAAACCTAGATGTGCTAATGTTCATGTATAGGTGCAGGTTTAAAACCCACCATAATTTAAATGGAAAGACAACGTATCACAACATGGTAAGGAGGGACAGTGACTAGGCACCCTATGCGCTTCCTCTGCCCGCTGTCTGGGTGCTGACTCTTGACAGGCAAGATTCAAGTCCCCTGCATGCCCCCAGGGATGGAGGGTGGTGGTTTCCCATATCGTTAGAACCATGAATCCACTTTGGGTTTAATGCAAACTTTAGCCTTTTTAAAATGTTCAGGGGTATGATTAAGAGGGCTGCAACACATTCTAAAGGCAAATTGTCCAGAGACTTCCAGCAGAGGCAGTTCATTCTCCCCGACTTGCTCCACTTGAAAAAAAAAATGCAGTCTGGGCATTACGGAGAGGTGAGGATCACAAGAACAGCTTTGGCAGGCTGCATGTGACTACAGGGGTGCACATTACTTATGTTTGTGGTAAAGATGCCTTTGGAGAGGTCATCCCAGGAAACCAATGCTTTGGAAACTATGCAGTCCTGTGAAGAGTGGCTTAGGGAGCTGGATATGTTTAGCCTGGAGAAGGGAGGGTTAAGAGGTGCCATGACAGCCAAGTTTAAATATTGGAAAGGATGTCATATGGAACATGGGACAAGCTTGTTTTCTGCTGCTCCAGACACTAGGGCACAGAGCAATGGCTTCAAACTACAGGAAAAGGGATTCCAACTAAACATTAGGAAGAACTTCTTGATGGTGAGAGCAGTTTGACAGTGGAATATGCTGCTGCCTGGGAGACTAGATAACCATCTGTTGGGAGTGCTTTGATTGTGCATTCCTATAGGGCAGAGCAGGGTTGGACTAGATGGCCCTTGGGGTACCACTCAACTCTATGATTCTATAATACGAGAACAACATCTGGAAGGGGAGGGAGGCTGGCCCTATACACCTGGGGAAGAGGGCATCATCAAGAAGCTCCACCTAAAAGACATTATAGCAGAGAAGCATGGGCTTCCATGCAGCAGGCTGATGGATCTATATGGCTCACAACACAGGAGTAATTGTTCCTCTCTCTTCCTTTTTTCCATAAAGGGAGGGAGTAGAATACCATATACTTCCCTGGAGTACTTCCAGAACAGTGCATACAAAAAATAAGCCTCCGAGTTCAGCGGTTAGTCAGGCTCTAGCTAACTAGTTGCTGTTTTTGTAAATACTGGAATAATATTAATTTTTCTGCTGCTAGATACGGAAGTAAGGCAGTAAATACTAGTGTTAGCCAGTTAATGATGTGTTGACTTCCTAGCCCCTGGCCAGTGGAAGGCCTGCCACATTTTGGACATTTTGTCACATTCATCCAAATTCATTATCAAACTTTGACCAGGAGCAGTGGCTATTCAGGCTTTGAGGCAGGATTCTGAAAGCTGAAGTTGTAGCTATGGAAGGGGGGAATTGGGGTTTTGACCCCAATAAGAATTCTGCCCACCCCATGAAATTATCTTTCGGTTCCCAAATTCCTAGCACCACAGTGACTTAAAGCTTCAGTTGGGCACTTGGAGAAAGAGTTTTTCGAGCTTAGAAATAGAGTTCAGGTATCCAAACAAAAGGGGCAGGCGAAGCAACCAAACACAGCAAACAGAGGAGCTTTAGTCTTGGATTATTTTCAGTGCTTTACTTTCTGTGGTGCTAGAAATTTGTGGACTGAAAGAAAATTGAATTGAGGGAGGCCCCAAAACATGTTGTTCGAACACTTTTGCCACAGCCCTTGGGCATGTCTTGCTCTGCACAACCATCTTAAGTTATCCACACCGCATCCACTCCCAGTTGTACTCCACAAAGGCAGTGGGGGAAAAACGTCAGATCCGTCCGACAACACAAACCATTATGACAACCAGCTGGCACGTGACCTGTACATTTATTTACAGCCAGGAGTGTGAAAATACACCTGCACTCTTAGAGGGCTGGTGCGGCTTCCATAAGATACACGCGTGCTCGCTCAGCCATCTGGGATTGGATGCATAGATGGAGGTCAGATCTTAGTATGGCTTCTTTTTGGGAAAGAGAGCTCAAGCAGTGAGAAACCCAAGCAGAAGGGCATACCATGGGTGTGGGGAGGAAGGAGGTTCGTATAAGCTGCACCCCCCTATCCTCTGCTATAGAGAAAGCCTCTATCGCCCTGCTCTACACACACACACACACACACCCTTCCAGAGTTGAAGTGGACAAAACTTTAACAAAACCACCCTGGGTCATCCTTTCCTAGCAAGAAGCATACTTTCTGGTAAATGAACTGAAACGACGAAGGGTCAGAAATTGCATCATCCCTTGTTTTCCAGCAGCGAGAGTGTTGGGCCTGACCTTGGGAGACCCATCTTTTAACTCCCCAGTCAACCCTATACGCTCTTTGTGGGTGGCCTCCGGCATGCCACCCACACCAAGACCAAAAATAAGACCCTATGAGGGATCTGGGACTGCCCCGCCTCTCCTCTCCCTCTCCTCCGCTCGGTGGAGGAAACACAATGTGCGTTGACCTCATGCTCTAAGTATTGCCAGCCCCACTCCACCACAGCACCGGCGGGCCCTTGTGGGGGTGGTTGCCGGAGAAGGAAGTTGGCCACGTGACACGCTTGGTTTCCTCTGCATCAGGATGGGCGAGTCCAGTGCCTCTGGGCACCCATATTCTGCCCTGGGACCCTGCAGGGGCCGTGTGGATAATCGAGAATGCCCCCCTGCAAGGAACTGGCTGAAACCCAGGAGTGTTACTGGTTAATTAACACACATAAATACCCCAAGGATACCAGATCCTGTCTGATCTTGGAAGCTAAAGAGGGTCAGCTTTGCTTGGCACTTGGATTGGAGACTGCCAACAAATATCAGGTGCTGTGGACTATAGTTCAGAGGAGGGAACTGGCAAAACTACCTCCGAGTATTCCTTGCCTAAGAAAACCCTGTGAAATTTATGGGGTTGCTATAAGTCAACGGGCAACTTGAAGGCATGTGCGTATACGCACACTCACACTGATGTATATATGTGCCTTCAAGTCACATGTGTGTGCGCGCGCACGCACACACAGAGTAACCTCTTTAAAAAATGTATTGCCGCTCTTGAAGGCTTCCAGGAGAACCAAATCATCCTTTCTGTGATCCAAGAAAAGGGCAGTCTTGGAAGCCTGCAGAAATCAAGAGCCACAAAAACAACTGTGGGGACAGGACGTGGCCCTAGAGTAGCACTTTGCTTGTTGTTGTGTACCTTTGATGCTTCCAGCTGACGACAACCCTATCACATAGTTGTTCTTGTTTTTGCAAGATTTGGTCACAGGAGGTTTGCTGTTGTCTTCTTCTCTGAGGCTGAGAGAGTGTGACTTGCTCTAGGCCACCCAGTGAGCAAGTGGAGATTCAAACCCTGGTCACCTAGAGTCGTTGTCCAGCAGTCTAAACTACTGCACCGCACTGGCTCCCACAACTTTATTTTAAAATGTCCCTCAAACCGCTACATGCTGGGTTTTAAAGATTTCTTCAGAAGGAGTTTGCTCTTGCCTTCCCTCCTCTGAGGCTGAGAGAATGTGACTTGCCCACGGTCACCCAGTGGGTTTCCATGACTGAGCTCAGTCAGAGAAATTGCCATTGAATAAACCCCAGACTACTACTCAGCCGTGTTGGAGTCACAACAAGCCAGAGAGCCAGCTTTTGTGCACATCAAAATATATCACGGACTGAAGGCCTATAAATTGTCTAACCGCTGCTGTGTGCCTTCATGTGGTTTCGACTTATGGTGACCCTAAAACCAACTTATCACAGGTCTCTCTTGGCAAGATTTGTTCGGAGGGGGTGCTCTTGCCTTCTCTGAGGCCGAGAGAGTGTGATTTGTCCGAGGTCACCCAGTGGATTTCTATGACTGAGCGGGAATTTGAACTCTGGCCTCCTAGACTCCTAGTCTAACACTCAAACCACTACCCTACGCTGCCTCTCAGCATGTTATAGGGAGTCAAAAGTGGAAGAGATGCAGTGTTGGTGGCCCCAGTTTCAATAGCTCTCAAGGTGGAATAGATAAATTCCTGGAGGATGGATCTCTCTGTCGCTGATGGCTGCTAGCAAGGATGCCGAAATGCCATCTCACTGGAGGTCGAATGCCGGGAAACACAAGCAGGAAGGTACAAGCGCTCTCATGTCCGGCTGGCTGGCTTCCCACAGTTAACTGAGCCAGTCCTGTTACCACACTATACTGGTATAGCACTATTATTCCACTATAACTGCCTCAGCAACATCCCGTGGAGTTCTAGGACCTGTAGTTTAGTGAGACCCAAGAGCCCCCCAGCTGAGAATTCTAAAAGCCCTTCCTTAAACTGCAAACCCCAGGATTCCATACAATTTCATCATGACAGTTAAAGTGGAATATAGTGCTGTAACAGCAGAGTGTAATAAGGGACCCAGGCCATTTCTGCACTAGACTGTTCTAGTGCTATTATTCCACTTTCAACATCCTATGGAATCCTGGGGTTTGCAGTTTAGGGAGGGGCCTCAAACCTGATCTCAAAGGCCCCTCCCTAAACTGCAAACCCCAGGATTCTATAGGATGTTGAAAGTGGAGTAATAGCACTAGAACAGTCTAGTGCAGAAATGGCCCCAATGTCACCTAGCAGCACTTATTCTACTCTCAGGGGGAGGTGATGAATCCTCTTCCTCTTGGCCTCAACTGCTTATCTGAGAAATGGCTGCAAGAAGGCCAAACATCATCACTTCACTGGGAAAAAGAATGTGTGTGATAAGAAGCTCCAAAACATTGCACATGATGTGATACAAGAATTGTAAGTCATTTAAGAAAAAACCAGTCATACACCCTCACCCCATGTTTTTCTCCTCTGCTGTTCTGGGTTTCTCTAGGTTGTTAACTTACAAGGTGAGGGGAAGGGATTAGAACAGTGATACCCCCTCGAGAGGTTTTGGAATTCTGCTCCCAGAAGCCCTGGTCTCTTGGCCAACCATCAGGAATCTTGAGACCTAAAGTCCCAAACACCTGGAAGGCCAAAGCTTGGAAACCACTGGGTTAAAACACAAGCGATTCTCTGTAACTAGCTCAGCTGGCCTCCATTGAGGCCAGTTTCTCAAACTCTCTTCCCATCAGGGAGCTGACCCCGGGGCTAACAGAGGAGAACTGCTGTGCGCCCCCCCACCCAGGGCAGTTCCTGTCTGTTGGTGGCAGGCTCTGAAATGGGTGAAGGTGAGGAGGAGGAGATGCTGGAGGAAGAAGAGGAAAAAGTCTGCACAGATGGTCTGCATTAGGTCTGCTCGCTCGCTCGCTGAGCTCTGGGAGAGCCGTGCATGTCCTTTTGCCACACACATGCACACAACACGCCCGGCCTCTCCCTTTCCCTTTCTAGGCCTTCCCTTCAGCAGCTCAGAAGGGCAATGGGGTTAGCACAAAGAGATTCGCACAAGGCAGTCTTCTTTCGGCCCATCTGGGGGATGCTCCGGGAAGGACGGGAGTTAGCTTCCTGCCCTCCCAGAATTTTGCTCAAGCAGGAAGGAGCTGTTTCCTGCCCAAGGATCAGCTCCAGTTCTAAAACCCACACTGCTCCAAATCTTTCGTTGGGGGGGACAGGACTGGTGGTGGGGCTTCTTACGCTACAGAGCAGGGTGACCTCATTCTAAGCATCTGCCAAGCGCGCCAGGCTCAGTGGGCACGGCTGGGCATGTGTCACTCCCTGGGGCAAGGTGCCAGTGCTGGTGGTAGGCAGGATGCAATCTTATCAGCAAGGCCTTGAGGGGCACTTCCTCCTTCTGTGGAAAGCGCAGAACAAAAGGGTCCTGGGGATGCTTCTTGTTTCCAAAATCAAAACTTTTAAGCAAAGAAAGCCATTTCACAGTGGGGGGAAAAAAGGTTCTCGGGGATTCTCAGTCTAATCAAGAAGACAAAACCTTGACAGCAAAGTCTAGGCATCCATCTTCTCAATAGCAGGGAAGCAAAGTGCCCATGTGCAGAATTGGGGAGCTAAGAGAGGGCTCCCCACAGCACTGTAGAGTCAAGATGTCAGCTCACTGGAGGAAACCTCCAGTGTGGTTGTGATGGGGTTACAAAATGACAGCCAGCTGGGATCCCTCTGAAAGGCTAACATGGTCACAAGGGGCACATCATAGGATGTTGCAGCCCCTGGGGCCGGTGGAGCTGAAGGCAGGGGTCACCAGGGGAAAGAAGCCAGGGATTACCAGCGTCAGAGCCAACTACATGTCCTTTGCCACCCAATGTCTTCCTTGCAAGGTTGCGGTGGCCCCTCCTGCTGGTGGATAGGGGTTTTGGGAGTAAGGTGGACGCAGCCCCATTTGCCAGACAGTAGGACCAACCCACAATTAGGGTGCAGCCAAGGCACAGGGGGTTGTTAGAAGCCAGGTCACTTTAAACTGTGGGATCGGCGGCAAAGTCAAGGCGCGGGGAGAGGCGATTCAGGCATCTACAGCAGCTTGAGAAGCCCCCTTTTGAAGCAGCAAACATTCCGACCTGTGCCCGGTGAGGTACGTGATGGTAGTGTAGGAGTGTCCACAGAAGAAGGCTCAGGGAGAGCACTGAGTCCTGGTGAGGGAGGCGCACACCAGCGGAGTATCCAAAGAGCAGCAGAAATGGGACGGTGAGGCTCAAGTCGGCAGATAATGAGGAAGCCATCTCCTGTTGGGAGCTGTATCGGGATGAGGGGTCTGTTGGATGAGCAAGGGGGGAACTTCAAAGACGTGCGGATGGATCCTGCCCTCCAAAGTTCCAAGCCAGAACCCACCAGCAATCTGGGAATCAGCAGCAACCATCCTGTCGCCCAGAGTGGCTCCAGTCTCTCCCAGCTGCACAGCCCCCAGGACATAAGGCATCACAAACAAAACACGGTCCACGATTCCCACTGGAGAAGTTTTCCTTGCGGTTCACAGGTTGCTCTCAGTTCCACCCTGAACTTCCAGCCCCACCCTCAGCACCCACGCACACGCACGCACGCACACACACACTCAGACCCCTAACGCAGTCAGGGCCCCCGAGCTGGTGATCTTCTTGAATCTGTTAGCAGCGCAGACGCCAATGAAGTTTTTCTGTTCAATTGAAAGAAGAAGAAAAAACAAGGAATTAAAAAGCAAATAACAAGGCTTAAACACTCATGCTATAAAAGATGAGCACAGATGTTTTGCTTTCCAGTAATATATCAAGATCATGCACTGAGAAAACAAGCATTTTACAATGTAAGTTCTGCAACTGAAACATATTTCCTTCTTGAACTTCTTTTGAAGAATTTAGTTAACTTCAAAGGACTTTGGAATATTTACAGAGTCACTTGGTAGATTCTGACATTTCAGCTGGTACTCCTGACCTGCATTACAGATAATATCCTCATAGCTTCGAAGAGTTCCCCTCTTGGAATCATAGAACTGTAGAGTTGGAAGAGACCCCCAGGACCTAGTCCAGTTCAATCCCTCATTCTGCCATAAAGGAAGGCACAATCGAGGCACTCCCTTTGACAGATGCCCATCCAGCCTCAGTTTAAAAACCTCCAAATAAGGTTTTCTTTTGAACTCCAGCTCTTAGAGCCAGTGGCCATATACTGGTTGAGGAATCTGGAAGCTGCAGTACAAAAAAAGGCAGCTTTCCCAGGCGCAGATGCTCTGTGCTTTTTCCTTTCTTGAAGCCAAGATTTGCAGCCAGGTCTAAATGGCAAATACCACGCTGAATGTTTGTACAGTTGTTGTGTGTTGTCAAGTGACACAATGAATGAGAGATCCCCAAGACCCTCGTCATCAAGAGCCCTACTCAGGTCTCGCACACTCTAGGGTGGCCGTGGTCTCAGTCCCTCCTACGGCCGTCCACTTTCTCAAGCATTGCCATCATTTCCAATAAGTTGTGCCATCTCACAATTTGCCCAAACTACAGTAGCCTCAGTCATTTCTGTACTGACGATGTGTAAAAGAATCAGAGCCAGGCTACAACATCAGAACACAAATCCTATCAGCTGTGTGCATGTAATGGTGCTAAAAATCTTGCAGTCCCATTCTGCCCCGGCAGAGACCAGTGGTCCAAATGGTGCAGAAGAAAACTAGATCCCCAAAGCCTGGATCTCTTTCACACTAGGAAAAAAAAAGTCATTTTGATATAAAAAACATTGATATCACTTTGATTGCCACAGCTCCATCCCTTGGAATCCTGGGATTTGTATTCCCATGAGCTATTTTTTTTTGTATATATTTGTATTAAAGTTTTACTCAAAATAGCCCCCCCACTTCCGAGCATCATTTTTCCAGTTGAGTTTGTGTTTACATCCCATTTATACATGTTTTCTATTCTAAGATTAACACATTATTACTTTTAACCTTATTACATTCAGCTTATACTTATTCCATAACACCTTTAATCTTCATTGCCATTTTTTTCCAACACTCTTCCTTATTCTTTCCCTCACTCCTTTATCCAGTTCAGAACTTCTTGCCATTCTCTTTCAAAGGTCTGGATTGGTTTATTTTTAAGTGAAAAAGCCAACCTTTCTATCTCTACCATATCCAGAACTTTTAATTTCCATTCTTTTATATCAATATAATTTCCTTCTTTCCAACGTTGCGCATATGTCATTCTTGCCGCAGTTATAACATATAACAACGTTTTCTGGTGAGATCTTATTTCTCTTTCTTGGCCTGACATACTCAACAAATAAAATTCTGGTTTCATTTCAAAGTTTAAAGTATACATTCTCTGAATTTCATCATGTATTTCCTTCCAAAATTTCTTTGCAACCTTACAAGTCGTATTCCCATGAGCGATTTAGGTCTCTGCTTGCAAGCTCTAGTGCTCTTCCAAACTGTGAACCCCTAAGATTCTGTAGTTATGGCAGTGAAAGTGTTATTAAAGTGCTACCATTGCCCGGTGTGTGAAGCAGACCCCAAAAGCTAAGGGTGAAGTCAGACATCACATTTTAGGATGGCATGGTGGTTTTGGAACCACTCTCAGCGCAATGACACTGACTCCAAAATTCCTCTCCAGACTTCCTCTCTTGGTGAAGGGGGGCGGATAGCGCTGCCAAGTTTGTCTTAATGACTGACTGGTGGCTGTGAAGTCATCCTCCCAGGAGGAGACCAGCACTTCCAAGCTACTTCACCCCCATTTTAAAGAAGTAGCAGATCCATTGATGAGTTGGAAAATGCCTTAATTTTTTATTTTTTTTTCAAGAGCGCCATTTTCCTGGAAGAACAGGAGTCCCCCAGTTTTTGACAGCTCATTTCCCCCTCATATTACCCCTTCAGGAATAATAATCAACAACAACAACAACAATAATATGTATTTCTATCCTGCCTCTCCACATCGATCGAGGCAGTGAACAACACGAAATACATTGAATATATTAAAAGACATTAAAAACGTACCCAGTCCTCCCCATCCACCAACCCACCTAACCCAACCCCTTAAAACACATAACAATTAACAGTCAATCAATTAACTATGAACAAAACAGCAAGACAACTGATGGGAGGTGATGGAAATGCTAGTCTTGGAAGGCCTGTCGGAAGAGATCAGTCTTGACTGCTTTTTTAAAGCAGTCAAGGCTGGTAACGTGCCGGGTCTCCTCCGGCAGGCCATTCCATAACTTGGGAGCGATGAGGAGAAGGTCCTCTGGGTAACCGCAGCCAACCTAGTTCTGACTGGCTGCAGTAAATTCCTCCCAGAGGACCTTAACGTGGGGGGCGGATTATAGGGGAGAAGGCGATCCCGCAGGTAGGCTGGGCCCAAGCCATAAAGGGCTTTAAAGGTCAGAACCAACACCTTGTACTGTGCCCGGAAACTAATAGGGAGCCTAACAGGGAGAAGGCAAGAGGAGAAGAACCGACGAAAGACTGGCTTCCACTTCTCAACAAATTCCACTTTCTGACCCTGCTCTGGTCCCTAACCCATCAAGTGAGTGGGGGACACCTACCTAATGTAAAGGGCAAGACTGACAGCTGAACCGCACGCCAATCATTTCAGTGGCAAAACCAGGAGGAAATGCGACACGCGCACAGCTAGGAGATCTGCAATGAATTCTGTCTCTACTGTAAGTCTGCCTTGATTCTGTATCTCCAGCTGCTAGGGATTCCAAGCTTGTCCATGCTAGACATGCTAAATGGGGATTTTAGCAACTGTAATCCAAAAAAGTAACTTCACTCTGGATTCTTAAGAAGACACTTAGAGGAAAGCATAGCTACCCAGCACCCCACAGAATCACAGAAATAAAAGCAAAATGTTAACCGATTTATCTGTCCAGCCCTCTCTCCCCAAACCATAGAGCAATCCCCATTCTACTTGGTGAAGGAGGAAGACAACTATCTACAAGCCAGTGCAACGACTCACACAAGTGAGCGAGCCAAGCCACATAGAAAGTAACATCTTTCAGATATGGTAGGCTTCCTCCTCTCCAGTTCCGCAACCGCCCCTTCCATTTTCTTACCTTCCAGCGCCTCCGCATCACATATTTCCGCAGCAGGACCTGGGATTTGAGACGCCGGTTGACCTGCCCAGCCTTTTCCGCCAAGTTGTTCAGCCAGGGGTGATCAAGGCATTGTGCTGCATTCATGCGTCCGCTGTGGGGTTGGTGAGAAGGGAGAGAGGGGTTATGGGGGAGTCCCTTCTTACCTGGAGCCCCTGACTAGGGTCTCGCAGCAAGCAAAATTAAACCAAAGGCTGCAATGTGAATATTCCAATCTATATGCTAAATTATTTTGCAGGATTTTCTCAACTGCTGTGTAGGGGAAGGAACAAGACTGGGGTGGGCAACTTCAGCAAATCCAGAGGGCAATATTTTGGCCCCTCCCAAAACTGCAAACCCCAGGATTCCATAGGATGTTGAAAGTGGAATAATACCACTATAATAGTGTAGTGAGTAAAGGCCCTGAGAGAAAGGCCTCTCCTGGTGACCACAGAGCCTGGTCCAGCTCGTACATGGAGATACCATCTGCCAGATACCCTGAACCTGAGCCTTATAGGCCTTTATAACCATAACCAGCACTTTGAGGCCAAGAGAGTGTGACTTGCCCAGGGTCACCCACTGGGTTTCCATGGCTGAGCAGGGATTTGAATTCTGGTCTCCCAGAGTCCTTGTCCAAATCCAAACCACTACAGCACTTTTCTATGCCCCCTAGTTTCCCAGCCTTGAAATTTGTCTGTTGTTAACAGCTGGGAAACCAGATTAACTTCTCTCCTAAAGAGTCTGCATTTTTTTCTTGTCCTTGCCTCTTATAACTTGAAAACTGTGTTGTTGTTATGCGTCTTCCAGTCATTTCTGAGTTATGGTGATCCCACCACTGGGTTTTTCTGGGCCTGAGAGTGTGTGACGTGCCCAAGAAAGCTGGTGGGCTGTGTCTCTTTTTTCTCTGGGTGACCTCACTTCTTACAGTGGATGGAGTCAATGTTTCTCAATTCCTATCTAGACCCAGACCTTTTGTCCTTGACAATCAAGTTGGAGACAAAGTCTTTAGCTTCATCGGAGATGCCCTCAAAGGCTTCCTCATCAAAATACCAGTTGGCCGCCAGGACGTTGTTCAAGGTTTCCGTATCGTTGTCTCCCAAAAATGGGGAAAGTCCGCTCAGCCTGAAAGATGAGAGATGAAGAGGAGAGCATGAAATCAAAGCTCATTAGCAATTAAAATAAACCTCTGGGAACATAGTTTCATTTACTTGGCAAAATTCAACTTCTCTGTATCCAGAGTTCTGGCTGCACAAAACCCCCAAACCCCAAGGGATTGTGAAGGATCATGGAGGACCAATGCCTTGCTGGAGCCAGGGAATGAAGAGACACTCAGCAGTGTTGAAGCTTGGCAGATTGAAGGTGGGAACCATCTGAAGGTCAGGAAACAAAGCTTGGAAAAGTTCCTTTTTTTAGATGACAATGCCCAGCATGCTGGATGGGGAGATTCTTGCAGCTATCACCTACAAAATGAATTTTTTCCAACTTTTGAAATAAAGGATCTACTGACAAGAACTACCAAGCACACTGGACTACCTTGATGGGTCTGACTTAGGAGCCTTCTGGTCTGGAAACTCTGTTGAAAAGCAGTTGCCAGATGCCTTTTTAGAAGTTATTGTAACCTTCCATGGTATTTGCTTCAAGCATCTGGTATTATTCAGAGATACGCTGCCTATGTCCCCATGACATTCTTGCAATGAAGCTAGTAAGATGTGGACTGGACAGGGCTACTGTCAGGTGGATTTGTAACTGGTTGGCTGACCGTACCCAAAGGGTGGTCTCCAATGGCAGATTCTCATCCTGGAGAGAAGTGACTAGCGGGGTGCCACAGGGTTCTGTCCTGGGCCCGGTGCTGTTCAATATCTTCATTAATGACTTGGATGAAGGAATAGAGGGCACGCTGATCAAATTTGCAGATGACACCAAATTGGGAGGGGTTGCTAATACGCCTGATGACAGGATCAAAATTCAAAAGGACCTGGACAGATTGGAGAGCTGGGCCAAGGCTAACAAAATGAATTTCAACAGAGAGAAATGTAAGGTCCTACACTTAGGCAGAAAAAATGGTATGCAGAAATATAGGATGGGGGACACGTGGCTGGTTAACAGTACGTGTGAAAGGGATCTAGGAGTCTTCATAGACCACAAGCTGAACCTGAGTCAGCAGTGTGATGCGGCAGCCAAGAAGGCCAACGCGATTCTTGGTTGCATCAATAGGAGTATGGTGTCTAGATCGAGGGAGGTATTGGTACCACTTTATTCTGCATTGGTTAGACCTCATCTGGAATACTGTGTCCAGTTCTGGGCACCCCAATTCAAGAAGGATATGGATAAGCTGGAGCAGGTCCAGAGGAGGGCAACCAAAATGGTGAGGGGCCTGGAAGCCATGCCCTATGAGGACAGACTTAGAGAGCTGGGTATGTTTAGTCTGCAGAAGAGAAGGTGGAGAGGGGACATGATAGCCATGTTTAAATATTTGAAGGGGTGTCATGTCGAGGAGGGAGTGGGCTTGTTTTCTCCTGCTCTTGAGACCAGGACAAGGAGCAATGGATACAAGCTGCAGGAGGGGAGATTCCGCCTGAACCTCAGGAGAAATTTCCTGACAGTCAGGGCTGTCCGGCAGTGGAATGTGCTGCCACGGAGTGTGGTGGAGTCTCCTTCGTTGGAGGTTTTTAAGCGGAGGCTGGATGGCCACTTGTCGGGAATGCTTTGAGGGTTTTCCTGCATGGCAGGGGGTTGGACTGGATGGCCCTTGTGGTCTCTTCCAACTCTACATTTCTATGATTCTATGATTCTATGTTTCTATGTCCATGGACACTCAGTACCGCAAGGAGCCACAGAGTCTGTTGGTAGGCAAGCCAAGTTTATTGGCTTCTCTACCAAAGAATAACCATCTTTTGAGCATCTCACTATGGGTTTTCTTAAAGCCTTCTGAGTTGGAATGCTGAGTGGATTAGGAGAAAACAGGGGGAACCCCTTGGAGCTGAGTGGACTGGGGTACTTCTAGAGCAGCGCTGGTGAGCTTGTGCAATGGAACTCCAGTCCCCATCAGGTCTAGACAGCCTGACCAACATTGGGTCATGGTGGTAGTCGTAGTCTGAGAGCTCCTAATCAGCCACAAATTCTCCCACCTTCATTTTAGGGGCAAACATAATCCCTTACTTCAGCTCTCAGTTCCATGACAGGTTTTGAAATTAATTTTAAACCAAGAGGTGCTGACTGAGCTTAGGGAAGTTCCTTCTCATTGGACTTCACCTCCCAGAACTCCCATGCAGGTTTGGAGGATTCTGGGGCATTCTGGGAGTTGTACTATGGTTCCAAAAAGGAACTTTTCCAAGCTTTGGGTGCAAAGGAGCACCCTTTCCCTCTGACATTAAACCTGTCTGCCTCACACTCCACAAGACAAAAGGCATGGATTCTCCACGCACAAAGAAACAAGGGACACATCTCAAGATGCTCAAAAGATGGTTATTCTTTGGTAGAGAAGCCAACAGACAACCATCTTTTGAGCATCTTGAGACCCGCCTCTTGTTTCTTCTGTAGATTCCATGGAATGATCCAGGTTTTTCTGGTACCAATGGATTCTCAATGCCCCACAGCCTCTTCCC
Source organism: Iguana delicatissima (assembly GCA_948472985.1). Classification (NCBI taxonomy): domain Eukaryota; kingdom Metazoa; phylum Chordata; class Lepidosauria; order Squamata; family Iguanidae; genus Iguana; species Iguana delicatissima. The sequence goes on from CAOKZL010000115.1 coordinate 391,996, forward strand.
CACAAGTTCTCACTCACAGCATGTATGTAATCACTCCCATGCTCCACATGTCGGTGGTGTAGGAGACTTGCTCATAGCTGACCACCTCAGGCGATAGGAATTCTGGAGTGCCAAAGTTGACCTTCAGCTTCTCTCTGGGGTTGAATCTGGGAGGGGAAGAGAAACTAGTGTCTGCCTTGGTACCATTGGTGCACAAATGCTCTCTCTCACACACATGTATTCACAATTCTCAAGAAGGCCTTCATTCATTCATCTTATTTATATCCCTCTACTTTCCCCAGAAGTTTTTTTTTCCCCCCAGAAAGTTTTTATGGGCAGAAAGAAGGCAAAGATATAGGCATCAGACTCTGGGGAAAAGGTCTGGGAAAGAGACAAGGCTGGCACGTCCAGTGGGAAGAACTTTCTCCTGCCTTCCCTTTCTTTGGGACCAAGTTGAGAAAGCCCCAAAGCAGAGCAGGAAGGCAGGCAGAAGAGGGAAATGAAGATAGTTGGTGTCTGGCCACCTGCAGAGCATACCTTCGGGCAAGTCCAAAATCGATGATCTTTACCATGTGACCTGTGGCATTTACGCACAGAATATTCTCGGGCTGTGGGGCAGAGAAAGTAGGTTAGTGCTTTGGGAAGGGTCTGAAAAGGAGCATCAGAGAGAGGATGAGTGGGTGGCAGCAGGAAAAAGGAGTTCTCTTCTACCCTTCAGGTAGGAATATTGGTCTAAGTGGGCTAACCAGATCCGAGTAATTGGATTTTGGCTGGGGCTCTCAGGGTGTAGCCCTCGAGCAAGCCCATGTTAGAGTTGGGTGACCAGTTATAAAATAGTGCACATTAAAGGCAAGACACATAGGCGAAGAAAATCATTTCCTATAACAGACAGACATCGTTCACCATGTGAGGGGAGCACCTCTTCTAAAACCATGCTAAACCTTTTATTTGGTGGGCTACCACTGCCTCCCAAAACTGTATATACCAGCATTCCACCGGAGCTAAAAGAGTTTATCAAACTGCTGTAACTGTATAGTGTAGGCATACTGCTGGCGACCTCTTAGCATTTAGCCCCAGTGTTTTGTCCCTCCTCTTGTGCCGCTCTCTTGCAAGAGCCTGCAGCCCTTGGCTTCTGCCTAGCACAGTGGTTCTCAACCTGTGGGTCCCCAGATGTTTTTGGACTTCAGCTCCCAGAAGCCCTGAGCATTGACCATAGTGGCTGGGGCTTCTGGGAGCTGAAGTCCAAAAACATCTGGGGACCCACAGGTTGAGAACCACTGGCCTAGCAGTTGGTTCTCCGTGAGGCAAGGTGGCGTCGTACCTTGAGGTCCAAGTGCAGCACCCTCATCTGGTGCATGAAGAGGATGCCGTCACAGATCTGCCGCACGAAGACCATGCAGTCCACCTCAGTCAGTTGGTAATCCTCGTCAATGATCCTCTCAAAGAGCTCCCCACCTTCCACGCTGGACACAGAGAAGGGGTTGCATGAGTCCAGGACTGCCTACATCATCACTATAAGTGAGCCTAAAAACAGAGCGTTGGGAAGTTACTTTTTGGATTACAGGTCCTGGAATCCCCATAGCCACTAGCCAAGGGATTCTGGGAGTTGCAGTGCAAAAAAAGGAAACTTTCCCAAGCTCCAGTTAAAAACCTTTCACTTGTTTTCCCAAGCTTGATCTTTCATTCGCCCCTTCTCAGGATCTCACATTTCTTCTGTACTTTCTTTCCTTTCCTAACTTGTTTTTGTTTTTAAGATTTCTCAATCCTGTACAATTTTTGGCAGATCTCCTGCTTTCCTCCCATTCTCCTACTTCCTGTGCCAAGAAAAAAAAAATAGAACTCCACTACCTGAGTTGAGCGTTCACTTTGGCATTAACTGCCATATTATCCGCTGCCTGTTTTCCAAGGAATTAGGAGCTGTTTACACAGAGATAGCCTCCCTCACCGCCAGAACCGCCTAAATACCCAAAAGACATATGACCCTTCTGATCTTGGAAGCTAAGCAGGGTCAGCCCTGGTAATGACTCAGATGGGAGACCGCCAACAAATCCCAGGTGCCGTAGGCTATATTTCAGAAGAAGGAACTGGCAAAACTACTATTGAGTATTCCTCGCCTAAGAAAAACCCTACAAAATTCATGGGGTCAGCAGAAGTTGACAGGCCACTCGAAGGCACACCTATACACAATTCTACAAGATAGGTAAGTCAGAGCAGCTTCCTGAAGATCATCAAGTGAACTTCCTCACAGAGCAGCAACTTCAGTTCTGCTGACAGCGGCCTGATTCACTTACCCCAAACCATCTCCTAACATCAATGACATTAGCTTCCATATTTGAAATAATTTGCTTGCTTGCTTACGTGCTTATTTGATTGCTATCATGCTTTTCTCTTGAGTGGGACCCACCTGTGAAGCTTCTCCTACGGTAGAAGTCCGAACCATGTGGCCCTCCAGATGCTGCTGGACTGCAAGTCCCAGCAGCCATAAACAATTAAGGGAGTTGCAATCCAATCGAATATCTGAAGGGCCACATAATTCCTATCCCTAAAGTCCACCTAACTCAGATAAAGAGCTTACCCCACCTTAGCGTTCCCCATTCTTGGCCACATCCTTTTCAACGCTATTCTTTTGAAGACCAGAAACATGATTGTTTAAAAGAAAGCAAAACAAAAACAAACAAACAAAAACCCCAGAGGTTCCCATCCTGCCATAAAGTGAGGCCTGAAGTAGGGAACTTCCACATGCATAGCTAATACTTTACCTTTCAGCTACGGAGGCCAATCTCATCACCGCTATGACATGCCCACACCCCACTTTGGCCATTTCCGCACTCTCGCCTGTTATAGCGCGATGATTCCGCTTTCAACATCCTCTGGAATCCTGGGGTTTGCAGTTTCGGCCCCTCCCGAAACTGCAAACCCCAGGATTCCAGAGGATGTTGAAAGTGGAATCATCGCGCTATAACAGGCGAGTGCGGAAGTGGCCATAGTCGCCTCCCTTCTCTCCCTCTCCCTCTTGTTCTCTCTGGCAACTCACAACTCCATGAAGAGCATGATCGTCTTTGGCGTCTCAATGGCATCGTACAGTTGAATCAGATTCCGGTGGTTCAGCTGGTTCATCACATCAATTTCCACTTCAACCATCTCCTGCAAAGCAGAGCCCGTGGGTTACATGGTGGAGCAGCAACTGGCTAAGGCCTAGGCTGGAGGTCTCTGCGCTAGGGAAGCACGAGGCCAGCAAGCAGAGAAACTGCCGTAGGAGGGTAGATTTCAGATAACATCTTGTGTGGATTCTGATTTCCAGAATGTCTCAGCCAGAATGACCACTGGACTCCAGAGTCCCTAGCCAGCAGGAATCTTCCCGCCAGAGATGTGCCACAGCTTGGAAACATTACTTTTTGGACTCCGTTCCCTCTCCCTGCCTCCAAATTCCCAAAGACTCTTCACACAGCTGTGGAGAGCTCTGAACTCTGCTGGTAACTGGAAAATCATCCTGTACTCTACACCACACTGTTATGACGCTTTGATGCCACTTTAAATGTCTTAGCTCCAGGCTATGGAACCGTAGGTCAATAAGATTTGTACCTTGGTGAGGTGCTTAGAATACTTTGCTAGGCAGTCGTAGTTTACTCCGCTGAACTACAGTTCCTAAAGTACCCAGATTTTAACCCAGTCCCTTTTTACAGGCTACCTTGGGAACTGTAGTTCAGGGGAATAGAGCTCATTCTAGCAGACAACTGCAAATCCTAGAATTCTGTAGGTTGGTGCCAAGGCAGTTAAAGAGGCATCAGACAACTATAACAGTGTAGTTTGGACACACATGCTGTGCCTCAGGTCTCCATCAGAGACAGAGTGTACTACACATCACTCCACACAGTCTATAAACCCTTTACTGTAAGTGAAAAAGAAACTCTTCTCATTACAGCCATCCTCGAACATCACGCATGAAGCCACACCTAATGTGCAATATCCTGAACCAAAATCATGCAACTGCTACCCGCTATAGTCATAAGATCCCCCAGAAGACATACCCTGTCTTTTGAACTCTGCTTCTTAATTGTTTTCACAGCAAGCTTCAGGCCTGTCTCCTTCACAGTGCACACGCGGACCTCTCCAAACTTCCCCCTGCGGTAAGAAAGAAACACAACACAAAAACAATACTGCATGAACAGTTGGTTCCTTCAAAGTCCTTCCCAACAGCTCTTTTTACTTTCCCCTGTGAGGCATTTGATTTAACTCCCTAATCCTCATGGCATACTAGTTATAACTAAGGCCATTTCTGCACCAGACTGTTATAGCACTATGATTCCACTTGCAACATCCTATGGAATCCTGGGGTTTGCAGTTCAGGGAGGGGCCTCTCCCCCTCTGCCTTTGAGGCCCCTCCTTAAACTGCAAACCCCAGGATTCCATAGGATGTTGAAAGTGGAATAATAGCACTATAACAATCTGGTGCAGAAATGGCCTCAGTCTAAGGCTGAATCTAATGAGCACCGTTTCCCAGCCCCACGCATTCATTGCCACGCATACTTGCTTGCTACACGGGACCCCCATTATGTAGCCGCATCAGTATAAGGGGTGTTTCTTCTGTGTGCACATGTTCACTGTATCAGTTTACGTCTGGTCACACAACTGCAGCAGCTTTTTTTTTTTTTAGTTCCCATAATACATGCACACATTCGCTTATCCAAATAGCCTTTGATTGCTCCCCTGTGTTGCTATAAAGTGAAACTGGTAGAGAACAGGGAGGTGAAATGCTGACCTGTGAAAGTGGGCAATGGTATGTATATAAAGGCACGCATACCAACCCCACGGAACAACCATTCCATGGTGGAAACAGTCAGGTGACCTAGGCAATCACCTGGCTTAGGTGACTAGCCATTAATCTGCCTCCCCGACTCTTGATTGCACTGAAATCCCAAATTGCAGGTCAAACCACACATTCTAAAAACCCATTTCTTCCCCAAAACAGTAAACTGGAAGTTTTTAAAACCCACATCAAGGAGACCAGGGTTCAGTTCTCCACTCGACCATGGAAACTCACTCGGTGACACTGGGCGTGTCACACACTCTCAGCCCCAGAAAACCCCATGATAAGTTCGCCACAGGGTTGCCATAAGCCAGAAATGACTTGAAGGCACACTACAACAAATCAAAAATAAATGCTTTCGCATCAGAAGGAGAGGAATGCCATGTGTTCCAACAGGACTGGGACTGAGCTAAGGGCAACTGATTTAGCTTGTGTAGATTTCAGCCTAAATCAGTCACCCCATCTTCATCCTTCTCTCCTTGTTCCATTTTCTCTATTTGTTGCATTCTACATTGGGAACGCTGAGAGGGCAGAGAGTCTTTCGTCTCTTAAGCTCTTGGGTACTATGCACCCTGATTATATGGAAATACTACTACTGCTACTACTGTTACTTAAGAGTTCGGAAAAGTTACTCTTTGAGGGTTTACAGCTCCTAAAATCCTTCAGCTACCATGGTCCTTGAGCAAGCTGAGTATAGGATTTTGGGAGCTGTAGCTCACAAAAAGTAAGTTTTCCAAGTTCTGCATCTAGAGGAAAGGTCCATCAGTCACTAAGCAAGCAGATGCCCAGGTCAGAGGAAGTGGTCAGTGGGAGGATTCAGGCTCCTTCCCTCTCCCTTACCCTCCTAGCATCTCCTTGGTGTTGATGTTGTAGGTGTCTTTGAATTCTCCTTCCCTCAGTTTGACAATGCGATGGCTGAAAGGCGCAGGTGGTGGAGGAGTGTCATCTGGAAGAAAAGGGGATAAAAGAAAAGACCATTGGCCTGTGAGACGTTTGTGGCAGAGTCCTTCCTTGAGCCAGCCCAGGTTTGTTGGAATGCCCTGGGCTAAGTGTCGATAGTCCGTGCCAAGGGAAAGCCAGGACAGCCTATGGCCTTGGGGAGAGAAAGAAGTATGCAGCAATAAAGCCTGCATCCTTTAGGTATTTGGTGAGCCTACTTTCCGCCTTGCAAGTATTCCAAACCTGTTGCAGTGGCTGCTGGCCATCCCTGTGGCCCCCTGAGACAGGCAGCTCAAAACGAGGCATATCAGTTCTAGAAGAAAACTTCCAAGGCATGTTCATCTGCTGACATCTGCTGGCAAAATTGTAGACGTGCGTTGAAAGAGTGAGAATTAAGGAGGCGTAGTGCTTGAGAGCTGGACTACAACTCTGCAGACCAGGAGTCAAATCTCTCCTTGGCCACGGAAACCCAAGTCACACTTTCTCAGCCTCAGAGGAAAGCAAAGGCAACCCCTCTCTGAACAAATCTTGCCAAGAAAACTCCATGATAGATTTGCCTTGGTAACAACTTGAAGGCACGCAACAACAAGACATGTTAAGATCATGAGCGACAGTACCTCGTCTGGGAGCAATTGGGAATTATCTTTGCCCCAAAAGAGGGCCAACCCAGGCCATTTCCAGACTACGCCGTTCTAGAGCTGCTAGTCTTCTTTCAATATCCAATGGAATTCTGGGGTTTGTAGTTTACTGAGGCCAAAGATGCCCCTCCCTAAACTGCAAACCCCAGGATTCCATACGATGTTGAAAGTGGAATAATAGCACTAGAACAGTGTGCTGTGGAAATGGGCCTGGTCTACACAACAACACAAGCTGAAGTTGTTTGGGATATAAGCTGTTTGGGAGCACCAGTAAAGCAACCTGTAGGATAACACACCTTCGAGATGCCTTGCAATACTGCTGAGAATACTGAGGTCTTAAGTGTCATGTAGATGTGCGTATGACTTAGGAATTGTGTCCCTGCTGCAGCCTTCCAGCCAAGGGTTCGACCTTGTACCTGGCAGCTTGAACTCAACGGCTTGACAAATCGACATCCAAGGATTTGGGGGGGGGGATTTAAAAGTAGTGCTAGTCCATATCAACAAGGGGACTGGATCAAGACCACCTTGGAAAAGTTGGCTTGATGGGATTCTGCAATTTATAGTTCAAAGAAGTAATTTATTAAAGCTTTGCTTCTTGTGCTGTCAGAGAAGGCTAGTGGCGAGAACTGAGAATGCCTTCCTACATTCTGGCTATGTGTTGACCTACAAATCAGTGGTTCTTAAGCTTGTCTTTCTCACGGATTCCCTTTAAATATACTTGGTTGCTACAGACCACCAAAACCCCACTTTTCTGGCTGTACGTGTGGCAGCAAGGAATGCCACATCCTTTCTCTCTGCCACTACGCGTCGTTCACTTGCATGTTCTCACTGCATGCAGAAGTAGCAAGTGCTGAGTACATTTTTTGCTACCAAACAGTTTCATAACTTTTGAACGGTTTGAGATATATTGCAATGAGAATTTATGCAAATGACGTCTGTCACTGGTTAAACACTCTTGGTCTTTGCGATCAGCGTTTGACTGTCCATCTGTCTTCCTTCCTCCCTTTCCTTCCTTTCATTCTATTTTAACTGTAAAAGCTCATAACATTTCTTCAAGCATTCACTGACCCTGTGAGGCCATCGCAGCCCCCCAGGGGTCTACGGACCCAGGTTAACAACCACTTCTCTAAATTACTTGGGGCAAAGATACCTGAAAGACCACCTTCTCCCATATGAGCCTGCCAGAAATCAGACCTTCAGAGGAAGCCCTGTTGCATGACCCAACACTTTGTGAAGGTTCGTTGGTAGGCACGCATAACTGGGTTTTCTCTGTAAGCAGCACCTCAGCTGTGGAACTCCCTGCCCAAGGAAGTTAGGCTGGCCCCATCTCTTGTAAGCTTCCGGCAGGCAGCCACAACAGTGCTGTTCTGCTTGGCATTCAGTGATTGAAACTGCTGTTTTAACTGTTTCAAAACTGGATTCTAAGACTGTTTTAGACTGCTTTTAGGAGTTTTAAAGCAGTATTTTAATGTGTTTTTAAAATATTTTTTATCTTTGCATTGTTTTAATTGATTTTTATTTACTCATTGCCTCTGGAACCCTTGTGGGTTGGGAAGCATTGCAGTAATATTTAAATTAAATAAAATTAAAATTAAATAATAAAATTAAAAACATGTGAAAGGGATCTAGGAGTCTTCATAGACCACAAGCTGAACATGAGTCAGCAGTGTGACGCGGCAGCCAAGAAAGCCAATGCAATTCTCGGCTGCATCAACAAGAGTATGGTGCCCAGATCGAGCGAGGTACTGGTACCACTCTACTCTGCTTTGGTTAGACCTCATCTTGAATCCTGTGTCCAGTTCTGGGCACCCCAATTCAAGAAGGACATGGTCAAGCTGGAGCAAGTCCAGAGGAGGGCGACCGAAATGGTGAGGGGCCTGGAAGCCATGAAGCCCTATGAGGACAGACATAGAGAGCTGGGGATGTTTAGTCTGTAGAAGAGAAGGTTAAGAGGGGACATGATAGCCATGTTTAAATATCTGAAGGGATGCCATGTAGAGGAGGGAGTGGGCTTGTTTTCCGCTGCTCCAGAGACCAGGACAAGGAGCAATGGATTCAGGCTGCAGGAAAGGAGATTCCACCTGAACCTCAGGAAGAACTTCCTGACAGTTAGGGCTGTCCAGCAGTGGAATCTGCTGCCTTGGAGTGTAGTGGAGCCTCCTTCCTTGGAGGTTTCTAAGCAGAGGCTGGATGGCCATCTGTCGGGAGTGCTTTGAGGGTGTTCCTGCATAGCAGGGGGTTGGACTGGATGGCCTCTGGGGTCTCTTCCAACTCTACATTTCTATGATTCTATGAAATATGGCCCTCTCCAACTCCAGACTGGATATGTAGAAAGACAAGTTGTGATGCGCCTTCTCTTTTCTATCATATCCAACGAACCTGGAATGATACAGGGCATCTTTTATGAGTGGCTGAAAGACTTCTGGGAACTGGTAGACAATTCAGGGTCTGTCAGCACCTTTGGCCCACCCGCTTCTCTTTTTTGGCGGGGGGGGACATAATATTTACTGATTTTTAGCAGAAGATGCAAACCACCCAACCTATGATCACCGAAAAGGAAGGAGAAAAAAGAGAGAACAGGAGAAAAGGAACAAACCACACACAAACAATGTAGAGGTATAACTAGAACAAAAACCAAACTGAACTGAACGAAAAAACAGTAACACAACTCATGACTAAAAGACTAACCTCTTACTCTAAATGCATCCTAACTACACTAACTAACATACAAAGGAACTCTAGCCCCCAATACCAACTGTAATGGAAAAGAAAAGCCCACCCATTTCCTGTCCCCATCCATTCTCCCAATTAATACCCCTTGCAGTCTTTGCTCAAAGCACCCTGGGTGAGTCTGAGGTGTGCACCTTACCCCAGTTGTGATGTTGTCCTTCCTTCCTTCCTTCCTTTCCCTCCCCAACCCTGGGACCAGGGGGTGGGCAAAGTGCAGCTCTGGGGCTGCATGCAGTCCCCAAGGCTGTTTCTCCAGTCGCTGAATGCTCCGACAGCCCCTTTTCTAACCAGAAATGTCCTGGAGCAGCAAGTCCCCTTTTAAAATAGGTTGCAGGGACCCTTTTCACTATGGTTTCTTTTTCAAAACCAAGGATAGAATTCAAGCCATTTCTGTATTATTTTGTTGCTGTTGTTCTGTGATTCTGTCCATTTTTGTTTTGCGCATACGGCCCTGAAGATTCCCAGGGGTAGAAAATTGGCCTTTGGACCCATCGCTATGGCCTTTTCCGCACTAGCCTGTTACAGCGCGATGATTCCACTTTCGACATCCTCTGGAATCCTGGGGTTTGCAGTTTCGGGAGGGGCCGGCCGGCCCCTCCCAAAACTGCAAACCCCAGGATTCCAGAGGATGTCAAAAGTGGAATCATCGCGCTGTAACAGGCTAGTGCGGAACCTTGCCGTTCACCTCCCGGCTGCTTACAGTGAGAATGTGGCTAGGAAGACAAAGGAGAGGAAGATTTCTCCTTTGATTATGTGACATAGCACACAGAGAGCTAAATCTTAGGTCTGAGAGACCTGAGTTAAACTCTCTGCCCTCCCACCACCACCACCAACCGCCCATAATGCAAATGTCACCCTCTCTCAGCCACAGATCACAAAGAGTGGCCTACCTCATAGGATTATCATGAAGGCAAGCATAAAGGAGATTATAGCAGCTTTTTGCCCCAAACGTCCCCTCCAGATTTCCTTCTTAGGCAAAGCACATTCTCAAGAGGGGTATTGTGGTAAATTCTGACATGCAGACTATTGTCATGAGCTATGCGTCCCTTCCCCCTCCCCCCAAATAAAAAGAAGAAGAAGAAGAGTCAAAAGATGCAGGCAGCTGTGTAGATCCAGATAAACAAAGCTGCTAGAACCAGTTTCATCTCTGTCAGGAGCAGGTCTTTTGTAAAGCCAGCGGCTCCTAATGGCACATTCCAGACAAAGTGACCTCAAAATAATTTACATAATGCTATTATCCACAGATAGTTCACAACAACGCACAAGACTTTACCTTCCAAACACATATAGACGCCAAAGCATGAGTGTCACACATGCAGGAAAAAATGTGACAAACCAAATTGCTCATTAAACAATGAAAAACTCAGCGCACAATACAAGGAGATCAGCTAGAGCTGAAATCACTGGTTTCGCTGACACCAAAGCATTAATGTGTAAATCGAAAGCTGGTTCCAGTGGAAGAATCTGTTTTTGCTGGGATTTCAATTCCTTTTTAAGATGAAAGGCCTACAAGTCAATTACTTGTTTTGATTCTTGTATCTCAAGCATGGGCAATGGTCATGCGCATATGTAGGTTCTCAATTATACTTCAGGAAAACTAAATCAGAGCTTGGAAAGTTGGTTTGAAAAAGCTATTCATTCCCATTAGTCGTTACAGTGTTAATAAACAGTGTTGCTTTTCCAATAGAGAGGAAATAGAGATAAATAGAGAGGAAAAAAAGATGTAGGAATGACATAAAACCTGAAAGTTCTTGTCATAGTGCTTCTAAAAACGCCCTTTAAAAACGCCCTTTAAAGCAAATAAGATCATTTAGCAGAGAGCTTCGAAGTAATGAGTTACAACTAACATAGCTACCTGTAACTAGTTACTCTTCAACAGTCATCAGGGAGTGACAAAGCTACAATCAAAAGTAGCATAGCAGGTAACAGTAGTTATTTTATTTGTGCAATGAGTAGAATTTTCTAATTACTTCCAAAAGTTACTTTTAAAGGATCGTTTAGAACAGTGGTTCTCAACCTGTGGGTCCCCAGATGTTTTTGGACTTCAGCTCCCATAAGCCCTGAGCATTGACCATAGTGGCCGGGGCTTCTGGGAGCTGAAGTCCACAAACATCTGGGGACCCACAGGTTGAGAACCACTGGTTTAGAACTTTGAATCCCTGCTTGACCATGGGAACTACTAGGTGATCTTGGAAAAGTCACACTCTCTCCACCTCAGAGAAAGGCAAGGACAACCCCCACCTCTGAGTGGATTCTGCCAAGAAAATCCCATGAGTCAGTTCAGGGTCACCATAAATCGGAAATTGCTTGCAGGTTAATGATAAACCAATGGAAGATTTTCTAAAGCCTGGAAACTGTTTTAAGTATCTTTTGAACAATCAGAGACCTAACAATGTGGCTATAGTTACTAGTAATTCCGGTAAGCTGAATTTAGCTAGATCTGTAATGATAGAAATAAGATACTTTTTTGCCTGAGCCTCTCCTCTCTTCCTTGTTGAGTGAGGCCATTTCCGCACTACACTTTTATAGTGTGATTATCCCTTTTCAACATCCTATGGAATCCTGGGGTTTGCAGTTTCGGGAGGGGCCGGCCGGCCCCTCCCGAAACTGCAAACCCCAGGATTCCATAGGATGTTGAAAGTGGGATAATCGCGCTAGAACAGTCTCGTGCGGAAATGGCCTTCAATGAGTGAAAACTACTTTTGCCCTTTAACCTCAGTTTGCAGCGACTGAAGTAAGTTGAGGATGAATGAGGAAAGATAAACTGGGGCCTTTCAAAGACAAATGAAAAAACGGGATGATGGGGATGATGGGACTCTCTCTGCCCAGTTGGGACAGGTGGAGGATGTCCTATCCAGGGTTTCAGACAGGGGCCTTTCCCAGCCCTGCCTGGGGATACGAGCAGGACTGAACTTGGGACATTTTGCATGCAAGGCGGATGCTCCGCTACTGAGGTCTGTCTCTTCTTGACGTGTGGGAGCCCACAGGGGATCACACGGATTCTGTAATCTCTGTGGGGAAGATACGCAGGGGAGGCGTCGCAGTACTGACCCCTGATCTCCCCCGTGCTTTGCCTCAGAGATTTAGTTTGACATTTTGCTCCATGTGCCTTCCAATGTCTCCTCTCATAAGGGCCAGGAATTTTTTTTTTTTTTTTTTTAAAAAAGAAAAGCTAAAGCTACAGGTTCTCAAGGTCCTGAATTCTGCAGACCCTACCATTATAGAATCATAGAACAGACTCCAAGGGCCATCCAGTCCAGCCCCACTGTGCCACGCAGGAAGACACAGTCCAAGCATTCCCCACAGATGGGCATCCAGACTCTGTTCAAAAATCTCCAAAGAGGAAACTCTACCACACTCCCAGGCAGCAGCGTATTCCACTGTTGAACTGCTCTTACCAACTGGAAGTTCTTCCTGAGGTTTAGGTGGAATATCTTTTCCTGTAGTTTGAAGCCATTGCTCTGTGCCCTAGTCTCTGGAGCAGCAGAAAATCAGCTTGCTCCATCTTCCATATAGACCTCCTTTTGAATATTTATACATAGCTATCATGTACTCTTTAAACCTTCTCTTTTCCAAGCTAAACATGCCCAGCTCCCTAAGCTGCTTTTCATAGGGCCTCATAGTTTCCAGGCCTTTAACCATTTTTGTCACCCTCCTCTGGACATGTTCCAGCTTGTCCATATCCTTCATGAATTGTGGTGTCCAAAACCGGACACAGTTTTTCAGGTGGGTTCTGATCAAAGCAGAACAGAGTGGTGCTATTACTTCCCTCAACCTAGACACTATGCTCCTATTGATGCAGCCAAGAAGTGCATTGGCTTGGGGGGATTCTGAGAGTGGTAGTCCAAAAAATAAAATTATTTTCCAAATTTGACCTTCCTGCTTTGGTCTTGCCCCTGCCGAAGAGTCTCCATCGCAGGCCCTGGGGTTCCAGCACCAAAACCTAGCACCTAGCCATGACGCTTTTGATGTCACGGGAGACTGAGCTGGCGATGCTACCAGGTGATGCAGCACCTGGGGATGTCATGAAGTAGGATGCATTGACTATCATTCACAGCTGCACATGGGATGCCATCCCAAATTTTTTAAAGAACACCAAGCCTAACAAATGAGGAAAAAATATACAGGGTGTTCCTCCAAAAAGGTATGCACCCTTAACAGCAAACTGCAAACCCCAGAATTCCATAGGATGTTGAAAGTGGGATAATAGTGCTAGAACAGTCTCGTGCGGAAATGGCCTTAAATGAAGGGGGGGGGATATATACTGTACACTCCTTAAGAGGATTAAAGAGGATTAAAGATTCCAATAGTAGAGAAGTGTCGCAAAATTACAAGAGAAACTTCGAGTGAGGTTTGCAGCTCTGTGCTTTGACGATATAAGCGGAGCATTGCTACGCAGGGACAACAATCTGAACACCTGACATAAAACTGTAATTTAAGATGGAACTTGTAGACTCTGATGAAATCCTGATTAGAACATTCATTCTTCAATATAAATGTACTTCCTCAGCCTTCAAATAACTCCCATAGCTACTATCAGCTGTTAAAGGATGTCCAGAATACATTATGTACATATAAACACATTTTTCAAGGCAGTACTCTCACACTGGGATTTCTCCCCCTCACCTTGAGGACAGGAGAAGAGAGTCCAAGCTCTGAGATCGCAGAGATCTCACCCCACCCAGCATTCTCCGCCTGCCTCATTCCACACCGCCCTCCATGTCACAGGGTCATCTAGCAGCCAAGACACCCTCTCCCATCCATTGAAGCTGGACTCCTGGTGTCCTAATCCAACAGTAAAACTGTCCCACACCATGTTGGATCTTCTTTTGAATGCTGGACTATGCTTCCAGGAGTCCGGGGTTCAAATCCCAGCTCAGCCACGGAAAACCACGGGGTGACTTTGGGCACTTTGGGTGACTTTCTCCCAGCCTCAGAGGAAGACCCTCCTCTGAATAAATCTTGCCAAGAAAACCCTATGACCAAGCCACCATAAGATGAAATTGATCTGGAGTTATACAACAGCAGAAGCAGCAGCAACACTAACAAGAAGAAGAAATTATTAAGGGCTCGACAGTGCTCTCTAAAACCTTCCTTCCTGACTCAAGACTTGGCAAGAGTTGTTCAAAAGAGATAGACTCTCTTCAGAGATTGTGGATTCTCCTTCTTTGTTTAAAGGAAATTAGACTAGATGGTGCTTGAGGACCTTTCCAACTCTATGTTTCTAAGAGCAGAGAGGGCATGAGACAAGTTAGAGAAAGGTCAAAATCCACCTCAAGGCAAACACTCAAATGGCTTCAGCCATCTCCCCAGAAAAAAAATGCCATGTTATACCTTGACTGGAGACCAAACTGTTCACCCCATCTCAAGGTAGTTGGGGAGGAGGAGCAAAGAGGACTGCTCTTTCGGCTGTGGCAAATTCTTGGAAGCAAAGACCAAAAGGAGAGTTGTATGGAGAAAGAGAGAGTTTTGCACCAGGGGATAGAATCATAGAATCCTAGAGTTCGAAGAGACCCCAGGGGCCATCCAGTCCAACCCCCTGCTATGCAGGAACACCCATCAAAGCATTCCCACCAGATGGCCATCCAGCCTCTGCTTAAAAACCCCCAAAGAAGGAGGAAACCCCACCACACTCCATGGAGGCACAGTAGATTCCACTGCCGGACAGCTCTGACTGCTAGGAAGTTCTTCTTGAGGTTCAAGTGGAATCTCCTTTCCTGCAGCTTGAATCCATTGCTCCTTCTCCTGGTCTCTGGAGCAGCAGAGAACAAGCTTGCTCCCTCCTCAAGTGATCAACTACAGAGATGGGACCAGAGGGAGGAGTCAGAGAGGAGCCACGGAGAAACCTCACTTTGGATGCAAAAGGTCTGAGGTTCAGTGCCCAGTGCCGCACTGTTCAAGAAGCATCTCATACACAAAAGGAACAGAGAAAGGGGCTCTTCGTTCACAACCAGCTCCAATTCTTCTGGAGACGAGGCTTAGAAGGTTAATTTGAAAAAGCAATTCCTTATTATAAAAAACACTCCACCCTTCCTGACTTATTTATCCCTCTTGACATTTGCCCTCTTCCCAATAACTCTTTGCATTCCTTGTGACTTTCATGTTCTTTTGAAAAAAAAAATTATCTGAAAAAGAAAATGGATTTGGGACTATATCCTCCATAAATAATTATTGCACAGGAAAAGTAGTTACTCTCCCCACCTTTCTTTCAAGGAACATACTGTGCCCTTATTACTCCCCAAAAAGTAACTCACTAACAGGCAAAATCATTATTTACAATTAAGGTCCCCAGATCTCCATTCTCTCCTCTGGTGCTCAGTGGGAGAGGGGAGGAATCTCTTGTTGAGGGCACTACCTTGAAAAGTGTGCGTGCATATTTTTTCCTCTTTTATTTAGACTTAGTGTTTCTTATTTAAATGGCACACTCTCTGCAGCTGTGATTGACGTTTAGCACACTATGCTCATTCACACCAGTGGCTCCCCCGTGTAACATCACCTGTGTCAAACCACCAGACTCTGCCCTTGGTCTCATGTTTTGCTGCTGAAATCTCCGAGCCTGGGACAGACAGGGGCTGACACCTTGCTTAAAGACCCTGGGAACAGATGTACCATCAATTTCTTACTCCTGTTATATCTGAATATTGTATATCCACCATTATGTCTAAACAGTTCTTTCGTACAACATTGGCCGTTGATTGCCTATTACCAATAATATTTTTTGTGTATAATATTGTGGGCCATTTCCGCACTAGCCTGTTATAGCGCGATGATTCCCCTTTCAACGTCCTCTGGAATCCTGGGGTTTGCAGTTTCCGGCCCCTCCCGAACTGCAAACCCCAGGATTCCAGAGGATGTTGAAAGGGGAATCATCACGCTATAACAGGCTAGTGCAGAAATGGCCACAGTCTCAGAGCCTCATATGTGAGTTCCTTTTGTGCATGTTATGTTTCATATACAGTTGTCAAGAATACATTGGAAACTTGGATAAAGGTTGAAAATACGTATAATATTCCATTACATTGGGAGCTATATTGCAAATGACATATTCTGACGTTAATACCTTTCAGTTTGTTATTAACTGGTTGGTTGGTATAAATAGTAATAATCAATTATTTCAGGTTTTTTTTTTTTTATCCCTCCTGTAGGTCGAAGTTTCTTTAGATCTGATGAGAAGTGCTTCTAGTTTTTCTGACAGACTTAATCTGGCAACCCTACTTATAATGCATGACTTCCAAGCCTTGCTTGAGAGTTTGACTGTACAGAAATAGAAGTAGTATATGCTCTATACTATAGAGCAGTGGTTCTCAACCTGTGGGTCCCCAGATGTTTGTGGACTTCAGCTCCCAGAAGCCCTGAGCATTGACCATAGTGGCTGGGGCTTCTGGGAGCTGAAGTCCACAAACATCTGGGGACCCACAGGTTGAGAACCACTGCTATAGAGTCTATAGTAATAATGCACAAACTTTCAAGGGTAGGTAGACCTTGCACACATTGTGCTTGCAGACTTTGCAGGAGGCCGAAGGCCCATCTCTTACCAATTCTAGTAAAAAAAAATATCTTTGGCAGACTATACTGCCAAAGATGGGTATATGGATTCACTTAGTACATGGTAGTTTTATGGAGGTGAGGGGAGAAGTAACATACAGGTAGAGTTTCTAAAGATACCGGCACGCTAGTCTGTTTCAATATAACCAGCTGGGGTCAGTGAGTGATAGAAATCTTTTGGGTGCCATTTAGGCTAACATATTTACTTTACCCTCATCTCTTGTGGATCACAATCTAGTATATTTGAGGAAATGGACTGTAATCCACAAAGGGACTTTTGCAGAGAATTCTTGCACTGGTGTGGGGCTGGGTTAGACCACCCTTGATCCCTTTCAACTGTATGCTTCTATGCTGCTGTGAAAAATTCATGCCAAAATAAATCTGACAGTCTTCAAGAAGCTACAAGAATATTTCTCTCTTTTCTTCTTTTTATAAAGGCAGAATTTTCCAGCCAAGTGTGTGCATCATGAAAAGCCAGTATATGACCCAAATCTATGGTGCAATCATGGCTGGAATACTACGTACAGTTCTGTCATTGCACTCTAAAAGGGAATATTTTAGCATTGGAGAAAGTGGAGAAAATGGCAATCAAAATTACCAAGGGACCAGAACAATTGCCCTGTCGGGAACGTTAACAGTGTGTTGGACCTCTACAGCTTAGAAATGCGAGGAAGATGTTTTCTCAGCAAGATTTCCTCAGAGGGAGTTTGCCATTGCTTTTCTCTGAGGCTGAGAGAGTCCAGCTTCCCATAAAGAAAACAATTGTTGAGAACGTCAAGTTAGAGTGTGCAGTTGCCCTCATGCACTGCTTGTGGGCATCCCGTGGGTGACTGGTTGGCTACCGCGTGAACAGAATGAGGGTCTAGAGAACCCTTTGATCTGATCAGGAAGGACATTCACAAGCTGGAACATGTCCAGAAGAGGGCAACCAAAATACCATTGAGGGAGCCGAGTATGTTTAGCCTGGAGAAGAGAAGGTTAAGAGGAGATATGACAGCCAGGTTGAAATATTTGGATGTCCTATGGAAGATGGAGCAAGCCTGTTTTCTGCTGCTCCAGAGACTAGGACATGGAGCAATGGCATCAAACTACAGGAAAAGAGATTCTACCTAAACCATAGGAAGATCTTCCTGAGGGTGAGTGCTGTTGATGGTGCAATATGCTGCCTCAAAGTGTGTGGTGGAGTCTCCTTCTTTGGAGATCTTTAAACAGAGGTCAGCTGTGCTTTGCATGTGTCTTCCTGCATGGCAAAATGGGGTTGGACTGGATGCCCCTCAGAGTCTCTTCCCACTCTATGATTCTATGATCCAGCTTCAGGGCTCTTCATGGGTTCTTCTGAAGGATTTTATTTATTTATTTGATTTTTTTCTTTTTTTGAGGGAGGGCATTCATTAATGTTGTCAATAATAGTCAAGATCTTGGAGTGGGAGATGCAGCTCTGACATTTCTCCCATCTAGTCACCCCAACCCACCTTTCCTCAGCTGTAATCCTACACACGCACAGCCAGTGGGGAGTGGGAGAACTGCAAACAGATGTCCAACTGTCTTCCGAAAGCTGGAGGCACAGCGACAGACGTCCTCTAGCATCTCCTGGGAGTCTCCAGAGGTCTAGGCATAAAGTCATTGCCGTGCATCCAGCTATAGGAAGACTGCTGGGTGCTAGTCTGATACCCTCTGTCCCCACTGGCCAGGAAATGGTCATATTGGGCAGGTGTCAGGAGACATATGTGTCCATTGTTTAGATTAGCATAGCAAGGGAACATCAGAAGGGTGATAGCTATATACTAGAATTTACACATGAAGAACATTCCTTCCGGCTAGAGTTTCCCAGGGAAGTAGATTAGATAAGACTTATGGTGATTTATGGCCGCCAAGGCTTTGATGGTTGGGTCTGTGAAGTTAAACGTTTAAATGTAAAATGCGGGAAACAATTCTCATTCGCAATCTTTAAAGTTTGAAGACAGCATCACCGCTCTGCTTTCAATAAACTACTTTTAGTTATTTGTATAAGCTTGTGAGTGAATCTGTTCCTGACAGAAAGATCGCGAATCGCTACAAATTTTTCTTCCCAATATGCATCGAGATATGGACCAGGGGAGCACTGAGGAAGAGTTTGTAACCGCAGGAACTGACGGAGCTGCGGGGATCGTAGTGCCTAGGAGCACCGAGGTCGAAGCACATACGACCGTGGTTTTCGAGACTCCTGCAAGCGGCGAAACCTGGGTCTGGGGAGAGAAGCCACGTATGTCCCAGAGGCAACGCAGACACGCCGGAAGGTGGGATTCCTCAGCGGCCGAGCTAGCCCTTCTGGAGGAGATAACTCACTTGGAAACAAGACTTGCGCAGCAAAGTGAGGAGTTGCTGGAACTCAAAGCGCTGCCACGCGAGATGAACATCCGTCCACTGCGAGGACGGGAACCACGAGCTGCTGCTCCAGCGGCAGGTGCCACTGAACCACCTCAGCAGCCGGGCGAGCCAGGACCGGCACCCCCGCCACGCAGGAATATTGGAGAACATAAAGCGTCCTTCAGCGGGAAGGGAGAGAAGCTCTCCTACTTTATGACTATGACCAATAATTTCATGTTGGATTACGGACACCTGTTTCAGGATGATGTGGCTCGAATTTGATTCATCAGTCAGAGATTGAAAGGTGTGGCTGCGGACTGGGTAGCGAACTTGTATGACACCTGCGCCCCAGAGACTGAACACTTGCAGCTATTCATGAATCACCTGCGCGGATGCTTTGAAGACCCTCATGTGCTGGAGAAAACTAGATTTCTACTGAAACGCATGAGGCAAGGCGGCAACGATGTGGGAACGTATTCCCGTGAGTTCAGCAACTTGGCCACCAGAGCCCAGTGGAACGATGAAATTCTCATTGAATTGTACAAAGATGATCTGAATCCGGAGATCCTACATGGATACTCAACACAATGCCCAGGCAATCCTGGAAGAATCTGCTTGTCGAAGAACCCCGGACAGGCCTCAGAGGAGGCGAGTTCTGGTGGTTGGGGACTCCTTGCTCAGAGGAACTGAACCGGCAGTTTGCAAACCGGACAAGCTCAATCGAGAGGTCTGCTGTCTTCCTGGGGCCAGGATAAACCACGTAACAGAGAGGCTAGCCGGGCCGGTCAAGCCCACTGACCGTAAGCCCCTCGTTTTGGTTCACGTTGGAACCAATGACACGGTGAAGCGCAGCTTTCACCACATCACAAAGGACTACGAGCTTATGGGGAGAAAGCTTAAGGACCTTGGTGCGCAGGTGGTCATTTCATCAATCCTCCCTGTTCAAGGATATGGTGCACGAAGGGAAAGGACAATAGTAGAGGTCAACAGCTGGCTCCGCACATTTTGCCACTGGCAACAGTTTGGCTTTTTGGATCACGGCTTGAAATTCCAGGAACATGGGCTTCTGGCAAGGGATGGGCTGCACCTCACGAAACTTGGCAGGAACGTTTTTGCAAACAGTCTCACAAGGAGGATTAGGAGGGCTTTAAACTAAGCACAACTGGGGAGGGAGACAAGATTATTCAGGACAAGGACTCGGCAAGTGCAGGGGGAAAAGGCCCAAATGATATTGGCCAAGTAGGAATAGCATCCAATCGTGGGAGGGGTGGAAACAATGCTGTGGGACTTGCAGGAAGGGCACGGGGACTTAAGTGTCTCTACACTAATGCACGGAGTATGGGAAACAAACAAGATGAATTTGAACTCCTAGTACAGCAAAATAAATATGATTTGATAGGCATCACTGAGACCTGGTGGGATGAGTCTCACGATTGGAATGTAGGAATAGAGGGGTATAGCCTATTTTGTAGAAATAGACCAAATAAGAAAGGAGGAGGAGTAGCCTTATATGTCAAGGATGTTTTCACCTGTGAAGAGATCCAGGACTTGAACACCGGAAGCCAGGTCGAGAGCATCTGGGTAAGAATTAAGGGAGCGAGAAACAATAGGGATATTATAGTGGGGGTTTACTACAGACCTCCAGGCCAGACTGAGGACCTCGATGGCGCTTTCATAGACCAAATGACTGCACATTCAAAAAGGAGAGATACAGTAATAATGGGAGATTTCAACTACCCGGATATATGTTGGCAGTCAAACTCTGCAAAGGCGGCAAGGTCCAGCAAGTTTCTTGCTTGTCTTGCAGACAATTTCATGGTCCAGAAGGTGGAAGAGGTGACAAGGGGATCAAATATTCTGGATCTGATCCTGACCAACAGGGAAGACCTTGTTAATGACGTAGAACTGGTTGGATCTTTAGGAGAGAGTGACCATGCCCTATTAGAATTTGGCATTCAGTGGGGAAGAGAAGGCAAGTGTAGCCAGGCACTCGTCTTAGATTTTAAAAAAACAGACTTCTGTAAACTGAAGGAGCTGCTGGCTGAAATCCCGTGGTCAAGAATAGTCAATGAGAAAGGAGTTCAGGAGGCATGGGAGTTCTTTAAAAGGGAGGTACTGAAGGCACAGGCTAAAACTGTGCCATTAAGGAGGAAAAATGGAAGGCATCTGAACAAACCGGAATGGTTGACTAAAGAGCTCTCAGCTGAGCTAAGTGTTGAGAAAAACATGTACAGGAAATGGAAGAAGGGGGAAATCACCAAAGAAGATTATAAGCAAGTAGCCAGGAGATGTAGGGAGAAGGTCAGAAAGGCTACAGCACAGAACGAACTTAGGCTGGCCAGAGACATTAAAAACAATAAAAAGGGCTTTTTTAAATACGTCCGTAGCAAAAGGAAAAAGAAGGAGACGACAGGGTCACTGCGCAGGGAAGATGGTGAATTAATAACAGGAGGAAGAAAAAAGGCAGAACTCCTCAACCCCTTCTTCGCCTCAGTTTTTTCCCAAAGGGATAAAAACACTCAACCTGGCGGTTGGGGAGCAGGTGAGGAAGTGGGGGAAATGCAGCACAGAATAGATAGAGAGGTAGTACAGGAATACCTGGCCACACTGGATGAATTCAAGTCTCCAGGGCCAGATGAATTGCATCCTAGGATTTTAAAAGAACTCGCAGAGGTCATTGCGGAACCTCTTGCTATAATCTTTGAAAACTCTTGGCGGACCGGAGAAGTTCCTGCAGACTGGAGGAGGGCAAATGTTGTCCCCATCTTCAAGAAGGGAAAAAAAGAGGACCCAAATAATTATCGCCCAGTCAGCCTGACATCAGTATCTGGAAAGATCCTGGAGCGGATCATCAAACAGTCAGTTTCTAATCACTTAGAAAACAATGCCGTAATTATGAAAAGTCAACGTGGATTTCTCAAAAATAGGGCATGCCAGACTAATCTTATCTCTTTTTATGATAGAGTTACTTGCTTGATAGATGAAGGGAATGCCGTGGACATAGTATATCTTGATTTCAGTAAGGCCTTTGACAAAGTTCCCCATGACATTCTTGCAAAGAAGCTAGTAAGATGTGGACTGGACAGGGCTACTGTCAGGTGGATTTGTAACTGGTTGACTGACCGTACCCAAAGGGTGGTCACCAATGGCAGATTCTCATCCTGGAGAGAAGTGACTAGCGGGGTGCCACAGGGTTCTGTCCTGGGCCCGGTGCTGTTCAATATCTTCATTAATGACTTGGATGAAGGAATAGAGGGCACGCTGATCAAATTTGGAGATGACACCAAATTGGGAGGGGTTGCTAATACGCCTGATGACAGGATCAAAATTCAAAAGGACCTGGACAGATTGGAGAGCTGGGCCAAGGCTAACAAAATGAATTTCAACAGAGAGAAATGTAAGGTCCTACACTTAGGCAGAAAAAATGGTATGCAGAAATATAGGATGGGGGACACGTGGCTGGCTAACAGTACGTGTGAAAGGGATCTAGGAGTCTTCATAGACCACAAGCTGAACATGAGTCAGCCGTGTGATGCGGCAGCCAAGAAGGCCAACGCAATTCTTGGTTGCATCAATAGGAGTATGGTGTCTAGATCGAGGGAGGTATTGGTACCACTTTATTCTGCATTGGTTAGACCTCATCTTGAATACTGTGTCCAGTTCTGGGCACCCCAATTCAAGAAGGATATGGATAAGCTGGAGCAGGTCCAGAGGAGGGCAACCAAAATGGTGAGGGGCCTGGAAGCCATGCCCTATGAGGACAGACTTAGAGAGCTGGGGATGTTTAGTCTGCAGAAGAGAAGGTTGAGAGGGGACATGATAGCCATGTTTAAATATTTGAAGGGGTGTCATGTCGAGGAGGGAGTGGGCTTGTTTTCTCCTGCTCTTGAGACCAGGACAAGGAGCAATGGATGCAAGCTGCAGGAGGGGAGATTCCACCTGAACCTCAGGAAGAATTTCCTGACGGTCAGGGCTGTCCGGCAGTGGAATGTGCTGCCACGGAGTGTGGTGGAGTCTCCTTCGTTGGAGGTTTTTAAGCGGAGGCTGGATGGCCACTTGTCGGGAGGGCTTTGAGGGTGTTCCTGCATGGCAGGGGGTTGGACTGGATGGCCCTTGTGGTCTCTTCCAACTCTACATTTCTATGATTCTATGATTCTATGCTTATTGCAGGCCAACCCGCAAACCTTGTTGGGCTGGATCCGGTTGGCTACTGAAGTGGAAGGGGTTACCCATGCGATACAGCTGGCCCGGCAGCTGAGAAAAGAAGCACTGGTGTGCAGAAGATTTTGAAGGCTATTTCAGTTTAGGCGTGAACTGTTTTTATTGGGATTGATGTACGGAAGACTATTATGATACAGAACCACAGTGGCAAGACTGTGGCCACATTTCCAGCTGGCCCCTCCCAAAACTGCAAACCCCAGGATTCCAGAGGATGTTGAAAGTGGAATCATCGCGCTATAACAGTATGTAATGTTAGAAGACCTGACAATTAGAATGAAACAGGGGGTGAAAGAAAAGGGAAGGAAGGATATGAGTTTAATCAAGAAATGCATTGAAGAAAATTATTCAATCTTATGCCAATAGATTAAGAATTAAATATATGAGGGTCAATAGAAGTCAGGAAAATATAACGGAAATAATAAAAGTAAACAATTAAAGGGATATGTCGGTTAGAAGAGACCAGTCTGCACTAAGATGTTAGACTTAAAGAGATCACAGGGAAAATAGATATTAAGAATGGTTCAATCCAGGGAAGAGGGGGAAGTATGTTTAGAAATATAGCAACGTGTACGAAATAGAGTGATGTTTTAATGGTTATAAAACAATGAGTATGTTAAAATGTAGATCACTTTGTAACTTGATTGGTTTTAATAAAAAATATAGAAAAGAAAGAAAGTGGAATCATAGCGCTATAACAGGCTAGTGCAGAAATGGCCTGATATATGTGCAGAAATGGAGGATCGAATTAATGCCAAGAAGAGGGGACTGGCTGTTAAGACTGAACGATCCAGCTGAAATGGACAACTGATCTGCTTTGATAAGGAAAAATCACTGGTGGCATATAACTGTCGGTTTTGATAATTAGTAGGTTTGATTTACAGGAGAAGGTGTATGAAGTATCTATTATTTTGTTAGTGAAGTAAGATCTTAAATACTATGTCAGGAATGCTTTGATGGTGTATTCCTGCATGGTGGGTGGTTGGTACTCAATGGCCCTTGTGGTCTCTTCCAACCTTACAGTTCTACGATTCTATGATTCTAAGAACTAGAACCTCAGTAAAGAAAGCTGGAAGTCACTGTAATTTTTTCATTTTATCTTTAACTTTTCCCTTTGGCTTTCATCTATTTCTTTTGATTTTACCTCTTTCTTTCTTTTGTATATATATTCTTTGAATATAGATGGAACCTTGTAATAAAAATTTTTTTTTAAAAAAGAAAGCCTGGGAAGAGTTCGCTGTGCATCCAGTAGAGAACTATAATCTCTGCAACAACCAAACAAGTGAGTTTCAAGGGCTTCGATTCTGACTTTGGACATTGCAACTCACTAACAGGATGCTAGCCGTTGTGTCTGTGGTGCTAGGGATGAAATGCAGAGACTTGGGAGACCTCCTATCCCCTTTGTTGCCTTTGGGTACTGTGCACCTTGAAGTATGTACAAGGAGTACCACTTGCTAAACTACCTCAGGCAGCAAAATATTGTGGGTTACCTTTGTTTCTACCCACCCCACCACTCTTCTAAGGTAAAGCTATGCATCAGCTGCACACCTATATCATACCCTTGAATGTTTCACAGATGAAAACCAGAACGTGTGTGGCCAAGCAACATCAGGATATGGTTAACATGGCAAACATTATTAACGAGGAAGGACAGGCAAGCTAGTAGAGTCCGCAGCAGTTTGCTTTTGCCTGAGCCTACTGGGAAGTGCAAGAATCACACCCTCCTCTCCTCTTCCCTGTGGCTGAGTTAACAGACTGCAAACTACTTTTGCACTTTGAGTTTGCAGCAGTTGAAGTAAGCCGAGGACAAAGCGGGGGAGGAGAAAGAAACCAGGGCATTTTAAAAGCAGCTGAAAACATGGAAGGGCAGAGGATTAAGTGGGAGTGTCCCAGCTGAATTGGGGCAGCCGCAGGATGCGCCACGTCCACAGATGTCAAGGCCAGGAAGCTGCAGCATCTCAACCCCCATCCCCACCTCCCACGGGTCCCCACCTCTCCTGCTTGCTCCAGCCAAAGTGGCTGCAGACCACTGATGCCTGAGGCCTCGGTGGCCTTACCCAAGATCATAGCCGGGTCCTCTTTGCCAACGTACGGAGTGAGGTAGGGTCCGGTTGGAGATTGTGGCACAGGAGGAGCTCCAACCTCCGCAGGGGTGGCCACGTCCGCCTTGTTTTCTGAAGGTACCTGTCCAACCGGATGGGGCTCCTCCGGAGAAGTCTTGGCTGCCGTATTGGCACTTGCACTCTCTGGGGCCGTGTCCGGCGGTTGGGCCAAGGTCCTTTCTGGCTCCTTCTCAGCCGGGCTGGGTTGCCCTCCGGCCGTCTCCTGCGGCAGGGCGGGAGCCTTTGCATCCTTGGGTTCTCCGGTTGCTGCTGCTTCTCCTTCCTGGGTGGAAACAGCCACTGCTTCTGGCTTCTGCTCTCCTTGAGCATCCAAAACCTCCTCGGGAATATCTCCTAAGCTGAAACAGTGAAACAGAACTGAGATCTCCAAGCTATACCCAGTGCCCGGCAGTGCTGAGAAAATTCTTCAAAAGGAGGAGAAATTCTCCATGGACACGGGAGTCACCTCCCACCACTATTTCCCCAAAATCTGGAATCTGTGCATCTACACAGTGTCCCCCTAAAATGTATGCACCCTAAATATCTCATGATGCTGGAACAGATAATAGATATAGATGTAGATGATATAGACAGATATAGAAATTCTGGAATATATGTATCTGTGTGTGTGTGTACTGCAGTTTTTATCCTTTTTTAAACTATGAATTTTTATTTTTAATTGCAAACACAAAAACAGAACAAAAAAAAAAACCCAGGGAACGCATATATTAAAAAAAATAACAATTCACAAAAGAAAATACAAAACTATAAAACAAAAGTATAAAACTAAACTATGTAACATTACTAACAAAAAACAAAACTGTAATTATCAAACAAAACTAACAAGCCACAAACTATGCAAAACTAAAAATTCTTTCCTGCCCTGCTGCAAGCAACTAGCAGTAATCCAACAGCAACTATCCTATTTGCTAGCATATAAGATGCATCCCCCCCCGAGAAATATTATTTGAAAATGGGGTACATTTTATACACCAGTGTATCTTATATGCCGGTAAATAGTCTTTGCCGGTGTATAAATGGGATGTGTCTTATATGCCAGTGTGTCTTACATGTCCTCATCTGATAAGTCATATACTGCAGGGGTTTTTTTTAATCCTGTTAAAGTTATATACATTTTTTAAAAACCTGCAGTATAAAAAAAAACTATACTGTAGTTTAAAAAAAATTATATACCTTTAACAGGACTAAATATGCCAATAGGAGAGAAGTGTTGCAAAATTACAATAGAAACTTTAATTGAGTTTGTAGCTCAGCAGTGTGAGCAGAGCATTGCTGAGTGGGATGACACTTTTAACACATAAAACTGTAATTTAAGGTGGAATTTGTAACTTTGATTAAATGATTATTATAACATTTACTTAGCCTTCGAATAATCACCGTAGCTACTATTAGCTGTTAAAGGGTGCACAGGGCTTTTTGAGACGCCCTGTATTTCATTTCAGCTCCAGTGGCTGCTCCTGCTTTCAGAGTACGGACGCCGTGGTTTTGCAGGTTTTCAGCTGCCTGATAGTTTGGTGAGGAACTAGGGCTCTCTGGCTGAGAATTCTAAATGCCTCTCTAAACTACAAATCCCATGATGCCATGGGCTGTTGCCATGGCAGTTAAAGCAGAAGCAGCGCGCTATAACTCTGGAATGTGAAAGGACCCTTAGAGTTATAAAGTTATAGTGCAGAACTGCCATATCACTAATCTACTGATGCATTATAATTCTAAAAAGAGAGAAAGAGAGGGAAAGGAACAAAAGATATTTCTTTAATATGTCTTCAAATTAAAAAGAAACCCACCTGGAGGTGGGAATAAAATGTTGTAGCTGGCACCGGGAATTGCCAGAAAATAACCCAGGACTATAGAAATAGTGTTTGGATCATTTTAAAAATCCCAAGAACTAGGGCAACAGGTGCTACAACTTCCTCACACATTTTCTTCTTCTGGAGGATCTCTGAGAAGATTTATTGGATTTACTTCCTCCCTCGGAAGAGAGAGGCAGCTTTGTGGTGAAGAGTCACTTTGTAAACCGTTTAATTTTTTTAAAATTTATTTTAGCTCGTTGCATCTGTCTTTCTAGCTTGTTAAATTGTTTGATATGCCTTTCAAAAACTTTTTAATTAGTTTGTCAGATTGGCTGTACTGTATGCTCCCCTGAGATCTCAAGACAGAAAGCGCAATATAAATAAAGCGTGCAAACAAATAAACAAATAAATAAGCAAGCCACCCGCTTGAGTCCTGGGCAGGGAGAATGGCTAGATTTGAATCAAATCTTTTTTAAAAAATAAATATTAACAAAGTAAAGAATTATAGAGCTTTTCCCCACGTAACCCACCCCAGCGGTAGAGAATTTTATTCAATTTTGCCCTCAGTAATGAAGGAATTGAAAGTGATTCTGCCATTTTCAGCAGTTTCCTGCCTTTTTCTCCGAGGTTTCTTGAACACTAGGGCCATTTCCGCACTAGCCTGTTATAGCGCGATGATTCCACTTTCAACATCCTCTGGAATCCTGGGGTTTGCAGTTTAGGGAGAGGCTGGCTGAACTGCAAACCCCAGGATTCCATAGGCTGTTGAAAGTGGAATAATAGCACTATAACAGTCTGTGTGGAAATGGCCTTAAAGAGCAGCAGCAGATTTGGATAGATGGTTACAGTTCTAAAATAAATGAATAAGAATTGGCTCAGGCCCCGAGGAATGCAGAGTTCCCTCGCAGGAGCGGATGGTTCCTGGCATTGTGATTCCAGAACTATGAATAAAGCTTGGGCTCATTTAGGTATTAAGTTGATACGGTCATCCTGCCTGTTACTAGAGTTTGGCCTAGGAAATACCTAAATCCCTCAGGAGAGCTTATTTTTCTGTGTTTTAGTTAGGCTAGTTGAGGCTCTGCCTGTAACAGGAGTTATCAGTTTATTCAGTATATATTTTCTGACTATTACCATGGAACACTTTGTAGTCTAGCCAGAGGTCACTGGGTTGTGATTCCTATCAGCCCTAACCTGCAAAAAAAAAACAGTGAGAAAGGAAGATGGGAGCTGCAATTTTGCATAGGGTGGCCAGAGTGAAAACTGGAGAGGGCTCTTGCATCTTGAATGGTTGCGTAGAAGAGGGAATTTCAGCAAGGGTTGCTTGTTACCTGGTTGTGTAACAGGCATAGAATTGCCAAGGGTGAACAATGGAGAGGGCTTCTGTACCCTTCACCATTGTGTAGAAGAAGGAATTTCAGCAGGTGTTGCTTGCCACACAACCAGGTAACAAGCAACAAGCTCTGCAGATTTTTAAACAGAGCATGGATGGCCATCTGTTAGGAGTGCTTTATGTTTTCCTGCATGGAGGAATGGGGTTGGACTGGATGGCCCTTGGGGTCTCTTCAAGCTCTGATTCTCTAATTATCCAAACACCCGCTGAAACTCCCTCTTCTATACCACCCTTAATGGTACAGGTTATCTCCAGTTTTCAGTTTGACAGTCCAAGTTCTGCAACATCTGTAAGGCTACACTTTTCTCATTGTGGCCTACACTGCCTTGGTAGTGGCTTTTTAGGGTTTCAGAAGATGGACATTGTCCTAGCTGGAGATGCCAGGGATTGAATCAGGGACCTTCTGCATGCAAAGTATGTGGTCTACCAACCGTGGCCTTCCTCCTCATTCTGTGTACATGCAACCTTCTACATCAGTGGTTCTCAACCTGTGGGTCCCCAGATGTTCATGGACTTCAGCTCCCAGAAGCCCTGAGCATTGACCATAATGGCTGGGGCTTCTGGGAGCTGAAGTCCACGAACATCTGGGGACCCACAGGTTGAGAACCATTGTTCTACATGATACAACAAAGTCCACAGGTGGCTTGCATCTTCCTTGCACTAGCAGGCTACATGAGTCCACATGGCAACTGGCAGATGAAGATCTAGGATCCCCCTGGAATCGCTGAATTGACTGGCAAGCACAGGTTCTATCTTCTGCATTTCAGACTTCCGCAACAAAGTCCAATCCACCTAGCCTCATGGTTTGGAGTGGAGTGACTATTTCTTACAAGTCAGCTTGAAAAGGCAGGCCCTTTTCAGTTTGCAGTGCTTTCCCTAATCAGTATGGAAATGAACAACAGGTACATTACAGACATAAGAACACAGGAAGATGCCTTACAGTGAGTGAGACTATTGGTTCATCTACCTCAGCATTGTCTACTCTGACTGGCAGCAGCAATTCCCCCTAGTTTCACACAAGATTCCTTCCTAGCTGTACCTGGATGCCTTGGCCATCTCTCATCTATGTACTAACCAGGCCTTACCCTGCTTACTTTCCAAGATCAGAGACATTCAGGGTGGTACATAGCAGTACTTCTCAGCCTGTGTGATTCAGAAGACCAGCAATATATTTTATTACCAAAATGCCAGAGATTGGTATCATATTTGTGCCATTGGTTACAACTACTTCTTTCTAGCTATCTTTAAATATTTTGAAAGGATGCTATATGGAAGATGGGGCAAGCTTGTTTTCTGCTGTTCCAGAAACTTGGACATGCAGCAATGGATGCAGACTACAGGAAAAAAAGCTTCCACCTAAACATTAGGGAGAACTCCCAGATGTTAAGAGAAGTTCAAGAGTGGAATAGGCTGCCTGGAGTCTCCTTTGGAGCTTTATAAACAGAAGCTGATTGGCCATCTGTCAGGAATGCTTTGATTGTGTGTTTTTGCATGGCACAGGGATGGACTGGATGGCCCCCACAGTCTCTTCCAACTCAATGATTCTATGATTCATGGAAACTATCCATGGACCAGCAGCTAATGGCTTGCAGACTGGCACCAGTCCATGGACCACTATTTTGAGTAGTACCGTAACATAGGACACATTTCTTGTAGCATCTGAAGACCAATGGTGCTACAGGACAGAAACCTTACCTGTGCATGGTAGCTGGGCAGCTGAAGCTTTGCTGAAGGAGGAGGTGCTTCTGTTGGCCGCCTTCAGGGTGGCTTTGGTTCTCCTCGGCTGCCTTGGCATCTCCTGGGCTACTACTTCCTCCTGTCTTAGTTTGACCGGGTTCTTCAGGGCTTGGTTTTGTCTCTTCTTTCAGCTCTGCTGGGGCCGCTGCTGGAGCTGGGGGTTCTCCCCCTCCCCCAGTATCATGAGCACTGCAAGATTCTCCATCCTTCTCCATCTCTGATCTCCTGGATGGACCTCCTTGACAGAGTTATGTGCCCAGCAGAGGCTTCCAAATAAGAGGTCCTCCTCTTGTCTTCAGCTCAGCTTCTGCATGAGATACAAGACAAAAGGGAAGTCAGTACTCCATACCACAGAGAAGTATGATAAAATAAATCGAGATTTTGGGTAGTTACAAGATGTCCTCCTTAACAGCAAACTCATTTCTCCCAAGGGTTTGTGGTATCTGGTAACTCCTATGTTAGCAAGTCATTGAATCTGCTCCAGCTTTTTAAATCCACCATTACCTTCTAGAGGAACAGTTGTTGAAATTGATGGACTTGGCAGAAATGGACAAATTAACTTGTCTGATCAAAGAAAATCATTGGGAACATATTTTGAAGATTGAAAGCCCTTTATGGTCTTTTTACAAAAAAAACTGATTTGATAACTGGGGGTTTTGATAATGATTAAGGATTTGATATATGGAACAAGCATTATATGTAACTATAATGAAAGAGGTTTGATTAAAATTTGCAAATTGCAGCAAGCTGCCTAGGGACCTAAGAGCGCAGAGCTTTCCCGCTCCCCTTTTCCCCTCCGCAGAATTCTGTAAGAAATACGGACAGAGAGACAGAGACAAGACAGATCCGTGGCTGGAAGCAAGCCTCCCAGATGGAGATTGGCACATAGCCCTCGTTTCACAGCTGGAGCTAAAACTGGCGATTTTGGACCCTGCCTCCTGTCCAGAGGTGACCCATGTAAACTGGAGACGCAGGATGGGACCCTGAGTCCTGGTAACCCTGGAGGACCATAATAACTTCCTGGCCTGGACAGCATATTTGACAAGGGTCACTGCTGCTGTTTACTTCTTGATGAAAGGTTGTTTACTCTCTGTGATAATTTGAGGAAGTTTCTTCCTGCCATTCCTTCGCCTTCCTTCCACCATTTTACTTGAACAATCTTTCATTCGGGGATTACTTTCAGGCCTCCGCACCTCCCTGAATTTGCTCTCTGAAGGGCTCATGTTCTGCTTTCTTGCTCATCTCAATGGATTAACTACATCTCAGCTAGCCAACAATTTTTTTTTTAAAAAAAAATCATGATACTCTTTGCTCCGGGATTTTAAAAGGCAAGATAGAAGCCCTCAGAGTGAGGGCTGCTCAGAGGAGGAAAAAGCCCAGTGTGGAAGAAGAGAATCATAAAGTTGGAAAGGACCACAAAAGCCATCTAGTTCAACCCCCCCAGGTGCAGGAAATCCCTGCTAAAGCATTCCTGAGAGGAGGGCATCCAAGCTCTATTTAAAAATCTCCAAGGACTGAGATTCAACCATCTTCTGAGGTCCCACTGTTGAATCCCACCAACCCTGTTTCCCCTTCCTCACATGTTAGTTGTTTGTACATAAGGAAAATTTCCAATTGCCTAGCGCTTGCCCACGGCAAAGCCTACAAACATGAACTATTCTGCTTGGATACAGTCCCACAAAAATCCTAGCTTTCCCTGGGATGTCGTGTCCCCAATCCTCTCTCTGGCACCTTGCATGCTTTTCATGAACAGATTTGATCCTGGATAAAGCCATTTCCGCACTAGCCTGTTACAGCGCGATGATTCCACTTTCAACATCCTCTGGAATCCTGGGGTTTGCAGTTTCGGGAGGGGCCAGCTGGCCCCTCCCGAAACTGCAAACCCCAGGATTCCAGAGGATGTTGAAAGTGAGATGATTGCGTTATAACAGGCTAGTGCGGAAATGGCCTTGGGCCCAGCTGACGTAAACCCACCAAATCAACTGTTGGATAATGAATCACCATTGATTCTATTGGTCTACTCTAATTGGGACTACCAGTAGGATTTCAGCATATGACTCCTGCTAAAGTTATCCTGATGATGTGCTTCCATTCTCCAGCTTGAATCACGGATGCTTCTGCACATCCTTTAAAAAAAAGAAAGAAATAAAGACCTGGAAGTTGCCTGTTCTTTTAAAAAGAAACCTAAAATTACCTGGAAGAGTATACAATAGCCTCTTCATTCTCCACAACCTGGGTGATTGATATAAACAAATCCACATGCATTCATTTCTGGATTTACTAATGCAAAACAACCCCTGTCTCATTCTCTATTTATAGTCATTGCAAACCAGAGCCCTGATTCACTTATAAACGTAAAACATATTCTCCTTTTAACCATTCATTGGGATGGGAGACTGCCAATGAATACCAGGGGCTGCAGGCTATATTTCAGAGGGAAGGAACTGGCAAAACTACCTCTGAGTATCTGTTGCCTAAGAAAACCCTATGAAATGCATGGCATGTCCATAAGTCGACAGGCAACTTGAATGCACCTACACACAGAGAGAGCATTCCAAACACAGGCTGATGAAAATGTTCTGAGGGGTAACTCATCTGGACTGAAATTGTCCAACACACTTGGAAAGGCAGGGATGGCCCAAGACATTTTGATCCCCAAGGCAAAGGACAAGGTTTCATATACAAAAGTGCAGGGCTGATCCACCCGCATTCTGCATCCATTCTGGGGACAGGACAAAATGTTCTGTCGTGACAGGAGATAGCAGGCTAACTTAGGTGGCACAGGGAAGGCTGTATGGAATGCACAACCCTACTCCCCAAGAGATGGCAATACCCCATGGCCTCAGGAAGGGCAGAGGAGTAAATGCTGCTGCCACCCCCCAGAATCTGCTGCCAGAGGCAATGGTCTCAGTCTGCCTTGCCTAACTGTATAGAACAGGAATGTGCAAATGTGAAAGGCCTAAGGGTCTCTTTTCTGATCCTGGGACCTTCTATGGGTCGCAGGGAGAATCACACTAAAAGAAAACCAGTGCTTGCAGTCCCTCTGATTGCAATCCCTCTTCCATGTAGAGGAGGGAGTGGGCTTGTTTTCTGCTGCTCCAGAGACCAGGACAAGGAGCAATGGATTCAAGCTGCAAGAAAGGAGATTCCAGCTGAACCTCAGGAAGAACTTCCTGACGGTCAGGGCTGTCCGGCAGTGGAAGACGCTGCCTCGGAGTGTAGTGGAGTCTCCTTCGTTGGAGGTTTTTAAGCGGAGGCTGGATGGCCATCTGTCAGGGGTGCTTTGAGGGTGTTCCTGCATGGCAGGGGGTTGGACTGGATGGCCCCTGGGGTCTCTTCCAACTCTACATTTCTATGATTCTATGATTTTGAAAAACATGCATTTTTTTTATCTTATAGAATATAGAGGACATGCAAGCTATTTAAAAAGCGGAGGCTTATAGGAAAGGAGTTGACAGAAAAGGAGTTGTGAGCCTGTCCCAAGACATGTGGCCCCAGGGCAGCATGTGGCCACCAATTTTGCAGAAGTCTGTGCTGAATACTTGTTATCTGGTTCTAGCAACGCAAAGTGTTAACCAAGCATCATTTGGACTGCGCTCTCTTCTCTCTGTACTGGGAACGAGCATCAGCAACAGCCTCAGGAGCAAGGCAGACCCACCTGTGTGGCTACCAGTCGGAGAGACACCAACCAGGAGGCTGTGTGCCAAGGGTGAGGAAAACTTGGCAGCAGAACCAGCTGGGTCTGTCAGCCATCTGGAGGCAGCTGCTGTGGGGAGGAGCACCATTCCATCCAGAAAAACTGCTCCAGCTGCACCACGAAACAGTCCCAGCCACCAAGAACATATCTTGTGAAGCATCCGATGCAGGAGAGACATGCCATCTTGCTTGGATTTGCTGAGTTAAAGCATTTCTCCTCCCTCATCCTCCACTGTCTAGCAACTGATTCAACAGATCAGTCCTCAAGTGTCCCCAATTATCAAGTAAACTCTGTATATTTGGAGTGGTTGATGTTTTTAGTGGATTCTTTGCTTGCCCTTTGATCAGTCATCCCACTAAAACTCACCCCAAATTGTAGCAAAACTAAATCACATAATCCTTCCTCACTCATCCTCATCCCTTGCCCTTTTCTCTTTCATTGCTGCTGTGTTTCTGTTGAAATTTAGACTGTAAGCTCCTTGATGTCGGGCCTTTCTGCACTACACTGTTACAGGGATATTATTCCACTTTCAACATCCTGTGGAATTCTGGGGCTTGTAGTTTACTGAGGCCAAAGAGCTCTCTGGTTGAGAATTCAAAATGCCCCTCCCTAAACTGCAGATCCCAGGATTCCATAGGAGGTTGAAAGTGGAATAATAGCAGCATAACAGTGTAGTGTGGAAAGGCCCAGAGACTTGTCTTTTTGCTTTCAGAGTAGAGCTCTGCAAGGTGCCACATATGGTGGAGATTAAATAAGTGATAGTTCTCAGGATGTCTTGGGCCATGCAATGAAATTTTAAATAGGTGCAACCAATTGGTTAAAGAAATACATTTGCATAGTGCAGCAACATCAAACAGCTAAATTAAGCTGCGAGTCACAAGCATTGCAATTAATTTCTTTCTGTATTCTCAAAAGCTGCAGCAACATGTCCATTGTGCGGTTCTGAAAAGGAGAGATGACTAAGAATCTGAGAGATTCTGATGAAGTGTAAGATGACTTTAATGAACAAAACCCACTCCTCTTTGTTAGTAAGTGAAGCCACCTTTAATATGCTTTCCCCATTATTTCTTAAGTGAAACACTTTAAGCAAAAAGATTTAAAAGATAAGCCTGACTGGATCTTAGCCTGCTCATTATAAATTCCCTCAGACAAAACATTAAACGCATTAAATTTTGAAGCAGCTTTGTTGGAAGGAAATGTCCCTGTTTTTCCACTGTCTTCCTAGGCAAGGTGATTTGTCAGGGTCTTCTCAGTCCAGGCTGTACCTGATTATTATTTTAGAGTATTCCAGTCTCTGATTTTGCACATTTCTCCACACACTCTGAGTGCATTTCATGCACGGACTAATGCATGTAATGTCAAGGTGATATTTGCTCTTTCAAAGGGCCTCACTCAGGGGTAAGGATCACTCTTTCTAAACCTTAAGCCTTCAAAGAGACACCAAGGCACCATCAGAAAGCTGAAATCTGGCAGCACTTGCCATTTCAAAGCCCAGAAGGGATCCACAGAGACCATCTAGGTGAACCAGATGGGGCTTGCAGCCAGCACAACCAGGAAGCAGATGTGTTGCATGAAGGGGATCAGTCAGTCCGAGCTAACAGCAAAATCTGTCTGCTTTCCTCTCTGACCACCAAGAAAAAGTCCAGCCAAGCTTTCTCCTGACCACCCTCAGGAGGTAGAAGCATAGAATCCTAGCATTGGAAGGGACTCCAAGGGCTATCCAGTCTAACCCCATTCTGCCATGCAGGAAGACACAGGCCATTTCCGCACGAGACTGTTATTGCGCTTTGATTCCACTTTCAACATCCTATGGAATCCTGGGGTTTGCAGTTTCGGGAGGGGCCAGGTGGCCCCTCCCGAAACTGCAAACCCCAGGATTCCATAGGATGTTGCAGGTGGAATCAAAGAGTTATAACAGTCTCGTGCGGAAATGTCAACAATCAAAGCACTCCATTGGAGAGATGGCCAGCCAGCCTCTTCAAAAACCTCCAAAGAAGGAGACTCCATCACACTCCTAGGCAGCAATGTATTCCACTGCTGAAAGCTTTACTGCGAGGAAGTTCTCTCTAACATTTAGGTGGAATTTCTTTTCCTGTAGTTTGGATCCATGGGAAAGCTAGCCACCAGCTGAAAGACCTTGGCCCAACGCTAACCCAAGTGAAAGCCAGCAATTGTATCCTCCAAGCTGGACACTCTAAGTGGGTGAGACCTCCAACAGCCCAAAACATTGGAGGGGGGCATTTTGGTGCAGATTCCGTCCAAGTATTTGTGTAGTTGTGCATTGGTTGAGCACCTATTCATAGCCTTGGCTTGACACTGACCTGCTTTGCCTCCCTTCATGTGCAGCAGACTCATCCCATTTTGCTTCCCTGCAAGGCCACTACTCACCTAGGGACTGAGAAGAAGTTTCTGTTTTGGACTCTAGCTCCCAGAACCTCCCAGCCAGCATGTCTTGGAAAAGTTATCTTTTTGGACTTAGGTGCTTTCAAGTCATTTCTGGCTTATGGTAAACCTAAGGTAACTCTATCGTGGACTTTTCTTGGCGAGATTTTTTCCAGAGGGGGTTTGCCTTTGCTTTCCTCTGAGGCTGAGAAAGCATGACTTGCCCAAGGTCACTCAGTGGGTTTCCATAGCTGAATGGGGATTCAAGCCTTAGCCTCCAGAGTCATAGTCCAATACTCAAATCATTACACCATGATGGCTCTCTTTTTGGACTACAATTCCCCAAGTCCATCATGATCATAGTTTGGAAAAAGTTAAATTTGGAGTGACAGCGCCAAGATCGCTCTGTCCCCAGCCAGCCTAACTTGGGAAAGTTCCTTTTAGTTGGCTAGGGGATTATTCCTTTTAGTTGGCTGCATTCTGAAAAGATAACTTTCTCCAAGCTATGAACTTACCTGCATGAGGGGTACCTACCCAAGCTGAAGTTTTCCCTGAGTTCAACCTTGTTAAGGAAGGCATGCAAGGGACACCTCTAGAGAAATCCACAGGGCAGACCAAGGGAGAAACTGCGGGCTGGAATACCAAGAACTCTGTCCTCCTCCTCCTCCTCTTCCTGCTGCTTCCAGGGAGTCCCCAAAGAAAACGGGCCAACCCTCTCTCTCCCCCTTGGGGAAAGCAAATGAGCGGTTGCGACTTACCGTCACTGTTGTGGAGGGCTGTCGATGGTGTATTAAAAGGTGGACGAGAGCTGTCCCGCTTCTATACTCGGCGTAACGGAGCTGGATTAAGTGGAGGGAGCAAGAGGTATCTTTTACCCCAGGACCCAGGCAGCTATGAGCCTGCTACCCTCTGTCTCTGAGGCCACCTGTTCCTCTTGGCCTCCACTCAAGGCACACTCCATTCTGCTCCCTGTCGCTTTCTCTCTCCAGCTGGGAGGAGATGGGGAATTCAAACAAACAGAAACCAGATGACCGAACCACCCTTGCTGAACTCCCTGCCCACCCCCCGTGTCTCTCCAAAGTGCTTTGGAGACAGCAAAACAGGGAGGCCTCCTCCACTCACCTCACCAGCACTTTCAACACCAGCCGCTGGGCTCAGAACATACAACCCCTGGAGCTGGGACCTCTCTGAAGGGTTATTGCAAGTTTGCGCATGGGCGCTGTGTGTGGGGAGGGTGTCCCATCACAGCCCCGGGATATCCCACTGCCTTGGAATTAAGCCAGGCTCAGTGGGCAGCATCACCGTTTTTTTAACCTTTGTTTGCTGCTGGGGACCTGCTTCCATGCCTGAGATGCACACAGGCTAAAGGAGAAGGCTGGGGAGACAGCCAGTGTGTACGTTAAAGGCTGGAAGAAATGGGACGTTTGGAGGGGGAAAGAGAAGATCAGCCAGAGCAATACTGTTCTGTCCTGGGCCCAGTGCTGTTCAATATCTTCATTAATGACTTGGATGAAGGAATAGAGGGCACGCTGATCAAATTTGCAGATGACACCAAATTGGGAGAGGTTGCTAATACGCCTGATGACAAGATCAAAATTCAAAAGGACCTGGACAGATTGGAGAGCTGGGCCAAGGCTAACAAAATGAATTTTAACAGAGAGAAATGTAAGGTCCTACACTTAGGCAGAAAAAATGATATGCAGAAATATAGGATGGGGGACACGTGGCTGGCTAACAGTACGTGTGAAAGGGATCTAGGAGTCTTCATAGACCACAAGCTGAACATGAGTCAGCCGTGTGATGCGGCAGCCAAGAAGGCCAACGCAATTCTTGGTTGCATCAATAGGAGTATGGTGTCTAGATCGAGGGAGGTATTGGTACCACTTTATTCTGCATTGGTTAGACCTCATCTGGAATACTGTGTCCAGTTCTGGGTACCCCAATTCAAGAAGGATATGGATAAACTGGAGCAGGTCCAGAGGAGGGCAACCAAAATGGTGAGGGGCCTGGAAGCCATGCCCTATGAGGACAGACTTAGAGAGCTGGGTATGTTTAGTCTGCAGAAGAGAAGGTTGAGAGGGGATATGATAGCCACGTTTAAATATTTGAAGGGGTGTCATGTCGAGGAGGGAGTGGGCTTGTTTTCTCCTGCTCTTGAGACCAGGACAAGGAGCAATGGATGCAAGCTGCAGGAGGGGAGATTCCACCTGAACCTCAGGAGGAATTTCCTGACGGTCAGGGCTGTCCGGCAGTGGAATGCGCTGCCACAGAGTGTGGTGGAGTCTCCTTCGTTGGAGGTTTTTAAGCGGAGGCTGGATGGCCACTTGTCGGGAGGGCTTTGAGGGTGTTCCTGCATGGCAGGGGGTTGGACTGGATGGCCCTTGCGGTCTCTTCCAACTCTACATTTCTATGATTCTATGATTCTAATACTTCCCAATGTACGTGTGTGTGTGTGTGTGTGTCTTTCACAAAACTGGCCTAAGGCTTCTTGGAAGCCCAACAAAGCCACTGTAGAAGGAGGAAGCCCCTCTGTATCTTTGACTCAGTTGCTGCTCTGGGCTCCATTCTTGACCTCACACACAGAAAGGGCAGAAACTCTTGCCCTCAAAAGAGGATACCTGTTGTTTCCCTGTAAGATGTCCCAGGCTTGATTTTCCACTTTCTGCTCTGGGACATGTTCCCTTCAAAATGCTTATTTCTTATACTAATTCAGGCCCAGTGGCATCTATTACACAGTTTCAAAGTGGACTTTTCTGGTGTAGAAACCAAATGATTGATCAGAAGAACTTAAGAAGTAGAGCGGACATTTTTTGCACTGTGAATGAGTTTACATATATACCATTATGCATTAGCAAAATTTACTCTTCCAGACTGATGATTGGTGTCCACTCTTGCTGAGTTTAGGAAAGTTGTCAGGATGCTGTTGACTTAGCAACTCCTGTTTCCTTCAGGTCCCAAATGGTTGATGGAGGCAGGCTTTGAAAATAGTATCCTCTGTGCTTTGAATCGCACTAGGAAACAGGCTGGGAACATCCCTTCACCAATGCAATAGCTGCATTCAGAGAAACAGTCTAGTGCTCCATGTTCTAGTCTCTGGAGCAGCCGGAAACAAGCTTACTCCGTCTCCCATATGACATCCCTTCAAATATTTAAACATGGCCATCAGGTCACCTCTTAACCCTTTCTTCTCCAGGCTAAATGGAGATAGGATATGAAGCAATGGCTTCAAACTACAGGAAAAGAGATTCCACCTAAGCATTAGGAAGAATTTCCTGATGGTAAAAGCAGTGTGACAGTGCAATATGCTGCCTGTGAGTGTGGAATCTCTTATTTTGGATGTTTTTAAACAGAAGCTGAAGTATAAGGATATATCATTGAATACTAAAGCTAGGATTGTCAGTTATTGTATTTCCAATTTCTATGTATGGTATCATAGAATCCTAGAGTTGGAAGAGACCCCCGGGGCCGTCCAGTCCAACCCCTTCTGCCATGCAGGAACACCCTCAAAGCATTCCCAACAGAAGGCCCTCCAGCCTCTGCTTAAAAACCTCCAAAGGAGGAGGAGACTCCACCACACTCCATGGAGGCAGCAGCAGATTCCACAGCCGGACAGCTCTGACCGTCAGGAAGTTCTTCCTGAGGTTTAAGTGGAATCTCCTTTCCTGCAGCTTGAATCCATTGCTCCTTGTCCTAGTCTCTGGATCAGTACAGAACAAGCCTGCTCCCTCCTCGACATAACATCCCTTCAAACATTTAAACATGGCTATCATGTCCCCTCGTAACTTTCTCTTCTGCAGACTAAACATACCCAGCTCCCTCAGCCATTCTTCATAGGGCTTCATGGCTTCCAGACCCGAAAGCTTGACAGTGAAGCTTGACAGTGAAGAAAGCTGATAGGAAGAAAGTCAACTCCTTTGAAATGTGGTGCTAAGGAAGTTTTACAGATACCCTTGACTGCTGAAAAGATGAAAGAATGGGTCCTAGAACAAATCAAGCCTGAACTCTCCCTAGAAGCCAAGATAACTAAACTAAGGCTGTCATACTTTGGCCATATCGTGAGGAAAAATGACTTACTAGGAAAGACAATGATGCTTGGCAAGGTAGAAGGAGAAGGAAAAGAAGAAGACTGCATTGCAGAGAGCCAGCGTGGTATAGCAGTTTGAACTTTGGGCTACGATCCTGGAGACCAGAGTTCAATTCCTCACTCAGGCTCTTTTCACATGGTATTTGCCCTGCAAAGGGGCCCCTCAAGCTTCGCGCAAATATGAGGAGCGGTCCACATGACGCACTCACAATCGCGCGACGCTCCAGGGGCTGGCAGGTGGCAACTGCGCACTTTTTCATTTTTGGCTGTGAGCCGAAAATGTTGTGTGATCGCTCATCGCTCTGGGGCCCCGCGCGCACTTGCTGTACGTGCGGAGCTCTGGAGCCACGGCGCTTGCGCTTCCTGCCCCAGCGCGGCCTGGGAAACTCCCAGGCTGCACTGCGGAAGGAAGAGCCGGGTCTCTTGTGCGAGCAGGTGGCAGCTGTGGAGCTGATGGAACCGTGATGCAAGAGCCTCTCACTAGAGGCTGCTCGTGCGATCCCCGCACCCCAGCTTCGTGAAAAGGTGCGTTGCGGAAAGGGCCTCAGTCATGGAAACCCACTGAGTGACCCTGGGTGCATCACACACTCTCAGCTCCTCCCCCAAAAAACTTTAGATAGGTTCATCTTAGGGTTTCCGTAAGTCAGAAAAGACTTGAAGGCACACAACAGGAACATTACAAATGGACGGACTCAATCAAGGAAGACGTGTCCCTGACACTGCAAGACCTGAGCAGAATGGTTGATGATAGGGTGACTTGGAGACCTCTCACCCATAGGGTCGCCATAAGTTGAGGTTGACTTCACAGCAGTTAACAGCAACAACAAAACAGAAGCTGGATGGCCATCTCTCAGGAATGCTTTTATTGTGTGTTCCTGCATGGCCAAAGGGGTCAGATGGATAGCCCTTTTGGTCTCTTCCAGCTCTATGAATCTATGGTCATTTCCACACTAGACTGCTATAGCGTTATTATTCCACTTTCAACATCCTATGGAATTCTGGAGTTTGCAGTTTGCCTCAAAGGCCCCTCCCTAAACTGCAAAACTCAGGATTCCATAGGATGTTCAAAGTGGAATAATAGCACTGTAACAGTCTAGTGCAGAAATGGCCTAAGACACATTAAGCATCAACCACTGTTGAATATGTCATTCAGTTTCTAAAAAAGAAAACCACTTAAGTCTAGTGAATGATAATACGCATACACACGCATGCACACAATTACTTTCCAAGGAAGTTTTCTTACCCTGAGATTCCTGCCCCTTGTCCAGAGAGGACGGAGAAGGTGGGCCAGACCCCCAGAGCCAGGAGAAGCCCCCACTGGCCTGCCCCCTTCCCCCTGCAGAAGAACAACCATTAGTTCTGCCAGCCCAGGAAGAGAGCACTTGTTTGCAAAATGTTAGGCATGGTGTCTTTTGCTGCTCTCTTGGCACAAAGCACACAGGACCAAAATAAGCCTGGAAAGGGACCAGAGTTGGACAGGGGAGGCTGAGAGGGTCTCTCAAGTAGGGCCTGGATTGGGAAAGAGGTGCGCCTGGACCTCTTGATAGAGAGCAGGCAGGGAGGGAGGTGTCCGGAGCTTCCCAACTGATGATAAC
Organism: Iguana delicatissima; assembly: GCA_948472985.1. NCBI lineage: Eukaryota > Metazoa > Chordata > Lepidosauria > Squamata > Iguanidae > Iguana > Iguana delicatissima. The sequence goes on from CAOKZL010000115.1 coordinate 433,996, forward strand.
AGGCTGCAGCCCAGCCACGTGGGGAGGGCAAAGCCCTTTTTTGGGGGGGGCTACCACTGCAGATTTGAGGAGCAAGAGGAGTGGCAGAAGGACACACACACACAGGCTGGAAGCCAATGGACACTGCCCAGTCTCCCAAATGCACACGCGCACGCACACACATTGAAGCAGCTGGAACAGCAAGGGCCCAGAGATCCCATCCTGTCAGCCTGCCAGCTCCAACCTAATTAAACAAGTCATCTGTCCGTTTCCTCCCTTGCTCTCATGCCGGGAATCAGATTTTCTCTGTCAACAATCATGCCAAAGACCGGAGGTGAGGAGGGCTTTTGAGAGCCACTGCTCTGACCCTGCCCAGTGGCACAGGCAGCGCAACGCTTACAGGGAGGCAGCTCCCTGGCTCTTGGAGCACAAGCAAAAGCAATGTAGAAATAGAGAGGCTGGGTCCAAGGGTCCTTCAGATGTGACCCTGGGGTACGCTTCCCAAAGAGTACGGCTCTCTGCCTCATATGACTGATGCTATGAGGTGGTGCTTAACGGTACAATGGCAATCAAGTGGCAGGGAGTTCCACAGGTAGTTGCAACAGAGATGTTTTCTCTGCAAGAAGAGACTACTGGAAGCCAAGGGTGTATCTCGCTTAATCTGATTACAGTGGGCCCTCAGTATCTGCTGGAGTTTGGTTCCAGGATCCTCCATGAATACCAAAATCCACGGATGCTCAAATCCCATTTTATTCAATGGCGTAGTAAAATGGTGTCCCTTATATAAAATGGTGAACAGCTCAAACAAGTGCCAGAGAGAGCCTGAGAATATGTGAATGGCAGGAGGCTACAGCAGAGTATGCCTATATCGGAATAATGATCAGCATGCGGCAAAATCCGGGTTTGCTTGTTGGAATTATTTTTCCCCAAATATTTTTGACCTGTGGTTGGTTGAATCGGTTGATACAAAGGGCCAACTGTATTTAGAAAAATGCATGTCAGAAATTGATGTCTGCCTGTGACTCGGACATCATCATTTTTTCTTCTCCTCTATGATTTTTAACATCTTTGTCTTGTGAAGAAGCCAGTGGAACTTTGAACAGTCGCATGATGTATTTTGTGCTTTTTTTAGTTGGCCCCCCGAAGGTATCACTTTTTTGCAGATTTTGGTTTTTGTTGTGTTTTGCTGTGCAGTCAACACGGCTACCCATAAGATGAAGAAGAAGGCAGGCACTTGGACAGACTACTGGGCATATGTCATTTGTTTTAAGTATATATATATTCTTATTAGATTTTAAAGTACGATTACCAAATGAAAGAGAAACAGAAAAAAAGTAAAGATAAAAAGGACAGGAGAATACCTAGGATGTGAGCAAGGGCGGGCACGTACATTCATATAAGCTGACCTAACTTTCCGAAAACTGCTTTTGCTTGAAACTGATGTCTATGAAATATATGTTCATACACAGCTAAAGCAGCAAGATTTTCTGACCACTGAACAAGTGATGGTGAACATTTTGTCTTTACAAGATGAGAGTGTAACTCTTTTTCCAACAGTAGAAGTACGTAGGATCCAGCAAGGTTGCTCCTCGGTCAAATTCCACACCACAGGAACAGAACTTAAAAGAACCTGTGCATCTAGAAAGACCATAGATTTTTGTAATACAAAATTAATACTTTGTAATACATCCAACCTGAAAGGGCCATGAGTGAACATGTCCTCCAGAAAACTGCATTACATTGCAAACATTTAGCTGAAATAGACAGATTCTTTCTAAAAAGCCATAGTGGTGTCCAACAGACCAAGAACATCAATTTTTTGTTGAACCAAAAGTACTTGGGGTATATGACACAGCTACTAGCCATCAGCCATCAATGCTCATTACAAGAAGATGCTCAAGCCCTCAAAAGCCATGAGTAAATATCTTCAGCTCCCTCTGGTCATCACGTGGCCAGCTGGCTATTGGTTTCCAATCAGGAACGGGTGTGTGTGCAATTGCTGGCAGTCCATAGCCCATTTATAAGTAGTCCTGACTGGCCACGATACTGTGATCCTTCTTCATCACATCTGATGTGGCACATGGCTGTTCCAGCTCTGCCCACGCACTTCTGTTCCCTGTTTGGAGGGTCAGGCACAGGGGAAGGGACAATGACTAGGGGTGGAGAATAAATACCCTCATTTTGCATTTTAACAAAAACCCAACTAATCCACACTTTCCAGTCCAATGAATGAAACCCATTTTCACCAGTTTTGTGGCTCTGGTTGCTGGGGAACACACGAGAAAGCGTACACTTGCACCCACATCACCAGTTCGGACTTCTCATAGGCAGCTGGTTGGCCAATGTATGAACAGAAGGTCAACTTAAGAAGTCCTTGGTCTACTCCAACTGTAGAGCTCTTCTAGTATTCTTATCCACATATATCTCAAAATTGTGCAGTTTGCTGGTTTTTTAAAAAATGCATAGAAATCTGAACTTATTAGACAAAAAATGTGTACACTGGTGAAAATTGCATGTCGTTGTTGTGTGCCTTCAAGTTGGTTCCAACTTACAGTGACCCTAAGATGAACCTATTACAGGATTTTGGGGGGGCTGAGAGTGCGTGATGCACCCAAGGTCCCCTTGATGGGTTTCCATGGCCAAGCAGGGAATCGAACTCTGGTGTCCAGGCTTGTAGCCCAGCACTCAAACAACTATCCCATGGTGGTATACAACAACATAGTATTCAGTTAGAGAAAGCTGCTTGCAAACATTGAGCTATTTGGAAAAATTAGTTATTCTCCCCCCCAACCAACCCGCCCCAAATTAATATATATATATATATATATATATATATATATATAAAAAAATAGCTCAGTCAAAACTGAATTAGAAGCACCATTGCACAGCCATATTGCAAACATTTTAAATATAGGAAAAATCTTTACACTGGGCTAGTCCAGTGGTCCATCCATCCAACAACCATTTTCTCAAGCTGGCAGCTCTCCGATATCCTTCCCAGAGCTTCGGAAAGTTACTTTCCACGGGTACAATTTACATAGCAACTGCCTCGAGACCCAGTCTTGCAGAAAGTCGAGGTAGAAAAAGAGATGACCTTTGTGCTTTTCTTTCTCCATCCAGCGTGGCTCCTTCCAAGGATTCTAGAAGTTGTAGTCTAAAAAAGCAACTTTCCTAAGCTGTGGTCTCTCCCAGCCCTGCTCCCTGAGATCCTGAAGAACAGGGGCCTTTTTGCCCAGCTGCCCTCTTCTGTGCCCCCGCGCCAGGCCTGCAGGTCAGCCCTGCTTCGCCGGCCACTTGAGCGTTGGCCTCAGCAGGCTGCCATCCCCTCCTTCGCAGCCAGCGCTGAAGATGCCGAAGCACGGTGGCAGCTTCCCCGCATCCTTTCCCAGCTCCTCCCAGAGCTAAGAAAGGAACAGTGATTCATACATTGTTGTCTCTGACATAGCGGCGTGTTAACACCCCAAGACTATGCCATTCACCTCATTAGCCCTAATCAGGCTGCGCCCTGCGACAGCCGCCAAACAACAGCAAAGGAGCAATTGTCTAATTAGCGTTGGCTTCTGCAAGGCGAGCCAGGCTGGGCCAGCAAGGGAGCACGCTCACGGCACCCAGATGGCAGCAGGGTGGCATCCAATGCTTTTCTTTTTGTAATTTAATTTTTATTAGATAAGTATTCAAATGTATAAAGTACCAAAACAGAAAAGGAAAGAAATTGTAGGAAAAACCACCAAAGCTAAGCTAAGTGTGTGTGTGTGTGTGTATATATATATATATAGAATATAAAGAATAGTTTCACTCATACATCTGAAAATTAGAATACACTTAAACATAACAATCAATGCTATGATATAACTAAATAGGAAAATTTAACCATCTGTTTGCTTGTATGTATGTGTGTGTGTGTATATATATATATATATAAAATATAAAGAATAGTTTCACTCATATATCTGAAAATTAGAATACACTTAAACATAACAATCAATGGTATGATATAACTAAATAGGAAAATTTAACCATCTGTTTGCTTGTATGTATGTGTGTGTGTGTGTATATATATATATAAAAAAAATATAAAGAATAGTTTCACTCATATATCTGAAAATTAGAATACACTTAAACATAACAATCGATGGTATGATATCACTAAATAGGAAGATTTAAGCATCTGTTTGCTTGTATGTATGTATGCATATATATATATGTATGTATGTATTTATAAACATAATTGAGTTGTGGTTAGTTCCAGCCTATTATCTAAGTATATATATATATATATATATAATATAAAGAATAGTTTCACTCATATATCTGAAAATCAGAATACACTTAAACATAACAATCAGTGGTATGATATCACTAAATAGGAAGATTTAAGCATCTGTTTGCTTGTATGTATGTATGCATATATATATATGTATGTATGTATTTATAAACATAATTGAGTTGTGGTTAGTTCCAGCCTATTATCTAAGTATATATATATATATATATATAATATAAAGAATAGTTTCACTCATATATCTGAAAATCAGAATACACTTAAACATAACAATCAGTGGTATGATATCACTAAATAGGAAGATTTAACCATCTATTTGCGTGTATATATATATATATATGTGTGTGTGTGTATGTATGTATGTATGTCTGTATTTATAAACATAATTGAGTTGTGGTTAGTTCCAGCCTATTATCTAAGTATATATATATATATAAAAAATATAAAGAATAGTTTCACTCATATATCTGAAAATTAGAATACACTTAAACGTAACAATCAATGGTACGATATAACTAAATAGGAAGATTTAACCATCTGTTCTCTTATGGATATATAGATATATATATACACACATACATACATACACATGTAAGTATTTATAAACGTAATTGAGTTGTGGTTAGTTCCAGCCTATTATCCTCGTATTCCTATTCTTATCTACTTCCATACATCTCCATAGTTCAGTTTATATATAATCGACACTTCTATCTTTCCTCACTTTCTTAACCTATATGAAATCTTATTTGTCATATACTATATTATAGTAACAGCAGCGTATATGATGTCTGCCTTTTTAAACAATTGGTTTAAACAATGGAATGCTTTTTTAAAAATGTTGGTTTTATTACAAATTATAACCTTACAATAAAAGATAGAGGAATTAAAGAAAAAAAGAGCATAGAAAAAGAAAAGATCGGGGGGGAAAGCATCTGACCTTCTCTTCAGTCATATCTTGTTGTTTGCCTTCAAGTCATTTCCAATTTATGAGGACCCTCAGGCGAACCCATCTCAGGGTTTTCAGAGGCTGAGAGTGTGTGACACGCCCAAGGTCACCCAATCCCTTGCCTGAGCAAGGAATTGGACCCTGGCCCCAGGGGTCGTAGTCCAAAGGTCAAACCACTAGACCAGGCTGGCTCTCTAAAAAATTTCAGTGTGACTGCATTTGTTAATGCAGCATAGTTATCGTTATCGTTGTGTGCCTTCAAGTTGTTTCTGACTTACGGCAACCCCAGGACAAATCCTATCGCGGAGCTTTCTGAGGCTGAGAGAATGTGACATGACACCCAATGGGTTTCCATGGCTGAGTGGAGAACCCAACCCTGCTCTCCAGGGTCCAATGCTCAAACCACTACACCCCCCGCCCCCAAACATATTATTCATACCTCACTCACTAACATTTAAATCAATTCTCTTCTTTCCACATTCAGTCCTTGCTAATCATCCAAATCCAAAGTTGACATTTCATTTTGTTACCCTGATTTCTGGGGTCCCTTGGGGGACACCTCAATGTGCTCCACGTGGTGGGGAATGGAAACTAACCAGAGCACGAGCAATGCGAGAGGCAGGGTAACCTAGCGGGGTCTTTTTACCCAGTTTTTATGGGGTCCGGCCAAGCCAAAAACCAAATGAAAATGTCCAGTAAGTGATTTTATTGAGTAAGAGTCTTACGCACCAACGCGATCACGCACAGACGCACCCAAAATCTATTAGGAAGCAAAAAGAGAGGAAACGGGATAGGGGAATATTGAGGGGGTGTAGCTGGGGTAATACTGCGCCTTCTCCTGAAGTCAGGGGTCCGGGAAGCAGCGGAGGAGTGGGACTCAGCACGGAGAGGGCTGAGGGGATTATTCAACGGACAGAGCAACGGTCTGCTGGGGTGACTGGGAGCGATTTGAAGAAACGCTCCAAAAACTGGGACTATTTGTAGGGGAAAAAGTACCTGAAGGACTAATCCTCTCCTGGGGAGAACGATGGGTGTCGCAGTGAGAACGAAGCTCCACAATGGGAACTTCCTTTGCGTGATGAGATTACAAGGTCTTGCCAAAGTCTTCGGCTTCCTTTGGTTGTGGTGTGACTTTGCGTCAATGGTCCTCGCTTGGTAGGATGTTTGCTCAGCTTGGGGAGAACGCGCTAATCCCCTCAAGTCAGCTTCTTGGGGCTGGGGACCCTTTGTTAATTGTGGATTTACACCTCTTGAGGTCTCCTGGGGCTACGTGACTGGGGATTTACTGGCCTGACCTGGTTTTCGGCCGTTGGACCACGGCTGCCTACATGCGCATCCAGGTGACCTCTCAGGCACACGGAGTTATATTTAATATCAAATTGTAGACCCCGGGATAGGGTTTCTCTATCGGAGTAACAATTTTCTTTCTTTTTTTCTACAAAAAGTCAAGAAGGCTGTCCTGTTCTTTAAGAAAAGTCACTACTGACCTTTCTCTGATCAAACAAGCCAATTTATCAATTTCCTCTAAGTCTATCAGTTTCAACAGCCACTCTTCCATCATTGGTAATTCTGATTTCTTCCCTCCTTGCGCATACAACAGTGTCTCTGTTGCAGCCATATATTAAAGCAATATTCTGTGGGTCTTCTCCAATTGTGCCTCTAACAGTCCCAGAAGAAATCACTCCAGTTTGATCTTAATTTTTAAAATCTTCTGCATCAATATATAGATTTGAATCCAGATTTTTTTTTAATTATTGCTATTTGCTTTTTCAGATGTCCATGACATATTATAAAATGACCCTGCACGTTGCTCACGTTTCCAGCATAGACCAGAAACACCTTTATACTTTCTAGACGGTTTATCTGGTGTTATATTCTACCAAGATGTCACATGCTTAAAAAGGAAGCTTTAATTTGCACTGAGGGGGGTCACACCTTCAATCGCAGGATTTGGCAAACTCCTCCGGTCTTATGAAGCCAGTAGGCAAATTCATGAAGGACCAACTTAGCAATGGATACAACAAGACGCTCACAATACATCCAGAGCCTCCATGATTAGCAATTCTGTACCTTGGCCAAACACAGCTGGTCCTTATTTTTGCACCAGGGCCAGCTCACAAGTGGGATTCTCGGGGCCATTTGGCTTGCCTCTCTTGAAGGCAAGTTGCTTTCCCAGGTGGCTTTATTGTTGTTGCCTTCTGTTGGTTCTGAGTCTACGGAAAAGTGTTTTGATATAGAAGCAACCCTTTTAAAACCTCTAGAAAGATAGCCATTGTTAGTCTACTTCCATAGTGAAAGGGCAGGAACTATTGTGGCACCTTTAAGACTAAAGGTATGCCCACATGTCACACTTACAGCACTTTAATTGCCATGGTTACATCCTACAGAAGCCAGGGACTGGAAGTTTTGTGGGGTGCTCACAATTGTCTGCCAGAGAGCTCTCCTGCTGTGGTTCAGGAAAGCATTCCAGATAATTCTAAGCACTTTACTAAACTACAAATCCCAGAATTCCACAGGATGGAGCTATGGCAGTTAAAGTGATATTGAACTGCTATAATCGTGGGGATACACCACCACATAAGTTTGAAAAAGTGGGCTACAGCCAACAAAAGCTTATGGCGACATAAGGCTGGTTAGTCTTAAAGGTGCGACAAGACGTTTTCCTTTCCTTTTTCTCTTCAAAAGCTAGAGCGTGGAAATGTTGCTTTTTTGGATTAGAGTTCCCACAATCCTCTGTTGTCATGCAAAAAGATGGTCATGCCAAGCAGCCATTTCTGGGGGTTGCAGTCTCCACAAAAAGTGACGTTTCCAAGCACTGTTAAAATAAAATAAAAAGCAAACCAAAATCGACAGAGAGAAAGAGACTTTGGGAGCATGGCCGTGTATATATGCACATGATGTCCTTAATGAAGCGGAGAGAAAACAAGCGCTCTGCCTCTCTCTTTCTCACACACGCATACCAGTTCTGCAGGCAGAATCAGGGCTCCTAGCCAGGACGGAAAGTGTCCTAGGAGAGCTGGCCTGCGATCAAGCATCCCCGTTCCCTGGGTTACGCTGCCGTCACAGCCTCGACCAGGACGCTCTTTAACCTTTCCGCTCTTTCCATGGGTCTGAGAAAAGCCGGTTGGGCAGCCAAGCCTTGTCCCCATTTGAGAAGGAAACTTTATCCCCTTGGCTAAATTGGGCTACTCAGCAGGACAGCTGCTTTCCAGAGTGGAAAGGAGTGTTTGGAGCCCTCACCTGAAGCCCACCGGCCCACCCCTCCGTAACCTGAGAGCCCGATGAGGCCAGGGAGAACTCCAGGATGTGGTCGCCGGCTTCTCGGCTGCTTCCATCAGCACAGGGGGCTTCCCCAGCGGGAGAAAAAGCCATGGACATGCTTTAACTACCCCTGAGGATGGTGGATGAAAGCCAGCTAGTGGTTTGAGTGTTGGACTATGACCCCGGAGAGCAGGGTGTGATTCCCCACTTGACCATGGAAAGCCAGGGGTGACCTTGGGTGCATCACATACTCTCAGCCCCAGAAAACCCTGCGATGGGTTCATCTTAGGGTCACCCAAGTCAGAAATGGCTTCAAGGCACACAAGGGATGATCTACACAGCACGGTCTACCCATTTTCCCTAATGGGGATCTGAAAAGCAGTGCTTTTTACAGGCAACACAGTCATCAGGAATTGCAGACCTAGTCGTCAGGGCTTTCCTGTTCCACATGCAATGTGTGTTGTGTCAGGTGACTCTAAGTCATCTCCCTAAAGTAAAGCTATCAAGGAGTTTCTTGGCAAGATTGGTTCTTGGGGAGGGGGGTTTGCCATTTCCTTCCTCTGAAGGTGAGAGTGTCATTTGCCCAAAGTCGCCCAGTAGGTTTCCATGGCCAAGTAGGGATTCGAACCCTCATCTCCAGTGGTAGTCCAATGGTCAAGCCCCTACATTACACTAGTTCTGACAAGCAATGCTGTAAGTTGTTCCTCTTGTTTATATAAGCCTGGAGCAGGTCTGAGTGGCCCCTTTGATCCAACACAGGTGGGCTCATAATACCGTGCAAGCATATGCACCTGATGCCATCCTAGGGAATCCTCGGCTTTGTTGTTTCACAAGATCTTTCCTATTCTCAGCCCAGAGACCCACAATGGTGTAATTCAGGGGACTGAATTAGAGAATTCTAGGACTCTCACCCAACTTTCAGTATTCTTTAAGATGGAACCATATTCAGAATCTGAATGTTAGAATTTTAGATCAGATCTGTTTCAAATGTGTTCATTTTGAATTTTTGTAGGAGCCCAGGTGACAGTAAGTCAAGAGATCTCTCTGTCCCTCCCTTTTAGAGTCATCACAAGGACTACAACTTCCATATTTCATGACTACTGATCCTGCTTGACTGGGGCTTATAAAAGTTAACAGTCCAAAGCAGTGCTTCTCAGAGGACATTATGTGGTTGACTAGCAATTTTATTTTCAGGTGTGCCTTGGACTGGTGTGCCCTATCTGAGCCCATTGGCTCCAATTGTTTTTCTTTTCTGCTAACTCAGCAGGGGCTGGCATTAGTCCATGGACCCCTACTTTCAGTAGCCTTGTTCCGAATCATCTGACAAAAATTGGTTTGCCACCCCTTTAACTTAGGTGGACCAAACTAGGTGATCCACCTTGCTTAAAAGTGCAGGTGTGGGTCTAAAAGAGGATCTGGAGGCCAAAAGTACATGGAGTAACTCCCTGTGCCACAGGCAACATGTTTTTTTGCTGAGGAACATCAACAAGGAAGATGCAGTTGACCTTACATCCTGCTTACGCCCTTTCCAGAAGCATCTAGGTAACCACTGCAAAAACCAGGATGAGCTAAATATGACTCATCCAATCTTATAACCGCTGCTGCTGCTGGCCACATGCTGGTTGCTTGTTTCCAAACAGGCTTAGTACGTGCCTTCCACAAGTGAAGTGAAAGGATTCATAAACAAGGATCGATTTAGCATTATAATTTGCAAAATGGAGGAAGTTCTTGTTTTCGTTCATAGGTCAGGCCGGCAAACACTTGAACTCACACCATGAATGAAAGGGGGTCTGAATAGAACTTGAAAAGTTGAACAGTGCTGCTGAAACTCTGCAATAGTTTGGAAGACAGAACAAGGATGGCAAAAGAAGCCTCAACCACTGCAGCAGAATCAGACCAAAGGAACAGAGACAGCATGGCATTGGATCTAGAGCAGTGGTTCTCAACCTGTGGGTCCCCAGATGTTTGTGGACTTCAGCTCCCAGAAGCCCTCAGCATTGACCATAGTGGCTGGGGCTTCTGGGAACTGAAGTCCACAAACATCTGGGGACCCACAGGTTGAGAACCACTGATCTAGAGGAACCGGTAGAAGCCTCCTCAGTATGGCCTGATCCTCTGAGCCTAAGTAGGCAGAAAAGGCCGGCGTGGCCTTTCAGGAATTGTTGGGCTGCAGCTCCCATCAACCCTAGCCAATGGTGAGGAATGCTAGGAGTCCAGGTCCAGCATCACCTGGAAGCTTGCCTCCTGCCAACCAGTGCAATGAATCATAGAATCATAGAAATGTAGAGTTGGAAGAGACCACACGGGCCATCCAGTCCAACCCCCTGCCATGCAGGAACACCCTCAAAGCATTCCCAACAGATGGCCATCCAGCCTCTGCTTAAAAACCTCCAAGGAAGGAGACTCCATTACACTCCAAGGCAGCATATTCCACTGCCGGAAAGCCCTGACTGTCAGGAAGTTCTTCCTGAGGTTCAAGTGGAATCTCCTTTCCTGCAGCTTGAACCCATTGCTCCTTGTCCTGGTCTCTGGAGCAGCAGAAAACAAGCCCTCTCCTTCCTCTACATGGCATCCCTTCAAAAATTTAAACATAGCTATCATGTCCCCTCTTAACCTTCTCTTCTGCAGACTAAACATCCCCAGCTCTCTAAGTCTATCCTCATAGGGCATGGCTTCCAGGCCCCTCACCATTTTGGTCGCCCTTCTCTGGACTTGCTCCAGCTTGACCATGTCCTTCTTGAATTGGGGTGCCCAGAACTGGACACAGGATTCAAGATGAGGTCTAACCAAAGCAGAGTAGAGTGGTACCAGTACCTCCCTCGATCTAGACTCCATACTCCTGTTGATGCAGCCGAGAATTGCTTTGGCTTTCTTGGCTGCCGCATCACACTGCTGACTCGTTCAGCTTGTGGTCTATGAAGACTCCCAGATCCCTTTCACACGTACTGCTATCCAGCCACTTGTCCCCCATCCTATATTTCTGTATTCCATTTTTTCTACCTAAGTGTAGGACCTTACACTTCTCTCTGTTGCATTTCATCTTGTTAGTCTTGGCCTAGCTCTCCAATCTATCCAGGTCATTTTGCATTTTGATCCTGTCCTCTGGCGTATTAGCAACCCCTCCCAATTTGGTGTCATCTGCGAATTTGATGAGCATGCCCTCTATTCCTTCATCCAAGTCTTTGATAAAAATATTGAACAGCACTGGGCCCAGGACAGAACCCTGTGGCACCCCGCTAGTCACATGACGGGAGGAAACATTACCTAGACTGCTCCGCAGGCACAAGAACACAACCCATTGCTTTCCAGAGTGATTGAGAGTATGTATCCAAGCATAAAGAAAGCACACGCCTAGTTTTAGGCTATTAAAAACGTCATTACCTGCATGCCTGCCATCAAAAGCTTCAGGAAACAGTGCCTGCCCTGGCTAAGGCTGAAGTCTCCCTCCTTTTATAGAAAGGCAAGAGCACCTTCTGGGCCCATCGCCACCCCATAGCTGTGCCAAGGCTTCTCCACCATGACATCTGTATGTGCCATCCCCCTCCTGAAACAGAGACTGGTCCGACTCCACGTGGTTTATGTAATAACCACATAAAAGTTTATTTAAAACTTGGTCCCCTGATCAGAACCAGCAGGTGAGGCAGAACTTCTTAGGCGAGGAAATGAGACAGTCACGCAGAAACAAGGAGGAGCTCTTGGCGTGGCAATCTGAAGCCAAGAGAAGTTATTTACAGAGGAGGAGTGGAGAGGTGTGAAGTGTTGGCAGGCCCAGGGACTGGATTTCATACTTGGTTGGGAAACAGAAAAATGACACCTCGTCCTCCCAAGGGGCAGAGAGAAACCTGCCCAGTAGTAACATTTTATTTTTGTTCAAGTATACAATAGTCGGCATACAAACACAGGCTCCTCTGAAAAGATGGGGCCGTTCTAAAAATGCAAACAGGGTCAGAATACTGTCTAGTCCTTTGCTTTCAGGAAATGAAGTCATGACAAAAACCAGCCAGTGGCAGTTTAAGAAAAAAAAGTCTGTACAAAGGAAGCCAGCTGGGAAAAACAGCCTAAGGAGTAAGGAGGAAGCTCCTCTTGCTCCTTGGGCAGATTGACACTTGGGGGCGGGGGTCACATCAACGCTGGAATCGGTCAGAGAAACTGGGAGACTTGGGGACTGTCAGAGGTTGGTCACTGGGCTTGACTTCCACATTCTGGTATTTGCGGATGGGGTTGGCTTTGTGCACCTGGAAAGAAAGAAGAGGACGGTTTTAGCAACTGTGAGGCAGGGTCCTGTGTTTTCTAACATGGAATAGCTCTGCCCACCCCAAGGAGAATGAGGCTGCTTGAAAACATGGAGATTGCTTTAAAAAAGGAGGCTGGCCCTCCAAGCCAAGTAAGCAGCTTTTCTAAGGTCACAATCTTGCTACTCAAGATCTTGGGAATGGAAATAGGAAGGGTCTCACGTGGAAACTTCACATGCTTTGTATGCCAGTCTACCAGTACGCCAGTTTTTCCCCACCTAGCTTTCAGAACTCCACCCATCTCTTGATTTCAAGAACTGTAGGACACTATCACTGCAGCAGCAGCAGCAAGTACCTGAGGATGCTCCCTCCAGCTGGTGTTAATGTTCTACGGCCAGTTGGCCAACCTCATCACCTACCTTCTTGCCACCTAGGGAGCAACACTTGCTCCAGGGACTCCTGTTGTCACTACTCTAGTCCTGAACGTCAGTTGGCATTTATAACCCTGCTCATCCTGCAACCTCCGACACACATACTGTAATAAACATGCTGGCCATGGTGAACCAACTTCTGTCCCTGAGATACAGGTGGTGAGGATGATGGCACACAGAAGAACAGGGAGAGAGGGTTCACAGACCAGCAACTGAAAAATAGGTCCACTTGCAGATAAGGCACGGGGAGGGTCTCAGCAAAAGAGCACGCACTTTGTATGAAACCACCGCCCCGAACTGCTCCCGTCAATACCACCTCCAAGAATTCTACTGATCTAACCCTTGCGCAACACAGCGTCATGAGCTGGAATCTGCAATGGCCCAATTCTGTCCGACTTGGGCTACTTAGACGAAGCCTAAAGTAACATCTTCCAGCTCCCAACCTCTCCCAACCAGTAGGGTTCCTTTACCAGCTCTTCTCTGAGCCTGGCCAACTTCTCCTTCTCACGCTCTTCCTCAATGCGTCTCGCTGCCTCTTGGAGCTGTGCCTTCTCGGCCTCGAGCTCCGCCAGACGTTTCTCAAACTCCTGCCGCTCTCGGGCACGCCGCTCTGTGGCGAGCTCAAAACTGTCAGGAGCTGCAGAACCAGAAAGGACCTCTGAGTTCGGAAACAGAGAGGGAACAACAACAGGGATGCAATCAAGTGGAAACAAGCACGCAAAGCACAGCCCTGCAGCACCACAACACGCAAAGAATCTAGACATTTCTGTAGCAGACTTCCGGTTTCCAATAGTCAAATCTGGTCGCTTCTTGCATCAGAATTCCATGGACTCAATGAGAACCATTATTCCACAGTACAAACCCCCTGCTTGGTCGCACCAAGGGCAAGTCTTGTCTTGCATCTGGATGCCCAGAGAGATCAGTTCACGTGAGGCCATTTTACAAGCAGTCTTTCAGAGAAGCCAACCAGGCGGCAGGCTTCCTTAGGTAAGTCCTTTTGCAAGCCAAAGGCACCAGATGTTATGGCGTGCCACTGCAACCACACACATATCAGGCTGACCCTATGTGTCAGCAGATGGCTGTGAAGCCAGTTATGAAAAGCTTAAGAATGGCCCCTGATGGCTGCCTCCTGCCCAGGCAAGAGGCTAGTAGCAGCCATGTCAGTGAGGCATTGAATCTGCTCAGCTTTAAAAGTGCTGAAGCCTGTTGCCAAAATAAGTTTGGCACACTGGCTCTCTCCTTTAGAGTTCAGACTACATCCTGGAGAAGAGACTCTGCCACACTGACATCAGGGCCACCAGCCTTGCTCTTGCACCAGTGTTGCCAGCTGCCAGAGAAGCACTATCTACTCAGGAATGTTTTGAACATAAGTGAGTGGTGCCCAATAGACAGGGCTGTGTATCTGCTTCAACTCTGGTGGGGTGAGATCAGGAGAGAGAAGAGAGTTGTATGTCTGCACATGGATCCAAGCCTGGCAGGTGTGCATATAGTCTTAGTTTGCACAATTTATGTAGAATTGAGCCTCTTTGCCCAGAATCTGAGTTGTCTTGGTGCAGAATTCTCAATATTCCTTATCACACAGAGCACGCAACCTAACCCATAAGTCTCCAGCACCACCACTTTGCCAGTGTGAGTTAGAAGGGCAGTTTGTGGGAAGTAAAAACAAAAAGGTGTCTGTGAGATACACAAAATGCTCTGGTGAACAAAAAGAAGCTCCCTCTTTCCTAGGAAAAGCTCCTCCTAGAGCTGGGCTTCTAAAGAGCAGCCCTAAGCTAAGCCCTTCACCCTCAAGGAGCTGCGGGGCAGCAAAGAGAGAAGCCTACCAGCTGTTGCCAAGGCTGCAGTTTCCTGCCTGCTCCTTACGCCTACCTGAAGTTAGCACTCACTCAATCAAATGTGGCTGACGAATGGGCAATTGAGGTCACTGCCCCCCACAACCACAGCCATCAGGCAGAGATGCCAGCTGTCGGGGGAGGTCCCCCAAAGCAGCACACTGAGGAGCCAGGCTTAGCATTAAGGGGGTCTCAGGACTGGCAAGGAAGCTCTACCTGAAATGGGTTTGCTCTCCTTCTTTGGCACAAAAGGTTCTTGGTGCACCACAGTGCTGGGCTGGGCCTTGAAAGAGGCAGCCTCCTTCTGCCGCTTCATCTCTTCCTTGAGCTGTGAAGGACATGCAAAACACAGTCAAGGACAGAGGGGTGGTTAAGGGAAGAAAAAGAGATTTAATGAGATCCCTGCATTTCACAGCCAAAAAGACCCCAAGAAAGATTAACAGATCAACAAAAACCAAGGTAGCACAGGTGGGACTGGGGCTCAAATCCTACAACATATAGGGCCAATTTACACATGGCTATTTTGCATTTAGCATTCCACTACAAATACACTGCCACTCCTCAAGGTCATAGCTCAAAGGCATATGATTATTGATGACAGCATATGTCTAAAATGCTCAGAAAGAGCAACTCGGAAGGTTGCAGGCCTCGGCTCCTGACCATTTGCTTCTAAAAGGCATGCAGAGAGTTTAATACAATTAAGCCTTTGGGTGTGTGGAAAGTTGTGTCCATTTTATACATAGATCTTCACACCCTCATAAACAAGGCAGAGCAAGAATCCTCTGAAGTTTCACTGCCTCATCAGTATTGAGAGGTCACAGCAGCCTGTGTCACAGGGTGTGCTACCTGGGAATCCTCTAAAGCAGTGGTTCTCAACCTGTGGGTCCCCAGATGTTTTGGACTTCAGCTCCCAGAAGCCCTGAGCATTGACTATAGTGGCTGGGGCTTCTGGGAGCTGAAGTCCAAAAACATCTGGGGACCCACAGGTTGAGAACCACTGCCCTAAAGGATGTTTGAGACTTCCTTTCCAATTTGCTAAGGAAGAGAGCTGCATGGAGCTGTCTCTCTTGATCTGCAAGCCATTCACAGATCCCCACAAGCCTCATGGCAGGCTATGTGAGCCTTTGCTAGCCATGTGTCTAGGCATGGGAGATCAAGGACTTGGCTAGATGTGAGAGAAGACACATGAGAGGCCTCCTGAATTCAAGCTGATGCATGCACACCTATGATCTTTTCCCCTGAAGGTCATCCATTTTTCACTCTTCTCTCACTGCTTCTGTCCCGCTACAGACTAAATAAGATACATATAACGAGCCTTCTTCCCCTACAGATAGGCAATTTTGATTTAAAAAAAAAAAGGCCAAGAGGGAGATCAAGTTTGAGAGCATCAGTTCTGGACATTCCTTCCAAAATGAGGAGGAGATCGGTTAAGAGCATCCAACAGGCTTCCTACCCAAAGAGCCAGATCCTACTTCTGCAGGCCTGTCCTCTCACCTGTTGCTGCCACATTTCATGCCGCAGGGCCCCTCGTGTATCAATTGCCAGCTGGAAGGGCTCTGGCTTGGTGGGGCTCTTCACTTTCTTCTCTGGCAAGCTGATGTGGTCAAACTGAGGCAGGGGGTGGGCTCTGAACTTGGGCACCTGTCAATATAAACACAGAACACAGCTCAGCAGGGCTTCCCTGTGGTCAGTCACCCCCAATCTGTCGCTCGGTGAGAGGCCTGATGCATGGGGAGCCAACTCCAGGCACTCTTGGATGAAGACAATTTTCTAGATCCACTTCAGGCCTTGTCTGGGAAACAGAAACAGGCTTGGATGCCCTGTAGGGTAACTTGTGCCAAGACAAATAAAATACAACCTCATGGATTTCCTTGGACATCTTAGCAATTTTCGAGATTACTGGTCAAAATATCCTGCTGGATAGACTGTTGAGGTTTTTGCCCCTCTTTAGACAGTTCTTTGCACAAATGTTGCTAGAAGATTAATGCTACACCTCCTCAGTGGTTATGCTATAAGGTTTTTACACATTTCAGTTTCAAATATAGATGAGCACTGATTATTGGTTTGTTTTCATTCTATCATTTTTGTAATGCTGTATTTGCTTTTTGTTTGGATTGGCCATATATACCAAGGCATAAACGCAGTAGCCAATAGAAGAATTCAGGAATGGGAATACCTTCACAGGAGAGACGAAAAGGAGACCAGCTTGGCACTGGGAGAAGACTTGCTGAGTGGTTCTGCACCAGAGGCCCCCCAAAGTGGGAAGCCTCAGGCACTGATGATTTGCAAAGAAAGCTTGCTTTGTACAGGGAGCTGTAAGGTGCATCAATCCACAGGCTACCTCCGTGCATAGTAAAAATTCCTGGAGCATTTGGAATCAGGGTCAAGCCAATACCACTCCAGTATCTATCAAAACAGTTTTACTTATGCAAAGTCATCATGCTTTTCAGCACCACAAGGGTGTTGACTGAGAGGCCTTGTCAGAATTAAAGGGATACCAGCAAACGTGAACCCAAAGAGTTTGTTTAGCTAAGAAAGGTGAGGAGGAAGAAGATATTGCAAATGGGAATTACATGAGTAAACAAATAATTAACTGAAGTGTGATGAAGATTTACATTAAGGACGTTGTTCCTTATGAACAAACAAACGGGGAGAATGGGCCTTCCCTGGGCTGAAAGCCGTATTTGCTCATTCATTGTGTTCATATCCCACCTTTCTCTGGCACCCAAGACAATTTACAAATCAGATTAATAGAATTGAAAAACTAATAACAAAGTTTTTGAAAATTAAACAATCTTGTTACAAGCACTAATTTAAAACAGTTTAAGACATGTAAGATAAGTGAGGCTAAAGGTCAGAAGAACCCATTAAAGGCCCCTTCTGCCACAACTACTTAGCAGCCAAAGGCCCATTTAAATAAAAGCTCTTTCCTGCTGGTGAAGAGAGAATAGAGAGGAGACCAACTGTGTCTCCCAAGGGAAGGACTCCCCAGGCAGGAAGCAACCACTCAGAAGACACTCTCCTGAGCCCTCACCAAACATGCTCTTAAAACTTAGGCAGGCTCATACAGGTCTTCCAAATAGTCTGGACCTAAGCCATGGAGACTTTATAGGCTGTAACCAGCATTTTAAATTGTGCCTGGAAAGAGACTGGTGGCCAGTGGAGTTGCGGCAGTAAGGGAGTTATATGCTCCCTGTAACCAGCCCCAGTCAGCTGTCTGGCTGCAGCATTTTGGACTCACTGAAGTTTCCAAGCAGTTACGTAGAGTGTGTAAACTTGTTACAAGAGGTAACATGTAGATTAGCACTCCCTTTATCTCCTTACAGTTTAAAAATCACCAGCCAATCAGTAGGAAGAGCGAAGGAATCACTTTTCTATTTTAGCATTTGTACATAATGCAGTCAGCAGAGCCAACAGGAGCAAATCTCCTGAATGAACCCTGCTCCACTCATGGGAACCTCTCGTCTTCTCTTCTCCTCCCTAACAACACCTGATTTTATTTTTGTGTGTGTGTGTTTCTGTGGCCAACATCTAGCTCCTCTCCTTTATCTTCAGTTCTGGAAGGACCACGCTGGATTTTTTTTTCAGCAGTAAGAAGCATCAACTAGATCCACCTGTATTGCACCACTTACCTCTTCTTTCTGCAGCTCTTCAATTTTCTTCTCTTTCTGGAGCAGCCTCTCTTTGTCCCGAGAGTCAAAGGAAAATGGGCACATCTCCACTTGCCTTGGTTCTGTGGGTTTAGGTTTAAAGGGCACACCAAAGTGGGGCACTGGCTTGGCTTTGACCACTGGAATCACTTCTTCTTCCTGCAGGAGACAACACCATCAGAAGTGTACGAAGAAAGCAGAGACAAGTAAGGTGAATGTGTAACTTGCAATATACCTTCCTCAACCCTATCCTAACTAAATGAAGAGTTTTGTCTTAAAGAGAGTTGGAGAGGGCTGAACAGTTGTTGTCCTGGAAAAAAGGGGCATTCTTGTACCCCCAGGGATCCCAGCCCTGCTTCACAAAGGGACTCTACACAATCATCCGCTACCTTGATGGACGGAGTCCTATGGAATCAGCCAACAGTCCTGAATGGGGTGTTGCAAAATGGAAGCACCCTTGGCTGCAAGACTACTCAGGCAGAAAAATCAAGACACCCCTTGAGCCAGAGCCCACACCACCCCAAGCCAGCACAGCCAGGTTGGCAGCTGCTGACAAGTAACACTAGATAGGCTGGCGTCTACTGTTCGCTACAGAAGTCCAAAAATAGGCATCACCTTCTCTTTCTCTTCCCTTGCCAAGGCATTGACTCTGTTCTTCAGTGCAAAAGCTGGGGACTTGGGAACGGTGATAGGAAGCTGTTTCTTTTCCGGAACACCCTGCAGGAACAAAGGAGTAGGTTGCAGTAAGGCCTCTGAGTCATTCAGGCAATACTAAGAATACAGCACCATACCACCAGAAATTTTTAAACTGTCTAAACCCTTTAGCTGGGGCAACTTAGAAAGATAGTAGAGACCACATGAAAACATTACAAATCCAGCTAAAGATTACACCTGGCTGACACCATTGCTGAAGCAATGTTTATGTCCTTCATAAAAGCCTTGCCTTTTCCCCCACAGCTTCCCTGGATGGGTCTTGATGAAGACTATGTTCTGTGAACATTCGAACAGCACTTTGCAATGTTTTTCTGCATCCAATAGACTTTTCCTTTCCTATTTGGGGCTCTTTGTTGAGGAAGTCTTGAGTTTTTGCAATGGAATCCTTGTGCTGGGTAGGCCTCTTGGTTGTGTGTTCAGGATTTTTCCTCACTGTTAGGTCTCAGCATTAGATTAACTCAAACATTCTGTAACACCCAGGGCTGCACATTACAGGGAAAAACTGAAACGGACTGGCATGCCGTCTTTCCTGAACACCCTTATCTATTTTGACAGAGAAGCAAGTGCAGATCTACCTCCTCCTTTGCTTTCCTCTTTGGTAAGAAACCAAAAGAGAAGTCATGCAACACCTTTGTTGAAGTGCTGGACTGGAACTGGAGACAGAAGTTTCCGGCTCTCCTCCAGTGAGCTCAGACAAATTGTTGACTTTCTCAGCCTGGCCTATCTGACAGGAGCACAGGGATCAGCACTTTGAGCTCATTAGAAGAAAAGGTGGGATATAAATATAAACAGTGAAGCAATCAGTGGTTGCTAACTAACCTGACTGGTATTTATCAGCATGTGCAATTTGGGGCTGTTGCTGGCCTATACAACTTCCATCAGCCCTAGTCAGCTTAACCAGTGATGTGGAAGCTGGAAGGCCACAAGGATCAAGCAGCTTGCTATATGTTTTCTCCCACATCAGAAGCAGTATCCCTCTAACTATCACTTGCTAAGTAGCACGAATGTATACCCTCCTTGTCTGCCTCCCAATGGCATTTGGATGTCCAGTGTGTGAACAGAATATTGGACTAGACAGGCCTCTTGTCTGATCCAGCTTCAGCGGCTCTCTTATCATGTTCAAGCACACAAAGTACAGGAATTACCACCACATCCTCTAGGATTTTGATGGGGCATGGCCTTGAATGGAACTCGTAGTGCTCCTCCTCCTGTGGTTTCTTGTTCTCACGGTCCTGAATGCGCTTTTCTATCTCCAAGTTGAAGCCAATCGGTTTGGTGAGCTCTTTCACTGGTGGCTTCTTGGGCAAGAGAGGAGCACCCTCCAAGATCCGGTGGTTGAGTTCCTGAGCTTTGAACTTGTACCTGTGGAACAGTGCCGCAGACCATGAGCAGAATCAAACTGCCCTTGGATCTGAGGATTCATCCACCCACTCCCCAACTGACATGAAATTATTTAGCAGAAATGTGAAAAAAAAAGAGGCCTTCAAGAGTTGTTTGGCTGTGGAATATGCTGTCTTGGAGTGTTGGGGAATCTCCTTCTTTGGAGGTTTTTAAACAGAGGCTAGATGGCGATCTGTTGGGAGTGCTTTGATGGAGTATTCCTGCATGGCAGAGGGCAGGACTGGATGGCCCCTGTAATCTCTTCCAACTTTATGATTCTATTATTCAACTGAAGCCACCTGCAGCCCAGTCCACAGAACCATGAAAGAACTCTCCTAGTCAGGACTGTGTGCAGTGAGGCAGAGGATGTGGTACTGCGTGCAGCAGGACTGGTGTAGCCCAGGGGTGGAAAATCATGCAATCTTCCAGTTTGTTGAACTTAAGTCCCAGCAGCCCCAGCCAGCAAAACAAATGGTGAGGAACTCTGGGAGCTGAGGTCCAATAACATCTGGAAGACTGTATGATTCCCACTCCTGGTATAACTCCTCAAGATTCCTCCTGGGCACATTCTCAGATCTTACTTTTGCCCCTGGAACCTACAGTGAGGTGCACTAGCTGTCCAAATCAAAGATGGAATTGGCCAGGCATCCACTTCTGGATTTGTAAAAACTCTTTTGCAGGGAGACTGGAGGTTGGAATGGCACAGGGCGACCTAAGTCTTCTTTTAAATGACTACCATGCTTCTGAAGGCTGCAACAATTTAACCCCCTCCAATTTTGATATGGGACTTCAGGTGGTCTTGAAGATTGTATGTACACACACACACACACACACACACACACACAGAGTCTAGGGCAGTGGTTCTCAACCTGTGGGTCCCCAGATGTTCGTGGACTTCAGCTCCCAGAAGCCCCAGCCACTATGGTCAATGCTCAGGGCTTCTGGGAGCTGAAGTCCACGAACATCTGGGGACCACAGATTGAGAACCACTGGTCTAGGGTCACATTTCTCACATGATTCCTTGCCTCTGGTCTAGTAGGAAGATTAAGAGAGAAGACAGGAAGGGATCAGTGTTTTTCCCTACTACAAAAGGGAGAGACAGCCACTTTTTAAGCAGGCTCATTAATGGGGATATACCAAACTGTCTTCTACAAGTCAGGCTGGAGGTCCCCCTGTAGACTAGTCTCAGAGCTTCTTAACTGGTAGAGCTCTGCTGGTTTTTGATAGCCCTGCAACCCAGAGATCTTTAGGAGGAATTAGACCTGGCTCCTCCTACATGCTAAGCTCCAACACTCAGTTACGGGCCTGCCTTCTAATTCTAGAATCAGTACTTCGTGTGCCCCAATGGATTCCCTCGGGATAAACACAGGTCAATGCATCAGCCAGTCCAAAAACAGAAAAAAGAAAAGCCACAGACCTCAGAAAGCCTCAAGAAAGTCTGGTATAGCTTGAACATAACCTCATCACTCATCCGTGTTTGTTCAACATACATCCAAACAGAGCAACTTCCATTTCCCATTTAATGGCAAATGCCAGACTTGGCCCTGTTGGCTTATTATAAAATCCTAGAAGGGATGGCAGTTTTTGTATCATGTCCTTCCTCCAATTTATCCCATTCCTTGCCTTGAAAATTTCCAGCCTGAAGCACATCAGAACTGTGGAGTCACATGTTGTTAAGGAGGTATGACACCAGGGACACACACCATTGAGTATCAGAGTTGGAAGAGACCCTATAGTTAAAGGTCCTGTGTTCCATATTGAGAAGGAAGCAGGCTAGAAAAGAATAAGAAAATAAATAGCCTTGTCCCCTCCTTCTGCAGGAACCCACTGCTCAAGCAATCCCAAGAGGTGGCTATCGAAGTGGTTTATAAACCTCCAAGAAAGGAGAGTTGGTCACACCTTCAAAGGGAGTCTGCTCTACTATTGAATGGCTCGTACATTCGGAAAGTTCAGAATTTTCCTTCTTGCAGTTTGAGGCTGCTGGTTCGGATCCTGCCTTCCACAGTACCAGAAAAAACTCTAATTCCATCTCTCAGCCTTTCAGATATCTGAGGTGGTACCCTTTTGCCTCTCCATCTTCTCTTCTCCAGGGCTAACATACCCAGCTCCCTCACTAAGCTTGCTTTGCAAACTCTTTCCCATCTTGGTCACCACCCACCTCTGGACATCTACTATTCCTGCTCCGCCCAGCCACCCCCTCTCCAAGTTTGGCAGCATATAATCACCCCAGGGAGCAGCTCTTCCAATGTGGTTTATGAACAAAGTGTTACACTCACTGTTGAAGCTTGGCAATCTCTTCAGCCTCCAACTCAGTCATACTCTTGCAGGTGACAGGCCTGGAACGGGCCTTGGTCTCAAGGTGGGGAGTTTTTGGGTTGGTCAGCTTGGGTTTTACAGGTCTGTTCTGACTTCTGCCTGCAGAAAGAAGACATAGAGCTCAACTAAGCAGGAAGATTCATAATTCAAACAAGAGCACACAAGTCCTAATCTTAGCAGATAAATATTTACTGAGAGAGGCACACACTGCAAAGAATCCTAGTATCTGAAAGCAGCAGAAAGGCATTGAAGTAGATAGAATGGGAACCCAGATGTGTTTGCTAGAGCTGTCATTCCTCTTTGCAATTTTTCAGCTTCAATAAGCCCTGTGTCATAATCGTCTCTCTCCTCAGAAGGTGGGGGCTCAATTCTAAATTTTGTAAATTAGCATGATTTGTTCCAGTATAAGAAATTGGATTTTTAATACAATGTTTTTCCAAGGGTACTTAAGCAAATTCCTCTGTCCTACACGCAGGCATTTTGCCACTGAAATCCACTCCACTACAACTACCTAGACCCCACCTAGCCCACAAAAAGGGTAGAATTGGAAGACAGGTCACTTGACCTTCTGCACTGCAATGCGCAGATCTACATCTCTGCTGGCTGCAAGGGCAGTGGTGTGTGTGAGAGAGCAAGAAGAGATGTGCTAGAGTTTCACAGACAGCAACACTCAAGAGAGCGGGTGAGCGGATAGTTGCCCCTCTGACTAGTATGACCCAGTGAAAGGTAGGCCAATTTCTGTGGGCAGCATTACATGCCAGAATTTCTAATTCATCTTTATTTTATTCATTTATATCCCTCCCTTCTCCCAATACTGGGGGCTCAAGGCAG
Organism: Iguana delicatissima; assembly: GCA_948472985.1. Classification (NCBI taxonomy): domain Eukaryota; kingdom Metazoa; phylum Chordata; class Lepidosauria; order Squamata; family Iguanidae; genus Iguana; species Iguana delicatissima. The sequence goes on from CAOKZL010000115.1 coordinate 457,850, forward strand.
CTAACAAGATTAAAATACAGAAGCAAGGCAAAACAAAACAGCTATTGAGTCCTCCCTTGGCTTAGAAAAAAACCAGGTATTTTTGTTTATTGAACAATGGAGGGAACATAACAGGTGAACTGTCATAGCAGTAGGTTTCCAGAAGAAGCAATCTGCCAGTTAAATAGGTTGCAGCAGCAGAAAAAAAGGCAGCCTAGAGAACATGGGACAGCAAAGACAGCCATGGGGCTGCAATGCAGCGTGAAGGCCACACTGTGCCCACTAAGCTTACAGTGTTCCTCCTGGTCGACCGCCCACAGAGGGATTCCCAGCTCTCTTCTTCCTAGCTTTACCTTCATCCTCCTTCCTGCTCCTCAGATGGTAACGTGGGGGAGTGCGCTTCTGGAAGTTTTCTACTTGCTGAGCCAAAGACACGTACTCTGCTGGGATCTCATCAAGCTTCCTTTTGTTACCCTGGGAGAGGTTGAACGGCTTTGGGATTGTGGGTCCCTTTGTCACTCGGGCCTGTAAAGAAACGCAACAGACTGATTAAGCTGGAGCTGCTTGACCAACAATGGAGCTATTCTGGCACAGCAATAGGTTCTTATGGCACTTCAAAAGAAGAACAAGTTTTATGTGCCATAAGCTTTCACGGATTCCAGCCCACTTCCATTGCATGCATGGAGAGCTGTCTCAGTTTGCAAAAAATTATACACCTGCTTGGATGGGAGAGGGATGTGCAAAAACTGAAATGAAAAAGAAACACAGACTTAATAGTTACCTTAATAATAATAATAATTAACCAACAATAGTCATGTTTTCAGGTGACACCATTTTGTCCTGTCAAAATTGCAAGAGAAAGTTTGATAGTAGTACATGTGAAAGGGATCTAGGAGTCTTCATAGACCACAAGCTGAACATGAGTCAGCAATGTGATGCAGCAGCCAAGAAAGCCAATGCAATTCTCGGCTGCATCAACAGGAGTATGGTGTCTAGATCGAGGGAGGTACTGGTACCACTCTACTCTGCTTTGGTTAGACCTCATCTTGAATCCTGTGTCCAGTTCTGGGCACCCCAATTCAAGAAGGACATGGTCAAGCTGGAGCAAGTCCAGAGGAGGGCGACCAAAATGGTGAGAGGCCTGGAAGCCATGCCCTATGAGGATAGACTTAGAGAGCTGGGGATGTTTAGTCTGCAGAAGAGAAGGTTAAGAGGGGACATGATAGCCATGTTTAAATAGTTGAAGGGATGCCCTGTAGAGGAGGGAGAGGGCTTGTTTTCTGCTGCTCCAGAGACCAGGACAAGGAGCAATGGATTCAAGCTGCAGGAAAGGAGATTCCACCTGAACCTCAGGAAGAACTTCCTGACGGTCAGGGCTGTCCAGCAGTGGAATCTGCTGCCTTGGAGTGTAGTGGAGTCTCCTTCCTTGAAGGTTTTTAAGCAGAGGCTGGATGGCCATTTGTCGGGAGTGCTTTGAGGGTGTTCCTGCATAGCAGGGGGTTGGACTGGATGGCCTGTGTGGTCTTTTCCAACTCTACATTTCTATGATTCTATGATTTACAAGTGAATCTGATTATAAGTCACTATTCAGAAGTGTTCCTCTAGGGCTAGATGACTTCAAATGGTCCAGGGACCAATTTTTCACCCCAAGGACCAACACAGGATGCACCATGTATTTTTCTTTTAAAAAAATCTAAACTGAAAGTGGCCAGAGCTTTGAGGAGCACTGAATGCCTTGTTCTATATAAAAACTATTGATCTTGGCCATTTTTAATTTTAAGTTTTAAAAAAAAAGCACAATCCATATGTAGAAAACAACAACAACAACAACAACTAATATTGGCAGAAATCTTGGCCATTTTCAGAAGAAGAAAAAATGCATTTTTGGTGGTCTTTGTCTTCAATGGCAAAATCAGCCTGTGGGAATCAGCATTTTTATACTCCTGGATCTAGAGGTCAAACTACCTCTTGGAATTTGGACGGGCACTTTTCATCACAATTCATGACTTAAGCTGGTTTTCTCTGCTAAAATACTCAGATTAGCACAAAGCTCTTGCTTGGTTAATGACTACTGTTAAGGAAAACAACAACAAAATTCTGTCTCTTTATGTTCAAAGGCAATGATAGTTAAAAGTTCAGAAGACCCCCCAAAACACACCTGTGCCCATCCTTTCTGCACCTTCTATATTGTTCATAATGCACATGGTTTTATCTGCTGCTCAACCTCAGCTTTCCACTTATAAAACACAGAAGCTGACAGCTCTCAAGCTAGACCTCCCTTGTCTTGAATCTTGGTGCCCCCCCGTCCTCACTCTCTCACCGGAGATGGCGGGTGTTTCCTCAAGGCTGCTATGAAGTCCACCTCCTTGTATTCTGTGCCAGGCTGGCTTTCCCCATGCTGTTTAATCCTCTCATCTGTGCAGAAATGGAAGTCTATTGGCTTGGTTATATGGGTCGCTGTCTTCACAGGCTGCCCTGATGGGAAGAAAAGGAATGGAATCAGGAGGTTATTAAATTTAATGGGGAGCATTCCAGGCACCACAGATTTCAGTGAGGTCAGGAGACCTGAAAGGAAACTCCAACTATTCAAGCTATAGTCTTAGTTTTATGTCCAATCAAGATAAAAATAGCCTGAAAAATATACTGAACTGGTAAGTGACTCCAGGGACCATTGAACCAAATTTACCTTAGTGGGATTGCACAGTAGAACAGAAGGGCAAGAGCATATAAATGCAGTGCCAGGGCCTGGAGAAGTTATGATTTTTGCACCGCAATTTCCACATTCCCCTAGTTATCCTGTGTCAAGTTGGCTTTGCTCTCCTTGCTATGTAATGCTTTGATGTTTGAAATGGGCTTTACTGGATAGTAAGGGGATGGTGGGATCAGGTGAGAAAAGCTGTGTTGGGAATGAGCGAATGTTATTGCAATGAGCTTTGATAAGGATGAACAGGCACCGCTGCAAGGTCACGCAGTTGGCAGGTGGAATGGGAGTCTGGGAAAAGAGTTGTATTACCTAGGTGTCAAATAAAATGCTTGTGTGCAGTAATTTGAAATGTTATAGCATATAAAGATACTGTAAATCCAATAGTTCTTTAGTCTTAGCAATTGCCAAGATATGTTGATGCTTTCTTCACTATTCTGAATAAACTTTTGAACCCTCTAAGCTTGTTCTTTGAAATCAAAGCTATTCAGTACAGGACAGCCTAGCCACTAACCACGCTGGCTGGAGGAATTCTGGAACTGTTAGTCCAAAAAAGTAACTCTGTTAAGCTCTTCTCACGTAACGAGTTGCCACATTGCTCACAAGAGAGGTCCAGAACTGAAGAGACAAGGAAGCTGGACTAAAGTGATCAAGAAGGCCACATCTTCCTTATGAAGGAAAGCTAAGAGAGGCTGTGATTCATTCCACCTCTACTTTCCTTCTCTGAATCCACTCCTTTGGGCTCCAGTTTGTATCCAGATTGTTAGGCTGCACTTGATGCATGGACAGCATCTCATAGTTTAGGGCACCTCTATAAATGAGCTACAATGTGAGACCAGCCACCCAAGGGGAGGGGAGGAGACTACCTTGACAGCTCTGCAATGTGATTCCTTCTTCATTTTGTTCAGAGGGGAAGTTTCAGGCAATGCTAGAATTTTGGAATCATCCAGTAAAACAAACTGGAACAAGTTTGGGACCCTTCAAGCTGCAGTTTAGGAAACACTGCCAATGGTTCAGGGTGTTGCCTATATTAACTGCATACAGAAGCTGTCTGCCCCAGCTCTTTGAGACTGCAGCAATGCTTACTTTAGGCAGTAGGAGATGATACTCCTAAGGACTCAAAGCAAATCTCATTTAGCAGCAGCCAAATGATATTCATGTGGAACAACCAATCTCAGGCACATACAGAGATGGACACTGTCCTTCACTGGTGGGGGTGCAGGAACAAAAGCATTCATTTGTACATTGGGAACAGTCATCCACGAAGCATTTGTGTCTATACAGCAGGAGCAGGAAATTTCTACCCCTCCAGTAAGTGTCTCACTATTGCCAGTACTGGCTGTGGCCTCTGGAGTTGAACTGCAATATTATCTGGTGGGCCAAAAGGTCCACACCCCTACTGGACATCAAGATCTTTTTCTTCCAAGACCCTCCTGTCATCTATAGCAGGACTACTAAATGTGGTTCCTGGGCCACGTCTAGGCCATGAGCCATCATATGCCAGTCCCTTGAAAATTTCTAGAAAAGAAAGAATTATGGCCAACGGGTACAAATATAGTACCAGTTTCTTCTCCTGGGAAAAAAATGCTGGTAGCTGACATAAGATCTATACTGAGGTGAGGCAGAGGCAAACTGGGGAGATAGATGGCTGCCTCAGTGGTGGTATTTGGTTTAAAGAGTCCTGTCCGGGGTTTACAGAGGCTTTCTGGAACTGAAGGCCTTTTTATTGATCCTGGGTTGCCCACAGCCATGATCGATGGCAGATATTTGCACATTCCATTGGCCCTTCGTACATGTATTTGCAGGGCCTCAGAAATAGAGGACCTGCCGCACTATCTGTTTTCTTGTTCTTTGTATGATGAACCAAGAACAAAGTTTCTGGGGGCTATTCTGTCTTCTTTACATGCAAATACCACAACCGAAAAGATTTTTTACCTGCTGTCCGACACCAACTCTGCGGTAACCCGTAAGGTCTCTCTTTATGCCCTTGCAGCTATGAAAATCAGGGCCAGTCTCATCAAGGATATGGCAGTTGACTGTGCTGGGGATGATTTTTATTGATTTTAATAATTTTAGCACTAATGTTCACCCTAATATATTTTATGATTATATAGTTTTTTATATTTTATATATTTTATAACTCTATATGTCCATATTTTATTGTACTAGTCACCTACTGTATTTTATATGTTTTTAATATATGATCTACTGTAATATTTTAATGCTTTTTTTGTACTTTTATCACAGACTCTGGTGACATGTATGCAAATGGCCTATGGCTAAAGCATTATAATAATAAAGTAAAAGTTATTGATCCTGGGTTCTTTCAACATTGGTCACATTGTGCTACTCTGGCATTTTCATGTTCCCAGATCTTTACTGCCTTAGATACTGTATTAGCTTCCAATTTTATTCTATTTTTTTTGGTGAGCTACTCCAGGAACACACACATGGATATAGTACAGGTTGAGCATCCCTTATCCAAAAATCCAAAATGCTAGTCCAAAATCCAAACTTTTTGAAAAGCAGAACCAGTCTTCTCATAGGGAACGTGAAAGAATTATAGAGGCTCGCTTGGAATGGCACACAGTCAGCTTGGCAACTTTTCCTCCATCTCAGCTTGGTTTGTGAAAGAATGATATCTAGTTTGCAACAATTTAAATTTACAATTTAAGGTATATATGAAACAGACACGAATTTCATGCTTCAGCCTGGGTCCCATCTCCCAAGGCATGTATATGCAAATATTCCAAAATCCAAAAAACAAAAACAAACATCAAACCCTTAAATCTGAAACACCTCTGGTCCCAAGCATTTTGGATAATAGGTACTCAGCCTATATATAGCAAACAGAGACAGCTTGGGCACTTATATGTTGAGAGATGGAACTTAAATAAAGTTATGAGTATTGCCAGCAACACTCTTTATATGCCACTCCCCTGCTCTTTCCCTGGTTCTCATGCCAAGTTACTTCCAAGCTCACCTGGTCCAGCAATGGCAGCTCTAAGAGACTCCTCATTCTTCCTTCGCAACTCAGCCACTTCTTGCTGCAATTGTTGCATCTTCTCCACTTCCAGCTCCTCTGTTGACTTTCCTTTGGCAGATGGATTTTTCCTCCTGAAAACAAAGAGTGCCGGCACTTTCAATAAGAAGCGGGGACAGACACAGCAACTCCTCTACCAAGGGTAGGAATGATGTGCCACCCCTGTTGCTTGCTGGACTGCTACAACTCACAGCACTCCCAACAAAGGTTATGCTGGCTATGGCTGTTGGGAGCTGCAGTCCAACAACATCTGGAGGACCAAGTAGCTCCCATCCCAATCAGTGAGCTTTTAGATGATGGGAGAAAAAACAAGGAAGATATTAGGTGCAGACGTAGTATCAAAAAATGAGAGATGCTCCATTTCTTAGTATAGAAAAGATCCCAAATCTACTCTGAGGCAAGCAGACTTCAAAGTCCTAGTGACCAGATCTCTGCTGAATTTGATTCATTAAGTACCAAGTGGTTTAATACAGAATATTCAGCATTCTGCCAGTTAGGATCCAGATAAACTAAAATTTGAACTTTTGGCTACAGGCAACCTTTTGTGTTACGTATTCGACCGTGCATACCACCCAGAAAACTGCTGGAGCAGTAAAAGAACATGGGCTTGTTCTTGTGCAACTGCCATTCCTTTCAGAGGGGCTTGCACTGGCATTACTCTTTGCAGGCTTTCAGATTTTCAGCTTCAGCAATCACAGTAACACTAAGAGCATCTCAGATAAAATGTGACCCTCAACCACAAATAAATACAGGTATTCAAGTTCCTTGACCAAGGATAGGTAACTACAGCATGTCTGGGGACCAGTTTTCTCCCCTAGAACACTTTAGGGCTGCACAGACAGTGAAAAATACCCTCCACTTTGGAACAAACAAAACGGTTTCAAATAATGGAAGAGGGCTTTTTTTTTTTAAGTGTTGAACAGTGCAGGATGTCTGGTGAACTCCAGCTCCTGTGATTCACCCTTTCTTCCTTAGCCACAGAAAAGGTGGTTCAGTTGATTTGCAGAGGTCATGGGGTACAAAAACCACTTTGGGGAACTACACGTGCTCCTAGGGTGCACTCTGCCCACTGTAGTTCAAGAACTGCCTTTGGATCGCGATGTCCAAGACGTCTGTGCCATAGGTCAAGACTGTCCTCATTCATCTGTGTTCTAGCAATATTAGCTTGTTGAGCTGAAAGATGCAACTCACAGACACCATTATTCTCAAATGCTTCTGCAAAAAGGACATTATCTTTGGTGACTGTGAATTTCCCTTGTTTGAAAAGTATTTCAAATCCTTTCTTATCTAAAGCAGACACACTGAGCATGTTGCAGTGTAATTCAGGAACAAACAAGACATCACTTGCTACATTCTGGGCAACTTTGCCATTAGGCAATAGACAGTTTAAAGTGCAGCTTCCTGATCTCAGGATCTGCATGGATTCACCATTTGCAGCTTGAATCTTTCCTGTTGCATCTGGATCCATTTTATCAAAATAAGCATCAGAAAATGTGCTGTGATTGGTGCAGCCAGAATCTATAATCCAACCATTATTTTTCTGCTTGTAGTCATTAACTGCCAGAGTCTGCCCCATTAAAAGAAGATCACTTCCTCCGTAAGACTGTTTGCCTGGTTCACCTACATGCTGCCTTTGTCTTGTAAATTTCTTAGCTGGAGAGCTACCATTGGTTGAGGGCTTTTTTGAAAGGGTACAGTTTCTTGCAATGTGACCCCTTTTGTTGCAGTTATAGCAACTGAGCTCTGATTGGCCCCTAGGCAGAACTTTGGGTCTGCCCTTCTTAGTGGCCAGGGAATTTGATCCACTTGGTCTCCGTGTATGATCAAAGAGGAGGCCCCTTGGTCAATGCATTCTCCTCATAGTTTAGACAAAGCTTCATTAAAGATTAGCCCTTTTAAGTTTTGTAAGAGAGAGATGATCCCAGAGTTCCAGTCAGGAAGCAAACCTTTTGTCTATCAGAAAACTGGAATCCACAGGAATTCAACTTATCAAAAATTATAATCAGTTTGCTGATATAAGCTTCACAGCCTGCTTTAGTATGAAGACGAAGCTGTACAAGTTCCCTCATCCAATTTGACTGAGACTTTTCATATGAAAGACCATAAACTTCTTTAATTTTGTCTAGCATTTCCTTTGCAGTGGCACAATCTTTAACATACAGTAGCTGATTAGCCTCCAATGCATTACCAGTTAGGTACCGTGCTGTGGCATCTTTTCTCAACCATTGTTCTGCAGCTTCACCACTTGGTTTTTCTTTTTCAATTGCATCAAGAACATTATGGTAATTAAAGGCTAAATTTAATTTTTGTCTCCATTCTGTATAGCTCTCATTGGTGAGTCGCACAAGTCTGGGTTTGGAAGCTAGGTCTAAATCTGCTACATCTCCATGCAGCATTTTTGCTTTAGTTAGCAATTCCAACAAAAAGAGAAATCACCTCCCAAAAAGGTAAAAGGTAAAAAGTCTCTAGCTACATGTGTGTTTCCAAAACGGGGGAAGGGGAAAAAACCAGCCACTTTCACAGGAAAGACAAAGCAAAAAACTAACTAAAACCCGAAAAATCTGGCAACTGTTCTGTTCTGGGACCCCGTAACCTGTTGGGGAAATTGAAAAATACTGAATATTGAGAGACCTTGGTAATGAGACTCTCAATCAGCAGAGTATTTTAGTAATTGCACAAAAACGGAAGTTGAACAGATCACCAGTCCCACTTCTTTAACTCCACCCCAAACACACTTAATCTAGCTCAAAATAAGCACAAAAACAGTTTGGTTAAAAATATAAGAGAGTTTATGTACAAGATTTTGTGAGTAGTCTATACAGGTTCAATTCTTGAAGACGGTAGGAAGAAAACTAAGCACCCACATGCTTGCTGCCAATGATCCCTGTTGGGAAATCTCAGAGCATGCTTTCAGGTCAAAAGGCGAAGACAAAAGGAAAGATTAAAATGGCACTAGAACCTTTTTAAAAGAATAAGGAATGGGTATGTGCTGGAGGAAGAGGTGTTAACCAACAAACAGGAAGTTTTCTCTAGGCTATCTCTCTATGCTTACAATAGACATGCAAACAAACTAGCCATTTAATTAGGCAGGCAAAGGTTGCCACTCCCAACAGTTCAAAATTGCTCTTTACTCCTTTCTGGAATGAGTGGGTTCTCATGGAGAAAAATTTGGCTGCTTGACTACTAAGAAACCACATGCTGACAGTTATCCATCCACTTTCCCAGGGAGCACAATTTTCCCCAACCTGGGATCCCTTCAGATGTGTTGAACTACAGCTCCCATAGTGCTAGTTGGGTGACTATGGCAGTGGTACTCCAGTATAAAGGATCATAGTTGCTTTTCACGATCCCAGCAGAGGTCTAAGATCACCTGGAGGCCCTTCTGTCTATTCCACCACCTCCTCAGGTGCATTTGGAGGGAACAAGGAAGAGGTCCTTCTTGGTGGCTGCCCCCAGACCTGGAACTCCCTCCCAAGAGAGATTGGGATGGTCCCATCCTTGCTCTCTTTTTGTTGGTAGGTCAGAACAATTTTGTGCTAGCAGGCTTTTACAAATTGATTGTGTTGGCTGTTTAATGCTGGTTTCAAGGTTTGTGTAGGCTTTTAATGTGTTTTAATACTGTTAATATGTAATGTTTTAAGCTCACGAATTGTTTTTAAAATCTTATATACATATTTTTGACCTCTTTCTATTGGTTTTGATTTGTATTGTTTTAATGTGTTAGCTGATAAATGAATAAAACAATGATGATGATGCATCTAGAGGACCCAAAGTTGGAAGAGGACTCTGAATGGTAACTGAAGTCAGAGAAGAGAGCCTTCCATTGGACAGACAAAGATTGATAGCCTCATATCCAGTTAACAGAAAGCACATCAAATCCTACTACCTACTTTAGTGTAACAGGTGTGATAGGCACTTTGGCCTTCGCTGGTGTAACATTTCTGTTCAAGTTTATTTCACCCAGTTTCTCACGTGGAGCAGATCTGGAAGAATTAAGAGAAAAAAGATTAAGGATCAGGCCTGCTATCCGCACACTACCCCCTGCATCCCTTTCAAGTGCAAGAAGTTTCCTGGCTGTCACCATCATGCAGAAAATCCCCAAACACCAGTGCTGAAAGGCAATCCAAAACATTAGCCTTACCTCAATGCATGGGCAGGTGCACATGGCTTAGATTTCTTGGGAATTCTGATACAGCTGGAGAGGGAACATTACAGGACTGCTCAGAATGCCTTATTTCCTCATACACTCACCATAGGAAGCCCCTCGCCCAAAAAGGGCTACTACCCACCTTCACAATAGGGAATGGTATCTATCTGCTGCAGCAGATTTGAAGCACAGTCCTCCAGGGGGGTGTTTCCTTGAATCTTTGAAATGAGCCAGCCAGTACAATGAGCACCATCTCTTAGCAGTGCTCCAGTTTTCTTACACTTATATAATTGCTCCATTGGGGCTTTAGTCTGTTTCCTGAGACAGGCAGCACCAACTTCCCATAGCAAAGGAGCCTATTTCTAGCTCTTCCTCTCCTTCTACAAACTAGAAGTAACATGGTTACTCTCTTCAGGGAACAATTTGGATTTCAAACTTCTGCAGGCTAGTCCTCTTTTGAGTGCCCTAAGCAATGAGGAACTGAGTAATTTAAAGCCAAGATGCAAAGAGAAAAATGGAAATGAAATGACCCGCTTTAAGAACTGAAGAACAATTTCTCCAAGCTGGCTATTTTTCCAGATCCTGATCCCTTCCCTAGATTGAGGTGAGAAAATTCAACCGGTGAGACTCATGTGGGGCAAATTTTGACCCCAAACTCTCCTGAGAGCTCCCTAAATGTGTGAAAACATACAGAACTACTCCCATCACCTACTACCAGCAAATAACTCCATTTACTTTTGCAGTCTCCCTCAAAATGGCAATCAGAAGTGATGTGTTGCTACTTTAAAGTGGGCTGCAGTGGAAAATGGAGGTATTTGGGCTCCTGGGGTGTATGTGTATGGCATGTCTCATGGTGGTTGTGGAGGATTGGCTCGTGGCCTTCATGCAGTTGCCCACCCCTGCCTGAAATGGTGATACCTCCTTTCCACAAACATATGGGACAGACAGTTTAAAAAAAGCGAATACACACCTCCTCATCAAAGCAATCCAGCATTCTAGTTTATACCAAATTCAGCCTGTCAATTTACTGTCTCCCCGCTAGATACTGGAAATAACTGTGAATCACTGAATCTGTACTTCAGTAATCAGATGTTTGAGTGATCTGTTGTACTTTCAGTAATGTAGACATCATCCCACAAACTTGCAAACATATCTTGACATCCTGGAGGATTAGAAAGTTATTTAAGCTACTTAAATAAGTCACTTTGCCAGGAGGTCCGTTCTATGTCCCTCACATCATCCTGTGCTTCGGCAGAATGGTACCTCTCTCCAAATCCTAATGCTAAGTTTCTGTCATTCCAAAGCTTTCCTAGTTGGAAGGGGTTTGTGGAGAGTGAGGCCCAAACTGCACACTTCTCCTTGCACCAAGATTTGTACTTGAACAGGGGAGGCAGTGGCATGATTAGCACTGCCTCATTAAAGCACCACAAGTCCACTTTTTGTGCCTGCTACATCAGCAATATTTCGACTTACAATTTCTGTTTCTTTGAAGGAGGTGGTTCTTCCTTGCTGGCCAAGGCAGCACCACATCTCTCCGCTTGGCTTTTGGTCATCAACCTGCGCTGGGTGCTCTTCCGCCGAGCTGAGAGCCTCCTTGCGACTCTAAGTGGGAGAAGAAAAGTCAGTTGTGCTCTAAAAGAGAGAGTGCAGCCCTTCGGAGTTTGTGTGGACTGCAACTGCTTGGGAGTCCTCACTAGCACAGCCAGTGATGACCAATGCTGGGAAAGCATGGGATTCTCCTCTAGCCATTCCTACAACAGACCAGGTAAATAGCAGCTGCCTCCAGAATCCTTAGCTGAGCATACCTGTACAAAAGAAAAGGGGTGAGCAGATAAGCCTTCCTTATCAGCTTTCCCAGCATGTTAAAAAAAAAAAAGTATAGATTTGGCCACCAAAATGGAAATTAAAAGAAACATAGAGGCAGCTGAAAGAAAAACCCATTCCTGGAAACATTTTGGAAGAAACTTTCAACTTGTCTCTATAAGACTGAACATATTTTTCTTTACTTATGCAAGTCCTACCTGGCTGTTTCATTTCACATAGGCATACATTTTGTGGACATAAGTTAGCTGTTCTTTCTTCGTTGTGATGTAGAAACCTAGTCCTATTCTTCCCATGTTATTTCTGCTTCTGGTACCTTATTTTCTGTTAAAAGAAGTAACGCTCAGGAACACATGTACTTCACTGACTGAGATACATCTGTAATAAATTTGATTGCTTGTGAAGAGATGGAGGCACTTCTGACCAACAGGAAAAATGACAGACACAGGCAATTAGTTGCAAGGGGCCTTATTTCCTGGTAAATGACATTTCGCATGAGATGATGCCTACTGTGCTCTAGCTGTTGTGCACAAGCACAGAGCAAGAGCATGGAGGAGAAGCTTAGCAGTGCCTAACAGACACAATGGCTATCAATTACATTCAGAATCAGAAGCAGTATGTCTCTTTATACTAGATTCTAGAGACGAAAGGCCACAGTTGCACTTGTGTCCTGATGTGAAAACAGAATGCTGGACTAAACAGGTCTCTGACCTGATCCCAGGTGGATCCCCTCTTGTTTGGAGGGCAACAACAAACAATTGGGGGAGCAAGATGGGGCAAAGAGATCCAACTGGCAAGGGAAAGGCACCACAAACATTGCCTTTGGGAAAAGAGCATTATTAGTCCCAATTCTTTCCCATATTTACAGCACTTGATTTTCATCCCTTTGTCAAGTGCTACACAAAAGAGGCTATCCAGATATTTTCATGCTAATGATAGATTCCTTTTTGGAGAGCAGCTGCTGAGAATTTCTAAAAATCTATTTCAAAGAAGGCATATCTCATGGGATAATTTTCCCTTTTCATTCATGGGTATTTAGACCTGCCTCCACAATCCACATGTGCTTTGATGAGGTAATGGAAAAAAACAGTGGTTGATGTCCTCCTTAACCCTTCAGTACTGAACTGGATCGTAAAAAGATGTAAAAAAATCCCAAACCTTCATTCATTTGGATTGAAACAGTTAACCAATTTCTCATGGGCAATTTGATTTCAAATATTGGAGCCTTAATGGAAATTCTTACCACTTATTTGAGGTTTAGAAATCCAGCACTTCACTATATTTATTCTGTAGCCTCATTCACACAAAATGTCAAGCCAGAATTGCCCAACAGCTCCCACTTGGGAGCCCACTGGTGCACTTTCCCAAGTCTCAGCAACTGTGGCTTAATGTTGAGTACATTGAATTTAGAGAGAGAGAGAGGATAGGCTACTAGTCCACAAGTGCGCCACAACACAGTTACTATATTAGCTAATCTGAAAACAAGACCATTTTTGGATGAATCTGCACAGGAAGTGCTGTGCGATGTAGGACTACAACTTCCATTTTCTTTATGACCATTAACATTGCTTTCCAGCTGATCAGAACTACAGGCCCAAGGCAGACAAATAAGGTGGAGCAAGGGGAGCCAGGTTCATAGGTTCTCCATAAGAAAACAGAGTCAAGCCCCTCTGGGAGGTCTATCTTGTCAGGCAACCATGGAGTCTAGGTCTGAAGCTGCAAGCTGTGTCAATGCCATCTTTGAAGGGAGCATGTAACTCCCTTGCTAAAATAAGCTCACTGGCTATCACTTCATTTCCAGGTATGATCCAAAGTGCTGGTCATGACCTAGAAAGCCCTATAGTGCTCAGGTCCAGCCTACCTGAAAGACTGTATCTCCCCGTACAGATCTGCCAGAGAGATCTGCAGGGAAAGGCTTTCTCTTGGTCCTATTACCATCACAGGTTCACTGGGTGAGGACATGAAAGAGAGCCTTCTCAGTGGCTGCTCCCACCCTTGTACTGGAGGCAAGGGTTAGGCTGCCCCCCCTCCTTTCTTTTTATAGGCAGGCAAAGACCTTTTTGTTTAAGCAGACATTTAATGTGTCAGCAGGAAAGCTTTTATTGGGATGCTTTATCTTTTTAGAATTTTGTCTGTCTTTTAAACAATTTTATATTATGTGGGGATTTTGATGGTTTTTTTATTTTTTAACTGTCTTTTGAGTCAATTAAAAGCTGCCTTGAGTCCCACTCTGGGAGAAACATACAATATGTTTCTGGGAGAAACACACAAATGAAACGTACAAACAAATAAGGGTCATGTAGAAGCAAGACACACATTCTTACCTTCCTGCAGCCTTTGCAGAAGTTGCTGTTGCTGCCTCACTTGAAGTGCCCTGATGGTCTGTCACAGAACTAACCATGCCAGGTGTCCCTTTATTTGAGTGTTCCACATCCTCACCTTCAGTGCATTTCTCACCTAAAGATAAAGAGTGCATCAATGATATTTTCGGCTTTTTAAAACTCCTATGTTTTCTCCAGCAGAGAAGGTCTCAAGCAGCAAAAGCCTGTGTGAGAAAATGTCTGTCACACAGAAATACAGCAAGGCATTTTTTGCACAAACCCTATAATCCACTTAGAATCATAGAATCATAGAAATGTAGAGCTGGAAGAGACCACAAGGGCCATCCAGTCCAACCCCCTGCAATGCAGGAAAACCCTCAAAGCATTCCCGACAAGTGGCCATCCAGCCTCCGCTTAAAAACCTCCAACGAAGGAGACTCCACCACACTCTGTGGCAGCGCATTCCACTGCCGGACAGCCCTGACCGTCAGGAAATTCTTCCTGAGGTTCAGGCGGAATCTCCCCTCCTGCAGCTTGTATCCATTACTCCTTGTCCTGGTCTCAAGAGCAGGAGAAAACAAGCCCGCTCCCTCCTCGACATGACATCCCTTCAAATATTTAAACGTGGCTATCATGTCCCCTCTCAACCTTCTCTTCTGCAGACTAAACATACCCAGCTCTCTAAGTCTGTCCTCATAGGGCATGGCTTCCAGGCCCCTCAGCATTTTGGTTGCCCTCCTCTGGACCTGCTCCAGCTTATCCATATCCTTCTTGAATTGGGGTGCCCAGAATTGGACGCAGTATTCAAGATGAGGTCCAACCAAAGCAGAATAAAGTGGTACCAATACCTCCCTCGATCTAGACACCATACTCCTATTGATGCAACCAAGAATTGCGTTGGCTTTCTTGGCTGCCGCATCACACTGCTGACTCATGTTCAGCTTGTAGTCTATTAAGACTCCTAGATCCCTTTCACACGTACTGCTATCCAGCCACGTGTCCCCCATCCTATATTTCTGCATACCATTTTTTCTGCCTAAGTGTAGGACCTTACATTTCTCTCTGTTGAAATTCATTTTGTTAGCCTTGGCCCAGCTCTCCAATCTGTCCAGGTCCTTTTGAATTTTGATCCTGTCATCAGCCGTATTAGCAACCCCTCCCACTTGGATCATTCCTTTCCCTACCTTTTTATTCTTGATGCAGAAGTGGCTTTTTAACTGAGTGAAGGCTGTGTTTTGTATTCATTTGGTTTTACTGGTCCTTATTGATTCAATAAGGACAAAAAAAAGTGAATCAATAAGGACAAAAAGGTGAAGAAGAATTCTACATCTTTTCACATCTCCCATTTTCATTTGTTTTTACCTTATTCAAAAAATAACTGCAGTCAGTGGCAAGTAAGGAGATCGCCAGGTCTTCAGATAACACCAAATTACTCAAAACCAAACAGATTTGAAAGCATTACAAAGGGAGCTCTTAGAACAGGTAGAGTGGGCAACAAAGGGCTGCAAAATGAGTTTCAAAGCAAAGGTAAAAGATGGGCCATAGGGCATTTAAGTGCCCCCTCTGGGTGGGTGCAAAAAACCTTTTGGCTCAAAATGCCCCCAACACCCTGTAGGCAGTGCAGTGGACATTTTCACCAAATTTTTACTCTTTGGGCTATTTTAGGCCTAGGAGATCCTTTTAAAAAACAGGAAGTGACTTCTGGGTTACTTCCATCTGTAAAAAATTAAAAAATCTCATGGTATGGACTTATGGCTGACAATATGGGCCTTCAGATCACATCCAGGAAGATTCCATCATATAGTTCAACATGTGCACAGAGCAGTGGCAAGAGAAATTTAGCTTCACCCACTCCCTACCTCACAGATAGACTTTGAGTTAAACTAGACCTACTAGCATGGTGGTGCTGGAAGTCTCTTGTATTGTTAGCCATGACTCCCCAGAAACACTGCCAAAGCTTAAGAGAACCAAGGACCAACTCAGCACGTTCATAGGCCACCACCAGACAAGGAGTTCTCATTGCTGCTCCAGTCTACCATGTGATTACTGCTCTGGACAGTAACAACTTACTGGATTTCACCATTGGTGAAATGATGGCATGTGGGAGCTTAGCCCTTGATGCTGATGCTCTGTGCAGGAACGCTCGTGCCATGTCCTCTCTCGGGGTAGACAGCGTTGGCCTCCGGAGATCTGCAAGAACCAACAACCTTGTAAGCTGAACATGCTGGGCAATGGCTTCAAACTACAGGAAAGGAGATTCCACCTGAACCTCAGGAGGAACTTCCTGACGGTCAGAGCTGTCCAGCAGTGGAATATGTTGCTGGCCTAGAGTGTGGTGGAGTCTCCTCCTTTGGAGGTTTTTCAACAGAGGCTGGAGGGCCATCTGTCAGGACTGCTTTGACTGTGTATTCCTGCATGGCAAGGAGTTGGACTGGCAGGGGGTTGTGGTCTCTTCCAACTCTATGATTCTACGAAATGCTATGCACCTTTAGTGCATAGCAATGTAGACCAGATAAACTGAGTTCTTTTTCCCTTTGTAACCTGCTGGGTCCATTCCCAAAGGTTCCAGCTCACACTACAGGGAGAAATCTTACATACTTGGTATTATTGCAATACCAGCCTCTTTTCTGGTTTACTACAATAAGTGTGGCAATCACAATGTCTCCTGAGGCCATTTTTGCAGCTCAGAGAACTTCCGTCTCCTTCTCAACCTTTTTCATTTTCATGGAATCATAGAGTTGCAGGGGGAGCCTAAGGGCCATTGATCCCAACTCCCTGCCAATGTGGGAATCCACACCTAAAGGAATCCCTGACAAGTAGCTATTTGACTTCTATTTAAATCTGGCCAAAAAGGGGAATTCATTGTTTTCTGAGGGAGTCTGTTCCACTATGCAACAAACACTTACCAGTCAGGAAGCTCTTCCTAATGTTTAGCTGGAATCTCCTTTCTTGACTCCAGCAGATCAGGTCTTAATGTTGGGAACACCAGCAAGTAAGTTTGCTCCATTTTATTTTATTATTATTTTTTATTGCACCCTACAGGAAAACTACACCTCCAAGCACCTCTGGAAGCTCTTGGGTAGTAAAGGGAAATGGTTCCTGCATGCTCCAGAGCTGCCCACCTCTGCATTTCATGCTACAGGACAGCCCATCTTAGTTTTCAGAAGAGCCAACTGGCTGTTTTCTCTTAATGGGTATGTATGGCAGCTTGGAAAACTCAGAAGGGCCTGGAAGCCAACAGAAATGGAGCTTAGTGCTCGTAGGTAACCCTTCCCTTCTCCTCCACACACAAATACCAGAGTTTTAGCATCTTGTGGCAACCAGAGTAGTGACACAAAGATAGAGGTGGTTGCACCAGCATTGTTAGATTTTCTCCCAGCGGGCAATTTTGACAATCATTTGTTTATGTTTCACAGTGCTGAAGTTTTTGAGAGCTTGCATGTCTTCCTGCAGTCATCAAAGATTATTGTTCCAAAGTTTTTAAGCCAGCCTGGCTGGTATGCAACCATTCCACATTTCGAAAAAGAAAAATGAACCAGCAAGAATGGATGGAACCACCTCAACCTGTTATCCCCTCAAAACATGGAGGCACGACATCACCTCCCAGACTGGGCCTTTAGCTAGAAAGTAGCTAATTATGTCAATACAGTGGCCTCTCTCTTACTGTTAGGTCGCACAAAGCTTCACTTTCCCATTATAGTCAATGGACCCCGGTGGCAGGTACTTGAGCAGCCACGGGCACACACATGGGGCATCCATTGACTACAATGGGACATACTTCACATTTTTTGTTTTACATGGGGGTTCCTGGAACAGAACCTCTGCATATGCAGAGGGCACACTGTATTCATTCAGATAGCTTCATTTGAACTTTGGAAGTCACATCTATCTTCCAAAGCTTTTAGCTCTGCCACCCTAAAAGCAGGCTGAAATGCCTCAGTGACTCTGCTGCCTCTATTTTTGTCCCACCTACATCCGCTCACAAGAGCAAAAGATGTGAACAAAACGAGTCCTTGTATCCTAAAGAGGACTGGGAAACCTTCAGTGACAAGATCTAATGGCCTTTCTCCTTCTATCTATGCATCTGTCACCACGTTGTGTGCCTCACATGCAACAACCAGCATTTTCAAGTGCTTCTGCCAGGTACTTGCATCCTGCAATCATGAATGCTACAGATTCTGGAAACATTATTTTTGGTCTCAGTGGCTGCGGAATTCTAGTAGATGTAGTCTCAAAAGTTGACCCTCCCAAGCTTTAGCATGGATAGAGACAATCAAAAACTCACCTCTGCTTCTTTGGTGCCTATGGGGGTGAGGAGGGCAGAGGCAATTTTTCTAGTGCTTTGTAAGTTCTGAGCACAACAGTAAACACTCAAGTAAGGAATCCTCTCCCGAATCTTTGCAGTGCCCCAGCCACCCATGTGATCCTGCATGAAAATCATTCCCCACCTTAAACTGACAGAGAAGAAAACGCTGCAGTACTCACCAAACCAAGCATCGACGCCAACAGTTTCATCATCATTCACGTCTTTAAAGCTTATACGATCAGGAACATCATAAGAATATATATCCTCTGACATTTTTTAAAACTCCACCTCCTGCTTTGCTGGAGCAGATCCTCTTCCAGCAGTCTTGGGAGCAGACACCTGGGGAGCAAATATTATACAATATTTGTAGCATGGCAAGTAACTCACAAAATGCAAGTTTATCTGAGTCAGCAGTGATCTTTTAACAGAGTGGAGCGAGAGTCAAAGCTAGCCCATGATACATGCTTGAGATGGGACCATTTCCTTGTCATCATCCCAGGTCAAAATCCATGATGATCACATAGTACTTAGTAAACAAAGCTCTGAAAGGAAAGAAGTCAAGAAAGAATCACCAGTTCTCAAGTCTCCCATATCAAATAAGACAGAACTTACTATTTAGAATCAGCAGAAACAAAAAAATGGAAAACTACCACATCTTACTCTGAAACCATTTTCTACAGCCTTTTAATGATCCACCTGGTCTTGCGTTGCTCTTCTTTTTTACATGACCTTTCTGTTCTGCCCCCACTGAGGTCTCTCCCAGAGGGATAACAACTTCAAACACAATACCGTCTACTGCTGATCTCAACTAAGGAGGGTCCAGATGCTTTTAGACTTTAACTGCCAGAATCCCCATTCACGGGTCTTGGTGGCTGCGGTTTCTGAAGTCCAGCAACATTTGGAGCGCACACCCAGGTTGAGAACCATCGCTTGAACACTGAAACACAATCATAGCTGTCCTTTAGGCATTGTCCACTATAAAAGCATTGTTGGTAGGGCAGGCCATAACCTATGACTACATTCTTGGGTCCACATTTAGCATGCAGAGAAATGCTTCCAGCCCCTATACCCATCCTCATAATCATAAAACCACAGTCAAAGAGTTGGAAGGCCTCTCATAGGCCATTTAATCCAACTCTCTGCTCAATGCAGGATCTCTAGCTAAACCATCCCCAGCAGGTACCTATCCATCCTCTTTGATGACGTCCAGAGGAGAGTCCCACCACTTCTCTAGGCAATTGGTTCCATTACTGAACTGCTCTTACTGTCAAGAAGTTCCTTGTAACATTCAATCAAAATCTATTCTCCTGTAACTTCAAATCATTAGACCTGGTCCTACCCTCTGAGGCAGCAGAGAACAGGCCTGCCCTTTCTTCCCTGTGACAGCATTTGAGGTATTTAAAGAACGCAACTATGTCACCCTTCAGTCTTTTCTTTGCCAAGCTGAACACGCCCAGCTTCTTCAACCTTTCCTCATTTGTTTTGTTCTCTGTATCTCATCATCCTTACTGCCCTGCTCTGAACACCTTTAAGGTCTTCATATATTGCAACAGCTTATAATAATTCACACTGGAGGAAGAGAATCAAAAGGAACAAGGAAGATTATAAGTGTCAGTGGAGACAGCATCCTCTTGACAGGTCAAGAAAAGAATAGGTTTTTCCCACCAGGGAACCTGGGATATTTTACAGACCACAGTTGGCTCACAAGAAGCCTTGAACTCAGATCATCAGCACTCCAACAAGTAGTGAGCTTACTTCATCCATATGCTGGTTCAATGGGTTTTTCATAAAATGCTTTCTACAGCTAGGTCAGTTTCTGCACATCAAGACTAAGGGGCAAGGTTCCCCAAGACCATGACCCTGCAGTCTCTTCTGATGAACTGGATCCTGGTAACATACAAGTTTATGCACGTGCATCAACATTCTTTGACGAATACTTTCATTCAACTGTCCATTGCACAGAATTAGCACATTACAGCCACAAAAGCCACTGTTTGAGCTAGGTCAAAGAGCTCCAAAAGATGGCTTCTCTGAAGCCAGATGCAGAGTGCATGGCCTCCTCAGTTAGCTGAGACCTGGGGCAGGATGACTGCCAGCTTCTCTGCTTTTACAAAGCTGCCTCCACTCATACGCTGGAAGGTTGCCCAGATATAAATTACAGCACCATTAGCAGGTGCCAGCCTAATTTATAACCCTCAGCCACCCCCTGCCAAGGTATAGAGTGCTGCCACATACCAGAGGGAGGTCTCAGCCAGATTGGCTGGAGAGAGGCAAAAGGGTCCTGCCACAGGGAGGGAGAGGAGGAGGAAGAGGAGGAGACGATTGTGGTCTACAAACCTGTAAAGAAGTTGGGACAAGAGAGCAAAAGGCGGGAAAAGGCAACAGTCCCTAACCACAGTAACACAGTTCCAAGCCCTGGCTGGAATAAGACCCCTCCTTAACCTCCTTGGAGGCTAGGGATCAAGTTTCTGTCAACACTAACTGAAAAAAGAAAAAAAAATCAAGTGCGTCATTGACGTTCCTTTTGCCCACTCAGCCCAACACGTCAAGCTGCCAAGCAGCGGGAACAGGCATCACATTTCAGAAACGGCTGGCTCCACAACTAGCCTTCTGTGGGGCCCAGCCACTCTGAAATGGAGAGGTAGCTAAACTCAAAGCAACACATCCCCTGGGGGCCCCTGTAGGGAATCCCCCCACCCCAAGAAAGGATTTGATTACTAGTCATTTCCAGAGCAGCAAAAAAGGTCAGGTGACGCACGTGGGAACCCCTGGAGAGCAGGTAAGAGGCCAGAAGGTCAACCTGACATCCCCCCACCAATATCTCAGGCATGGTCTGTATTCAGGAGTGACACCTCAAACAACAATGCAGGTCAGCCGGACTGTGCTGGAGAAATAGAGGGCATTTATTGCCCAGTGCTGCATAGTGGATCAGGGTGAGTCCACAGAAGCAAGCTGTGCTCTTCTTCAACCATCACCTCTGCTCTGAAGGCTCAAGAGCAGTGGTTCTCAACCTGTGGGTCCCCAGATGTTCATGGACTTCAGCTCCCAGAAGCCTCAGCCACTATGGTCAATGCTCAGGGCTTCTGGGAGCTGAAGTCCACGAACATCTGGGGACCCACAGGTTGAGAACCACTGCTCAAGAGGAAGACTCTGGGAAACCAAAATGCCCGAAGAGCCTCCTCCCTCATTTGCAATGGGTGGAACAAGCTGTTTCCGAGGATTGCTGTACTATTTTTTTCTCTCTCTCTCTTCCACACTCCATCCTTCTCATGACATAGAATCAACAGAGCCATCCAGTCCAATTCCCAAGCAGGAAAACATAATCAGAGCACTCCTGATAGATGGCCATCTGGCCTCTGTTTAAAAATCTCCCATGAAAGAAACTCCACCATGGAATCCAAGGTAAACCCAAGGCAGTAAGTAGTAAAGCTATCCATAAAATGTCCACACTTTGAACATTTCAAGAGGCTATGTGTGCACAAAACGTTGACACGTTAGAAGGCAAGTATGTTCTTATCAGAACCAACTGGATTGGAAAAATTAATTTTTTAGATTCAGACTCCCCTAACCCCCAGCCAGGATTTTGGACAGTCCCAGAAATCCCCCTAAAAGCAACCGTAGAAGCAATAGCAATAGTTACAAACTATTGACCTTTGGCCAAGTCACACCTCCCCTGTAAACCTTCTCTTTGTAGGTGACTAGTTCCTGCTCAAACAGGTTGACCAGATTGATGGCCACTCAGAGAAGGAGAGGCCAGAGAGCATGCTCCAGCTTGACCAGACCAGAAACTCTGGAGAATCAAGAGTATCTACCTTGTTGTTGTAGTATACCTTCAGATCAACTCGATGGTGACTCTCTCCTAGAATTCCTTGACAAGGTGTTTGTGCTTGCCTTCCTCTGAGGCTGGAAAAGGGTGCCTTGCCCAAGTTCACCCAGTGGATTTCCAGGGCTGAGCAGGAGTTTCAAACCCTGGTCCTCCAGAGTCCCAACCCAATATTCAAGCCATTGAACCACGCTGGCTCATATCTACCTACCGCACATACAATTTCATGTCCCAATACATTCAAGAAATACCAAGTTGGCCTATGATGGGGTGGGACTCATGCAGCTTTCCAGATGTTGTCAATCTACAACTCCCAGCAGTGTGAGCCAGTACAGCCAATGATTACAGACGTTGAACGCTGCAGTCAAACAACTTCTAAAGGACCACAATTCCCATTTCTGGTCCAGAGAGCTGCTTTTGGTTCCTCAGAAGCCTGAGCAACAATCATAGCATTGCAAGTGACTCTAAAGGCCATCTAGTCCAACCTCCCCCCTCCATGCTGGAAAAGACAGCTAAATGGCTGGTCATCCAAATTCTGTTTAAAGACCTTCAAACAAAGAGGGTCTACTATTCTCTGAGGAAATCTATTGCCTCGTCAAACAGCTCTAACAGTCAAGAAAGTCCTGCTAATGTTTAAATGGAGTCGCTTGCAGTTTGAATGCATTGTTTTGTGTTCTTGATTTCTGGAGCAGCAGAAATAAAGCTTCCTTCCTCTTCTACACGACATTCCTTCAGATATTTAAAGATGGCTATTATGAGAACTCTCAGGACTGGCAGATGAAACTAGACGCCCCTGGAAAACACACAAGAGAGCAACAGCTCTTAAGTCTGTTGAATCTGTAGCCCAGCTGCCCACATGGCCCAAGACAAGCCCTTTGATGTGTACTAAAGGCCAAGCCAGCTTCTACATTTTTGAAAAAGCTTTGCAGGATGGTATACAAAATCAAACCACTGCCCCTCTAGCTCAATACTGCTTACATCAAGGATGGGAACTGCTGGACTGCCACTCCCAACAGCCCGAACCAGTGGTGAGGAACCCAGGGCACAAACACAAACTGCTCTTTGTCCTTTTCCCAGCCATCAAGATTGTAATGCTCAGGCACATCATTTTCTCAGCTTCTCCACCATATCATGTGCATAGGGAGTGGAGCAACTAAACACGCCACAATCAAACTCAACATGGCTATACCAACTTTCTTCTAAGGTTTTGCTCAACTGTTTCATCACCAAGCAGTGCTGCATCACCTTCTGCCCCTTTGCAAACAATGGCTCCTGCAGAGAGAATCAAGATGATGTAAAATGTCTTCTTCACAGCTGGCTACCACAACAGGCACACTTGGCCACTCTTAGCATCAAGGATGACCCATCCTTCACTGCACCTGAGCAACCCCTGCTTGATCAGCATGCTGGACACAACTTCTGCAAAGAAACAGAGACTGTGCAATTGTAGGGAAGAATAAACTATACTGGGGAGTGGACATCACCAGATCCTACTCAGTTCCCTACCCCAGTGTGGCTCTTTGCTTTCCTTCCAAATCCGCATTCCTTGAGAGGACTATTGCGCAACAACGTACCCGAAGAGCTGGACAACGGATGCTACAAATAGAATTTGTTGGCACAGCTGCTGCATAAATCACTTGCCCAGTTGCTCTTGCCTCAACTAAATTACCAGCCTTTTGAGCTCAAAGTCCCCCTTTTCTTTGAGTCACAAATGTGAAAGAATTCAGGATGTTTTTCATGATAAGAGACTCCCAATAGTAAAAGCAAAAGTATATTTCACTTCGTATTTTAGAATGACTGCATCTTCTGAAAGGACAGTCATCTGACCACCACACTCAACCCAGGATCTGGAAAAAGAGACTTGTTTGGACTAGAACTCCTAGTGTCCCCCAAGCCAAAATGGTCAGTGGTGATTAAACAGTGGAAGAGTGTTCTAGCTAAAACTAAGCAAGCAATATTATGCTAGACAGGAACAATATCATTTATAAGTAAAATGGTTTTCATGTCAAGAAGTGCAAATTGTCTGGGAAGTCTGAAATATACTGAAAAGAACAGAGGAAGGAGAGATTTAAAGTAAAAACCAATGCTGATTTAAAAGACTGCAAAAAATAACTAAAAATGGAAATACAAGATGTTGGAAATGTGATGTGGAAATGTGGGGACATTTTATCATATGTGGTGGTCTTGTAAGATAGCAGGAAAATTCTGGAAGGAAATACATGATGAAATTCAAAGAATTTATAATGTAAATTTTGAAATGAAGCCAGAATTTTATCTGTTAAATATGCTTGGGCAACAAAGAGAAATAAGATGTCATCAGAAGACACTGTTATATCTGATAACTGCTGCAAGGCTGATATATGTGTAATGTTGGAAAGAAAGGAAATATGTTGATCTAGAAGAATGGAAATTAAAAGTCCTGGATATGGTAGAGACAGAAAAGTTAACATTTTCTTTGAGAAATAAACCTATCCAGAACTTTGAAAGGGAATGGAGAGAAGTTTTAGATTGGATAAAGACATAATATAAGAAAAGAAATAAGAATAAAGCAAGATTGCAAGTAATGCAATGTAATAATGTAGCAAGATAAAATAATAATATAACAATGTAACAAGGTAGTAAGGTAGCAAAGCAATTGTCGAACAATGTAAGACGTAACAAATCCCTGAGTTAAGCAACCGTTACGTATGAATGGAATGGATACACACAGATTCAACTGGAAAACAAGCTTGGAAGTGGGGAGGGTTTTTTAAATTTTTAATTAAAATCTTTAATAAAAACATTTCAAAATAAAACTTCATAGTTTTCATCTCATTTCAGATACACCTAGTATTGAAGATGAAACTGCATGCAGCGTTATTATCTCTCTTTTCTCCCCTCACGGTCTTCCACCCACTGGCAAAAATAAGCTGAAAATAGAACCCAGTAACACTGTGGTAAACAACAAGGAAAGTTAGCTATTTTGGCACAGGAACAGAATACAAGCTCAACTTTCTAACGGAGAAACAGGAAACTTTCCAACCTCCATAAGTAACAGCATTCAAACTGAATAGCCCATTAACCAATTAACACTGGCCACATCTGTGTTCCACAATACCAAAAGTTCTGGTTTAGTAAATCAGCAGAGACAGGAGCAGCACAGAACATTTCTTGCCATTTTGCACCGTAGTTGTGACATCTTTGCCATCATTCTACCAGCACCACCAATGCAGCTCAGGTGGCAAAAGAAGCCAAAACTTGGCCACAGCTTCCTAAGACACTATGGTTAAGTCCTTGTCATGAAGCCAGAACTATTTGCAGCACATAATCATCCTTCAAGAACCTTGAGTTACAAAATGTACAGTACATGTGAAATCTTGAGTTGTTTAGTTAATTTCAGCAGGATATATGCTACCTCTGTTGTTGCCTTTGAGTCATTTCACACTTATGGTGACCTTATCATAGGTTTTGTTTTTTGGTGTTTTTTTTTGCTGAATTCGTTCACAGGGGGTTGCCTTCTGCTTAAGTTGAGAGAATGTGACTTGCTCAGTCAGCCAGTAGGTTTCCATGGCTGAGCAGGGATTCAAACCCTGGTCTTCCACTGTCCTAGTTCAACACCCATACCTCTGCACCACACTCACTCCTGCCCACCTACTTGTATTCTGGTTCATTAACCCAGGATTTCTGACTTAGTGCTATATGCAAAAAAAGCAAATTTCCTCTACAAATGATCTTTTTTTTTTTTTTTTGGCATTACAGAGAACCCCCTCCTAGTAAATCTTCCCAGGCATCAGGCTAAACATTCCCTTTCCCCATTCCCAGAGATATGTACTGGTGCAGACTGTGTACACTGGTAGCGTTACAGTCTCAGGGCTGGCATAACTGCATGTCCTGCATGCCATTCAAGGTCATCTACCCCCACCACCCCGAAAGCTCCTGGTGATACTGAGCTACATGGCTTACAAAAAACATCTGGGAAGGCCACAGCCAAGACACAAGTCTTAGTTTGCCAGTCTTGAGATCTCGCTGGATCTTGCAATATAATCCCCAACTAATTCTGCTTATCCATCATGCTGGTTGTTGCAAGCAATCCATCTGCAGAACAGGGGTAGTCAAATAAGAGAGAAATAAATGCCATGCCAGTATTTCCCAAGCTTCTTATCCCACTCACTCCTCTCTCTTACACAGCTAGAGATGTGTGTCTCCCTTCCCAGCAGCCCAAAAATAAATGCCCCTGACATTGCATGCCCTGTAATCCAGACCCCACACGCTCTTGGAGACATCACGATGGGACAAGTTAAAAATAGATGTTAAAGGGATAGCAGAGGATTTGGGGTGACAAGTCCAACTTGGCATACAGCAGTGCCAGAAAGTGGCCTAAGACGCCCCAAGGCTGCTGCTCAGAATGCCAGAGAGTTGGTCCACTACAGAAGAAAACAAGGGACAGGAATGGAGCTGCTTTTTGCAAAGTATCACATAACCATCATTTTCTTAGTAAAAGTTTCTTCCTCTAGCTTTTTTAATGCAAAAAGTATAAAAAAAGCAGATAACCATCTTGTATCCTGCAAAATCAAGAGTCAGGCAAGGAAATAGAAGTGCCATATTTTTTAAAACTTGAGTTCCCTTCCTGTTAATTTGAATTATTCCTGTCATGGGGAATTTTAAAGTAAACACATAGCCTCTTTCTAGTGCTCACTGCAAAATTTTCATTCCAAACTCATCTATGTAAAGGAAGTGAATTTCCAATGCATTAGTCGCTGGCTGAGACCATAGCGATGGAAGAGACCTCATCAAGTCCAACCCCCTCCCGCACAGGATCTCCAGCTAGAGCATCTCCAGCAGGGAGTTGCCCAGCCTCTTTTTGAAAATGCCGCCACTACTTCGCCAGGTGTTTGGTTCATTGCCAAGTGCTCTTACCATCAAGTCATTCCTTGTTATGTTCAATCATAATCCACCCTCTTGTAATTTAAAACTATTAAACCTGGTCCTACCCTCCGAGGCAGCAGAGATCAAACCTGCGCTCTCCTCTCTGGGGCAGCCCTTGAGGTATTTAAAGAGGATCATCATGTCACTCCTCAGTCTACTCTTCACCAGGCTGAACATGCCCAGTTCCTTCATATATTTTGTTCTCCATACCACTTATCTTTGATGTCCTTCTCTGAACTAGTTCCCACTTGTCCATATCCCTTAGTATTGTGCATTTTCCCCAATAAAACACATTTAAATTGAAGTATAAGCCTTCTGGTTAATCTCTTTGGAGTGACCCTGTAGAATATAGTTGGCAGATCTCGCTAAGTTACCCCTCTCTTGCAGGCCTTCTATTTTTGAGCTAATTATTCCCCATTATTGAACATTACTGTACTGGCATTGCTGGTGGGTCCTCTTGGCACCCATGTTTTGGGGTAACATAGCTTCCCAAAAACCTACCTTTTTTAGACTGAAACACTCTACCTGAAGCACTCTGATGCACTACAGATCAGGGCATTGGGAAATGATGTCTGCAGTACTCTTCCAATTGCAGGGCACATCAAGAATAGGCAGCTGAGAAGAACCTCCTAGGATTCCTGCCCAACTGCTTGTCTCAATGCATCCTCAAACCAGGACAGCACTGCAGACATCAGTTCCTAGAGCCCCAGCCTATACCACCAAGGAAATCCTTTGGCTGGGATACTGCCAGGCTGAAAACGTAGGTGCTGGGGTTACACTTGGTTGTTAATGACTATAAATGTCAGTCCCCAGAAGTTATGTGATCCTAACTTCAGCTTATGATCTTGTACTACTCTAAAAGATGCCAGCCTGTATTTTTTAAATAATTTTTGTGTATATTTATGCAGTCCACAGCTTTCATCAGATTCTCAAAAAAAGTCATAAACCATTGAAACACTGTTTTTAGTTCTAACTTGCACCCATTCCCCACTTACCATGCACTAATTGCTTGCATGGATTTAAAGTTCTTCTCTTCTAGATAAATATGGAAAAAAGAGTCACACAAATAGTCTTTCTTCTGGCATGAAATTAACTGATTACAAAGGACCTTGCAGAAGAATGTTGCTTAAGGGGAGCTCTACTGAACACTCTTCCCTCCACAATTCTCTATTCAAAGCCCATGCCCATCCCATTTTCAGCCTCCCATCCACCGACATCGTCAGTCAGTGTTCTGTGATCACTGAGCAAACTCGTTCCCACTTAACTGTTCTGGGGATTCTCCAATTCTACTTCTATAAACTTCAAGATTCCCCCAAGACTATCAATACCTCCTTCACCTAGCTGTTTTGGCTACACAAGCACCAGCACTCATCTTTGGGCAGTGGAACTAGAAGGCATGGCATAAGCAGCAAATTCTGAGCACCACAGCTACACATCTACCTAGCATCTCTAACATCAACCAATTAATTTTTTAAAAGCCTTCTTCCTTTTCCCATAACACAGACGTTTTTCCAGAAAGACTCCATTTGCCCCTTAGCTTTAAGATTTCTGTTTTTCCTGAAACTCTGGAGGTATAGCTTCAAGCCCATTCAACCACAAAGCTCACCAGATAGCCTGAGAGTCCTGCTCTCTCTGCTTTACTTTGCGGTAGCAAAGATAAACTGGCTTGGCTGTACGATGACCATTTCTAGCTCCTTGGAAGACAGAATGCAAGCGTGGTAAACATATGTTTCCAGAGATTACACTTTTCTCTTCATTTCATGACAAATTAACAATTTTCAAAAGAAAGGAGGAATATTCTAAAAGGAGAATTTTGACTGCAAAAACATAAAGAAGTAGGCATGCCAAAGTACTATTTGGCGCAATGTAGAAGCATTACTGGTATTACAAAAGTAGCTTTCCCTATACTGAATTAACATAATGATTTTTTTCTTTCCTAAACAAAGTCACTATCTGCTTCACACCTCCAGATAAGACTGGAAATAATTTGGTCTTCCAGATGTGATTGGCCCAGCCCTGGCAGGGATGTTTTTGTGAAACTCCACACCTCCAGAAAGCCAAACTTAGACAAAACAAACCAACACACAAAAAAGACTTGTTGCTTCTTCTGGAAGACTCTAGGTGCAATAATTTACTTTTAAAGCCGGTTTCAACACCTCCCTGTACTGTTAAAAAAAAAACCCCCTCCTTTTCGAGAAAAAGAAGTGGACTTTTCTGGCCACCTTGTGGCTGGGAACATATACACGCTACATATATGCATCTGTATATTGTACACACACACACACACACACACACACACACACACGGTATCTATACTCACACTTCTAAGGCCATTTCTGCACTGACCTGTTACAGCGCTATTATTCCACTTTCAACATCTTGTGGAATCCTGGGGTTTGCCGCTTAGGGAGGGGCCTCAAAGGCCATCCTCAAAAACCATCCTCAAAAGCCCCTCCCTAAACAGCAAACCCCAAGATTCCATAGGATGTTGAAAGTGGAATAATAGCGCTATAACAGGCCAGTGCAGAAATGGCCTAAGCATCCCTTGCCCAATAAAATCCTATGAAATTCATGAGGACAACATAAACCGGCAGCAACTTGAAAGCACACACTACAACAACTACTATATACACATATACGCAAGAATTTAAACATGCGCAGATGTAAGAAAGGGCAAAGTCTTAAGCTTCTGCTCAACAGTACGTTCCCTCTTTTCCCAACCGCCCCGTTTTGCTGCTTCGGAACATCCAGCCTGACGAAGAGTGCTGTGGAACTCGAAGGCTCGCCTATTTCCTTCTGGCTTTCTCGTATTTATCTCTTCCTAGGAAAAGCTACTACCCTCGGCTTCCAAAAGTGACTTTTTGATTTCAACCCCCCAAATCTACCAGCCAGCGGGGGAAACGGGTTACCGGAGCTGGAATGCGATAAAGTAACTTTTCTACACTCTGCCTGCTACTCGTGGGGTGGGTATAAAAAGGTCCAACGGACCACGGGAAACCCAGACCTTCCCCGTCCGAACCCCTTCCTCGGGACATGCAGCCGCAGCCCAGCGCCCCCACTTCCAAATTTTACCTCACAACCAGCCGCGCCGGTGCCTTCCCACCACAGCCACCGTCTCTTTCTCCCCCTCGGACGTCGCCGTTAAGCAATTTCAAATTTCTGCCTCAGTTCCAAACTGGCCAATCGCTGCCCGCCCGCCGCTCCTTTGGGCGGACGCGATTGGGCGGAAGAGAGAGCCGAAGGGCGGGGCAAAGTATTAAAATCAGGACACCGCCTTCTTCCGTTCGAAAGACAGGTTAGGCCTTTTTTTAATCTTTCTTCCCATGTTCCTTCACGCCCCGAACGCAAGGGCTCTTGGGTAACGTAGTCCTGAAGGGAGGCGCAGACTAGAGACAGCTCTTCGAGAGGCAACTAAGAATAAACTACGAGTCCCTGAAAGCATGGCGCGAAGGGGAACTAACACTGGACGGAAGGTGCTGCGTGGCCAATCCCGAAGGAGAAAGTAAAAGGGCGTGGGAAAGGGGAGAAAAAGAGGACTGCTGTAGGAAGATTAAGGCCGTTTCTGCACTATACGGTTATAGCGCTGTTATTCCACTTTCAACATCCTATGGAATCCGGAGTTTGCCGTGTAGAGAGGGACCTTGATCAGTATAGTGCGGAAAGAGTCTAAGCCATTTGTAACTGCCAGGGCTTTCAGGAATTGTAGTCTACTTTCTTAGGCTGTTTCCACACTACAGGGTTACAGTGCTATTATTCCACTTTCAACCTCCTATGGAACCCTGGGGTTTGCCGTGTAGGGAGGGGCGTTTAGAACCCTCAGCCAGAGAGCTCTTTGGCCTCAGCAAACTACAAACCCCAGGATTCCCCCAAGGATGTTGAAAGTGGAATAATAGCAATATAACAGTGTAGGGCAAAAATGGCCTTAGATTCATTGAGGATGAATATCCGAGGATGAGATTTAAATGTGCAGATGAATAAACAAGTCATCAAATTTCAAAGAAGTTACAGGCATACTTCAGTTAACACAAAGCCTCTTGACGAATCAGTTCCTTTGTACAAAAGGGAAAAAATGTCCAGGGATCACTGCCTTGGCCTTACAACAAAATCCACAAGAGGGATACCTTTTATCAGCCAACCAAAATGCAGAAAATACACCATGCAAACTTTCCAAGCTCTGCTGGCTTCTTGGTCAGGCAAAAGGTGTTTCACAAATCATACAAGAGAAGAAAAGTGATAATGTTAGAGTCACAGGTCTACTTGTACTGCATGGTATTTCTGTTGTAGTTCAGTTGGTCTAGACTAGAGGAATCTCAATGCAGGCAGAGCCACCCCTTGGCCATGTGGGGACTGAAACAAAGGGTGGTAAAATTTGAACTCCATTTGTAGAAAATCTTTTTACGCCTGTCCAGCCGCCCTTTCTCCCTGATGCATTTGGAAGGATGGTCGAGGAAGGCTGGAGAAACAGCAGCATTTCTGCAGCAAACACAACAAAACCTGAGCTGGGAAAAAATGGGATTCTACCCTAGTCTATCCTGCTGGTTTGAGTCCAATGGGGAGAAAAGGGGGATATAAATCAAATAATAAAGCCTGCTGTTGCTTGCATGCCTGCCTAAAACAGCCAAGGTAAACAGCAGCTGCTTCCAGAATCCCGTAATGAGCATCGGGCCAAGTGCAAAACAGAAAAGGAGCAAGCAGTTAAGCCTGCCTCTCCAGCTACCCCTAGGTTTACAAAATCTCACAGATCTCTAAGGGCCTTTGCACACTACACTCTTATAGTGCTATTATTCCACTTTTAACATCCTATGGAATTCTGAGGTTTGCAGTTTAGGGAGGGGCATTTAGAATTCTCAGCCAGAGAGCTCTTGGGCCTCAGGAAAATACAAAGTCCAAAATTCCCCAGGAAATGGGAAGTGTAATAATAGCACTGTAACAATGTAGTGTAGAAAGACCCTAAGTCTGGCCACCAAAATGGAGATTCTAAAAAAAGTGGAGGCTGGTGAAAGAATAAATATCCCTACATGTATTGTGAAAGAAGCTTTCAAGTGGTCTCTAAAAGGTTCAAAATGTTTTTATTTACTTATAGGTCAAACTGCCTTTCTTTTTGAGTGGTGTCAGAACCTATCCCTATTCTCTCTACGTTATTTCTGCCTCTGGTACCAAATTTTCTGTTACAGAAGGTTACATTCAGGAAGACATCTACAAATTGACATATACCTGTATAATAAAAATCTGGCAATCAAAATATACTAATAGAAATCATATCACATTCCATACACAGCTGTATCACACAGGGCAAGTAAATCACAAATCCAGCAAGATAATACAGTACTGTCTTTGGCTGGGACTTATTACATGACATCATTCCTCTTCTATCATTCTCCCAGTGGGAGACTGAAAAGTGTTTATTTACACAAAAAACTGTTAATGATCTCCTTTGTAAAAGAAGTATTTTCCAAATGGTCTCCCACCTGGAGAACAGAAGAGGAACAAGGTAATGTTATAAATTGGAGACAAAGATGCTATTATCCTGCTGTAATTGTAATTTACTTCTCTCATCTGATACAACCCCATGACTATGTTTTCTACCATGGTTATGTGTTTTGCTTATAAGATTTTAATTATAGATTTTTCATAATTTTTGTATATACTCACATCATTTTTATAATTACTGCCTTGTTCTTGAAGTAATCCCTAAGCCTTTTCTCTGTTAACTTGTGAGACCAATATTTTATTTGGCTTACTCATTAATAATCAGAGTTAGGATTATACTTATGTATTACCTTCCCTGCAGAGAATACCAGCTAACCTCTACCCAACATATTATTGCCAAAACTTCTGATCATCTACTGAAAATTACTGAGTCTGCAGATTTTAAGATTTGTGTATGGGTTTCAGTATATTGATAACATATTCAGCTTACTGATGACATCAATTCATTTTCTGCACTGGTTGATGGATGTGTCAAACAGGAAGATGCTGGCAAGCACAAGAAGTATTTTCTGCCGTAAAAATACTTAGGACATTTCTGCACAACATCGCCATCCCGCCACAGCAACAGATTGTTCCCGGTCCAAGAACTGTGCTACCATACAACATCATCACTAACCAGCTGCTATCTTGTTCCTAAGCTTTGCAAATCAGCTTTATATCATTTCCAAAAAAAAAATCCATTAAAGAGCTTGGTTTAGCACTACAATTCTGTCAGCCATCTCTCTGCAGCTCTGTAATAGCACTTAATAGTGCTTCCTGGGGTCGCCAATCCAGTAGTAGGTAGGGTGTGGGCATGCCCAGGTTGTCCCTCCCTCAGCTACTTCCATGCTGTGGTAACTTTGGAATGTATCACCTCTCTGTTTTTATTTTAAATTTCTCCTTTGACTTAAATTTTTTAAATACTTTTTTAGCGTTATAGCATAAAAATCCATAGCGTACTGGCGTATCATGCCATTACAATATTGCTGTGCTAGTATGGCTTACAAAAAAATCCTGACCAATCAGAAGCTGTGGGGCAGGGAAAAGGACTGGCTAATGATGCTGTAGTGCAGAGGGAACACCGGTAGCAGTAATGCGACTCATCCGCTTAAATCAAAAGGGTGCAGTACAGAGCATTCCTAACATAACACCATCGAAGAAATGACAATGCTTGGCTTGTAACAGAAAAATGCACTACTGAGGTATGGTATGGGAAGGGCCATAGTCTAACGCTCATGCAGCAGAAGCAAAATTACAGCTGTACTTATATATGGGAATCAGCGCAATGACTTTGTTTCAGCTAGGGTATCTGTACTTGAGATTTTATTGTGTCCCTGCTATGTAGTGAGATGTGTATTTCTTGCTTTAAACTACGGTCTCCCGCACGCTATACATTTATAAGACTATGAGTACATTTTAACTGCCTATCAACATCCAATGGAATCCTAGCATTTGCAATTTAGGGAAGGTTACTTAGACTTCTCTGCCAGAGAGCTCTAGCAGCCTCTCAAACTATAAACCTCAGGGCTCTATAAGTAGCAGCCCAGCCTCCGGCTAATGAAACCTTGACATTACACTAGGCTGCACAAGTAGATTTACAGCCTTCACCATCAGTATTATGCAGCTTGTAATTCACTTTTCAATAAAGAGCTTTATTTTGTCTTTTTAACATTTATACATTTGCAAATATTATAATAACACTAACACTAACAATTTTATTTGTTACTCAGTACCGCATAGATAGAACTAAAAAAATCACAGTTAAAATACACTAAAACACTTAAACTACAAACATTTAAAATACAAATATATTCTAATATACAGTATATTTAGATTCCAGTAACCAAGTAAGTCTGTTACGAAGGGAAAGAAAATGCAGTTGGATAAACTGTGTATCGTATCTCTGGTTAGCTTGCCTACCCTTCTCCTGTTATTTAGAATGTTAGGCTGTAAGCCCCTTGGGATAGGCATCTGTTGTCTTGTATCCAATAAATCACGAAGTAAAGACAATTATGCTATTCAAGATCAGATGCTGCTGCTTTTAAACTTCCTTTACCAAGAATGAGGAAGATAAAATATCTGTCACAGAGTTCTCCAATGTTATTCAAATTTTTCAATATTCGTCTATGTAATAACATGTTTATCTTGATATTAATTTGTTAACAGAATCCTACTGTGTAAAAATGTACACATTCAATCTCATAATACATCTTCTAGATCATATATGTTATTTATCTTACACAAATTAGATTTTGTTTTGGAGTTAATTTTTCTGGGTGTTTTACCAAACACTCATTGGATCATCTATGATGTGTACACTGCATAGTGGAACCTGTTGTAAATAGTTTACCCCATGTTTTTTCGCATAAAGGTGAGATTAGATTCCAGATCTTGTTGCTTTAGTTAGCTGAATTGTGAGACAGAATTTCTGTCAATCTATCTAATTCTACAGTTTCATATAATTACATTAGCCAGTCCTTGATTGATGGCATCATTACAGCCTTCCATCTCTGTGCAAGCATGATTCTGGCTGTAGTTATCATAATAATGTTTTTTTTGTTTTGTTTTCTTCAATAGTTTCAGTTGGGGAGAACTATCTATCATGTTCAACAAGTATATTTTTGGGCATAGTGGGAGTTGTACTTTTAAGACTTCTGTTATCTTTCCATGAATTTGCTTCCAGAATCTTTTTATCAAAGAGCATCTCCACAAAGCGTGGTATAAAGTTCCTGTTTCGTTGCATTTCCAGCAAATAGGACTTTAATTGTCATTTTTGCAATCTTCAACGGGGATAGGTGCCATTTGTATAGTAGTTTGTAATAAGTCTCTCTTAATTTGGCAGGTTTCACAGTTTTCAGAGTATTATTCCAAGAGTTTTCCCATTCATCTGGCCTATAGAGGATTTCAAGTCTTTTGCCCCTTTAATCATATTGTCTTTTATTAAATCTTTTTCTTGGTTGAATCTTAATAGCAATTTGTATATTTTCCCTGTTTTGTTGTTGACATTATCCAGCAAGATTTTATCAAATTCTGTGGTTTTCTATTTGATGCCATATAGTTTTTTATCTATCTTGAATTTTTCTAGTAGTTGTCTATGGAGAAACCAGTGTGTGTTGTATCCTTCTTTTACCAGTTCTTCTTTGGTTTTAAGTTCAGCTGAGTTGCCTTTTATCTTTAGAAGGTCCTGAAAGGTTATCCATCTGTTCCAGCTCAGCATTTGTTGTCTATAAAAAGCTTCGTGTACTGATGTCCATAATGGAATTTTGGAGTAAAGGAATGATTTGTATTTCAACCAAACTCTTAGCAAGGATCTCCTTAAAAAGTAATTTGAAAAATCTTTGTTAATCTTAGCTTTGTCATATATAATAAAAGCATGCCATCCAAAAGGTAAATTTGATTCTTCCGCTTGTAATATTTTCTTTTTCAAAATACATTTCAGAATACATTTCTGACACTGTTACGAGGTCAGTCTAGGTCCTTCAGCTCTTGTGGGACTGCAGCTTCCATCACCTTTCACCACCAATCATCCTAGGAATGGCTGATAAAAGGCACAGTCCGATAACATCTTCAAGGTCACAAGATGTCCAATCATACTCAAGTAGATCAGGTTATGAAAACACAGACTTAGAGCGGCCTTCCATGTGTCATAATGCAGGACAGCAAACCACAAAAATATTCAGTTGAGTTGTAGCACGCATAGTCATACGCTCTCAGGATCTTCCAGATCTCTGGAGAAGACTTTTCACAAAGTTTTTAAGCTCAGTGGTAAGCAATTAGCATATTTTTCCTCTTTCTTTAGCACTCTAAATATTTATGGTCCTCCTCTTTTTCTTTCCTCTCCTTAAATTGAAGAGAAGGAACATGTCATGAGTGTGATCAAGATGGCAAAAGGTCTGAAATCACGCCCTTGAGGAAAGGCTTAAGGAGCTGGGTATGTCTAGCCTGGAGAACAGAAGATTGAGAGGCACTGTGATATTCGACTTTAAATATCTGAAGGAATGTAACATAAAAGAAGGGGAAAGAAAGGTCATGAAATGAATTCAAATTACAAGAAGAGAGTCACAGAAGCATACAGTTGGAAGAGATCCCAAGGGCCATCCAGTCCAACTCCCTTCTGCCATGCGGGAATACACAATCAAAGCACTCCTGACAGATGGCCATCCAGCCTCTCTTTAAAAACCTCCAAAGAAGGAGACTCCACCACACTCCACTGAGGCAGCAGCTTATTCCACTGTCAGACTGCTCTTTACTGTCAAGAAGCTCTTCCTAATGTTCACACAGACTCTCTTTTCCTGCAGTTTGAATCCATTGCTCCATGTCCCGGTCTCTGCAATAGTAAACAAGCTTGCCCTATCTTCCATATGACACCCCTTCAAATATTTAAAAGAGGTATCACATCATCTCTTCTTCAGGCTAAGCCTACCCAGCTCCCCAAGCTGCTCCTCATAGGAGTTCATGGGTTCCAAGTCTTTTACCATTCCACCTAAACATTAGGAAGACCATCTTACTGAAAAGAGCTGTTCAACCGTGGAATACACAGCCTTGGAAGGTGGAAGAATCTCCTTCTTTAAACAGAAATCATGTCCTAGGAGTAGGGTGCTCAGAGTGAAAACTGGAGACCATTTCTGTTCCTTTAACAGTTGTGTAGAAGAGGGAATTTTGACAGGTGTGGCTTGTTACCTGACTGTGTTTTTCCTCTTCTACCTGACTGTAGGAACAGGAGCCATCTCCAGTTTCCTATCTACCAACCCAACTTAGAAGTTCTTTAGCTGTGTGAGAGGAGTTTGCACTCAATAGTCCTTGAGTCCCTTCCATCTGTATGCTTCTCTCCCTTTTTTTCCTTCTCAGAAGAAAACTACTCTCTCATCATGCAAGTAAGCTTGGAAAAAGGTAGGAAAAGTTCCTTCCCCTCTACCCTCAAGCTTAAGTGCCATGCAGAAGATAATTTGAGGAAAGCGTGGTGTCTCAGTGCCTAGGAACAGGATTGCCAGGTTGAAAATTGGAGCTGGCTCCTGTCTCTTTAACAAGTGTGTAGAAGAGAGCATTTCAAAAGTGCTGCTTGTTGCCTGCTTGGATAACAAGCAGCACCTGCTGAAGCTCCCTCTAACTATTAAAGGTACACAAGCACTCCCTACCTGCCAACATTTCACATATCAGAGTTTGACCAAGATGGCAAAAGTTATTAACATGCAAGAACAGACATCAGCTTGCCTTTGAACTTCTTTGGAAAGGAAAGATTCTGCCCCCTCCTCCCCCTACCCCCACCATGAATTGAGTGCAAGTTACTTTGGACTTTAAACTCAAGTAATTCCCCTCTGGGTCACGAAAACCCACTGGGTGACTTTGGGTGTGTCATACAACAACAAAGAACAACAAACAAAGAGAGCTGGGTATGTTTAGTCTGCAGAAGAGAAGGTTAAGAGGGGACACGATAGCCATGTTTAAATATTTGAAGGGATGCCATGTACAGGAAGGAGAGGTCTGGTTTTCTGCTGTTCCAGAGACCAGGACAAGGAGCAATGGATTCAAGCTGCAGGAAAGGGGATTCCACTTGAACCTCAGGAAGAACTTCCTGATGGTCAGGGCTGTCTGGCAGTGGAAGACGCTGCCTGGGAGTGTAGTGGAATCTCCCCCTTCTTTAGAGGTTTTTAAGCAGAGGCTAGATGGCCATCTGTTGGGAGTGCTTTGAGGGTGTTCCTGCATGGCAGGGGGTTGGACTGGATGGCCCCTGGGGTCTCTTCCAACTCTACATTTCTAAGATTCTATGAAAGAAGTAAAATATTCAGTTTCTCTCTCCACCTTCTCCACTAGCAGGCAGGCAACTGGGACATTTTAAAAGCAGCTGAAAAAGTGGGATGGCACAGGGTTCGTTGAGTGTGCTTGCCAATCAGGACATCCGGAGGGTTTGCCCTCTCCCCTTTCTCTCTGGCAGCCCTACATCCCCTCTTAACCAGCTCCTCTACCCCAAGCTATCAGAAGGAGCCCTGATTCCTTGAGAAACTCTACCTCTTCCCCCTTGCTTCCTTTTTGAGAAATCTTTTTATTGAAATAAAATGCATATAATCATGTCATTTTTTAAGACATTCCCAATTTAAAATTAATAAAATAAATTATCCTCTCCCTCCCCTGCCCTGTCTTCCATCTTATTGCTTTTCACTTGGATTTATAACTTATAATGAATATTATTTGCTCCTACAAATCGTTCTCCTTGTGTTAGCCTTACCAAGTTTCTATTATTTATATATGTATGATTAATTTTTGAAAAACTTTAGATACCTTAAGCATCTTTTCAGCAACTTTATCTGTTAATAGCTTCTTTCTCTCCCTCTTTTTTTTTAAATATATTCCCAAATCACTTTTTCTCAAATTGTTAATTTCTCCTTCTATAACATTGTTAGCTTTTTCCATTTCCATCATGTCCATCCCTTTTAACAGCCAGGTATCTGTCATACGTTTTACATCAGCTTTCCATTTTTGTGCAAAATTAATTCTTGCTAATGCCCCCCTTGCTTCCTTTAGGTCTACAACTGCCCCCATGCCTCTTGCTGCCCATTTTCTTTCCTCCCCCTTCCAAGGAGCTTTCCAAAACCTACCTAGCCTGAGAAGCCAGTGGGTCCGCTCGTTTTACAGCCTTGCTTTAACGTCCAAGGCATTTGTAGGCATACTTACTCAGAAGTAAGTCTTATTGAGTTCAGTGGGCCTGCCTCCCAGGCACCCCCGCCATTTTCTGCCTCTCCTGCTTTCCCAGCATCCTCTGGGGCTGGCCTCCATTTTGTTTCCTTTGGAGAGCATCTGGGCATGCTCAGAACCAGAAAATCCCGATAGAGGGGCACTTGGGGCTGGCCTCCATTTTGTTTCTTTTCGAGAGCATCTGGGCATGCTCAGAACCAGAAAATCAGGATAGTGGGGCACTAGAGGCGGGGAAGGGAGATCGGGCAGCCATTGTTGTGGTCATGTTTAGCCATAATTTGCTTTTCTTGAGCCAGCACTCCTGATGGAGAAGGTGGAAGGACTGCCCTGGAGCCAGGCATGACCTGTCTGCTTCTCGCTCCACTTTCTTTCCTCCTTTCCCTTTTAAAAAAAATATTTTTATTAGCAAGATTTTTAAAAAATTACATTAACAGTTACAGAGATTAGAGGGGGAAAATAAAATATAGAAAGCTGAAATAACAATATAAAAAAATTAAAGAACAATATAAAAGAACAGAAAAATGTGACTTTGGATCTTCCTCTTGGCAATTATATACACAAATAGTTGTTCATACCCACCTTTCCTAAGGCCATTTCCGCACTAGACTGTTATAGTGCTATTATTCCACTTCCATCATCTTGTGGAATCCTGGGATTTGCAGTTTACAGAGGGGCCTTGAGAATTCTCAGCCAGAGAGCTCTTTGACCTCAGTAAACTGCAAACCCCAGAATTCCACAGGAGCTTGAAAGTGGAATAATAGCACTGTAACAGTGTAGTACAAAAATGGCCTAAATTACAACATATACCTTTCTTTTGAGAGGCCACTCCTCATAATCATCAAAACCAAAAGTGACTGAATCATTTTCTTTTTTCCAGAAAAAGTCTGTAAGGGGTTTCTGGTCATTAAGAAATATCACTAATGACCTTTCTCTAATCAAACCTGACAATTTGCCCATTTCTGCTAAATCTATCAGTTTCAGCAACCGTTCTTCCACCGTGGCTAGTGCTGAATTCTTCTATCTTTGCACTGACTTTCCTCCATTCCTTGGAACATGGTTGTAGTCTTGTTTTCATTTTCAGACTAGCATTCAAACATGTTAGATGTTAGTTTTGTTTACTATGGAGTAATCCAGCTAGAGAGCCAGTGTATATTGTATTCAGTGTTCTTTTATTTGTAATGGTTTGAGCACTGGGCTATGACCCTGAGGACCAGACTTGGTCATGGAAACCCACTGGATAACCTTGGGTGTGTCACACATTCTCAGCCCCCAGAAAACCCCTATTGCCCTGTTCTCTGGGGGTCCCGGGAGGAACACCTAGGCAACCAAACAACAACATGCAATTTTGGGGAAAATTAGCTGGAGCACTCACTTAAGCTAATGAGAGGCAGGGTAACTTAGCAGGATCTTGCAACCCAATGTCTACGGGGTCAGGTCAGCCAAGCAGCCACACAGATGTACAGTAATAAAAATGATGCTTTATTGCAGACAGACAAATATTAAAGACACCACAATCACACAGCTAGCTAAGAAAATAGAGCGTGAGTTAAGGATAGGGATTTTTGGGGAAATGGGTGATACGACACCTGTCTTGTTGTCCTGGACCTTGCAGAGAATCTGGGGGTGCAGAGAAGGAACTCAGCTCAATTAGCTGAGGGGAGCTTGCCAAATGATGCAGCAGCAAGGCAGCGTAGAACTCTGGGGCCGGCCAAGCGATCCAAGGAAGGTCTCGGAATCAGGGGTTTTTATAGGGGGAATTGGGACTGCAGGCTGTGCCTTATTCGGGGAAAACAATGAGTTTTAGGCGCGAGACAATGTCTCGGAAAGGTCACAACTTTGCATGATTGAGTCAAAGCCGAATTAACAATGGTGTAGCCAGTATGCAAATGCACGGCGCTTACCAGTGGACAGCACAACCTTTGTCCAGCAGCCTGCTCGGGGAAGGTAGCCTTTGTTAGTACCATGCATACTTAATGAAGTGTTTGCCAGAGAGGTCCCTGAAGCGACGAACCGGCTATGTCTGGCCTGCCTAGGTGGAGAAAGGAATGTCTCGGCAATTATCGGCCATGCCTGTTTGCGCGCTTGTTCGGTGGCCTCGCAAACATGTGGAGCGGGGTGGCAGTGGAAAGCCAAATGGTTTGATATCAAAAACGATATTGGGTGCTATCTCCAGGTAGGCCTAGGCTGCAGTAACACCCCCATGATAAGTTTGTGTTAGGGTCACCTTAAGTCAGAACATACAGCAACAATAGCATCTTTCGTAGGGACTTATCACATGGCATTGTTTCTCTTCTGTTGTTCTCCATGTGGGAGACCATTTGAAAAGTCTTTCATACACACACACACCGTTAATGACCTCCTTTGTAAAAGAAACACTTTCCAAATGGTCTCCCACTGGGAGCACAACAGAAGAGGAACAAGGTCATGAGATAACCCCCAGCCAAAGGTGCTATTATCCTGCTGTAATTACGATTTATGCGCTTCTTGTGATAAAGCCTTAATTCTTCCCAGACTGTCCCTGGCTGGAAATCCCATTCCCTGTGGCTGGCTAAAGGTGGAAAGGCTGAACTAGAGTCTACCCCGGCTAGGGCAAGGCCAAATAGAAAATGGACCCACAGGGATTGCATGGTACAGAAGCAAACAAAGAAAACCAAAGTGTGTAAATGTGACCCATCTCCCCTCCCAATAACTATTGTTGGCAATAAACTCTGGAGAAAATGTTAGGGCAGCAACCCTTAACACTGTCAGGGCACCGACCCTGAAGACTGGGCACCCAGAAAATGATCAGGGCACCAACCCTGAGAACCCTGAGAACTGTTGGGCAACAGCCCAGAGCAACAACCCTGAAAACCATGGGGGGAACTGTCAGGGCACCAACCCTGACAACTGTTAGAAACTGTTAGGAAATAAACACATAGGGCCAGACCTAGAATATTAGGTCCACACGGACTACCTCGGGCAGTCTACGCAATTGCAGGTGAGCTCTGAATCAGCCTGGAAAGATCGCCAACTTTGGCCAAAGGGACTCCCTTCCCTCAGCAAGAAAGCAGTCCGAACTACTTCTTACACGAGCAAAGAAAAGCACGCTTTATTGAAAGAAGCGAGGGGTTAAATAGGTTTGGGATGACAATGATCTAATATAGCATACAGTGCATGTGCAAGAATATTTGCTTTCCCAGGACTAAGATTTTGATACGTGGTTGACAATACAGTAACTTCTGGGTAACTATGAACAATGAATCTTGATTCACATATGTATTCATTCAGTAATGAAGTGTAAGAAATATATTGCTACAGAAAGCGCACTGGGAACTGATGCTGAGAACCTAGGCATTTGCCAAGTAATGTCAGCATAATTTTAAGTAGGTCATGGGGCTAACAACAGGAGCAACCTTTAAAGTTAACTAGAATTCAAAATGGAGGAGTTTAGTTAAGCAAATACAAAAAGACAAAGAGAGAGTTTCTATATAGCTTAGCCGTTTAAGCAGGCAATACCGTCTGTGAATTAAACTGTCCAGGGCGCTGACTCTACTAACAGCCCTGCAGAGCAGACCAGGGACAAAGATGGGAAACTCTGTCCATTTGGTCTGTACTCTTTTACTGCTAACATTATGACAATGATACAAACTGGTTAGTAACAGAGGAAAACACTTCCCTCATCCATTCTCAGCCTCCACATCCTGACTCAGACTTCCAAGTTAATGCAAAATATATCAAACAAAGCCACTGAGTACAAATCTACACTTCAGTCCAGTACCACTGGACAGCTGTAAATGTTTGGCCATGATGCAGGCAAGACTCTCAAACCCATTTGCCTGGCGGCAGAGAGACAGCTCACTACAGGTGTACTTCAATGAACAAAGCCTTTAACAGTGAAAGTCCTTTTTGCAAAGGCTTTTTATTCCCGCCGAGCCTCCTTGTCCATTGTCTAGCTGGATGTTTTTTAGCAGCAGCAGCAACACTGGGAGGATAGCGAAAGGGGACTAGAAAAAGACACATTTATGATTGCAGTAGTGTGTCTATGGTAAATAATGCAATAAAACTTGACCTGGGAAAGAGCAGGATTCTGGCAGATTGTGGCCTGCCACTGGCAAGGTAAACAGCAGCTGCCTCCAGAATCCTTTCCTGGGAATGTGTGAAATACAAAACAAAGCAAGGGGGAAAGTGTATAAGCCTCAATGGGATGGGCTTTTAATGATGTGCTGTGCTGTTTTTTGCTTTGTATAGTTGTTTAATTAATATCAATGTTTTAACTTTATAAATTGTTTAATTGCATTTTAAATAGCTTTTATATTTGTACAGTATTTTTTAATCTGTATAGTTTTTTTTAAATACACTGTTTGCTGTCCTGAGTCCCATTATTGTGAAAAGGGCAGGATATAAAAGAATGATGACGGTGGTTATAAAAATGGCTGGAATCCTGTTGGGGTTTTACGTCTTCGTAAGCAGACCTAGGTCTGTGGGAGTTGGAGTTGGGCAGCTCTGTCGTGTCCATATCCAGCAAGGGACTGCTGTTACGTTACTATAGCCATTTCCTCACTAGACTGTTATAGCGCTATGATCCCACTTTCAACATCCTATGGAATCCTGGGGTTTGCAGTTTAGGGAGCGGCCGGCTGGCAGGGCCTTGCACAGTTCTCGAGTGACCTCACCAGTGAAGTGGGGCCCGGCATCTGAGTCAAGGTCCCTCAGTACTCCCCACCGCGCCCAAACATTATTAAAGAGCAAGCGGGCTGCAGTGCCTGCGGTGCTATCTCTACACGGAAAGGCCTCGATCCACTTACTAAAGGGATCGATGACAGTCAAACAATATTTGTTCCCAAGCGGGGTTGTGGGAAGCGGACCTATGAAGTCTATTTGTACGCGCAACCACGGACCTTCGATGAGCTGGTGCTGGATGGGAGTCTTGGGACCGGAGGGGTCGGCATTGACCATGGTGCAAGCCAAACAGTTATCTACCCGCTGATAGACGTCCTGCTTAACTTGCGGCCACCACCCTGTGTCCCGAACCCGATCCAGAGTCACCTCACGCCCTTGGTGTCCCTGTTCGTGCACAAACTGAATAATGTCACTGAGGAGGTCCCTGGGCACGATCCAGTGGCGCTGGCCACTGTCATCGATCGCCCAGTACACTCCATCCAGCCGGGAGATCTTGAGCCTGCCGGACCCGTCTGAGCCCTTCTTGGCCAAGTCCAAGATCTCAGAGTCACCCTTCTGTAAAAACCCTAGATCGAAGGGGGAGGGATCAACTGCTCCTTGGGGTTCACATTAATAGCAGCGATGGGGGCCCCATTGTCCTGCAAAGCTGCATCCTTAGCTATGGCGTCAGCCCTGGTGTTCCAAATGCAGGTCCCGTACCCTTTCCCTGGTGTCCTCTGACATGAGCTACCCATGTAGGGGCGACCCGTTCCTCAATTTGGGCTGCAATACGGACCCATTTCTCTAGATGGGCAATGGGCTTCCCATCAGATATTTTAAGGTCATTTTGGAGCCAGATTGGTAACCAGACAGTTGCAGCCTTGGCCGTCCAGTCTGAGTCTGTATAGATTGCCAGGGGGCAGTCAAGCGGCTCGTGCTCTACCTCCGCCGCCCGTCTGGAGTGTGGTCGGGTTTTTCCCTGTAGGGGAAGGAGTCCGTGATGTGGATTGCTCCATAGCCTGTCCGTGGGCTACCGTCCATGTGCATGGAGGATCCATCCCAAAACCAGCACACGAAGCCTTGTAACTGAGCTTCCTCAAGGGAGGCTCCCCATTCCACTGGCCAATCACTGAAATT
Source organism: Iguana delicatissima (assembly GCA_948472985.1). Classification (NCBI taxonomy): domain Eukaryota; kingdom Metazoa; phylum Chordata; class Lepidosauria; order Squamata; family Iguanidae; genus Iguana; species Iguana delicatissima. Next base: position 502,830 of record CAOKZL010000115.1, read on the forward strand.
CAAGGGTGGTAAAGGACACTCATGCGTGGCCCCGGTCACGATAAGACCATATGGAGCTGGTGGGTCCTGAGGCTGCTTCTGAAAATCCACCTCACATGACACCAGGGGCACAGTCCATTTGGCAATAAGGCCGTTAGACACCTGGCCATTCTGGACTTGCCCAGAAAGAATGTACTTAAGAGGCATGTGGGGGTCTGGACAATCACGCGGGCGCCTCGGATCATAAACTCCCAGCGTGTTAGAGCCCAAATGAGAGCAAGACAGGTCTTTTCACACGGAGTAAATTTGGTCTCATGTGGATCCAGATTTTCGGAGGCATATGCTATCACATGCTGAGTGCCATTCTGTTGTTGTGATAGAACCACTCCTATGCTCCTGTCAGAGGTGGCTAACTGAATAAGGAACGGCTTAGCCATATTGGGGTGCACCAAAGCGGGCGCCTTCATTAAATCCTCTTTAAGTTGTGCAAACGCCTGCTGCTGAGCAGGTCCCCAGTTCTACTCTGCGTTCTTCTTTAATAGGGCATACAGAGGATTCGCTTTGGCAGCAAAAGACTCTATAAAGTCCCTAGAAAAGTTGAACCAGTAGAGAACGCAGGGAGTGCACGTCTGTGGGGGCTGGCAACTTCATGATCACCTCCACCCGTTGTACGTCGGGGGTGCGACCATCAGTGCCTAGACAAAGACCCAAATATTTCACCTCCGTGGACACCAGCTGAGCTTTTTCCCTATTCACCTTAAAGCCAGTGTCCTGAATGATCTCTAACACCTCCTGTGTGATTTCCCGTGTCTTTTCCTCGGAGGCTGAATGAACCAAAATGTCGTCCACGTAGGATAAGACGTGGGACCGTGAAGCTGGTTGCAGCTTGTTCCACATCTTAACCACATGCATGTGGCAAATACTTGGGCTGGAATGGAAGCCCTGGGGCGTGCATTTAAACGCATACTGTTGGCCCCGGAATGTGAATGCAAACTTATACCAACATGCCTCGTGAAGAGGGATCGAATGAAAAGCGTTGGCCAAATCAATTACACTGTGATATTTAGCTTCTGCCGCAATGGCAGACAGGATTTCATTGTACTTTGCTACGACTGGTGCCACGGGAGGAGTCACAGAATTTAGCGCTCGAAAATCTACAGTCATCCTCCACGTTTTGCCATCTGATTTTAAGACAGGCCACAAAGGTGCGTTACAGATTGACTGCATTGGGGTAATTACATCCCATTGGAGAAGCCCCTCCATGGTTTTCCCAATGCCTTCTTCAGCCTCAGTCGGGTATTTGTACTGTTTTTGAGGCGGGGGATCTCGGCTCTCTATTAGGACACAAGCTTCCTTTACAGTCCCGCACTCAATTTTATTCTTAATCCAGACCTTCGGGAAAGCCTTTACCCAAGGGTCACTAGTTACACGTTGTACGGGGGCAGGAGCCTTAATGGCGGTACAACGGTGCACAGCGGAAATTTCCTCTGGTCCCTGATCTGACTTCCACAGAGACCCGTTTGTGTATTCAATAGTGAGCTTGTTTCCCCGCATGAAGCCAATGCCCAAAAGGCCATCGTCCTCACCACGGTTCTCGCAAGCCCAAAACTGAAAACGAAAAATCTCTATGGACATCGGGATATCCTTCCAAGCTCGGGCATGCTTGGGTGTGGACATGTTTGGGTGTGGGTTCACCGTGTTTGACCAATTTAGGGTGCAGCACATTCAAAGCCACACCAGAGTCTACTAACAGAGTGGCAGAAGTCTTTCCCCCTCGGTCTCTATGCCTGCCTTTACCCAGAACCTTCCCCACTTGTCTGGCCGCAACTTGGCCACAACATTGCGGGGAAACTTCCTGGACCTATTCCTTAAAGTCCAAAGTCGGGTAGTATCCAGCCGGAGGTGGGCCGTTTGTCACGACCTGGACCGGCTGTCTACCACCCGCTGCCAACTGTTTATCTAGAGCTTCGAGAAGCTCCGACGTGGGCCGCTTGTCGAACTGGGTCATGTCCAGTCCGCACCAGCGTAACATGCTCCAGACTCTGGCTCTGTCCGTGGAATACGCCTGAGTCGTGGGATCGTACCCACCAGATGTTTCCCGGGGAGAACCAGACTCAGGAGATGGTTTGGGGTCAGTGGGCTGACTGTGGGGGTCCCTTCCCTGCCACTGCCTGTCTTGTTGGGGAGTGGGGTGCGAGTTCCAATTCCCTCGCGGAATGGAATTCAGCGTGGACTTCTATGCTGGGAATGGGGTCAGTAATTGGAGTATGTCACCTCCGATACGGGTTCCCAATTCCCGGGGTCTCTCCTGTAGGCCTTTGGGGGAGGACGCAGGGAGTCAGTCTCTCGCAAGAGGTCGGCGGCCCTGCGGAGATTGTTCCCAAGCTCTTCCCAGGACATCGTGGCCAGGTCCACCAAGCCCAAGGCCAACCTTGTCTCGCGGTTCAAGCCTCTGTATAACAGAGTCTTGAACTCAACGTGATCAAAATTGTACCTGCGAGCCGTCAGAGGTACCTCCTCGGCCAGAATAGCGAGTAGCTGCTTCTGCACCACGTAAGCCTCAGGATTCTCACAAGGACCCTGCTGCTCCATGACGTAGAGCACACTCACACTCTGCCCGAGCCAAAGGATCCTCACTACCTCTCGCATCCAGTCGTGTGCCTCGTGCCTAACCAGGCCTCGAGCCGCCACGGCCGATTCAAGGGTAGGGAGCTCCGAAGGGGACATACAAAGACGGGCCTATTGGGTCAGGTCCTGGCCATTGGCTGTCAGGTGAGAGTGTGTCACCGCATTGAGCCACATGATGCCGGTAGACCAATTCAAGGGACCTAACTGGTCTGCGATTGCCTTCGCCTCATTTGCACGCCAGGAGACCCTAGTCTCGGTGACCTGAGTCTCTTGTGTCTCTGAACTAGAACTGCCTTCACCAGCGGGGACAGTCCTGTGTGTCATGGACCGTGTCTCACCGGGTGGACTGGCACCTTAGGGGCATTCCAGTCCGGATTGTGAGGAGAGGAAGCCAGAGCGTCTGCTGGCAACGTGTCCTCGGACAAGTCTTGGGCAAAACTCGGGAGCAGCTCTGGACACACCGCCGAAATTAGGGCCTTACGCATTTGGAGCTGACTTTCCAGTGCAGCAATTCGCTTATGGCAGGCTGCGTGACTAACAGCCTCTTGCTGTTCCTTCATCTGACCAACCATAAACTTGGCCACAGCTCGGGCATGATCAAGCTCAGCCTCTAAGGCATGGGCTTTCTCTTCCCAAGTCTGGGCGACTAGGGTGACATCGCTCAACTTCTCGGCTGAGGTCTGCGCAACGGACGCAAAAGTTACCTTGTCCGCCCACAAGGTTTCGCTCTCGGCATGAAGCCGGGCATTCTCCTTTTCCACTTCTGCTAGCCTCCCATGGGTCTCAACTAGGGCGCTACTAGCGTCTCTGGCTGCAAGCCAAAGTCCCCAAGCTGCCAACGAATCCTTCGAAGGCCCGAATAGGTTCCTTGATTTACGCGCCACGGCGTACGCTTCACGGAGAGAGGTAAAAGGATCAGCTGTCTGGAAGACAGAGTGCTTCCAGGGGCACTTTCCCTTACCCAAAACCCATCTCTCCAGTTTCCCTCGGACCTCTTCCTCACACACGAGGTCCTTAACTACAACGGGGCTCTCCTTAGCCATTTCTACCAAAACAACTCAACAACTCCCTTACACAAACACAACAATTCCTCCAACACAAATACGGGACCAGGACCTGGAGTGACAAGCAGGATCACCTAGACCCCTGGGGGAGCTAAGGGAAACGAACTCTCTGGAACTTCTCTAGGGAAGCGGGAAAGGAACCAATCTCCAGCCTGCCCAAACAAAGTCACCTTTGTACACTCAGGCCCGGTTCTTCACCTCGACAGCACTGAAGACAAAAGGACGACGCCAATGGTTCAGGGACGGGGAGTCCACACGAGGCCCAGTCACTTTCACTGAAGGGGGGATAACGAACCCAATGGAACTTACAGCGCCGCCTGGCCAAGCAGCAGGGAAAAAGGGTCAAGGAACCCAAAACTGAACCGCTCCTAACTGGTTTTCTGGGTGAGGGGCGCCTCCTCCACCTCGGGCTAAACCGCTAAACCCTAAAGCTATGTCGAGACTCACCACCCGATCCTAACAAGCTGGCAAATCGGGATGCACCCGCAAAACTTGAGAAGCCAGGACTCACCACCCGCGCCTTCTCCAATACCAACAAGCCAAACCAAAGGGGAACTACACAAAGGGACAACGAAAGGAGTGGGGGCTGCTCCTTTTCGCGTTTGTGTGCCTTGCCGCTAAGATGTTGAATGCGTGTAGACTGTTCCTGACGTGCTAGGCCTAAAACACGTACAATCCTTGCCCATGATAGACCCAAGATGGGGAGGTGGTTCCCTGGACAAGACAAGAGAGGGGTACAGATATCCACTTGATAGAAATACCTTACAAACACACAGAAATCACGCACACACACTAGCCTGCCTACCAGTGTTCTAAAACAACTCAACTGACCGTTGCCTAAGTTAGTACCACCCGATTTGAGGAGGTTCGTGACTCCTTCTCAAAGTAGGGGTACTGGGGTTGCCCGCATTGCTCCACCACTCTGTTACCCTGAGAACTGGGGGTCCCGGGAGGGGCGCCCAAATAACCAAACAACAACAAGCAAAGATGGGGAAATTAGCTAACGAGTTACAGGGTAGCTTAGTGGGAATCTTTTAACCTGTGTATACAGGTTCAGGTCAGTGAGCAGTCAAACAGTTTAAAATGGCAACAATAACCTTTATTAAACAGATAGCAAATATTAAGAAAACACAACCTTACAGCTAACTAAGAAATGGAAAAGAGATTTTGGGGGAAATGGGTGATACGCCACCTTTCTCGTAGTCCTGAAGAAGTCCAGTTTGAGAGAAGGAAACCCGGCGTGGCGGCCGAGAGGAGCTCGCAGAACGAAGCGACAGCAAGGCTGGATAGCACTCCGGAGCGGTCTGAACAGTCTGAGGAACTCTCAGAGCTGGGGCTTTTTATTAGGGAAGGTATGATCGTGGGCTAGTCTGGTCTTGGGAGAAAACAATGTTTTGGGCTGGAGACAAGTCTCCGAAAGGTCAGGATTTACATGATCGAGTTAAGGTCCGAGTTGACAATAGTATGGCCAGTATGCAAATGCAGCTAGGTTGGCAGTTGAGCACCCAACTCGCCAGGGTGCCCGCTTGGGGCAGAGGTCTCTTTGTGTTAGCACGCATACCTTGATGAATGTGTTTGTTTCGGGAGGTCTCCTAAAGCAGATCTGGCAGTTTCTGGCTTGCTTAGGTGTAAACAAAAATGATTCAGCATTTAATAGCCATGCCTAGCTTCGCGCTTGTTCGGTGGTCCCACAAACACTTGGCTGGTGGCAGAGCAGGGCCGAATTACGATATCAAAAGGATATCTAAAGGTTACCAAAGGCCAGGCCAGTTCACGGTGGTAACACCAGAAGGTTGAGAAAGCATAGATTTGGGCCAGCAAAATGGAAATTATTTCTCCACACCACGCCTCTCGGTGCTGTCATGTTTAAGCATGCTGGAAGTTATGTCACTTCACTTCTGAGAGAAGTGAAATCTATTTTAGCTTCTGCGCTGGGTACACAGTATTAATAACATGTATTAGACGCATATATATTAGCTTATATGTAGAACACATATTTTAGATATATTTACACATAGATTTCAGTATATTTTATATTTGAGCTTCTGTAATACACGAAGTCTAAGAAAAGAGCTTCCTAAAATTGGCAGCTGCACAAAAGAGTGCATCCAAGACCTTGGATCTTTAGGGTGGCTGGTGTGTTTCAGATAACAACACACCAGGCAGGACAAGGCCGTCTGTAAGGAGTAAACTGGTTGATAAGGAATATAAGAAAAAAGTTGGCATTGTTTATGATTAGTGCGTGATCACTCATACTGTAAATATGGGGAAGGGGAAATGTAGCTTCTTAGGCGATCCTGATGGGCCTTTGGGGTCCTTTCCAATGGGATCCCAGGGGAGGGAAAACCTGCCACGGGGACAGGGCATAAAATATGAGGTACTCAATACTGGGGTGTGTCCTTCTCTCTGGGGAGCACCCGTTTCTGCAGAAACGTACTTTTAATAGACATTAATGCGTCAGCCGATCCTGCGCTAAATTGTTTTATGAGTCTTTCAGCTATTTCTCACACTTCTGACACTATCTGAGCTGATTTTGGGGCTTTGGGGGTTCTGGGACATGAGGGGAGTATGTGCATCTTTTCCACACATGCATGCACACCCAAATAATGAACCAACATACCATTTTTGGTCCGCTAGGCATCCTCAGACCTGTTTGAGCTATTTTCGAGAGTCCTTTTACACTTCTTTGCCCCAGCTTTGTGTATGAAATTCAGGCCATTTCCACCCTACCTTGTTACAGTGCTATTATTCCCCTTCCAACATCCTTAGGGGAATTCTGGGGTTTGTAGTTTGCTGAAGCCACAGAGCTCTCTGGCTGAGAATTCCAAACACCCCTCCCTGAACTGCAAACCCCACGATTCCATAGGATGTTAAAAGTGGAATAATAGCGCTATAACAGTCTAGTGCAGAAATGGCCGAAGGCACATCAAAACAAGAAATGCTTAAGTAACTTGTGCTGGTAATGAAATATTCTGCCTCCTACTTTTGTGTATTCCAATACAGCAGCTCTGCTTTCCTTATTTTTTTTAACAAAAATATAAAGCTGTTTTTTTCTTCCCAGACATCTACTTCATGACATTTATATCTTGCACAATTCAAAGCTGTGTAATGTAAGTAGGATGGTAAGACTTTTTGGATCTTCACATTATCAAGCCTGCCTTTTGGTTACGTTACCTCGGAAATAAAATATATTTCGATAGCGCTCAATTGTTATCCATCATACATCTTTAATATAGATAGATATAGATATAGATATAGATATATACCTGGATTATCATAATAAAAAATTTTTGCCCAGCGATGCTGACTCTCAGCCATAAGGGGGCGCCAAAACCTCCTTTGGTATGGAAACTAGTAACTGCGCAAGCGCATTGACTGAGACGGCACGCACCTCCTTCTAGGGCTAGGCAGCTATACATTTTTTCGCATGCGCACAATGCGCTACTGGCCCTCAATACTTGTCACGCCCACCTTCCAAATGCGCATGTGCATCATCGGCTCGAGGCAAGCGCCCCCCCTCAGCGCAGGCGCACTTCCCCTTCGCCCGGCCGGTGAAAGAGCGAGGCAAGGCAGCACCAACGCAGAAACCGCCGTTTAGCGGCCGGAAGGAAAGTCCTACCACAGCCGCCGGAACAGCTGAGCCCTTTCGGGGCTCTGTGGTGAGCGTTTCCCGCCATCCGCCTCTTCCCAGAGATAGCCGGTAACCGGGGCCGGTGAAGAGAAGCGGAGCAAGGGGCGGGGCTTCGCCAGGTTTTGAGGTACGGGCGGAGCTGGGGCAGGATTGACGGGAAGCATAGCCAATGAGGACGCCGCTCGTCTAGGCATGCTCATTTCCGCCTTGTTCTCTTCGGGAATGGTTCAGCCCAGGGCTGGGGGCGGGACTATGTCCTGCGTGAATTTGATAAAATGAATGAAAAGTCTGGTGGGTGGGGAGAGGCGGGTGAGGTTAGTAGGGTCGCTTTCTGGAGGAGGAAAGGGAGAGGGGCTTTCCTTCTGCAAAGCTGGGAGAAATTCCTTTTTGGGAGGGGTATTGCCATACCCAGTGTCCACCCTGAGCACCGTGGCCACTGGGGCAAGTGCTGGACCCTGCTCTCAGGAAGACTCCCGGGGAAGTAGCCAGCATTCCACCTTCCCTGCTTCTCCGTGGGATTAAACCTTGTCCGCACGAAGAATGACTGGGAAAAATAATTTTTGACATAGAATGGGAGAAATTAAATGCATGCTTGTGAGATGTCACAGCGGTCATCTAGTGCAACCCCGTGTCATTCTGGCTGGAAACCCACAGCTACAGCATCTCTGGCCATTCAACTCCATTTGAAGACCTTTAAAAGAAGGAGAATTCACTACCTTCAAAAGTAGCCCATTCCACTGTGGAACAGCTCTTATCTTCAGGAGGTTTTTACTGATGTTTAGTTGGGCTGCCCTTTTTAGTGGTTTGAACTCACTGGGCTGTGTCCTGCTCTGTGGAGAAGCAGAAAACAAGCTTTCTCTATCTTCCGTGTGAGAGCCCTCTCTGAAACTGTTTAGCACCTCTCAATCTTTTCTTTCCGGGAGTTGTTGTCCAACAGAAAACAACTTTTCTAAGCCTTGGGAGGCATCTGGTGCAGTCATGTTTTGTGATTCACCCGTGAGAGGTGTTGGTGAACGGTGGATGGGAGATTGAATAGTTCTGTAAAATAGAACAGGGTACAGGAAAGGGATCAGGGTGGAGGAGGACCAGCTGGTCTTTGCAGAGCCCTGTCATGCTTTACAGTCTCATCAGCTGTGACCTCACAAAATGGATGTCACTGTAGTATCCATAATACTATGTAATGCTCTTAGCGTGCATTGTGCTTTAAGTTTAGCTCCAGGGTGAGTTTTCCCTGTTTTGTATCTTCTGCTCTTGTCTGCAGGGGCACAGCCCATGCTGGAATTAGAGCATGAATCCGTGTGGCCTCAAATGTCTGCTGTGAGCTGTTTTCCCAGCTATTTGTTCCTTCCAGCAAGACTTGCCAGGGTAAACATGGGATACTATATTTTTCTTTATATAGCACGTGCCTGTGTTCTCTTATTCTCATGACATTCTAGTTTCTGTTTCCCTGCCACACAGCTGTAAAAATGATCTCCCTGAATCTGGGAATCAAAAGTTCACTGGGAGAATTGGCTCAGGCACTTGGTATACTGCTGAGGGATTCCAGGTTCACGTATTGTTGAGTGTTTCTTGACAGGGAAAACACATTGGGCATGAGCTGTAGTATAAGTAAAGTGTGGGCAGTGAAAGAAGGCCATGGTGGATGTGAGTTGGGGAGGGAGTGAGCAGGATGATGGGAAGTAAGGAGAAGAGAATCGGAATCTAAAAGCTGACCCTGTACTTCACGAGCAGCAAAATCCTGAGCATAAATAGTGCTCGGGTATCCTTTTGAGCACAAATCAAGCCACTTGACATTGTTCAGTCTGTACTAGACCTTGATCCGTCAGACTGTTGCTGGGGAACAAGAACGTTACTGATCCACCCCTGAGGCACTGGGATGGAAAGTAGGTAGTAGTCATCATAAATGCATCCATTTCCTGCTGTTTCTTCAAAGATAAGATAAACTCAGCTGGTCGTTACCAAAGATTCATCTAATCCAGCATCCTTTTCTCATGCCAGTGCAAGAAGATGTCACAAACTGGGCATGAATGGTTTTAGAGATCTTAGAGATTTTAAAAAAAGATTATTACAGTTTCTGCTGTATAGTTAACAGTAGTTTTTAAAACTGTATGCTTTTATACCTAAATGTGTATCTAATTTTTAAAACTATACACTTCCTAATTTTTCACTTGGAAGCAGACTTTCTAGGATCATTTTTTAAAAAGTACACCTGTCAACACCTTCATACCACTGATTTGTTAAAAGGAATACAAAGGAGGGGGAGGCCCTCAGAGCTCTGTGAATGTACTCATCTGTGACAAGCACATCTTTTATTCCAGAGGGAGCAGGTTTGGTAGGACCTCTGTTCTTTAGAGTTTGGAGAAAAGCAGCTCTTCTGCTGGTGTTTTGACATGTAGGGGGAAACACCTTGCTGCTGTCTGAGCATGTCCTCAAAATTCAGCTTGACATTAAGATCTATTCCCCTTGAGGAGCACACGTTTTAGCTGTCTACTAAGGATGACCCAGATCAATGGACTGCTGGGCATTACATTAAAAAAAAGTGGCTTAAAGAATAAAGTCTCAGACTTTGATTCGGCAGACTCTGCTATGTGTCTTTACGATACTGCCAGTATTCCCCTGGGCCATTCATTCTCTGCTGGCACGATCTACCTCACTGGGTTGTTGGAAGAATACCATAAATGAAATAAGAGCAATCCCCATGTAGTTGGGCGGAGGAAGCACAGGATAGAACTTGTCCTTCAAGGAGTTAGGTGTGCCACAGGCCATCTGTGGAGATTTTTTGTCTTCCCCAGTGGAGAATGTAGAACCGTGGCATGTGTAGGAAGGGGGTGGGTATACCAATAAGTCAGGGCAGTGTGTCCCATCCCAGAAAAGAGAGGTGCTGCTCAGTCGGGGCTGATCAGAACTGATGGTTGATTCTCTGTCCCATTGTCCCTTTTCCCTCTGTTTGGGTTCAGGACGCTCTGGTATCAACATCAGAGATGGTTGTTGCCTCCCAAGGGTGGAGTGCGGAAGGGATGGAGAGTTTAGGCACTCCAACTTTCCTCATCCCTTTTTATTTCTTGGTTATCGCTTTTGAGCCACATCTGTAATTTCTTTGGAGTTTTGTTATATACAATGATAGTACTTTCTGTACCTCTTGAGATACTGACAGAAGGAGGCTGTGTTTCCAGGATCAGTCTACAGACTATTTTGCAAAGCTTCAAGAAAAGCTGGGAGAGGGGAGCATTAATGAAGTCCGAGTGGTAATATCCTTAAAATAAAGCAGGAGAGTTACAGAGGTATTTTCCCAGAGGCAATCCTCTGCCTGGTGCCCCCGCAAGAATGTAAGAACTTTGCTTCAGTCCAAAGAGGCCAGTCCATTCTAGTCTTGTGGGTCCCCAGTAGCCAACCACATGTCTCTAGGAAGCCTTTGAGGAGTCTTGAGGAGAGTAGCATTCTCCTGCCGTGGTTCCCCAGCATCTGGTGTTCAGTGGAGTGCCAACTGTGATCCTGGAGGTACCCTGCTAAGAGTCACTGATGGCTTTACTCACCCTGTAGGTGGTGGTTGAAATATAGGAAAACTGAAAGAATTGTTTGCAGATTTTACTTGATGTATAGAGATTCCAGTCAACACTATGTTATGCTCAAATACAGATGGGCAGTAGAAGCAGATAAGATTTGCAGACATGAAATCTCAATCCAGTTGCCCCCTTCACTTCTGCATTCACATCTTCAAAGAGGAAAAGAGAACAAAGAGAAAAGGTGATACACTTCCAGGCACAGAAAATCTAGTTCTAGGAAACTTTCTTCTGGCTTCCCACTCAGGAAAAGGAGTCCTTACAGCAGATGGGGAACTTAGATTGACCACAAATGAAACCTGAAGGCAAACAGTTACTTTTGATTCCAGTTCTAGGATTTCTTTTCCCCTTTTCTGAAGCTGACACATTTTGCAGGTGGGGAATTCCTACTGAAAAAGAGCATATCTGAAGGTGGACTGTCCCTCTGTTTTCTGGTGGTGCAAAATCCCCCCACCTACCCAAATAGTAGGTTTTCCTAAAGGAGTAGCCAGTTTTTGTTTGGACTGGGCAGGTCAGTTTGCGTTTGACAAAGGCTGAAAAGCATCCCACCCTGAGGCACTGTGTTGCTCCCTCCAGGTGCGTTCTTCTTTCTCTTCTATGCTTCTTTCTCTTCCTCCACCATAGCTTTCTTTGCCATTTGTGGACAGCCTTGGGGCAAAGGGCAGGGGAGACTGGAATGCAGATAATCATTGCAGCTACTCTGAGGGCATTAGAAATCCTTTTCCTTCTGGGGAAGAGATCTCCTAGGGAGGGCCAGTGAGAGTCTACAAGAAAGTATTTGGGAGGCAAAGGTACTGAAGGGCATTTGCCTGAGGACCCAGCAGTAAGATTGGGAAACCCCTTATCCAAGAGCGATAGGGATCAGAGAGGGTTTTGATGGCTAAGTGATTTGGAGCCAGTGTGGGGTAGTGGTTTTTGCGTTGTACCATGACTCTGGAGACCAGGGGTCAAATCCCCGTTCAGCCCTGGAAACTTAATGGGTGATCTTGGGTGAGTCACACTCTCTCAGCCTCAGACAACAGCAAAGGTAAGCCCTCTCTGAACAAATCTTACCAAGGAAAGCCCCATGGTAGTTTTGTCTTAAAGTCCCCATAAATCAGAAACTACGTGAAGGAACCAAAAGCAAGTGATCTGTGAGGCTGTGGATGCCTGTCTTTTCCCATGATGATTTTGAAGGATTCCCATCTTCGGGCTGTGGTGTCAAATTACATTGTCCCCCCTCCTTCCTTTGAAAAAAGTCACTGCTACACTACCCCACATGTATGTATCATGGGAGAGGAAATGCTTTCAGATGCAGAAAAGCAAAATTCCCACTGAAAGCAAGTAGGAGTTGCTTCCTGGCAAATTTTCAGCTGGATGGTGCTGTCAGAGAGGAACAGAGGAAATTGCAGGCAGGGGTGTTTCCAGGCTCCAAAGTCTCCTTGCAACAAACAAGAAAGGAGGCTGCGTCTGTGCCAGGCTCACATGCTTCTGGGCTTTTGGCAGTGTGAGGTTAAGCTTAACAACAACAACAACAACTACAGTCCTGAAACTTCTGAATGAAGATGCAGTTAAGAGGGAGGGAACCCTCTGCTTTGCTTTTGCCATCGCCAGGGGCCGCCAGAACTGTGACATTTGCCGAGAGCCTATGAGGAGGCGGGGCGGTGGCGCTGGCGCTGGCTCCAGCGGGTGGAGGGCGGGGCCAGCCCTTGGAGGAGGGCACTGATATGACAAGGAGGGCTAGTTTGTTTCTGGAATGCACTCCTCCACCGTAGCCTCTTCTACCGCGCTCTCTCCACTGAGATTCTCCGGCTTGCAAGTTGCCCTCCCTCTCCAGGGGTGAGTACACAGCAGTTCCTTTTGACACATCCCGGCAAGGCGCAACCTGCCTGCTGCTCTTAGCCAGCTGGCCCACCGGGGAGGGAGGGAAAGAAGGATGCTATGGGGCTGCCATCAACTCTCCCACCTCCTGTAAAGGAAAGAAGGGTGGGCAGGGGGCTGGGGCAGGGGGCAGAGAGAAAGAGATTGGCTGATTCTTAAGAGTCATTCAACACAAAGTTGGGCCCTTTGATGTGCCGGGTGTGTGATCGCAAGCATGTTTTCAGCCTCCTTCTGCCTGACACTGGAAACAATCATTTGCTTGTTTGCGCCGGAGGTTTTCCAGTTCTTAGAATTGCCTAGCGTGTGACTCATTCCTGTTTGGTGGTGGGGAGTCTGTGCTTAGGGATGTGCCACAAGCATTTCCTCAGAAGTGTTTGAAAGACCGAGGGCTATGTCCCTTCTTAGTTCTTTCCCTCCTCGTCTGCTGCCACCCAGATGGAGGCAGAAGGAAACTCTGGTGTGTGACTTTGCTACCTGAGCAGGCTGCAGGAAGGGGTGGAAAACAAGCTGCTTTTCCAGTATAAAATGGAAAGACTGGGTAATAAAACCCCTTGGACCTTGCATGGCCTTGAAATCTAAGTCAAGGTGATCTGTGGGCTGGAACACACCTGAAACCAGCTGCTGAGCCTTTGCCAAAGTGTTTTATTTTGCTTTCTTTTTGTTTTAGTATTCTCTCCTCTTTTCCTCCTTGCTCCTGTTTCACAGTTGCTTGGGAATGGGGCAAGAGTATTAGCTAGGAGACAGGATTGTCTTGGCTAACAAGGAAATGGGCTGAGAAGCCCCATCCATTGCATGTCCCTTTAAAAAAGAACCCAAACAAACAAACCAGGAAGCGCTTTGATCTATGGCCGAGGGAGGAGGGTTGGAGATACAGGGGGTGTGAAGGGGAGGGATCTCCATGCTTCACTGCCGCTGCTGCAGCAACTGATCTGCAGCATTCAGTCAAGGGGGGGGTCTTGGGTTCCCAGAGCCTGGCTTGCCTGCATCTTTCAGGCCCCCGGATTGCTCCAACCAGAACTGGTTTGTGCTTGCAAAAAGCCTGATCTGAGATGACGCCAAGAGACTACCCAGGTGGCAAGTGTCTTGGCCCCGTGGCACAGGGCTTTAGGACAAAGGACCTCATGAGCAGCACTTGAACCCTGTTCAGGTTGTTTGAGATTCTTTCTGGGACAAACCCTAGTCAGGGAGGGAGGGAGTTTGAAGTGCGGACACCTGCATGACTAAGTCTGAGGATGACCACAGAGATGCTCATTAGAGGCTGAGTTTCCCTGAGAACTAAAAGGTTGCTTCTGTATGCATGCTGGTGGATATGGCTGTAGGCTTCTCCTTTAACAGTTCCCTTCTTTCTTTCCCTCTGCCCCTTTTCTTTCTTGAAGTTTCCTGCTTGGTGTATGGATGTTTGCCACAGAGATGGTGAGGAGGGGTGTCCGGGCTCGGTAAACGTACAGGCTGGCTTGCCTTCCAGACCATGGACTCACTGAGACACCCTGAGGTGTGAAAATGTCAAGGAGCAACAGAGAGCTCGTGGTAGACTTTATTTCCTACAAGCTGTCTCAGCGGGGCCACAGCTGGCATGAGATCGAGGGGGAGAGCGGTGAGAACATGACCGAGTTAACAGACGAGACTGGGAGCGCCCTGAATGGGAGCCCCTCTTGGCATCCCAGCACCAGTCCTGTCGTCAATGGGGCTACCGGGCACCCCAGCATCCTCGAAGAGCAGGAAGACAACCCGAGGTTGGACGTGAAGCAGACGCTCAGGGAAGCAGGCGATGAGTTTGAACTGAGGTACCGGCGGGCTTTCAGCGACCTCACCTCCCAGCTTCACATCACCCCTAGCACAGCGTACCAAAGCTTCGAGCAGGTGGTGAATGAACTCTTCCGGGATGGGGTGAACTGGGGGCGGATAGTGGCATTTTTCTCCTTTGGAGGAGCCCTCTGTGTGGAGAGTGTCGACAAAGAGATGCGAGTGTTGGTGGGGCTGATCGCCAGCTGGATGACCACATACCTGACTGACCACCTGGACCCCTGGATCCAAGATAATGGTGGCTGGGTAAGTGCTCAGCAGAGTTGATGGCAGGGATGGGGGAAGCAGCACCTGCTTGGCTGAAGTGCAGAGCAAGCTGGGGGTGATTGTTTTTTATGGTAATAGAAAGTGGGTTGGTGTCTGCGGTACCCACCTTGATTGCTTCTGAGGGGTCTATCCCACTTGCTTTGTGTAAGATGGAGGCATCAGTGCTGCTTCGTTAAGACAGTGCGCGAGTCACCACTCCCCTCCCGTCCTGGTAGCCTCCAGATGCAGTCTCCAGTGCGCCCAGCTGCTGTGGCTGGCAGCATGCAGGCTGAGAATCAGAGGAAGGTTTGTTTGTTTGTTTGTTTGCTTGTTTGTTTGTGTGAATAGTGTTCTGACTTTCTCCCAGCATGGGACCCGAAGCAGCTTACAACAAGTTTATAAGAAAGTACAGCTAACATCTTATGGTACAAAAGTTCTAAAAACCAAGCAAACAATTCTATTAAAAGTTGAAAATTGGAACACTTTAAAAGACTCTGAGGATACATTGGTTTAAGAGCATAAGGTCTGCCTCAAGAGAGCAGAGAGGGGGCCAACTGAACCCCCTGTGAGAAGGAAAGTATAATCTGGTTCATCTGAATTGGTGCTAGATTGCGGCAGGCTGGCCTGGGCCTTCTCAGTACAGGTGCCTGTGACATGCCGGCTTGCTAGAAGCTAAAAATGACCAATAGGAGCTTGAAGGCTTATCTCCGTGCCCTGTGCTTTTATACGATTCCACTGTAGACAATTGCACATGTATGACTAACAGCCACTAGGCTAAATGTTCATGCTTAAAGCGTTCCACACCATGAGACCCTCTTCTTTGTATGCAGTTTATCCTTGTGTTAACCTTACATACAGCCCAAGACTTCCAGTGAACTCTCTGGTTGAGCTGGAAATTAAACTGTTCTTTTCCTCCGTATAAACATTTTGGTTAGTATCTTGCAGTGGATCTTTATCTCTAGAGTGCAGAGCTATAGTTAGGAACGAGGGATAAATGAAATAGCTAACTGAGCCCACAGCTTGCAGGAATGGGAAGTTGGAAGACAGCGATTGATTATTGCTAGATCTGAACTTGTACTCTGATTTTCCTGTTATCCATGACTCTGGATGATCAGCAATAGTCAGTCACCTTGCTGGGGCATGCAGTTTGGTACACAGCCAGTGTGCCTATCCCTGGCATGGATGTGCCATGGAAATGGTTAGCTCATGAAATGGGATTTATCCGGTAGCTCATGGGCTGCGGTTCAGTGGCATGGGTGTGCCTTTGCACATGTGCCTGCCCCCCCCCAGTGCTTTTTTTGTTGTTTGCATGACAGGAAGATCCCATTGTCTCTACAGTAACAGTCTCAGGCAGGTGTGCTTTGGTAGGGAGATACGAGTTATTGTCAGTTATTGTCAACTACGGGCCAGGGCTGGCAGACAGACAACGCTTACCATATTTGCTGGTGTATAAAATGCACCCCATTTTCAGAGGGTATTTTTAGGGGGAGAAAGTGCATCTTATATGCCAGGAAATACGGTATATGCCTTCTAGAAATCAGTACTTCATCCATACTCTGGATAAAAAAATGTAATGTTCACCACAAAATTTTTTTTTTACTGATTTTGTTACTAGTTTAATTCTGTTCTCTTGTATGTTTGTAGTTATATTGTGCTTATTTTAATTTTTTAGCTGTCTTGAGCTCCAGTTTTTAGGGGGGAAAGCAGGATATAAAGTTGCTGAAAGCTATTGTGTTGTACAGTGGTAGGATTCTGTAGGACAAGGGTTTAAATCCCCACGCAGCCATGGAAACCATCCCTTGGTGACCTTAGGTAAATCGCACTCTCTCAGCCTAAGAGGAAGGTAATGGCATACTTCCTCTGAACAAATCTTGGCAAGCAAACAAGTTAGGTTCTTGGGTTGCCCTAAGTTGGAATGACCTGAAGGCATGCAACAAAAAAACTGCTCAGAGGGCTGGGGCTGGGGGCTGTCAAGTACCCAAAAGTCAATGCATCAGCCAAGAAGTAAAAGCAAATTGGTGCATAAGCCTGCAATCAAATCCAGCATCGGTTCTGGATTGGGTGAAGTAAGTGGTGAAAAAGGAAAGAACACGAAGGAGGGCAAGGGTTGGGGAATGTTAGTCAGGCATGCCTGGAATGCAGTTGTCCTGGGGGCACAACCCGGGCTGTGTCTGCCCCAACAGATCAGACTGGTTCTTCTTCCTTTCCAGCCCCATCTTGGACAGTAGCCGCATTAGCACCTTTCTTTCCTCTCTCTTTCCCCTCCCTGTGTCCCCTCTGGCTTCTGAGATTAGTCCTGGATCCAATGGAGATTTCCTTATCCCTGTCGCTCTGGTGACGATTGGACTGTATCCTGGAGACCAAGGCGATAATGTAATCTGATTTTGTAAATGAACTCCCCAGGGGGATTTAGATTAAATCACTGATGGAAAGTCACTGGGGCCCCCTGCTCCTTGCTCATTGGGCGGGTGACATTGCCCTCCCCTCCCACCACTCAGGCAGTGCCACCCGCTGAGACACTTCTCTTTTTGTGTCTACCCAGAAAAGCATTGTTTGGACAAATATTTGTTCAGTCATTTGTAGGAGGGACAGGATTACTCAGGGTGACACACCCACTACATTCACATCTCCCTTTCTTTGAATTCTAGGATTTCCTCCAGAGTACTGGACAAGTTATATAGTAGGGCCCCACGGGCCTAAGTGGATGGTGGAGCTGGAGGTGGGGGCACCAAAATGGAAGAAGCATAGAAATGCTCACTGCAGAAAAGTTAGGGGGCCCAGGTTGGTGTATCTTGCCTCTTCCCATTTTATCCTCACAACAACCCCTCTGAGGCGGGCTCAGCTGAGGGAACGTTTTATCCAGTGAGCTTCATGACTAAACCTCAGTCTCTTGAGTTCGTCCACCACATTGATCCAGCCTTGCCAGATCTGGTGCTCTCCAGATGTGTTGAACTGCAACTCCAGTTATCCCCAGTCATCCAGTGGCTACACTGGCAGGGAGTGGTGGAGATTCTAGTAACACAACTTGAGTGTATTAGGTTTCTAAGGAGGATAGACTACTGTTAATGTATCATAGAGCCACTGAGTCCAGTGAATCCATTAGCTGGAGCCTGATACAAAAGCTTAAATTTAAAGAATTCTGAACCCAGGAACTTACTTGGAGTTCACAATTTTTCCTCATAAAAATATCCCCAGGTTGAATTCACACTGACATAAACCCTTGGAGGACTGTTTCAGCTGAAGGGCTGGTTATGAATACTAGATGGATGAACTTTTGTGCAATTTTTGAACAAGTTGCTGCGGGCCTCACTTCTCCATCTGCAAAAGGGGAACAATATTCTGATTTGGTCAGACCTTATATGGAATCCTGTGCCCAATTCTGAGCACCACAGTTCAAGAAAGATATGGACAAGATGTAACGTGTCCAGAGGAGGGTAGCCAGAATGGTCAAAGGTCTGGAAACGAAGCCTTGAGAGGAAGAAGGGAGATAGATGCATTTATCTTGGAGAAGAGAAGACTGAAAAATGGCATGATAGTTGTCTTTAAATATTTGAAGGGATGTCATGTAGTGAATGAGGTGAGCTTATTTTCTGCTGCTCCAGAGACTAGAACATGAACCAGTTGATTCGAATTGCAGGAGAAGAGATTCCACCTGAACATTGGGAAGAACTACTTTACTGTAAGAGCTGTTCAGCAGTGGAATAGGCTGTCGCAAAGGGTGTTGGGGTTTCCTTTTTTGGAGGTCTTTAAACAGCAGTTGGGTGGGCCTTAGTTGTGTGCTCCTGTATGGTCCTGGCAGTCCCTTATAACTTTTAAGATTCTGCAGTTCTGCAACCTACAGTACATATTTGTGACAGGCATGGCTGCGGTGGGCAGGAATTGCTCAGCAGATGGAGAACTGCTGTAGTAGTGCAGTGGACCACATGTTTGCTAGGACTAGAAAGAGCTGGGATCAAAGCACTATTTGGCTGTGAAGCTCTCTGGGGGTTGCTATATGTATATACCATTTTGAACTCCTTCTTGGATTGGAAGGATTCCATTCTTCCAATTTCACCACTTCATCCCAGTTCCCGCTGCACTCCAGTGTGACCAAGAATCAAAATGCTACATAGGCTATAGAGAGATAAAAGAGTATGATTGCTAGCGGTTGAGTTCTCCAGTGCCGTCTTTGCATGCGCCCTGTCCCTTTGCAAGTCACTGGTTGGCCTAGGAAAATGGAAATTAAAAGTATGGTGCTTGCGAATACTGCTGTAATTGAGAGCAAGAGCCAAAGCAGACGTTTCTCCTGGCTCTGACAAGACTGGCCTGAATCAACTGGGTTCTCTCAGTAAGCTGCAGCATGTACAGTCTTCCAGCCATACTGATGGGCATTTGGCTAGTAATATTAATGAAAGCTGCTGACTCTCTGTTTAGCCAGGAAACAGATGGTAGGTCAGAGCTATGCAGGTAGGAGCTGGCAGAAGTCTTATTTATTGAGGCAACCAAGGGCATGTTTAGCCCTGGACAGGTGATCCTATAGAAGGATTTGTTGTGTCCCGGAGTGGAGATGGTGCAGAGATGCCGTTCAGCCCTTTTCCCGAGTCCTCACAACACGCAAACTCTCTTTGTCCACATCAGCCCCTGGCATCATTAATGGTGTGTGTGCTGCTGGTTGTGCTGAACACAGCTGCCTTTGTTTAACAGTAACCCGTCAGTTGCACTTTT
Organism: Iguana delicatissima; assembly: GCA_948472985.1. NCBI lineage: Eukaryota > Metazoa > Chordata > Lepidosauria > Squamata > Iguanidae > Iguana > Iguana delicatissima. The sequence continues at coordinate 522,305 of CAOKZL010000115.1, forward strand.
AGCCCAAAAAGTCTCTGGGCAAGAGAGGAATGTTCTGTTTTTCCAGCAGTCTTCACATTCCCCTTAGCAGAAGCTTTCCTGTTGCAAGCAGACCTTAAGCTGTCACACACCACTCTCCCTGCCACTGCCACGGCCTTCTCAGTATGGGATTAGTGCTCCTGTGGGGCCTGGGAATAGCCTTTGCTGGGCCCTCCTGAACAATGCTATTGTGGGAAGGGCGTAGCTGGCAAGAAAGACCCACAGAGAGGCCTGCAAGTTCTGGCAGGCCTGCACCTGGCAAGGAGCAGGCCTCTTCATGTGTTCATTTGCATTCCCCAGAGTTGCTGAGCATTTCGTGTCTTGGAAAGTATCTTTGGAGAGAGCAAGGGCAGCGGCAGCAGCCCACTTCAAAGGAGTTGCTGGGATAATGCCTTGACTTTATCCATCTTGGAGAGATCAAAGTCATTTTGACAATTTTATCCTTGAGCTGCGGCACATCTGGAAGGGAGAGTCAGGTGGTTAGGGGGATGATTGCAGGGCGGGCAAGAGGGAAGTCCCCACTCCCACCAGTCAGGCAATGACCTCTCTCTCCTTTTTCCATTTCAAGTTGCTGGTGATGCTCTTTTGGACCCTGTGACCAGCATAACATAGTGGTTTGAGCATTGGACTAAGTCTTTGGGAAGTCACAGTTCAAATTCCCACACAAAATCCCACTTGGTGATCTTGGCAGGTCGCACTTTCTCAACCTTCAATGCAGGAAATGGCAAACCTCCTCTGAATAAATCTTGCCAAGAAAAACCTAGGATAAGGTCGCCACAACTTGGGGGCCTAAATACTCTAGAGGCACTAGATCCTGTCTGATCTTGAAAACTAAGCAGGATCAGCCTTGGCTCATATTTGAATGCGAGACTGCCAGCAAATACCAGGTGCTGTAGGAAGGAACCTGCAAAACTACCTTTGAGGATTCCTTGCCTAAGAAAACCCTGTGAAATTCGTGAGGTCACCATTAAGTCAACAGACCACTTGAAGGCGCGTGCACACATGCACACGTGTGTTAGACTTGACTTTGAGGCACATAAAAACAACAGAGGAAGAAGAAGAAGCTGAGATCCATAGTTAGCTTCTGGATTTCTGTCAGTGACAGAGAACCAAGTGTTATTTTAGTTTCCAGCGTGGTGATTTCTCTCTTTTGCTGAGTGGCCTTATAAGCAAAGGCACTGGTCTTCAGAACAGGAGATGCAACTGGCGTAATAGCTGGCAACAGTGGCTCCAGCTTACCTCCAACAACTGTGGCAGTGAAGGTAAAAGCTCTTCTGAAAATGTTTGGAGATGTTTCAGAGAGGGGATAGTGGCCACTTGGGATTTTACGGTGCATCCATGACCGTTTTTGTGCAATGATAAAATTAACAGATGAACACAAGATGAGCCCTGATGGATCATACCAAAGGCTCATCTAGTTCAGTGGTACTCAAAGTGAAGGTCCATGGACTCTGTTACCAGTCTGTGAAACATCAACTGCCAGTCCCTGCAGAGTTTCCAGGAAGGAAAGAAGCAGTTGTAGCCAAAGCCTATAAATATGATAACCAGTTCCTGGTGTATTAGAGGAAAACAGGAACTGGTCTTACATCAGTTAGTTAAAGAAGCCCTGGTCTTTTCAGTGTCTCCTTCCCACAGAGGCAAGCCAGATGCCTTGGAAGTCTGCGAGCTGAGCCTGAGTCCCATAGCAACTTCTCATTCTCTAGCAAATGGTGTACAGAGATATTACTTGCTACTAGAGGTAATATAGAGCTATCATGACCGAAAACCATTGAGATCCTTCTTGTCCATGAAAAGGAGAATTCCTTGCCTTTTGTAAGCTCAGATTGAAATGTCTTTTTGGAAAGTAACCCTCTTGTTTCTCTTTTTGTTGGTGTGTGAGAATGGGTGTGCCAGGTGTGTCTGTGATTTGGATTACCCAGGCACTGTGGCAAGATGAACTCTAGTGTTCACACCTTCTAGCTTTGCTTATGTTGTTCCATCAAGGTTGCTCAAAGATGACACCACTAGCTATTATTTTAATCCTGGTATATTCACCTGGGAAGAATCTCCACCTCTGATTACTCTTTTATGTCCTTGTGAAGGGTGGATGTGCTGTGTCAAACAGAACCCAGGCAAGGGTGTTTGGAACATGAGTCTGACTTGTCTGGCAGGACACACCCGTGGGTCACCTGTGAGACGAGACTCGCCAATTTACATTGCAACTTTGCAAGTCAAAGGGTTGACTTTTTCGTTTGGCAATAAAACACATACTGCATTTGCAGAAATGGTCATGCTAAGATCCAGCTTGACAAGCCAGTGTTTGGATACCGCAGGGAGTGGTCAGCATAGAGTCCTGAAGTAGCCAAACAGAGTTGCTCTGGCCACCCAGTGATGCTTGGTGCAGGTTCTGCAGATTGGTTTTGCATCCTGTCCGATGTTGCCTGTTCTTCCCCCTCATTGAACCCTTGTGATTCTTGTCCAGAAAAATTTTGAGCATTCCCTGATGTCAGCAGGTGGTTGGTCTTTGTGGGGACCAAGCACCCTGTTTCCAGTTGTGGTGTTACATCAGGTGATTTCTTTTCCTCCTCTGCTCAGCTGATGTGTTTGCAGTCCCTTGGCAAGTGGAACCAGGGGAGAAAGATCTCCATGCCATCCCACCATGAGCATACCTGATTTTGTCTGATTTTGGAGATTAAGCAGAATCAGGCCTGGTGAGGAAATAGGGTGCTACTAACCCTGACTCCAGGTGGGGCTAGGAAAGATTCCGTCCTCAACTCTGCTGTTGTCAAGTTCCTGTGTTCCTAAGACAGTTCTACCTTAGCTTTGCTTAGGATGGGTCAATGTTTACTGTTCTCAGGGGCTTAGAAACTGAGGTAACATTTCTGTGAAAGGCTTGCAGTCCCCTGAACAGCAATTACATCAGGAACTGAATGTAATAGTAAAAGTGTTCTCCCTGTTGCTCTTAACACACCTCATAGCTGACATTCCTAATTTGGGGTGGGGTGAGGGTGAGGTAGAGCCGATTTCTTTGCCAATTATTCTGGGAGGCAGCCTGGATGAGCTTTACTAGATCCATTTCCATGGTTGTTGTATTCACCATTGGCACAAAGATATGATTTCTGTAGGGCTTTTCAGTATACCACATACCTATAAGTCACTCCACATTCTCACAAGGAGCCAGTTTGTTTTTTCTGAGACCACACTGCTGTTTTTGTGTGGTCCTTGCATTCTAGAATACAGTCAGCAAAATAACAAAGAGCCCTGTGGCACCTTGAAGACTTAACAGATCTCATATAGAACAAGGATTTGTGCTGACATAAATCTTTTCATGTTAAAGGCAGCACAGGAAGACTTTTTCTTCTATTGCTGGAACAGGCTCCCATGGCTGCCCCAACTGGATATAGCAGCAAACCAGCTCTTGCGAAGTCTGCTCTGTGGATGGAGCCTCTGCCCATGAGAGATCTCTGAAGGTCTTTCTTTTGCCTCTGTGGAGGGATGGGTTTGAGTTCAGTTTCCCAGGAGGATCCAGTTCCCTGCTGATTGGGACAACGGGTAGCCTCAGCTGTAAACGCTGGGTAATTGCAGGTGGAGGCATGGGATCGGCATTCATCTCTGCTCTCCTCCTGGGTTTGGCAGCCACCCAAGCTGATTCGGAAGTGGGAGGGTTTTCAGTAGAGCTCTTCAGGAAATGCCAATGGAATGACTTCCCCCAGCCATTTCCTTTCCCAAATAGCATTCCTGCCTCAGAGAATGTGAAAGATGGGGGGAAAGCCTTAACTTCTCAACCCCTCATGTTGGTTCTTAGCTTGATTTCATTTCATTTAACTTTTCTTTTGGAGTGGGGTTATTTTCCTGGTCAGTGTTGTCGAGTCTTTGCAGAAATCTGTTTATTTTTCTGTATTGTAGTCCTACTTTTGGTTCTACGAACTGTGTGAAGTTTGCGTAGCCTGCCTGCATTTGCTTTTTGGATGATTAGTGCAGAAATCCTGTTGCCGTTGCCTCCTTCAAACTTGGACAGAGGGGTTGAGTGGGGGTACAGTCAATGCTTCCAAAGATCCCTGACTCTGAACAAGCAAGTCATCAGTTTGTCTGTACTGCAGACAAGACCTGTTCACCTTCATTTTAGGGAGGTATTAACTGAACCCAGAATGAGGGGAGCTAACCAGGAGCTGTCTCCTGTCTCTGCAGCCATGATGTGCTGTCTGATGTCCTTTCTGTGTGTATGGGGCGGGGGCTCAACGGTTTCATTCACAGAGCAGAAAGCTCTACGTGCCTGGCACACCAGGCTGCGTGCCTCAGAAAGTGACGTAACCCAGCCGCCGTTATATAACAGGAACAGGAACATGCCTGGAGAGCCCTGGGGGCGCACAGTGGGGGTGGGAGGGAAAGCAGAATGTCAGTTCTGAGCATACGCTCTTCTCCATCCGCCTTGCCCTACATCAGTAAGTACAAATCTTGCAAGCAGTGTGGAGAGAGAGGAAAGATGCTGCCAGTGTTGCTGTGAAGTTCATACACTTGGGGGCGGGGAACAGATTTAACATACCTTTACAGCAATGTAGGAAAGGGACTCTGTCTGGATTATTTATGAAGTCGTCACAGTGGTGGAAAGCAGAAGGCCGCTTGGATGTCTCAGACCATTAGATGGTCTTGCTGGAACCAGAACTGAGTTGGTGATGTTTTCAGTGTTGCTCCTGCAGCTGTTGACCAAAGTGGCTGTGGTTTGTTGTGCTGACTGATTGCTACCCTGGCGAATGGTTTAAGTACCATCCTGCATGAGATGAGATGCTTCCTTAATCTGAGTGAGAGACCATGGCTAGTTTAGACTGGAACTGTCAGCAAGAGGCAACAGAATGGCAGCTATCTCAAGGCTCTCCTGTCACCTGATTCCTGCCACTTTGTAAAACAAGGTGCAGGACTTGAATGTGGGACCTTCTACGTCCTAAGTATGTGTCCTGTGACTGCATCCTCCTGCTGTATCCTCCCTACTTTGCCTCTCTGCCTCCATTCTGCATATAGTTTGGCATGCTGAACAATCTAAGCAAGCAGATCCACCTTGGATACTGGTATGGCGAGACAGGAGAGACATGCTTTGAATGACTGTATCAGCCATTGCAGCTCAGATCTGAGTAGCTCTCACCCTCTCAAAGGAAGTCATAGCTCCTCTCTACTATCAACATTCATACAATGCAGTCACAACCCATATGACAACATGGCAAACCCTTATGAGAGTGATGTGGATTAAGTCAATATGATCATTGCCCCAATTTTATTAGGAGAAGCTGGAGAGCTTGCATAAGGCTACCAAACAGCTTTGTGGCTGATGTGACGTTGGAACCAGCGAATTCCTGGGCTGCGCTTCTGGCCTTGATCCCAGCTTTGTCCGTCAGCTGTCGAAGAATGCTGGTTGGCTCAACCATGTTTTGACATAGAACACTGTGTGTGTTTGGCGAGCGTCCGCAAGAGCAATCCTTTATATGACATAGCTTGAGGATAGAGCAGAAGCTGTGCAGCCTCTCAAGTATCAGTCTCCTCCTGGGTTGTATCAGAGCTTGGAAAATTTACATGTTTGGACCGGAACTCCCTTCTCACCCCCAAAAAAGATTTCTGAAAAAGTAATTTTGCTAAGCTCTATGCTTGACACACCTTGGAAGCATGTCTGAGCCTTTGGTCACCTCCATCATGCGCCGATCAGGGATGCATTGTAGTATGAAGCCCTTAGGGGACAGCCTGTACCTCTCTTTTGAAAAGAGGCAGCGAACAGAGCTTTTCCACTCAGAGTTTTGCCCTCTTGGTAACGCTTGTTGTTATGCTGCTCAGGTTTGGAGCATTTGGTTGGTGGGGTGTGGTGTTAAAGTTACACTTTGCCGCACAAGCAAAACAGCTGTGGCAGACAGGGAAAGGGGTGGGTAGAGAGAGTTGGGCTGCAGGGCTGGGCCACTGTTTGACAGATGGTTCCAGCCAGGGGTTACAGGGAGCAGGTGTGTTGCTGGCTTAGGAGGCAATGCTAAAGCAAGGCCTTGACCCAGGATGTTCAAGAGGTTGCAGCCCTGCCATGCCAGGGAGCTGGCTTGACCCAGTTTATTTTGTAGAAAATGGCAGGCATTTTGTGTGTGTGTGTGTGTGTGTGTGTGTGTTGCATTTGTCTTATTTTTATCCCCTGCCTTATTTTAATGAGACTGAGCACAAGTGCCAAACCGGGAAAGAGAGGGGAGGGGAGCGCAGCAGAGCCTCTAGGCAGGAACATCCAGCGCAGCTTTTCTGCACAGCCCACTCATCCGTGCAGTTACACGTGCTTGCTCCCGGGAGCCGGCTCACGTGGACTCTGCCAGCCCTATCTCTCAGGGTTCCCGTAACAGGGAGTCAGAGTCACTCTCTTTCTCTTTTCTGCAGCCTCTCTAGAGAGCAGGGATGGGAGAAGGAGAGATGAGAAGCAAAGGGGAGTTAACCAGGCTGCAGCCCCAGGGCCCCTGGGGTGGTTTCTATGCAATGTTTTTTTTCCCTTCTGAGGCACACGGGGAATTGCAGCAGCCATGGCTTGGTTTCAGTGGTGCTTTTGCACCCTGTGGACTCAGTGCCAGCTGGTTCTGGTTTTAACCCTTGCAGGCCTAGAGCCCTGACTCCCTACTGTGGGCAGTGGGATGTGTGCCTCAGCTGCCAGAACCATTTCTTTATATGTGACTTTAACTCTGTTTAGAACCTGGCCCATTTGTAGCACTTCTTGCAGGTACCAGTATGTATTTTTTTTTTAATATACAAAGCTATTCAGGAGATTTCAGCTTGTGTTAGCTGAAAGGTGGCCTTCCTTAGCCTGCTGCTCCCCCCTTTTTAGTATTCAGGTCACCTGTCCCCTTAGCCAACATGACCACTGTTGAGGAAGGCGGGGTGCTGTAGTCTAAAATAATTTGGGCTTGACTGCTATAATTTGAATATGGCTGGGTTCACGGATCCTAGAGTAATTCTCATCAGAGTTCACTGATCTTGAAGTAACCGTCCCTGAACTCATTGCATTGCAGGATTATTTTTTCTGCTGTCATTATTTCTGTCATTATTTCTGCTGGTTTTTATCAACTTCGATGAAGTAGGCGTGGCAGAGTAATGAGGAAGCATGTTATCTTGTGGATTTTATTACTTGTTAAACCTCAAGCTTCCAGCGAAGTCTTCAGCCTGGATGCAAGTCAAGCCCAGGCCGGAAGGGAGTTCCACAGTTACATGGGCAGCCAGGAAGACTTCCCCTCCACCCAGCTGGGTCTTCTGGATGTGATTCATGGCTGCTACAGTCAGCAGGTCTCCTTTGGTTGACCTTTCAGATTGTAAAGGAGAATAAAAGGATGCCCAAGCATTAGTGAACAACAGACCCCCTCCCATCCTTGGAATGTACTTGGTCTTAACTTGGGAGGGGCAGTTCTCCTTATATCCACCACCGGTCTGGAGGTTTTTAGCCTGAGTGTGACTTCATGGGATGAATCATTTCATGAAGTGATGGCTGAAAGTAAGAGTTATCCTTCCCCAGCTCCAGTGACATTGCATGAACTAGAAAGAGCCTTGTGGCATCTTAAAGAACTAACAGCGTTCTTGAAGCAATGGAGTGCAGTCTTTTGAGATGCAGCAGGTCTCTTTGTTGTTCCATCCATCTATCCATCCATCCGTCCGTCACTTTTTTATACTCTGCTTTTTTTCCAAACAGAGACTTGAGGCAGTGTACAAAGTAGGGTAGATTGCATATAAAAACAAATATGGTTACATACACAGAGAGGGCTGTGACTAAAACAGTATTAAACTAACAACAAAATTAAAACCATATAGAACGCTAATTTAAATCAAACAATAAAAGCATCAGAGCACACTAAAGAGGCCCTCATAAAACAATCAAATTCCCAAAGCCTCCTCGAATAAAACGGCATTCACACACTGCCAGAAAGTCAGCAAAGACTCTAGGAGCAGCTATAGAGAAGGCCCTGTCTCACATTCCCACCAAGCATGCCTGTGAATGTGGTGAGATCAAGAGAAGGGCCTCCCTGAAAAATGTTAGACATCTTTAGGTAGTCTGTTTTGGCTGCAGCAGGCTAACACAGCTGTCCCTCTGGAAAAAGTTACATCACATGGTTGGCCAAGGAATTCTTTTGGAAACTCAGAAGGTGGATGCTGCATGTCTGCAACAAGAAAAAGGAAGGGGGGATGGAATGAAACACAAAAACACATGTATGCCTTTCTTAGTTGTCTTTTTTTCTCTGATTATCCTTGGCAGGGCACTTAGACTTCCTTTCTTGTTCCAAAGAAGCAACAACCAAAGGACGGAAGGATGGATCTTCCCATCCCAATTGCTTACAACATTTCCAAAGCCAAAAGCCCTGCGTAGTCTGACCACCCTGTATACTGGCCCTACTCCCAGCTTCTGTAAGCGGTTCTCTGAAGGAGGTTCTACTTTGTACCTCACGGCAGTCAGGGGAGTGTTTTGGGACAAAATCATGGGGCAGAGCACATTTGCCATCTGCTTTGGACAGGAGAGAAGATGGAGCCGACACTCCTGGGAATTAAATGTGGGAGCTGCCAGCCCTATTCCGTCTTGTGGGCCAGGCAGCCGACTTCTTTGTGGAAGGAGGCAGACTGGCAGGCAGCTTGCCAGAGCCAGTTTATATATTCAAAGGCACCTCTAAGATTCAAAGAGCCCAGGCAGTTTGTGCTGCCTGGCTTATGCATAAAATTTATCCCGTCCGTTCTCGTAATGATATTCATAGAGAGGGCCATGTGTATGCCATGGTGTGGGTGTGGGATAAAATTCAGTGATCTAAATTCTGCCCAAGAAAAGCCGAACTGTGTAACCTGTAAAGCTTACAGAAATTGAAATAAATAGGCAGAGCTGCTTTTTTCATACTTCATGTTCTGGTCTACTAGACAAAGGGAACTCTCTGGGAAGGTGAAACTTTCCCCAACCCCAGCAAACCTGTTCAGCCCATTTCCACTAGGCATCTCCCCTGCCCCTCGACTGCTGCCATGCATCTGAACCTGGGACTTTATGTGGGCAGAGCACGTGTGATGTTGCTGAGATGAGCCTGGGCTCAAGCAGAGCAAAATACACGGAGCACAGTCAGAGGAACAGGCGCTTTGAGCTTGAGCTGCTTTTTCACTTCCTTCTGCCCACGCACTCACTTTCAGAAGGAGCTGGAGATGACAGGATATCTTGCAACCCCCAAACAGGAGAACATGACTGGCTGATGGAGATTCTGCTTGATTTCTCCATCTCCACACACCTCCCATAGCAGGCGCAATCAGATGGTCTGTCCCTGGGAGGGACAACCACTCCGGTTCCCGTTCCAGGATGGCAGCTGCGAGAGTCCTATAGACAACTTGCAGGGGGCCCACAGCATGGAAATGGCATGTCCGCCAACTGTAAAATTTGGCTGTGAAATGATTTCATAACTTTCTTCATTTAACAGATCTTCTGTCTTGTGTTCTCACAACAGTTTGGTCAGGTAGGCCATCCTTCAGCCTTTTGAGATGTAGGACTTTCATTGTTAACCCCAACCTGCCAGATAGAATCCTCTGCAAAATCTGTGTTTGTGCTTCTCTTATATTTTGTCTCCTTGTCAGTCTGTTTGTCCACCATCTCTTTAACTGCTTAAACATAAAAGAAATGGGTGGCAGTATCACTGGTGGTACCCTTGTTCACTAGCTGGTCACAATGGATCTTGCAGCTGAAGACCAGTGGGCAACTGGGCTGATTGTGAGTGACCAGCCCAAAACCCATTGTGACTCCATGGATCTTTGAACCCACATCTTCTGTTCAAACTCAGCTCCATCAGGGCTGGAATGTGCTAGTCCTGGAAAGGCCAGCATTAGGCTGCTTCTTGAGGCTGCCGTGCAGGTGAAGCGGGGATTGGAAGAGGAGATCGTCACTCTTCTGGCCAAAGGGAAAGCACTGGGGAGTTCTTGCACAGGAAACAGTATCCTGAGTCAAACCCTTGGTCCATATAGTCCAGTGTTGTCAACTTGGGTTGGCAGCACCACTCTGTTCATGTCTTAGGTTGGATTCTTTCCTAGCTGTACTTGGAGATCCTTGCTATTCCCTGATGATCTCCCATTCAGTGAATACCCAGGCCCAACCGTGGTTAGCTTCCAAAATCAGGCTAGCCAGGTGGTTTCAGAGTGGTGCGACTTTTTGTTTCCTCTGTTTGAACTGTGTAATTTCTTCTGCTGTCCTCAGCTCATTGTTGGCCTATTTCCCACCACCACCTACTTTCTTTTCACTGGTATGTGTTTAAAAACAGGAGAAGTGCTGACTCTATCATTTCCAGTCATCTTTTCCAGCAGATAAACTGCAAGTAGAGTTGGGAACCAGAAGTTCTAAGCTGAAGACTGACCAAAGATTGATGAGATAGTTTCGGCCAAGCTGCTGTCTCTTAGCCTTTGTCCCACAAAGAATCAGAGGGCATCTGCAGTGACCTACTTTGCAGGGCTGTTTTTGTGAGTGGTGCCCCAGCAAGGCCATTAACCATTCTGTAGGCTTTAAAATGGTCTAGAAACTGGAAATAATAAGAGGATTAATGTTCCTGCCCACCAGCGTTTTTCAGGTGGGTGTTATAGAACAGCATTCCTCTTCCTTCTGAGCCCCTCTCTCATGAGGGAGAGGCTCAGACACCATATGTCCATGAAAAGGGGATGGGGGCAGTGGGAGGGGTGGAGAAGAGGCAAAGTGACTGTTTTCCAAAAGGCATTAGCTGGGATCATCAATAGTTAACGTCACTCCCACCCCAGCAGGTGCTAATCTCCGGCTCGACCTACATGCGCAGCCTTTGTGTCGAAGCCTGGGTGCTCCCCATGCTCCCCCACCCCCTGTGACCCAACTGGTTCAGCTGCCTTGGCGCGGCACCCGAGATGCCTTTTCTCCGTTTCTCCCTTGGAAACTGGGTTTTGGAACTTTGGAAGCCAGAGCGTGTTTGAGAGTGGCGTTGGGCCCCTCTGTGTGCTGCTACCTGGGCAGAAGTGCTGTGGATGTGTATTTTGCAGGAGCTTGGCAAATGCTCAGCCATACCACCCTGAATGTACCCCATCTCACCTGGTTTCAGAAGCTGAGCAGGGTCAGTGCTTGCTCAGTCCTTGGACTGGAGACCCTGAGGGAATAATACCAGGGGTCTCAGAGCTGGAAAAGAATCCTGCCTGGAGACCTGAAAAGCTGTCTGTTTGTCGGGGTTGGCTGGCAAAACTGGTGGTCTGACTCAGTACAAGCAGCATTCTATATTCCTGCATTGTTTTCTAGGAGAACTGTGGTATGGGAAACAGACTAGGATTCCTGGGTAGATAAGTGCATTCCAGCACTGGGCAGGGCCAGAACCGAAAGGAGATTCTCAAGAAGGTGATGACAGTGCACTAGGAGTGGGGTGGGGGTTAATTTTTCCCTCCCTATTAGAGAGGCTCCTCCCATTAGCACCAGTGTAAAGTCTAAGTCCTACATTAGGAAACAAGACAAGGTTGTGGCAGGCTAGGGGGTTTGTGGACTCTGACCTATGTGCTAGAGATTCCCCACCCCTTCTCAGTCCAGTGTGGGTCTAGGAAACCAGAATGCACGTTCCACCTTTGCCGAATCACACTCTCCACCACAAGGCCAGTACCTTACAATATGCACAGCACAACACTAGCCTGCATTGCAGGGGTCTCTCCCTCTCTCTCTGAATATTTCCGTACCTCCATCCTTAAACATTGTAGAGTACATTTAATATTTTAAACCTTTCTATAAATAAAGGAATAAAGCCATGCCATTAACTACACAAACAGCCAAAATCGTGAACTTTCACGTCACCTTCAAGGGCGGATCCAGTTTAACAATGCTTTTGTGTAGTTTTTAGTGCTGTGTTTAATGAAATAATTTATTTAATTCATAAAACTATTATTTAATATTATAATTGTACAGTGTTGTGTTTTAATCTGCATTCAGAGCTGCTTGGAGTCCTACAGTGGGAGAAAAGGTGGGAAGCAATTTTTCTTTTTTAAAGTTGCCTTTTAAACCACTTTGTGAATATCATCAACCTCCTTGGGGAACACTTCACAAAGCTTGGGTTGCCACAGAAAAATCCCTACTGCTCCTAGTTGAAAATCAGAACGGTGGCTCCTCAGGCAATCCTAAACCATGACTGCTTCCTAGACTTCATATTTGCATCCATGGATACCACTCCAAGGTAATAAGTTTCCTTAACCTCTTACTGAAACTTTTCAGTGCAAAAACCTATTTAGACCCCATGCCCTCATCTCACAGTAGCATACTGAGGAAGGATATTGAGATATCCTGGTAGCAGCACCTCCTTCTGCAGTTAGATGTCTTAGCCATGTTTAAATATTTGAAGGGATGTCATACTGAGGAGGGAACGGGTTTGTTTTCCACTGCTCCAGAGACTAGGACAAGGAGCAACGGATTCAAGCTGCAGGAAAGGAGATTCCACTTGAACCTCAGGAAGAACTTCCTGATGGTCAGAGCTGTCCAGCAGTGGAATCTGCTGCTGCCACAGTGGAGTGTGGTGGAGTCTCCTCCTTCTTTGGAGGTTTTTAAGCAGAGACTGGATGGCCATCTGTTGGGAATGCTTTGATGGGTGTTCTGCATAGCAAGGGGTTGGACTAGATGGCCCCGGAGTCTCTTCTAACTTTATGGTTCCAGCTAGACGTTAAGAGGAATTCATGACTTTAAGACCAGTTCAACAGTGGAAAATTCTATGATTCTATGAAATGAGGTAGAGTTTGTGCTCAAACAGGTTTAATTGGAACTTTGACTATTTCTTGCCAGAGACAACCCTGTGAAATTTATGGGGTTGCCGTAAGTTGACAGGTGACTTGAAGGAACACACACTCATATGTTATCTTTAAAACAAATGGGAAGTTTAGTATATTATTGATATTATAAACTCAGATTGAACATTTTAAAATCTGATCTACATTTCTATGCATTTGAATTTTATTTTTAAAAACCATTGTTTTTATGTAATCTGTGCTATCCCACAGATAACTCATTCTCTAAGGAATACAGTGAGCCCTTCTCTTGCATGACCTCTACGTGCACAAATGTGAGGTCTCGTGAAGTGTCACATCTCGTTACTGTCAATGGATGCAGTGAGTGTGTGCCTGTATTACCACAGTTGCACACCCACCATGTCTATTGACTATAATGGGACATGACTTTTTATAGAACAGAACCCCTGCATATAATATAGGGTGCACCATGCTCAGTTGGAGCGGGAGTGTACACCATGCAGGTTGTAAAGTCCTGTACAAATGAAAAATAGTTTATTACTGATTATTAGCAGTAGGCTTGGGTCTAGATATTATCCTCTCTTTTGCAACCATGGATACAACTGTAGGACTGGGCATCGCACCCCTTTGCCCGCTGTGTGTGCTCCACAGTTGGATGCAGTGGCTAATCTTGCTTTTTTTATCTTGGTGTATGAATGAATGAGGCTGTGTACTAGTTGCATTTAAATCACTGTTGCATATCCAAGTGTGTCATTGCATGCCCATCAACTGAGAAACTAGGACTGAATGAATCTTCTTGGTTGTCTTGCTTGTTTGTGGAACAAGATATAAACTTGTCTGTTTGCAATAATGATAATAATAGTTTTTGACCCCTGGGGGAGTTAATAATAATAATAACATGATGATGATGGCAACTACAACAATAATAATATCACACCTTTTTCCCAGTTTGAAACTCAAGGCGTCTTACAAAGTTAAGGCATACAGCTAAAAAATTTACGTTGTACAAAGGAAAAAAAATATAATTAAACTGTTTGTAAAATTTAAAAGCAGTTAAAAACAGACCATTAAAAAGAACAAGAACAAATATAAACAGAGGACAAGCCCTTTCCCCATGAGCAGTCAGCCCTCAAAAGCCTGTTGAAACAAAAGAAGTCTTCACCTGCCAGTCTAACCTCTCTGGGACGGGAATTCCAGAGCCCGGGGGCAGCACTGAGAAGGTCCTCTCATGTCTTTCCACCATATACACCTGTGAAGACGCTGAGACAGAGAGAAGGGCCTCCCCAAACTTCAAAACATTGGCAGGCTCATATGGGAGAATGCAGTTCTTTATATAAACTGAACCTGAGCCAGGTCGGTCACGACCGACACTTTGAATTGTGCCTGAGAATGGACTGGCAGCCAGAGGAGTTGTGTGCAGCTGTAGCCAGCCCCGGTTAGCAGCACAACAGTTTACATGCAAGTGGTGTGCTGTTGCCTACACGGATATGGTTCCCACATAGACCTTTGACCACATTTGAAGTGGCCTCTAAGCAGGCTGGACGTGTTGTGGCAGGAAACCAGTTTGACAGGCAGTCTGCCAGCTTTAGAGCTGGAATGCGGGCGGGCAAGTGAGTCCGGGCAGGGAGGGGCCAGCAGCCTGGCTGGAGCGTCTCCATGCCACACGTTCTGGACATGTGAAAATGCTCTCTGCGGTCTGGAGCCTGCACCCCAAACCGGGGAGGCTGAAAGTTGCCATGGGTGATGCCAGCAGAAGCCAAGCTGCTTGCACAGGAGGTAGTGGGAAGCATAACACGGTGTAGGTGGGGGAAGCACAGCTTTTGGCGCTTTAACTCTTTGCAGTCCCCTATCTCTTTCTACTTCGGAGTTGCTTAATTGCTACCATTCAGGGTTTGCTTGCTCTGCGGGTTGCTGAGCCCAGAATTCCCTCTTTTGTCATTGAAATGCACCAGCTGCTCTCATGTAGGTCAGTCATTTGCATAACTGTTTAAACGGAGTCCCTGAAGCATTTGCACCTGCAGCCCTGGCTGGCTGGCTGGCTGGCTGGCAGCTGTGCTGGGGTGTCTCCCCTTTAATCCTGCTTCTCTGTTGATAGGGAGGAGTGGGAGAGGGTTAGAAGGGCTGAGCCTGGAGGGAGTGCTGGTAGAGGGGGCACACTGTATGAGAGAGGAAAAGGAGAGAGGGACTGGAAGGTTGTAAGAGTGCTTACATTGCACTTCTCCAGGGTGTTCACAGTGCTTTGGTGTGGTCATTCCTAGAGCAGCCCTTTGAGCTAGGGTTTCCCCATTTTGGAGATGGTGGGGGTGATGGCTGAGAGATGGTAGGTTGCCTAAAGTTCACATCTGTGATAAACTCTGAAATGCGGCCGCCCATTCCTGTGCTACCTGGAGATATCAGCTGCAGAACATTGGTAGGTGTTGGATCATGCTTGACTTTGGACTGCGGAGGTTTGCGGAATCCATGGGAAAGAGGCAAGGAAAGCCCGGGGCTCTCCAAGCTGCTTGGCAATGTTTACAAGATTATGGCCTCTGAAAATATCTTGTTCTTTGGCATTCCTGGAAACTGCTTCATAAGATTTTGCTTTGGCAAGAGTGTCCATTTCCACACCTAGCTGGTAAACTCCTGTTAACGAAGGCTCATTGGTTCAAATTTTGAAGGTAACAAGGAGGGTGGGAAGAGATGTTAGCTCTGCACTGTGTTTTTTGCAAAGCTTATTGGGAGCCTGGTGAGCTGAAAGAGCATTCCTATCATTCCTCTCCATTCTCGGACTTAGGATGAAGCAGAGGTGGAGCATACACACCTTGTGTTCTGTTCTAGAACTGAGTTTAGTTCCGAGCCTCCTCAAGACTTTGTTCAAAGCTCAAGACGATCTGTAGCAGGGAAGCATTCCTGCTGATGGGGTCGCGCACCCCCTCACAGCCAGGGTAGAATAGCCTAGGATTATCCTTGACTGCTAAACCAGTTCCCCATGGCTGGCTATGGGGAGCCTCTGAGCTGGGGTGTATCCCCACAAACAGCAAAGCCAGTGGTAAATGGACTCTCGAGGCATAAACTGTGCAGAAGCAAATAAAGAAATTCAAAATGAGCAAGTGTGAGCCGTCTCCTCTCCACATAGCTATAAGAACTGTGCAAGCAATTTAGTAGCACAGGAAAATTCACCCCCACTCTCAGTCTTTGTATCCTTTCCCAGCCTCCTACTGCCAAGCTAATCCTCACCCCCCTGCAAAAAAATCTAGCAAAGCCATTAATACAAGTCAACTCCATTCATGCCACTGGGGAGCTGTTAACATTTGGCCATAATGCTAACAGAACCCATTTGCCTGGTGGCAGAAACCCAACACACTAAACCTTTCACAGAGGGACATGATGTGTGGTAGCCCAGGTGCTGTGCAAAACATTCAATAAGGCATAGAATTTTGGATTACAGTCTGGGGTGGACAGTCTTGAGAAGGATTAGAAATTAACCTCCATCTATACAGAAAGAGGGAGACCTCAATATGGACAGATCGATTCAGTCATGGAAGCCGCAGCCCTGAGTTTGTAAGACCTGAGCAGGGCAGTGGATGGCCATGGCTCTTGAAGCTCTCTCATCCGTAGGGTCAATATAAGTTGAAGTTAACTTGATGGCAGTTGCATGGGACAAGAGGCTAAGGTGTGCGGTGCTGACCATTGAATTACATCCCAAAACCGATGTCATCTCAGAGAAGCTTTTCTGTGTTGAACTGGATGGACACCTCTGTGCTTTCCAGTAGCTGTGGTTTGAAACCAAGGACGCCAAAGAAGAATCATCCCCGGCAGGTGTTTTGCAAAGAAGAATGGGATGCAGCCTTAACACACAGTTGCTATTAAAACAGGTTATTTGTCTGTGTTTGGGAGGGACTTAAAGAGAGCTTTAACCATTTTCCTGACAGTTGTGGATGGTTACAAAAATTCATTGATATCCATCTTGGCAACACAGTGTAGCTGTAAGATTCTGCAACAACACAGTCATCTTTCTGCCTAGTACATCCTGTTGCAGAGCAGCTCTAGCACTTCCTACATTGCCAGAGGGCCTTGTGAGTACTCGTTTTTTTGGGAGGAAGAAGGAATTAGCAGTCCTTTCCTTGGTCTTCAGGGAGGAAGAGGCCTGCAGAAAGTACTTTGGCTTCCTGGGCACTTGCCACTTCCCTGCAAGTAGGCTGGATATGAGCCAGAGATGCAGTCTACCTCGTCAGGCTCAGGTGTGGTCCTTTGGCCGGCCCGCTTTCTCCCCTCAGCCGAGAGCAGTGCTGTGTGAACGACATCTGCCGTTTTCCTTTTGGACCCTGTCTCACCTCTTCCAGCAGCCTTGGACCGCCCCTCTTCCCGTCAACGGCTGGCACTGCCTTCTTTGGAAGAGGGGCCTTTGTTCCCACAGCGCACACCCATTCTGCCCAAGCGTATAGTTGCTTCCCCATACCAGGCACCTGTTCTCTGCCGTTGCAAGTCCTCCTCCGACTGACGAGGCAAAAGTTTGGTGTGCCATTCCACCCAAGACATTCTGTCTCCAAATGCTCGTGGTTGCACTGGGCCTCATGCCTTACCTTCCAGCACATGCGACCTACACTCTTTGCTCACGCTTACCGCACAGTCACACGTAAAGATGCAAAATTTCTGAACATTTTGAAGCTAGGGAAAAAAATTTTTCAAGGATTTTCCTTTGCAAGAAAGCAACGTTTAAAAAAAAATTTGAAACTATGTACATTGAAAGTCACTTACTACTTTAGGAACATAGAAGGCAGTGTGTATAGCAAAGTTGGGAAAGGGTGGCCCGCGGGCCCCATGCAACCCCCAGGGTCATTTTTATGACCCCCGGTGGTTTAAAAAAAAAAGATTCAGAATGCCCCCAAATGCTCTGTTGGGGCTGGGGGGGGGCTAGAGGGCATTTCCACCATGTTTGGAAGCCCTCTGGGTCCCTCAAGAGTCAATCACAAATCTTGCAAATTTTTTAGAAATACGTTTTTGTTCCAAAATGTCCTCTAGGGGATTGCTGTGCGTTTCCATCACATCTAGCACATACATGTACACACAGATACAGACGCAGTGGGAAATTTAGGCCCAGGAAAGACCATTTCTGAAGCAGGAAATGAACAGGAAATGACTTCTGTTCACTTACTGCTGTTAAAAAAGGCCTATCCTTAGCCTAAAATGCCCTAGGAAGATCCAAAAACATAACAAAAATGCTACCTCATGCACCCTAGAGAACATTTATGGGCATTTTTTAAAAGAAACATGGGTACATGGAGAAGTACAGGCCACTAAGGGAGCTCATACAGCCCCCTAGCCTTCCACTGTTGCCTGCCTCAGGTGTATAGCTTGGTGTGGCATAACAGTGTTGTGTTTGATATATTTAAGTTACATTTTATTCGGGAAATAATTACAAATTGAATTTTCTTTTTAAAATATTTCAGAGTCTCACATACTGTATTTACCGGCATATAAGACACACTTTTCTCTCTGAAAAAATAGCATTTAAAAATGGGGTGTGTCTTATAAGCTGGAAAATACCAACCCCTTTCCTATGCATTTTGCCACCATGCGAGTTCTGAGTGCTGAGGCAAAATGCATAGGAAAGGAAGGGGGAGCACTAGGGTGCTAAAGGAGCGCTCCCACAAGCCTTCGCTCACCCCTCCTTCCCTTCCATTTTGCCTCGATATGAGTTCTCCGCACTGGGGCAAAATGCATTGGAAAGGGAAGGAAGAGCTCCAGAGAGGGAAAGGACCCCTTGCGTCAGTCTTCCTTCACCCCACTTTCCCTTCTGTTTTGCATGGGAAGGGAAAGGAGGTAGCTCTGCAAGGGGGGAAAGAAAGTTTGCGCAGCTTTCTTTTTGCCCCTCTGGAGCTCTTTCCTTTCCCTTCTGCAAAACAGAAGGGAAAGGGAAGTGGGAGAAAGCTCCTAGGAGCTTTGTTTCCCCGCCTCTGGAGCTCTCTCCCTTTCCCCTGCAAAAGGGATGGGAAGGGGGATAGGGGAAACCATGCTATTTTTTTAAACTAGTCTTTTTCTAAAAACAACAACAACATTTAAAAATGGGGTGCGTCTTATATGCCAGTGTGTCTCATATGCCAGCAAATAAGGTAAATATCCACCTGCTTTAGAGTTTTTAGAAATAATGTAAAGAGAATAAATATATGAGCATCTTGCCTTAAATAATTTATCTGTTGTTCTAAAAAATAATGCAGAATAGAGAAAAACTATTTTTTTTCTCCAAAATTTTCCAGGTTTTTCCTCAGCCTTCACATCTCCTTTTCACAGTTGTCCTCTGGTAGAGGAGTTTTTTCTCAAATAGCGTTATGTCTTGTTTAACATTTAGCTGTTTTTTGGGAAAAATCAGTTGTTTCATAAGCAGTGACTAGTAGGAGTTTAAGAGGAGGACTGCTAAGTCAGCCCAAGTGTCTGTGTAGCCCAGCACCCTTGATTGAATGGAAAACTTGAGAAAACCCAACAATTCGGGGCTGAAACTCTTGCCCAACAATTTGGGACTGAAACTCTTGTCATCTTTATCAAGTTTCAACTTGCCATCCTCCGTACTTCAAAGTGCACATAGTCTTTAACACAACTTCACTCCCATCATTCCAGATGGGCTTTTGGAGGAGAACCTTCCAGAGAGTTGTGCCCCTTTATGCTTGGAGATAAAAAGGAGGGGAGCAGGAAGAAGAGGAGGTCTGGGGTTGTGCCCTTGTGAGTGCTGTCAGCCTGTGCAGCTCTTTTATTCATTTATGTTTGCTTTATTGATTTGGCCTTGCCTGTCCTCCAAGGAACTTGGGAAGGCCTCCTGCTCGTATTAAAGGGCATGGCAAGGTACACTTCTGTTGCAACAGAGGCTGAGACTGGCAGACCTCAATTGCTCAGCTCGCAGGTAATTCTGTGAACGCTAATGCCGTGCCAGAAACCTTGTGGCTCTCTGCCCCAAAGTGAGAAAAGCAGTCATGGGAACCCACTTGAGTCAGAGAACATCCTGTGCCTTTGGAGCAAGTGTGTAAACCGAGCATACCGCTTCATCACCCCCCTGTGTGTGCAACAGTACAAGCGGTTGCTACCGCAAGTCATCGTTTGAGCAACTCAGGAATTCCAAACATTTCTTCATAGAAGAAAGGGAGGGTGAAAGCATTTGGACGTGTCTAGACAAGTTTTGGGTCCAAGAGCCAGCGCTGACATGGGTTCCAGGGCTTCACAATGGTGATACTGGGATGGCATCTTGTGGTTATAACTCACCTTTCTCACTCCATGGGATTAATTTTCAGAACATGTTTGGAAGCTTTCGTGGAAGCATCCAGCTATGCATGGGAGACACTTAGGTGTCTCTGATTTCAAGGCTCAGAAGAGTTGCATTCTTTGAAGTTGCTTCCTGGAAGAGACCAAAGTCCTGTTTAGCTCAGTGATCCAACAGTAGCCTCTATGTTTTTAATTGCTGTGGTACAGGAAGGTGTACCTTGGGCTTTGAAACTAAACAGCAGCTGTGCATATCTGCATTATTGCTATTTATTTTTTAAGCTTTTGAGCACTTCTTAGCAATGCTTCAGAGATCCTAGAACAGGAAGGTAAAGCTATTTGAGCAGTCGTTGCAGGTAGATAGAATCATAGAGCTGGAAGAGACCACAAGGGCCATCAAGTCCAGTCGGAACACTGGACTGGAGGAACACACAATCAAAGCACTCTCAACAGATAGCCATCCAGCCTCCTCTGTTGAAAAGCCTCCAAAGAAAGAAACTCCACTGCACTCTGAGGCAGTGAATTCCGCTGTATTTTTTTAAAATGATTTTTATTAAAAACATAAACCATGAAATTCTTGAAAAACAAAAACATACATACACAGCTATGTCAGACAGTTTTCATATAGATAGGAAGATCTCTAAAGTTTAAGCTTAAATATGATAGATATAATCGTAATAATATTATAATATAATACACATAACAGATGTAATATTTAACATAATTTAGCATTTCATAGGACCTACCTACCCACCTTCTTACTTCTTTGCTTCAATTCCATTCATTCCTCTTCTTTTCTGGCTTCCTATCTAGTTTGTCCTTAGTATAACACATCAGCTATGTACATGAGGAATCTCTTATATAGTATTCATTTTAACATTTATACAGTAGCCTAGTATCTTTGTACTTATCGATATCTGATATACTTAAAATATAATTCTTATCTCTTCTCTTTCTTCGTATCTTTCCCTTAATCCAAAAAACTTGTTACCATTGAATCTCCCCGTTTGTTTTTAAAAAATTGAATAAGAGGGTCCCATTTTTTAACAAACTTGTCAAGAGAGATTACTCTTATTAATGTTATCATCTTATCCATAATTGCCATATCGTACAAATTTAATTCCCAAACTTCTATATCAAGTATGTGTGTTTTTTTCCAATGTTTGGGGTAATTAATCCTTGAAGCTGCAGTCATGTAAAACAGAATTTCATCATATTTTTTTTCCAGTTCATTTTCTGGCATTCCCAAACAAATTCATTTGTGGTGACATATGGAACTGTAAACCCAAAATTTTTCCGTCTTCATATGTATTTGTTTCCAATATTTTCTGGCTTTTGGGCATGTCCACCACATATGGTAGAAAATACCCTTTTTGAATTCCGCTGTATTTGAACTGCTCTTACCACTAGGAAGTTCTTCCTAATGTCTAGACAGAATCTCTTTTCCTGTTATCATCTCTCTTCAGAAAGAACCTCCTTGTGACCTGAGCAAAGAGGAGTTCAACTGCAAAAAGGCACACAAGGCTAGAATCTTCGCGTATCTCTTTAAAGAGGATCGGTATTTAACCACTTGTGTAGTCACCACTGATTATGTCTAGGAAGAAGAGACAGGGTGCTCCATTCCTCCTTCAGCAGTCCACCCAGATCCCCTTCCTGGCCACTGAGGAAAGTGCTTCCTGCCTTCCATGGCCACTCCAAAAGCCAGGAGACTGAGAAATGACAAACTATGTGTTTGTTTCCTAACCTTCTTTAAAAAAAAAAATAAGCATGCTTTTTATTCATAAGAGGACCCCTTCTTATGGAAAACAAACAGATCAGTAATTTCTTTTCATGCTAGTGACTTTTAGGGGTTTAACCAGGCTGATTTATAGCAATAATCAGTTCCCTTTCTACTTCATTGGTTAGGACATACTTGGGATGACAGAGTAATTTGCTTCTGGACATGGTGAATTCCTGCATTGCACAATTTTTAGCACTCAGAATCTTCTACCTGAGCAGCCATCTCAGTGTGCCTTGTGATTCAGTTACGTCTGCTGGGCTGTAATGTTAGCCCAGTGTTTACCTGTGCGGTAAATGGCATGACTTTGAAACAGGACTGGGTTCTTTACCTCATGCACATGGATTGCAGTGGTACTGTTGTGCCATTGCAACCTCAGATGGGCAATGTGTGTCCTTACACAGCTTCTGCCTCATTTTGGGATTTGGCATTGTTCCATTATTGTTACATTTGGCACCTTCAGCATACACAGTGTTTTCTGGAATAACAATAGATGATGCACTCGCATGCCACAAGGTTAAATTCTGGGGCATCTTGTCTTGCTGGAGATGAGCCAGTGTGCTTCCCCTTTGGAGGCAGAGTGTGGCTGACCATCCACAGACCTTCCATTCATGCTTTGTTCACTGTCACATCCAGACCAAACCATCTGGCTTGTCTCTCTCCTGACAAGCCAAATAGATTAACCTAGAGCAAACTGGGGGTTCTCTCTGTGGCATGCGATGGGGTGGTGGAGTGGGTGGGGTAAACAAGCTTGATCACTCAGTATGGACTCTGTGGTAAACAAGTCATGGACAGAATGTCCCTGGTTTACTCAGCTGCTTCCACTTGCAACAAGAGCCATCAGACAAGATGCATCGACATGCTGCCACATTCTTAACAGGCCAAAAGTTTTGCAGAGGTGTAGCTTGCTGTTGCACATAAATGCAGTCAGAGTGACTCACCAGAAGGACTGGCACGTAAGCAGACACCATCTCATGTGCTCAGTGTCCCTGGTGTTGCTCAACATCATGTGGACATAAGGGAAAGAAATTCGCCGTAGATCCAAGAAGGCGCTGATGATGCAAGAGAAGAAATGCATTGTAAGAAGGATGCCTTCTCCTCCCTCCCAAACCCATAGATGATGGAATTGGGAGGTTCTGCTGTCCACATGTTGCCTGTTACGCAGCTGAAACAGGCTTGTCGTTCGTGTGGCCCCTCCCAAGACCTTGCAACTCCTGATAGCTCTCCCAGTCTGGTTGGAGAAGTTTATCTTCTGCTCTGCAAGTACTTCTTTTCTTAGAAAGAGGACTTTCTTGGAACTTGATGTCCGCAAGCCGGATACCATCTGAAATCTAGAATCAGAAATGTGTAGAGCCAAGCTGGCTGGCTTCTTTCCAACATTTCTTTATGCCTTTAAGCATTCTCCATCTGATTCCAACCTTCTCTCCTTCCTCTCAAGCTGTTACAAGTTTTTGACATTTATTTTGTGCCAGTAACCAGCTAGGTGCTGGACAGAACCACAGAAGCAGTGTGGCACTTGGCTAATGCAGTTTCGTGCTAGGAGAGAGGAGGAGGCCTATGCCCCAAACCTTGTCTACATTCCTTTTTTTACTGGGCTCCCGCCTCTTTTCCTCAGAGCCTTTGGCTCTTCCCCACTATAGTCAGGATGCCTCTGTAAAGGTCATTGTGTATTTCTGGTCACTGTAACTACATTGGTCTTTGCTCCATGATGCCTTTTTGCTTGGGAGCACTGCGCACCAGACTCCCCCAGTACATCTCTGTCCAATTGGTACATTGAAGACGCCTTGTACATAGTTCATTGTGTGGTGATAATCTCTCTGCATGAGAGCTTTGTTCCTGTTGCAGGTATTGTTTCTTTTAAATGTACAGTCCTATGGGAGGAAAGCCTAGCATGTATGTAATTAAAACAAGTAAGTGGGGAACCAGTCATTGTATTTTGAATGCTTCAGATGACCAGGTTGTTAATCTGGCAATAGCAGTCAGTGAGCATGTCACTTGATTATTTGCATTATTTCTCAGTGGTCTGCCTGTGCTGTTGTTGCTGGTAATTGCCATCGCCAGCTTCGACTTATGGTGGCCCTCTGAAATGAGAAACCTCTCAAAGACCCTGTTATTAACAGCCCTACCAAGGTCTCCTTTGTCTCCCACCAAATTTGCTTTGTGTCCTTCAATAGTGGTTACTAATGTAGTTCTGCATTAACCTTACCATTTCCAATCCTTCTGCCCTGTCCTGTTTGAAGTTCTCTAACGGGAAAGAGCCATTATGAGGTGGGGTCTTGATGCAAACATATCACCAGCAATGGGGTTGTTTATCTGATGGAGAGAGTGACCCTCACTTTATCTGTTCCTTCTTGCACATGCATGAATGATAGCAAGACTGGTGAACACATGTGTGGTTTGCTTGGAGCAGCCAGGGATTTGGATTTCTTGTTGGAGGAATATCAGCTAAGGAGGAAGAACCAAGCTAAATCAGCTCCAGAGGGTGTTGCACACTGGCTGGAAGTGTTTCTGGGGCGGCCTAGGGAAATGGTGGCCATAGAAGAGGACCACAAGGCCATTTGCCCCAACCTCTTACCATGCAGAAATATCCAGCTCAGGCATGCCTGAAATATGGTCATCCAACCTTTGTTTAAAAGAAGAAGAAGAAGAAGAAGTCCAGCATCCTGTGAGGGAGCCTTTTCCACTGTTGAACTGACTGATCTTAAAGTCATGAATTCTTCTTAACATCTAGGTGGAATCATAGAATCATAGAGTTGGAGGAGACCATGGGGGCTATCAAGTCCAATCCCCTGCTATGCAGGAACACCCATCAAAGCATTCCCAACAGATGGCCATCCAGCCTCTGCTTAAAAACCTCCAAAGGAGGAGGAGACTCCACCACACTCCATGGAGGCAGCAGCAGATTCCACTCCCGGACAGCTCTGACCATGGGGAAGTTTTTCCTGAGGTTCAGGTGGAATCTGCTTTCCTGCAGCTTGAATCCATTGCTCCTTGTCCTAATCTCTGGAGCAGCAGAAAACAAGCCCGCTCCCTCCTCGACATGACATCCCTTCAAATATTTATCCCTTCAAATATTTAAACATGGAATCTCTCGTAATTTGATATCATACCGGGCATCGGTCTTTGTGATGACCCACTGTGTTCCAAGGGCTTCCCAATCCTTGGACTAACTCTTCTTTTAGCTCCCCTTCTAGAGGAAGCGGTCAAAGGCTGCCTGGAGTGTCTCTGGAGCAGGTGGGAATGGGGTCTGGGAACAATAGGGTATTGTTAGAAGGAGCAGCTCTACCAAGGAAGGACTTTCCTAAGTCTTGTGCCACCTCCTCCCTCACTCCCACAGACAATCGGCTATTGGTCTCAAGAGGACAAAGGGTTGCTCTTCCCTTTTGGAAACAGAGACAGTCGTGTTGGAGCAGGAGGAGGATTGTAGGGAGCAGACCCAAGGAGAGCAGGTCATAATCTTTTCTGTCTTCCAAGTCCAGTTAAAGGAAACAGACAACAAATGTCCTTAGGAAATCTGTTTCTTACAGCAAAGCTCTGGATATTACCTAAACGAGTAGCCAGATCCGCCCGTGGTAATTAAAAGGCAATTTTTGCTGCAGCATTGTGGGAAACACATTAGTTTATTCTGGCAGGAACAGCTGTCACAGGGACAGCTTCCTTCATCAAATAAACAGGGATTTTTGCATTTCTCGACCATTTTTCTGAAAACCAAAGAGAATTTTATTTATATTGCCTGACATATCCATTTTACAAACTATTCTTGGAGCCAGTGTTTGTAATGTTTTTAAATGACCAAGCTGTTGCAAATATTTTGATCCCACCCCCGCCCCCCAATTAGCAGGGTGTTTCTCCTTCTTCTCCTCTATAGTAAAATTACATATTCCAATTTTAAAATTTTAAAGAAAGGTTTCTTGGAATATATATGTGTGTCTTTGCATGTCAAAGGAAGGGTATGGTACAGAACTGGTACTCAACTGTTGTTTGGCCATGGCCGTCTTAGGAGCTCTTTTCAGGGTCTAGCCCCTGCCTCCCAGTCAAACAGGGATATAAGACAAACAGATAGAAAGAAAATCGTTTATTATTGAACAAGAAAACTTGGGCCATTTCCATACTAGACTGTTATAGTGCTATTATTCCACTTTCAACATCCTATGGAATCTTGGGGAAGCACCTTTGCCTCAAGGGCCCCTTCCTAAACTGCAAACCCCAGGATTCTATAGGATGTTGAAAGTGGAATAATAACACTACAACAGTCTAATGCGGAAATGGCCTTGAACACCCCAACATTTTGGACAAAACTTTAAAAAAAGACTGTATGAAATGAAACATCTTTCAGGCCTAATCAAGTCTTTGAGCTTGGTGCTTTTCTGCAAATTTCATGATATTGGACTCCATATTAGACAATAACAGTCGGAGGTAAACTCTTGTTGCAATATCACTTCTGTTCCTGGATTTTGTCAAAAGAAAACTGCCTTGCTGAATTCTCATTCAACCAAATACATTGAGGGAAATGCAGTAAAAAAAAATCTGGGGCTTTTTCTCTTTTTGAAACTGACCAAACTGATGATGTGCATTATTTTACTCTGAAGATCAATCAGACTCTCCTGAATTTCTTCCTCAACTTAGGTATTTAACAGTTCAGTTACCAGGGCCCCCGTAAACCCCTGGGGCACCCCTTCTCACAGATTTTACTCTATGATCCCTTTCAAATGTGCCAAGGCCCCCTTGGATGCCATATGCCCCCCTTTGAGAACGGTTGGTATAGCACACTGGCCCATAATATGGGTGGCATGTCTATTTAGTTTGAACTGACAGCATGCATTTTACCAGTGCTTGATGCTTTCGTCAGAGGCAGCTCTGCCCTCTTCAGGTGCTGCAAGAAGGCTGTTTTGTAACATTTGAGATTTCGGATAGTCCCGGTGATGTTCACCTGGCTCATACCAAGAAACAAGGTTCAAGGACTTGGTGACTGCTCATCTTAAAGGATTGGATGAGCATTAGTAACCCCTGAACTCTTCTATGGCTAGGATTAGAACCCGACGAAGGGAGCATTTTCCATCTTAAACCAGTTTTGTAGATTGTTTCCTTCCTTTAAAAGTCTGCTGTGGCGGTGAGCTTTTGCTCCCTAGCAGTCATTCCCCCTGGGTACAAGGCAGGCCCCTATAGAAACCTCCTTGTACTTCAAAAACAGCCCCACAGAAACAATGGAGACACATGCATTACTTTGCCTAGAACCTGCTTTGAAAATCTTCCCCTGAGTAAAACTGGCAGATCATCCAAAAACTCATCCTGTGGCTGACTCTTTGATCTGCCTAAGCGTGTATGCGTGTGCTTTTGTGATTTTTCTGTAATGTTTAAATTTGTTGACATGGGTCAGAGTAGGCAAATCCATGATTCCCTTGCCAACTCACATATGTCTGGACTATATTAATGCAATGTTACACTGTCTATATGTAGTGCAGACAAACAGAGCCTTATACAGTGCAGCTATTGATTCCAAGATGATCCTAATCAGAGGAACTTGCCGTTCCCCCTCCTCTACCGATTAAACCATACCTCCTCTTTTTATTTTTAAAGAGAGGAGGAGCATTGCAGTTTCCAGTGACAGCACAGTCCCAACACTGTTTAAATGGTTGCATAGAGTAGGGTTATGTAGGTCAATTTAATATGATTTCTTAGTTTTGCTATCCTCATTTCTTCTAAGGAGCATTTCCTTGGTATCAGGCAAATCTGATGGTAGAAGAAGAAAAACGTAGCATCACTGGAGGAGGAAGATTGCATTGCTTTGTGGGTCATTTTTCTGCAACAGCGTATGTAGTATCAACTCTGAATCACCTTCTTCAAAATTTCAGCACTGCAGTTCCTTCCTTAATTGGGTAATAACCATCCTCTTTTGAAAAATTGAATTCCTTTCCTTCAAGAATTGTGGAGGCCTGGTCTTGTGCATTACAATGTCAGCTGATGTGAAGGAGAGACAGGGTCTTACAGTATTTTAAAAAGTCAGGTTTATTCCAAGAAAACCTTCATTTTTATATCCAGAGACACTGATTCTCTTTCATGTCAGGATGTTGCCAGTTTCTTTTGCTTTTCCTATCATGTTAACCATTTGGTTTTTCCTGTCAATGCTCTTTGTTCATGGCAATTTAGAAAGCCTGCTTTAAAAAAATGTACAGCTTTAATAATTTAGACATGAGCTATTCATTCCTTATTCCATTCTTTTCACTTTCTTTTCTTTAGTATGTATACAAGCAGGTGTATGTCTGCAGTTACGTCAGTCTTTGGCATCTGCCCAGCCTTTCATGAGAAATGTACTTTCTGAGTTCAGAGGAAGTTGGAGGAAATTTCACAATTCATCTAATAATAGCCACCAGGTCCACCTTGTGAGCCTTCTCCAGTGATGCTGAAGGGAGATCTCTGACAGTCTTTTCTGAACTATGCTTTGTGGTGCAATGAAGTTCTTGAGGGATTGCATGTTGCTTGCTGTCAGCACCTGATAAACTTAAAGCATCCAACCCTAGCGAACCAAATATTTGGTTGTTACCAGGAAATACATTGTGGATGGAGAGACTTTTCTTTTCTATCAAGGAATGTTGAGCCACGCCCCTCCCAACTCCTTTTGACTGGCATTGCTGATTGGTTGCAGGTCCGCTCCCCATACAACTGAGCCATCAGACCTGTACAGCAAGCCCAAACACCTGCATTTTGCAAGGGAATTCAGAGGGAAATGGAGATATTTGGAGGTAGTATGGGGTTCTGGGGTGCTTGTGAGGACTGGAGTATTTTGGCGGTTTGAGAGACTTATGATGACTTCTTGGGCCAAGAATTGTGGAGCCCAAGGGCCACATGCAGTCCATGGGGTGGAATTTGCCCACCCGTGACCTAGACGGAATCCGCTTTTACCTGGGAATCTTACAAGGAGATCCAAATAATAAGACATTACTGAGGAGCCACCTCTTTTAGTGCAAGAAAGAATCCAGCTGACAAAACATCTCAGCTTCTCTAAGAAGGCTCTGGGTAATAAGACATTAAGTGGACAAAGGAGCTTTGCAAAAGAGGAAGAGGCCCACACCAGCCTACACTCCAGTCTGTATTTTTGCTAATAAATAATGTAGGTTTTTCTCCTGGTGAATAAAGGCACTAAAGAAAAGCTGATGTGAAGGTAGAAAGCTAGCAGTGATGTGGGGCTCTTCAGTGTATTGAAACCAAGTGCCACACAGACCTGCCGGGCAGGGTTTATGTGTGTCTGTTTGGTACACTGAGTTCTTAGCTCTTGGAAAAAAAGAGATTTATTCTTTTAAAGCCAGGATAGCTGACCTGAAGGAAACTGGAAGAGGCCAGTGGGTTGGTGGATGAGACTGTTGCATACCCTGTGGTGGAATTCCATTCTGAGACTGGTAGGTTGGCCGCTTTCACAAGACTGAGGGTCTCAGGGAAGGAAGGTGTCAGTCTGAAGAAGAGGGTGGAATCCCTTGGTGGGGTAGATCTGTCTGGTTGCAGAGTGGACAGATGTGTTCTTCATCAAGGATATGTCTTTTGGGTTGGGTGGGAGACCATTGCAGCCATAGACAGCTGGACTTGTGAAAAGTGTATAGGCTACACAGCATATTTCATTCTTGGTATGAAGTCTGTGGACGTCATGCTTCATCTAGCTGGCTGAGAGATGGAATGGGGGCCATGATTTTGATAGTCATCAGCACCAGTAATGTTGGAACACAAGAGACAAGAGATCTTGGCAACTAAATGTAAGTTGCTAGCCAGGACCTCCCAAGTTAGCGTACATCGTTGTGATGTCAATGGAAAGTTGCCGAAGAAGTCCGACATTGTCACATATGATTTCAGTAGTGGAAATGCTTCTGTGATGAGGGGATTTATAGAAAGGAAGTTGAAAGAGACAGTCAAGAGGGTCAGATTTCTTCAGAATGCTTGTGGGCAATTTTAAAGCTGCAATAATAGACATTCAAGCTAGAGTGTGTACTGTGGGTCAGGGAGGAATCACAAAGTTCAGGCGATCATCAGCCTGGTTTACGTTGTAGTATCAAAAGGAAGATTCCTCCCAAAATTAGAAGCCTTGCCCAAGAACAAAAGAAACTAAGGCTCTTGGCAAACAATATGGACTGCAAAAAATGTTTGATTAGCATACTGCTAATGATGTTAAGATTAGCAGTTAAAAGCATCAGAGGCAAAAAAACAACAACACCGGTTTGGAAAGCACTTGGACCAAGGGAGTTTTTTTAAAAAAAAAAATAGTAAAGGAAGATGAAGAGAAGCTAAATAAATTATTTGCATCTCTTTCCATTGCAGAAAATGTAGGGCAGATACTTGTGGCTGGAGTGAAGTTTTCAGCTAGGAAATCTGTGGAACCGAGGCAAATTAAGATAACGAAAGGAGAGATTTTAAACCTTACTGACAGATTAAAAAAAAAATCAGCAAACTCAAATGTGACATTGTTAACCTTCTGGCCAAAATACGTAACCTGTTCCAAAATCATCTTTTATATAGTCAGCCTTCCACATTTGCTAGGGTTAGGGACACAGCACCTCTGCAAGAATGGAATAATTGCAAATATCAAAATGTGTGTGTTTGTGTGTTGTGTGAAGGTGGCCGAGGCATGGTGGAGAGAGCGGGTACTCAGGGTCCAAACAAGGGCCATTTCCGTACTAGGCGGTTATAGCGCGATGATTCCACTTTCAACATCCTCTGGAATCCTGGGGTTTGCAGTTTCGGGAGGGGCCAGGCGGCCCCTCCCGAAACTGCAAACCCAAGGATTCCAGAGGATGTTGAAAGTGGAATCATCACGCTATAACTGGCTAGTGTGGAAATGGCCTAGGTCAGGGAAAGGAGGGGGAAAGAGGTGAGTTGGCATGATGGCCCTATACTTCCTCTTTCTTGCCCATCTCTTTCCTTGGGTGTGGGGGAGCTGCAGAAGAGGGTTTGGGGCGCCGAGAAATCAGGCTGCGATCCATCCTTAAGTGGCCAAGCAGCAGCTAGTGGTGGTGATGGAGGAGGAGGAACGGAGGCGGGTTTTTAAAGGGCTGCACAGCCTGTTTGGAGCTGCTGAGGAGGAAAGTTCCCCTGGAAAAGATGGACTTTGGGAGGGCGGAGGTTGAGGTTGGAGAAATTCGCAAATAATCAAATCCATAAAAGTGAAACCTGCAATTGCAGAGAGCTGAGAAGTGACAAACATGTTGTCAGTTTTTAAAAAGATGCAAGTGGGCTGGAGAGAAGGGAGATGTGGGAAATTACAGCTTGTTGTTTGTTCCTGGTAAACTTTGGAAAAATGAAATTATTAGGCATATAGAAGACCAAGGTTTTTTTCTGAACGAGATCAACGTGACTTCTGCAAGGTATGTCGTGTTTCACACACTTTTTCATGTGTCAACAGACATGGGAACAGAAAAGATCCAGTTGTTTGTTTGGACTTTCAAAAGGTTTTTGACAGAGTCCCTCACTGACAACTCCTGAGCAAACTTAGCAGTCATGGGACAAATGGAGAAGTCCTTTTGTAGCCAGGAAATGGTATAGAGATAAAAAAGTGGAGAGAAGGAATAGATGGTAATGGAGAGTTTGAAGCCATGGATCAGTATTTATTAACTTGTTCATAAATCATCTGGCATTTGGGTTGAATGGTGATATTACCAGATTTGTTGATGACATAAACTTGTTAAAGGAAGAAATGCGACGAACACGTTTCCAAATGAGGAGTGAGCATTGAAATGTAGTTCATTGTAAGTAAGTATCAAGTGATGCACATTAGGAAAAAGAAGTCCTAATTTTACATATAAGTGAGTGGGAACTCAGCTGGCTGCCATTAACCAGCAAAGTTATCGTGGAGTGTTAGTGGATTGCTGAATGAAAAGGTCAGTCCAGAGCATGGCTGTGATAAAGGCAAATTCCATGTTGGAGACCACTGAGAAAGGAATAAAAAATAAATAAAACTATATAAAGCTTTTATACAGATCTGTGGTATGAGGGGAATGCTGTGTAGATTTTTGATCATCAAACCAGGAAATATATAATGTAGAGCTTGCAAAAATTGCAGAAGGGGCACCCGAAGTTATTAAGAGATTCAAGCAACTCCCCAGCGTGGAAAGGGCACAACATGTGGCCCTCTTTGACTTAGAAGAAGAAAAATTCAAGTAAGAAGGGTCATGATAGAAGTGTAAAGCAGTAATGCACAGCCTGGCAACAGTGGGTAGGAAGCTTTTTATCCTTTTGTTATTAGAACTCCCCAAAGCTGAATGGTTGGAGGTTCAAAACTGTTAAAGGGGAGGATTTCTCTACGCAATGCATAGTGAAACTATGGCGTTTGCTATGAGAAGGTGGAGAAAAGGCTGCCAATGTAGACACTTTTAACAGCGGAGTAGAGAAATGCGTGGAACAGCCAGCATTGTATAGCGAGCCAGTGTGTTATAGTGGTGTGAGCATTGGATTACAACTCTGGAGACCAGTGGCCATGGAAACCCACTGGGTGACCTTGGGCAAGTCACACTGTCTCAGCCTCAGAGGAAGGGAAAGGCAAATCTCCTCTGAACAAATCTGGCCACAAAAACTCCATGAAAGTTTAAGGGTCACCATAGGACAAAAACAATTTCAAGGCACACAATAGCAACACAGCACAGAACACAAAGTAGTCTTTGGGTACTATTCACAGTGGGCACATACCTACTTCCTTTGGAATCAGGGGCAGACTACCTCTGAATACTAGTTGCTGGAGAGCTCAAGTGGGAGAGTTTCATTGTGTTCCTATTCTGCCTGTTAGAGCAGCTGAATGGCAGACTAAATAGTCCTTTGTCTGGATCCAGAATGGCTGTACATACGTTCTCATCTTTGCCTTCTCTTTGGAAGGACTGCAATATGTCCAGCATGAAGTGTAATGTTTTGAGTGTTGGACCAGGATTCTGGGAGACTGGGGTTGATCAGGCTTAGCTGTGGAAACCCACTGGGTGGCCCTGGGCAAGTCACACACTCTTAATCTCAAACTTCTTCAGAAACAATCTGCCCAAGAAAAATGTAGGGTACGCTTGCTGGAAATCAGAGTCTACTCAAAGACACCTAACAACAATGGTAGGTCCTCACAACACAGCAAAACATCCCATACCAATGAACATTTCGAAATCAGTGTCTGGGTGGTGTTGGGTCTAGTGTCTGGTATTTATTCCCCTCCTCATCCTCCCTGTTCATTTGTTCTGCATTTGAAGGAGGTTCAGGGTTGTGGTCCGAAAAGGTAGGCCAGCATCTTAGCCTCTCTTGTCTGTATTCTCTGATATGCCAGGGTTTCTTTGGCTCTGTTCCCCTTCACTGAATGCTGCTGGTGGGGGAAACGTGGAGTGCAAAAACACCACACTGCAGCAATCTTGTTTCTAGGTGAATAGGAGATGTGGGAGAGCAAGGTCTGCCTCTGTGTTCATGTTAGACAGAACCTTGTCTGCCTAAAAGTCTGGCTTCAGCCTCAGACTCCTCTGAAGAAGATAAATCTTTAGTTTTCAGTGCCTCATTTTGCTTTCAAATGTAATGGGCTTCTCAACCAAGAGCTCTCCATCTCCATCCTCTGCTTTCTGCAGTGGTTGAGGCTTCTTGTCTGTCTGAAACGTGAGCATCCTTGACATCTTGATTCTGCTTCCTCCAGCCTGGTTACTGCAGACATGTTACCCTGCCTGTTTCATAGCCCACAACTGCCATTCTGTGCTTTTTGCACTTCTTAAAAACAGTGCCAGTGCTGCAAACAACTGGCTGCCTCTTGCATACTCCTGTCCTGAGCCTTTGAGGGGGGCTTTCTCACCTTTCTCACCTTCTTCTCAAGGGGTCAGTTTTGAGCCGCGTGGCTACAGCTGTAGCTGTAGCTGGAAAGGCAGCTTATATTCGTAAGGAGATTCTATATGGTTGCTAATGGGCCCGTCAACTGGGCACATGTTTATGTTCGTGAGATGGGGTGGGGTGAGCAGGTGTAGAGTAATGTCAGAAGAGTCTTGCACCACTCAGAGCAGTTCTGCAAGACGTTGCTACTCTGGACTATCCCAGTTTGCTGAAATATCATACTGGTGCAAGGTCCCTGCAGCTAGTGCTTCCATAGAGGCAGTTGCCTGCAAAAGTGGTCTGTTCTCACAAATCCTGTAACATCAGCAAAGGAAGGGCCTCATGGAGGAATGTTCCTAAAAACTGGGCCCTAGGAAGGCTGTGGGATGTTCATTCTGGGCTACAGAAAAAACACAGTTGTGCAGATTCTGCCTCTTAAGACAGGGCCAGTGAGCTACTGAATCATTCTTCGTTCTAATTCAGTGGTTCTCAACCTGTGGGTCCCCAGATGTTTTTGGACTTCAGCTCCCAGAAACCCTGAGCATTGACCATAGTGGCTGGGGCTTCTGGGAGCTGAAGTCCACAAACATCTGGGGACCCACAGGTTGAGAACCACTGTTCTAATTGAACTTCACACCAGCCCCAAAGGTAGGTTCCTCCTCTTTTCTGTGGGATCTGAAAGGATCTGAAGCTGAGAAGCAATAATGTGTCACTATTCACTGTTCCTTTGTTTTTCTTGTTTTGAGCAGTGAGAGCTGAGTTTGTGGCTTTTCCACACTATACGGTTATAGCGCTGTGATTCCATTTTAACTTCTCTAGCTGCATCCTGTGGAATCCTAGAGTCTGTCATTTGGGGAGGCACTAGAGCTCTTTGGCTGAGAATTCTAAATACCGCTCCATGAATGGCGGTTCCCAGGATTCCATACAATGTTGTTAAGGCAGTTAAAGTGGAATCATAATACTATAGTTGTGTAGTGTGAAAGAAACCTAAGTTTCATAGAATGACAGAATTGGAAAAAGCCTCCTGAGCCATCGAGTCCAAGCCCTGTAGGATCTCCAGCTGAAGAATATTTCTTAATACTCTGTACCCTTGACCATACTGAAAGCAGGATAGCTGCTTGTCTTACAGTACAAATCCTTTAGATGCAGCACTAACATTAGCAGACTCTTCTCTACTTTATAATCCACGGTATAATCCACAAGGAGTGCTGCCCTAGAATGTTGTCTTAGTCTTACCTGTGAAATGACCTGGGCATACAAGAGAAGCATTTTGGATGACATCCCAAAAATTCCCTTTTCCTGAAGCTCTGTTGGAGCTTGGAAATACGGGAAGACTTTAACCTGGCTTTCAGTAGTGAGCATGGGGTGTTTTCACATTTCCCTAATGTACTTGGATAACTTAGCATGTGCTTGTTGCATTTTTGTCTTCATTATGTTTTTAAAATGGTTTGATACTTTTAAAATTAGTACTCTGTTTATGTATTTATCCTGCTAATTTGATGGTGGCTGAGAGCTGAGACCAAGGCCATTTCCGTACTACACTGTTATAGTGTTATTATTCCACTTTCAATATCCTGTGGAATTCTGGGGTTTGTAGTTAACTGAAGCTGAAGAGCTCTCTGGCTGAGAAGCCTAAAGGCCCCTCCCTGAACTGCAAACCCCAGGATTCCATAGGATGTTGAAAGTGGAATAATGGCACTGTAATACGGTAGTGTGGAAATGGCCCATGTCTGTGAGAACTCAACCCCCCTCCTGTGAGTCCATGTCTTCATAAGGCATTACATGGTTTGCTGCCCACATATTGGCGCCTGTTAAGTTGTAGAGAAACTGGCATAGAAGCAGCCACTCAGATCTTGGGATGGGGATGCTGGTACTAGTTCCACTTCTGCCAGAGACTCATTGCATAGTTCTGGTCAAATGTCTTTTCCTTCCTTACATATTTATCAGATGCTGAAGAAAAACTTAAGTGAGAGGTGCTGCCATTCCTCCCTCTGTACTAGCTTCCCTTAGGGGCACTCTTGGGCTTTAGGCAACAGCCATTCTCTGAAGCATGGCTACACCTTCATTATAATCTGGCAAAGAACTCCTTAGACTCTCACAATTTCGTCAGCTCCACATCTGTAAAATGAAAATAATAGGGACAGTTTCAAGCAGAAGTTGAGCAGGATTTGCTAGTGCAGTTCAGGCAGTTTGCATTAGACAACCAGGAATTTTTGGCTTCTGATTATTTAAAAATTGCAAGTTAAGCCTCACTTCTTCTTTTTAAATATCTGCTGCTGCCGATCTTGTTCTAAACACTTTTCTCTCTACCTCGTGTTCCTCATCTGAGGAGACAGGAGTAGTCATTGGTTGCCATTGGCTGGCTTTACTTGCCACTTGGATAGTTTTTTGTTGGAATCCCTGATTTATAGTAGCTCAGATGTATGTATCTGCTGGTATACACAGGCTAATTTTTGGCTGGGTGGGCTACAATGGGCAATTGCCCACATCCCCCTCATAACCATTTTGCGCATGGCTTTACCCATCCATCTCCCAGCCACCATTTTATACTTGTCTCTGGTTGGTGGGCCTCGTGAATCTGAGTTAGAAACAAAGGAGGTGCCACAGACCTTGAGTGAAGTAAGCCCTGCTCTATTTTATTGAGTTGCCAGGGAGAGTCTAATAAAGATGGCAGAGCCTGTAGCATTCTGCACATGATGAATGAGAAAATGCCAAGCCCTTTATTGTCAGGGGCAACCCCAGGCTCAGGGTTTTTTTAGTGCTTCCCAGAGTCATTGAGCACAATAGATGGGGCTCATTTCAGACCTGTTGTGCCAGCTGGTGCTACTCTGGCAACTCGGGGCAGATGGCCAGAACAGCACATGGGTACAGGCAGGCTTGGCATCCGTGAGGACTCCCCCCTGGCCATCCCTGTTTGAGTCACATTGCTGAAAGCCTGGCACTCACGGCCTGGCAACCATTTCCAACTGTGACCAGAGAGGTGGGGTGGGATCCAGTTTAGATCAAGAGAACAGTGACAGCTTGGGCTGAGGATGATGGGCAGGAAGATCCAGGAAAGTGTTTGTTTTTTTTTTAAACTACAGCTCCAGAATCCCCCAGCAGGAGCAGTAATAATAATAATAAAAAAAAAGGTAACTTTCCTGGGCTCTGGACCTGAGTATTGCACACGAAGATCCCTGCTAGATTAGAACAGCTGGCTGTCTCAGCAACTGACCTACTTGTGGTAATGGCTGCTTAGAGAGCCTCAAACAGGGCAGTGAAACTGAGGGTCTCTGCTGTTGCCCTTCGGTATACCGCTCCTCGACATGGGGGATCCTCGTAGCCTTTAAAAAAATGAAGCTGTCCTCCTTGGCAGTGGTCATAGCTAGGCTGTCAGTGTCATTGGTGGTCTTGCTGTGGGCACCATAGTTCTTTGGCAGCCTTGTGGCAGGCCAAAGAGCCTGCCTGCCTCGCTTGGAGTTTGGTCTTCCAGAGTGACAGCAGCAAGCTGCATTGCAATGTGAGCTCCAGGGTGGGGAGGGGAGAGGGGGAGAGGAGGGGTGGCATCGCCTATCTGTGTTTTTCCAGCCAGTTAAATGATTGATGCTGTCATCGATCTGTCCTGAAGTGAAGAATCCAAGCAATGCCCATCTTGGACCCGGGCACTTTGCTCCCTAGATCTTGTTGCCTCTTGTACACAGCATGAAGCGTGTGTGGATGGACATTGGTCAGAGTTGAGTCTTCATTTCTGCAGTCCAGGTTCTTCTTCAGGTTCATGCTTCAGACAGCTCATAAAAGACCTAACTGGAACAGCATGTAAAAAGCAGTTGGAACGCTCAGACTGAAACTCCCGAGAGTCTAGAATCAGGGCCTTGTTTGTTGCTAAATAGGGAGGAAAGAAAAAGGAAATCATTCTTTCAGTTTTGATATTTTAATCCCATTCCTATTTTACAGATGGCTTATTTATTCATAGTTGCACGCATTGCTCCTAAGAAAGATGATCATTGGAAATGTATTGGGCCTAGAATTTAAAACAAAACGTACAACTGGTTTCTTCTGCAAACCTCCGACGTTTTCGCCTTATTTTTTTTCCTGCTTCCAGTGCTGCTCCCTGTTGGTTGATTGGCTTTGCCAGACTCTTAGGCCATTTCTGTACGAGTCTGTTATAGCGCGATGATTCCACTTTCAACCTCCTATGGAATCCTGGGGTTTGCAATTTTGGGAGGGGCCAGCCAGCCCGCCCCTTCCGAAACTGCAAACCCCAGGATTCCATAGGAGGTTGAAACAGACTCGTGCAGAAATGGCCTTAGTAGCCAGATCTCTGCCAAGCAGCAAACAGGAGAAGGAGGTCTCAACCGCTTTCCTGAATGTATAGGGGATCGGGGTTGGACAGGCTGTTTCTGTTGGTCAGGAATTCTGGAGTGGTGAGACTGTTGCAGAAAACAAACCCACAACCAGTAATCTTACTGGTGAACCTCATCTCCCAGAGATCGCAGAGTGACAGGAGTATAAAAGGGGACCCCATCAGCTGATCTCAAAGGGCTTTTGGTGACATTGGTCTTCCCAGCAACAAATGAAGAAGCCAAGTTCTTCATTTCTCTGCTCCATCTCAGCATGTGAAGGTAGGCTGTGAGATGCATCCTCATGAGGCGGTGGCACTCTGCATATGCTCAAGAGGAGTGTGGCAGTTCCTTTAATGCTGCACTTTTTCTCTATCAAGGCTGGGTCCTGGCACTGAAACTGGACTCAGCTAACTAAAGCTTGATGTTCTGCCAGCCTTAGCTTGGAGAAACACCCAGATGTTTACCTTTCTGGGTCGATTGAACCACAGAAGGCCTGGCATTTTATCAGGCAGACACAAAGTCACTTGACCCAAACACCCCCTTACTGTGTGCAGGGGGGTGTTTGGCTAGCTTCCCCCGGGAAGCCTTCCCAAGGTTGGCCAAAGCCCAAGAGACAACAGGTCGCTCCTTTGTTCTCCTGATGAGGTTTGCAGCAGAACTGATCACTCTCTCAGGGCTGCCAGGATAGGATGGTTTGCTATTTCTTGGTGGCTCTGTGCTGAACTGGGACACAATAAGCAAAGGTCTGACTGGGGCAGGCCATGAGGATTTGGGGCTTATCAAAGGCAGTAAGCTAGTCATGAGGCAGGCATATGATGGTCCTGCTGGCCAAGTGGCCAGAGGGAAGAGGGAGAGCTAGCTGGCTGCCTTGGTTATTTTGGGCTGTGTTAGCAGAAGTACTGTATCCCCAGTTGATGAAGTCATGCTTCTGTTCTTCCTGTGGCCACTCCGGTCCCTCAGAATTTGGGTAGAAAGCAGAGATAACGGCTTGGGCTCCACCTTTGAAAAATGGTTTTCCTGAATTATAAAGGAGTTGCAGGAGGATGAGAGAAGTGCTCAAGGACCCTTGGGAAGGAAAGGCTGATCAAAACCTCATGGGTGGAGCAGAAGTCCACATTGCAAATTACTTGGCACTTCTGCGGTGGGATTTGTTTCTCATTCATCCACCTGCTCCTCCTCTCCTAATAAATTCAAGCATGTTGTCCTCATGGTCGGGGCAGATCCTAGGGCTCTCTATTGGCCCTGTGAGTGCTCAGGCCTCCGCCAGCCTTCACTGGGTGCTTTGGGAGCATGTTTTGTTTTTCTCAAGGTGCCCTTATCAAATGGGCAAGTGTGGACACTGGACAGAACAAAGTGCCACTGTCTTTTCACTTGACCCTCGTGGTGAGCCTGCCTTCCTCTTGCCCAGGTCTCGTGGTGTGCCTCCTGCTTCCAGCTTGTGCCTTTTCCTCCCACAGCTCCCTGCCCTCCTCGTGATGAGTCTTGTGTTTTGCCTGCAGTCTTTATGACTTCCCTTGACAGTTGTTTCATCCTTCTTTTTAGCTGGGCCTGCTTCTCTGGCTGGTATATATGTCAAATGTCGGTAATGAAGAAGAAGTCGATTTTCTGGCCAGTGCTTGCAATAATTAATTTTCATGCATTAATTCTCCTACATAATCTATATAGTGTTGTGCTTATGGTGGGGCCTTTGCTTAGAGGCTGAGCTGTTGTGGTGGCACGGAATATTCACAAACGCTCCAGGTGTTTAAGCTGATAGGATGCTCACAAGCCAGTTTCTCCAGGATGAGGGGCACTTGTGACTGAGATTTGTTTTATATGGGTTTTTATACTAATCCTTTAAAGAGTGGGATGGAAAGAGGAAACTAGGAGGGTGGGAATGCAGAAGTAGTTGCCTGAAGAATGACTGCCATATAGGCGTTGGGGCTGAGACATTAACACCTCTGGAGAGAATAAGTAGAATGCAAGAAGGCTTTGCAGAAAAGGCAGGGAAGGCTACTAGTTGGGACAAAAAGATGCTAACAAGAGGTGGCTTTGGAGAAATGTTAGAAAAGTATTTTATGGAGCCAAAGAGGGCAAGAAGTTGGAGATGAAGCTTGAACCGGTGCTGAATAAAACGCTGTTTTCTCGGACATGCTTGTTTACAGACAGTGAATTAGAGCAACATTTGAGCGGGAGAAACCACAATTACCCAGAAAAGTTCCTAAGATATCACAGGAACTTCTTTGGTTTGCTTTTCCATCCATTCTGTTCCTTTCCTTTGGTGGTGAACTTTCTTTACCGTCTTTTACTTGAATTTTTGCTGCCACCTCAAGTACCTTTCCATAGCTGCTGTTCTGTTCCATTTCTCTACCCCTCTTCCAGTGTCGAAGTATTCATTCCATTGTGAATATACTCATCTCTGTCTGTCTGTCTGTCTCTCTCTCTCTCTCTCTGTCTCACACACACAACACACACACACACACACTCTTACAAATACTTACCACTTTTTGCCCATCTTGTGGTTTTGATTCACTGTTAGTTTGAATTTATCTGTTGGTTTCCTGGCATCTAACTTCTACTGTATCACCAGTGTGCCTATTTTTTGCGGAATGACTAGTGTCTGTAAGTGAGGGATCATTATAGTTGTTTGCCTTCCGGTCACTTTCATCTTGTGTTAAGATTAAGGTGATCCTCCACAGGGTTTTCTTGGCAAGATTTGTTCAGAGGACGTTTGCCACCATTGCCTTTCTCTGAGTCAGAGAGAGTGTGACTTGCCCAAGGTCCCCTAGTGTGTTTCTGGGGCTGCATGGTGATTCAAACCCTGGTCTCCCAGAGTCCTAGTCCAATAATTAAACTGCTCCACGATGCATGGCAGGGGGTTGGACTTGATGGCCCTTGTGGTCTCTGCCGGTTCTGTGATTATATGATGTCGTGGCAGCGATGGTGATGATGGTGGTGATGATATGATTACTGCACTGTTACCCAATTTGGGGCTCAAAAAAGTGTACAGTGTTTAAAACAATCATATTTTAAAACTCACAACACTCAAAAGTGAAAAAGTAATTCAACTATCAAAAAATTAAAATGTAGTTATCTTGGGAAAGAGAATGTAGGAATTTGCCTTATCCCATGTCAGGCTTCGAGGCCACTGGGCCCATCCTTGCCCCCAGTTCCCCTGGGTTTCCTGCCTCTATGCAAAAACATCAGGGAACAAACACGGTACCTTCGCACACAGAGTGGATACTGCTGCACTGCTGATGCAGCAGCCCTTCCTCGTATTTGAGATGGGTCCAACTTCCAGTGGGCAGGCATCACAACATACCAAAAACTACTGCTCTAACTAGATGCAAGGGGCATTGCAAGAGAGCCAAAGCCACCAGTTCACTTGTTGTACTGGTGGCTTTTGCTCTCCTGCCATGCCGGTTGTATCCAGTAAGAGCAGCATCTTCTCGGTATGATGTGGTGCCAATCTACTGGAAGCTTCTCCTTTGAGAAGGAGAAGTCTTTCTCAGGGTTGACTCTATCATTTTATTATTTTTCCATAAATGGAGAAGTTAAGAGGAGTGAGTCTGTAAGGGCCTCCTACTGAGGAAGACACAGCGGCCCAACAGGTTAGGCTGTTGCTTGAATATCCAAGGAAAGGGAAGGTTCCTCTGTGCAGGGAAGATGGCCGTATCCTTTCTCCATTTGTGGATTATGCTGAGGGTTACTTGTGGCTTCCTTGACTCCCTGATGTCTGCCTCCCTGGCTTGCCTGGTGAGGGCGAATGGTGAATGTTTTGTTCAGCTAAGATGCCTGCCAGCCACTGACATTTTTGATGGAAAATCTCCGAAGCTGGGAAGTCTTTGCTGAAGACTGTGGCAAACTGCTCTCCATCAGAGTTAGGCAATATTGGACTGGGAAGATCAGAGTCATGAGGAACAAGTGGCTTCAAATAACTTGGTGCTCTTCTTAACTTTGGGCTGTGTTCAGACTCCCTGTCCCTCCCCACTCACTTTGCAGGGAATCATTAAGAAGAAAGTGGAAAGAACCGGTCTCTTAGTGCAAAGGTCTGACCTCTAATTGTTACTTGCAACCAGAAAGTAATGTTCCATTGGGTCATCTTGTGCCCCATCTTGGAGAGAATAGGATGGGAGTGGACGAGGTTACTGCTTTTCCCCTTCAGAGTGGGACCTTGGTATTTTGCTTTGCTGGACTCGTTCCTCGGAGCACCTCTAAATTGGTGGGTTGTTAGTTTTCTTTTTGGTTTGCATCAACACAACAAAGCTAGCAAAAAGACAGAGCAATACGGAAAGGCTTAGCCTCCATAAGTTCTGCTTATTCTCAGAAGGTGTTGTGTTCGAAACATGCCTATGATCAGCTAAGGCTAGAAGTTGGTCTAGCTCTGTTGCATGGCTTGGCGTGGCTGCTGGCTCTCAGAACTGTAACTTAGTCTTACGTGAATATCGTGAGTGGCTTTCTTCTCCTTCTTCTTTTTTAATTAATTTTTATTAGTGAGTGGCTTTCTTCTTGTAGTGTGTAAGCGCTAAGAGCAGGAGGTTACCATTCAGATTTCCCATCAACCCTGTATTTACAGAGAGCCAGCATGGTATAGCGGTTTGAGCATTAGCCAAAAGCTCTGGAGAACATGTTTAAATCTCTGCTCGGGCTTGGAAACCCACTGGGTGACCCGGGCAAGTCACACTCTCTTGGCCTCAGGGTATGAAAGGCAAACCTCCTCTGATCAAGTCTTGCCAAGAAAACCCCATGATAGGGTCATCATAAATTGGAAACAACTTGAAGGCACGCAGCAACAGCAACTGTATTTACTAGACATCCTCCAACTTGCTGCTTTTCATTCATCTTCAACCGCTTTCCCGACCCTAGGGTAATAATTCAGGCTCTTATCTTACAGTGTGGTT
The DNA here is from genome assembly GCA_948472985.1 of Iguana delicatissima. NCBI lineage: Eukaryota > Metazoa > Chordata > Lepidosauria > Squamata > Iguanidae > Iguana > Iguana delicatissima. The sequence continues at coordinate 565,033 of CAOKZL010000115.1, forward strand.
ATACACCAGTACTGAGATGCAAAGGGTCTGAAGCACTTTGAACACTTGGCAAGTGCTCTGTAAACACTAATTACTATTTCCACACATGGCAAACAACAGAAGGCAATTCACCAAAGCCCCAGGCCATTCCCTCCTTCTGCTAGGTGTAGGCATGATGCAGCTTGCTGGAGAATCCCCCCAGGGGGGTGGCAGAAAAACAGAGAAGGCGCAGTTCCTGTTATTGTGTGGGGAGATCCTGAATTGATCCAGCACTGGGGATTTGTCTGTTATGCAGCAGGCTTAGCATGTTCCCATCCAGTGCTTTTCAGACCCCCCCTGCTCAACACAGAACAAAACTCCCAGTCATTTCCTTCCCTAGTGACGGGGCATAAGGGACCCAGTCAGAGATACCCTTGTCAGCACTAAAAGCATCTATTCTGAGCCCTTGGTAAGGAACTGACTTAGGTCACTTCTCCCTTCATCCCCATCTGGCAGCCCTCTGCAGAGCTGAACGAAAAGCATCATCAGCCAGGCCCTTTCTGTAGCAACAATCTCCCCGGGAACAGGCTTGCCAGAAAGGGCCACATGGGTCTTAGGTGAGTGGGTCTGTGCAAGTGTCCAGCCCCAAAAAAGAGAGGAACAAAACCTCAGCCTTCCAGCCCCAGTAAAAATGCACAGGTTCGCTGCACTTGCTTCTTGTGCTGTATAATTCTGCTTGACTCTAGAAAAAGGCAAGAGCTTGCTTCTTGTGGTTTTTCTCTCTTTATGTGGATCTCAACAAGTAGAAGTTCAGCTGGGCCTCCCTGGCGCTTCTGAAATTTCACTAGGAACTACTTGCTGCCTCAGATAGATTTTTGCAGACCTATGGGCTAGAAAGTGGTTTAAGTACCCTAAAAGAAAATCCCATGAAATTCTTGGGGTTGCAGTAAGTCGACAGGCAACTTTGAAGGCACATATACACACACACACAGATGGACTAGAAACTGGCTGGGGAGTGAAAACTGGAGTTCTCCAAGATACGTAGTTGTTGGCCCTGTTTCAGTGACGTGCTTCCATAACGCAGTCATTGAAGTGTGGGATGCAGTTGGCCTTGGCTTGGCCAACAGCCTTCCACAGGCCGAGAGAAGGCCTTTTTGGTTCTCCCATCATCACACATGCTGGAACCCACTTTCAGACCATTATCTCCCCTTACAAACCTGCCAGAGTCTTAAGATTGGCAGGGGAAGGCTTTCTCTCAGCGCTGCCGCCATGCCAGGCTCGCTTGACAGGGCCTTCCCAGTGGCAGCTCCCATCCTCTGGAACTCCCTTCCACCAGAGGCGAGGCTGGCCCACTCTCTGGTTTCCTTTCCCTAGAATAAAATACAGAATGGATTTACTTTCGAGAAAGCCACCAATCCCCAACGGATTTTAAGAGTCTGTGGCAACTGGATTGTTTTACTGTTGTTTTAGGAACTTTTTAACAATTGCACTTTATTCTTTTACTGAGCTGGAACTGTTCTAATACTATAAATAGACTAATTCTGTTACTGTATGCATTTTTGTATGTTTTTAATTGTGTTCTTTCAAACTGTGAGCTGCTTTGAGTCCCACTTTTGGGGAAGATAAATAATGTACCTCAGTCTCCAACCCACTGTTTTATTTCTCATCCTCTTCTCCTTGTTCTTCCTCCCCTCCCCTTTCAGGACCGGTTTGTGGACGTCTATGGGAACGACGCAGCTGCCAAGAGCAGGAAAGGCCAGGAACGTTTCAACAAGTGGCTCTTGACGGGGGCTACCGTGGCCGGCGTGGTCCTCTTGGGCTCCCTGCTGAGCCGCAAGTAGCCAGAGACTGACTCTCCGTCCATCTGTCTTGGCCGGCGCTTCCCTGCCATGGCCAAGGCTCAGCCTTGTGATCATTCCAGGGGTGGGGATGGGGGGGTGCATAAGGGAAGCCTCTACATTGCAACACCCCCTCCCACTTTGACCCTAAGTCTCATCTCCACCCCATAAACAACTCACAGACCTCTCACTGGTGCCTGCTACCCCCAGACATCTCCAACCACAGGTCCCTGGTCCATATGCAGGGACACTTGCATCTCACATACACACACACCGCCACCTTTGGGTAGCTTGCCTGCTGGCCCCAACCGTCAACAAGGACTGGCATTCCCTTAATTGTGTTAGCTCTGGTATTTATCTTTTTTGTTTTAATGCCCCTCTAGATTGACCTGGCCCCTGGGGCAGGGGTGAGAGAGGGTCTCAGAGGGTCTTTGTAAACAAGAAAATGTCAGCAGGAAAATGCCCCTCCTTCACTCCCTCCCTTCCTCCCGATTTGAGCTGAACAAGTGAGGTAGAGGAAGAGACTGGCCTTAGTGCCTCCCTGTGTAAGGGTCTCCTAGGCCCAAAAACCCCAGAGAAGACCCCCACCCTACCTCAGCCACTGGGCCTGGATGCTATAGGTGTGTGTGGAGGGGAGACAGAATCCTCCTTCCCATGGGGCAGAGCTGGGCTGGGGAGGGCAAAGGAGGAGGGAAACACTCAATGATCAGAAAGCAGAACACTCAGGCACAAGGGGCTAGAAGTATGGCTACTTTTTCTGCCCAAATGCTCACTCAGCTTCCCCTGTTTGGGTGGGAGGGGGCAGTCAGGCAGTGCTCTGAGTCTTTCCTCCCTCGCTTTCAGATTTCTTTCAAAGGACGCTGTCTTAACCCTGGCTGGAGCCCACAGTTTGCTTAGGGCACGTATAGTCTAGTGTAGGGGCAGGTGGAGTGGGGGCTGTTTTCCCAAGAAGTAACTAGTGGTGCTGGGAGGTTGCTGTCTAGAGTGTTCCCTCTAGGCCTCCTCCGCCCCCAGCAAAAAGCTGACAGACCTCCCTATTGGCTTCCCCAGATTTTTACCTTCCCACAAGTCCCTTTCTCCTCCTCCTCTGTGAATTTTGTCCCTTTTCTCTGCTATCAAGACCTTGGAGCATCTCCGTGCAGCCACTGTATTTCCTCATGCACGTTCCCATATATTGCACACCCACCCCATTGCACAGAAGACCACGCTGTTCTGTTGTCTTTGTTCTCCAAACAGCTATTGCATGTCTGCACCAGCCCAGGATTTGTGTACGCTTGGGCAGGACGGTTGGAAGGGTGGTGGCAGCTGGGACCGGGATACAGCAAGTGGAGAGGGGAGGTGAAACCGTCAGATGGCCAGGGAAGGGGTGGAGGGTTTGGGCTGCCAGGCTCTCCATTTTGTTCCCCTTTTCTTTGAGACAGAGAGATGCCTTGAAGACTTCTCTGTAATGGGAAGGGACCCTGGGACTATCCGCCTGGGCATCAGAGGGTGTCGGCAGCAGGCCTGGTTTGCCCCCACCTTCTGCCTGTTGCAAAAGGGAGCAGGCAGAAGATGCGGGGAGAGAGAGCAGCAGGCCACAGAGAGAGAGAAAGTCCGTTAACCAGAGCAGCCTCTGGAAGGTGTTTACGATCAGCTGCTAATTGCAAGGCTGGCTCTCTGGGGACGCTTCGTGGCGGCAGCCCAGGGCACTTCCAGGAAAAGCGTGTGCTAGGCCAGGCAGTGCAGAGTCTTTGGTAGCAGGAGGTGGGGTGGGTGAGGTTGAGGAGTGTAAACAGATGGGTGCCCCTGTTTTCCCAGGTCCCTGAAGGAGACGGGATATGTGGCAGGGGAGGGCAGAAGTGGCTCCTTGCCCGCACGCTTTGGGCCAGGAGTGCTTGCAGTTCTCTGTCTTCCTGTAGGTGTGAAATCAGTGGAGAAAAGAAGACTACCTGGGATGGGGAGCCAGCGGGTCATGGTAGATAGAAACAGGTTTTGGCTTCCTTGGAAGCCGAGGGGGCATGACCAGAGGTAGGGCAGCCCCAGATACTGGGGGCCGGGCCTGGTCTGATGGCGCCATCTCCAAGCTTTGCAATAATTGCCAGCCTGGTCTAATGGTTGCCATGGTAGTCCAGCCCACCAGGACGGGAGCAACAGCTCTCCAGAAGCCGTTTCTGTGGGACGTGCAACTTGTGGGGAGGAGAGGGAGGTGGCGAGCATTGGTCTGTGTGTGTCTCCCTTGGTCTCCGCAGCAGCCAAGGGAATAGGGGCTGCTGAGAAGTGATGGGCCAAAGATGTTGGGACTGAGTTGGTGGTTGGTGGGAGAAGGAGCAGGCTTGGGGACGGACCCTTCCCCCGTCCCCCCTCCTGAGGCCCAACCTTCCTCTGCTCTTGTCCCTGGCTCCAGCCCCCGGTCCCGGCCCAGGGCAGTCGTCTGAGCCCTTGCAGCTTGCCTGCCCACTTCCTTTCCTGCTCCTGCCCTGTACAGGCTCAGCTGTATATAACCAAGAGTAGTTTTTATTCAGTACAATAATACTATTTTTGTTAACCGTATGTCTGTATTTATGTGTGTTGGCTGTACTCTTCCCCCCACCCCGAAAGCCCCCTGCTCCAGCATCCCAGTTAACCTTATTATCATGAACCAGTCCCAGGAACTGAATGCAATAGGGACCACATGCGGGGGAGCAGTCCCGTGCTGCGGGTGCCCCCTTGCCCCTCTTTGATTTAAAGTGTCTGTGCTGAACCTTCTGATCACCTGCCCATTCATTTGTGTTCGCGCCCAACATAAATCTGTCATTTTGTGTGGTGAAAGTCCGAGTTCTAATAAAACTGTGAGTTGCATCGTCTTGTTGGAGTCCTCGGTGTCCTCTTGAATTCTTCTGGTGTCATGCTTTCTGCATGTTTAAGCCCATCTTTGCGGTCTGGAGAGCTTTTGGAAAAGGCCAAAGCTGAGAGACAGAGAGACTCCCAGGAAACTGAAGCAGCAGTGCTGATGGAAGCTGAGACAGGCAAAGCCTGAGCCAAGATGAAGTTAGGGAAGGCCCGCATTAATAGGACTGTAGTTTCCAAGTCAAGGAAGGTAGTAGCCGTCCTCTGCTCTGTGCCATTCAGGCCAGTTCTGGGCAGCACCTCCTTTTAAGAAGGCTGTGGACAAGTTGGGGCAGATTCAGAGACGGGCAACAAGGAAGATAACAAGGAGGAGAGGTTGGAGGAGCATGTTCAGCTTGCGGAGGAGAAGACTGAGGGAAGATATGACTGCATTCTTTAAATACCTCAAGGGCTATCACGAAAGGAAGAGGCATAGAATCATAGAGTTGGAAGAGACCCCAGGGCCATTCAGTCCAACCCCCTTCTATGCAGGAACACACATCAAAGCATTCCCAACAGAAGGCCCTCCAGCCTCTGCATAAAAACCTCCAAAGAAGGAGACTCCACTGCACTCCGAGGCAGCAGATTCCACTGCCGGACAGCCCTGACTGTCAGGAAGTTCTTCCCGAGGTTCAAGCAGAACCTCCTTTCCTGCAGCTTGAATCCATTGCTCCTTGTCCTAGTCTTGCCCAATCCACTCCCTCCTCAACATGACACCCGTTCAAATATTTAAACATGGCTCTCATGTCCCCTCTTAACCTTCTCTTCTGCAGACTAGATATCCCCAGCTTCCTCAGCCGCTCCTCATAGGGCTTCATGGCTTCCAGACCCTTCACCATTTTGGTTGCCCTCCTCTGGACACGCTCGAGCTTGTCGATATCCTTCTTGGATTGAGGTGCCCAGAACTGGACACAGGATTCCAAATGAGGCCTAACCAATGCAGATTAGAGTGGTCCCATTACCTCCCTTGATTTAGACACCATACCCCTATGGATGCAACCAAGAATAACATTGGCTTTCTTGGCTGCTGCATCACACTGCTGACTCATGTTCAGCTTGTGATCTACCAAGACTCCTAGATCCCTTTCACACATACTGGTATCCAGCCACGCGTCCCCCACCCTATAGTTGTGCATTCCATTTGTTTGTTCTTTGCTGGCTCAGAGGGTAGGACCAAGTCTAATGGTTTTAAGTTACAGGAGGGTAGATTTCAATAGAATATTGGAAGGAATTTTGTGACAGTAAGAGTTGTTTGGCAGTAGAACCAGTTATCCCGAGATGTGGCAGGTTGCCTTCTCTGGACGTCTTCAGAAAGAGGCTGGACAGGCTGCCTGCTGCTGGAGATGCTCTAGCTGGAGTTTCTACATTGAGCGCAGAGATGGACTCAATGGTCTATGGGGTCCCTTCCAACTCTGTGATTCTAAGGATCCTGCAAATCTGTAGAGCAGTCTCCCCCAATGTGGTTTCCTCTTTGTGGTAGCTAAGGATGGTGGGAGTTGCACTGCAATATATCCAGAGGATATCTTGTTAGGATATATCCAGAGGATATCTTGTTAGGGAGGCTGGCCAAGATGCTGAATGAGAATGAATACAGCACAGGGGATCTCTTGGGTAGGTCCAGGGCTTAAGCACATGCCTTCCACTTGCAGGATCACAGACACAATTCCTCATGCCTCCAGGGCCTGAGATCCTAAAGGATGCCAATAAAGTAGACGGTAGTGGGTTACTTCAGTGGTGGAGAGCCTTGGCAGACTTCAGGACCAATTTTCTGCCCTTGGACTTTGTTGGGGGCTCCACAGATTACCAAAAATACTGGGAAAACCAAACTCCAAAGTGTCTAAAAGTGCATTTCTGGTCTGGAGAAATTAGTATTTTTTAAAATATTAAACAAACCAAAAAAAATGGAAGGATTCCCTGCAACCTATTAGAAAGATGAATCTGCTCCCAGAGGCTTCCAGGAAAGGTAATTCACCCCTTTTTCTGCCCCCAAAGAGGGTGTTGTGAGGAGCAGGGCTACAAAAACAGCCTCAGGATTTGCATCCAGGTGAGGGAATGCTCATTGCCCAGTTTTGGACTAGATGGACCAAGGGCTGAAATCAAGGTAAGGCTATTTTCTGTATGTTCACCGAAGGCACGCCCTGATGTGAGAAGCAGCAGAACCCTCGATTTACCCCGCCCTCTCCTCTTTGGTGACTCAAGAGAGATGCAACACAGAGCTTGTATTCTGTATAGTGCTTTTATTGTGTGCGGAAAAGGATCTTTTTTTAAAAAAAGCGGTGCCAGCTGAAGAAAGACCATGCAGAAGGGGTTGGGTCTGAATGCTCTCCTGTCTGGCATACGTGCTTGGCTTGGCAGCAGGATGCAGGGAAAGGCAGGCTGACTGGACGGTAAAGGCCCAGGCCAAGAGACGGTGATCCAGATGGTGGGATCAGAGACGGACAGGAGAGCTGGCAGGGTGAGAGCTGAGATCCAGCTGCTTCCCTCCAGGCCACCAAGTTGCAGTGGTGGAACACCAGGGCAAGGCAGTCTTTCTTCAAGTCATCACTTCTCTTGTCCTACTTCTTCCACTCATTCTTGGCGTAGTCCCACTTGGCCGAGAAGCCCTGCACCGGGTTCATGTGCATGTCCAGCATGCGCTGGACTTGCTTTGCCTTCCACTCATCCTCCAGCGTGCGTGGCTTGGGTGGGAACACTGGGGGCACAAGAAGGGGCAAAAGAGAGAGAGAGGCTGGGTGAGGAGGGGAGCAGGGAAAACCAAAGCAGGTTGAGACAAAGGTTCCCCGCTCTCCTTTTCTGAGGCTCAAAGTCAATCCCTGCTTAGCAAACTTGGGGCAGGGTGGCTTTCACCACTGTTCCCATGATCAGGGTGGTGATTGCTGTTTGCAATCCTACCCCTGGCATGCATCAGTGGTGGAACTCCTGCAGCCTCCAGACTCCCATGCTGCGCTGTACAAGCTGTCCCAGAAGCCAACTGTTGTCGTTTTAATGTGCCTTCGAGTCACCTCTGACTTAAATTAAGCCAGTCAGGGGTTTTTTTGCCAAGCTTTAGGGAATGGAGGCCTCTTGCTGCCTTCCCCTGTGGCCGAGAAAGTCTGTCTCCCAGTGGGATTCAAAGGCTGAGCAGGAATTCGAACCCTGCTCATGCAGAGCCACAGTCCAGCATCCAAACTGCTATACCACACTGTTCCACTGACCCAGAGTAGGCTGCCTGAAATCAAGTTTATAGGAGCAGGGCAACGGTTTCTTCTGGGCTCATCTGCCCCAGCAGGCTTCCACCCTGGCCTTAGCCAGAGATCCCAGGTCTTTCTTCCCGGTAATATTCCATCCAGAGCCAATGTGCTGTAGCAGCTGGACTATGACTGGAGACCAGAGATCAAATCCCTGCTCAGCCATGGAAACCCACTGGATGACCCTGGGGACAAGCCACACTCTCTCAGCCTCAGAGGAGTACTAATAATAGTTGTTACCAGAATCATCAACCTGATTTCTCCCCGAAATTGGGACTCCAAATAGCTCACAATTTAAAACCATACAATTTAAAAACATAGTGAATATTGAAATAGGACCAAACTGTTTAGAGAATTAAGACAACAGCACAGTAAGTAGTAAAAATGCAATTAAAAGAGATAAAAAGACTTAAAAACAACAATAAAAGTTAAAGCAGTACAGCGCACCGCGCACACACGCACACACACCAGCCTGTTCTTTAAAAACTTTCTGTATTAAAAGCCTGTCTGAATAAAAAAAATAGTCTTGGGTTTGGCTGCTTGAAGGGTAACAAGGAAAGGGCCTTGCTGGCTTCCCGGGAAAAGGGAGTTCCAGAGTCGGGGGGCAGCCACTGAGAAGGCCCTATCTTGACCCCCGCGATGGCGATCAGACTAGAAAGGGCCCCCTCCTGATGAATCTCCAGGCCTGGGCAGGCCCATAAAGGGAGACAGAGTTTTGCCAGATGGCCTGGATCTGAGCCATATAGGAATTTCTAGGTCATAACCAGCGCTTTGGGTTGTGCCCAAAAAATGAATTGGCAGCCAGTGGAACTGCTTCAGCAGGGGCAAAATTCCCCAAAACCGGGCTGCAGCTCTCTGGACCAGCTGAAGTTTCCAATTATTTTTTTAAAGGCAGCCCTGAGTTGAGCATGTTAGGGTAGCCCAAATGGGATGTAAGTAAGGCATGTATCCACCCAACCCAGATTTCAAGGAACAGGTGCGGTTGGTGCACAAGCTTAAAAAAATTGCAAAACATTGGCCACTGCAGAAACCTGGGCTTCTGAGTTCAAAGTTGAGTCCGAGGCCATTTCCACACAAGACTGTTACAGTGCTGTTACCCCCCCAACATCCTATGGAATCCTGGGGTTTGCAGTTTAGGGGGGGGCCTTTGAGAAATTTTTTTGAAATTTTTTTCGGGGTCACCCAATGAGGTTTTTTACCCTGGTTTTCCCCAAAATTTTTGCCCAACACTCAAACCAGTATGCCACAGTGGCTCTCAAGATTTTATCAAGAGGAGGTTTCCCCTTGCCTTCCTCCATGGCTGAGACAGTGTGACTTCCCCAAAGGGTTTTCCCCGGGGGATTCTATGGCTGAGAAAGGGGTTTCAAATCCTGGTCTCTGGGTAATATAGCCCAACACTCAAATCACTACATCATGCTGGCTTCTCCTAGAATACCCTATAGGCCATGATCCGGCCGACACCCAGAGCTGCCCTTTTCCCCAAAAAGAAGCTGCCTGTTAGGCTTCTGTATGAATCATGTATGAGGAACTCGTACTTATTAAAAACTTTCTTGCAGAAAGCAATAGATTGCTGACGGGCTCTAGCTGAGGACCATTCAATGACTGTGGGGAAAGTTTAACACCAACTGGCCTTAGAGGGGGAAATTTCAATCAGGGGAAAGGATAAAGAAAAAAAACCCCCAAAGGGTCTATTTCATAAAAAAGCAAAAAGGAAAAATAAACGGTGCTTGTAAAAAAAAAAAAAAGAAAAAATTTTAAAAAAACCTAAGTAAGAAGGTTATTAAATCACAATGCCACGGGAAAAAGAGTTTGGGGAGCATTTGTTTAAATTGTTGGAAAAGACAATCCTATTAAAAAATCAGATCACAAAAATTTTTTGGGAAAATAGAAAAAGATAATAAAAAGGCAAAGAAGTGTGGGCATAATAATCTTGAAAATCTGTTGCAGCCAGTTGATGCATTTGGGTTTTATCTAAAAACAAAAAAACCCATTAGTATAAGGGCTTAAGGGGGAGGAAAGCTTTTAAATTTATGGGATGAAGTCCTTTCCCCAACGGGAAAGTTCACCAAACAACCCTAAACCCCCCTGGTGATAAAATTAATTTTTTTCCAAAAATTTCCACAAAAGGACGCAGCAACAAGATACAAAGACATTCATACTGATTGGAAGCTGGTTTTAATCCCTAAAAAGTTTTTTTTCTTGAATTATCCTAAGCCATTTGGTTTCCTTACACTAAAAAATCGTATTTCTCATTTTTTAGCTATTAATAATGAGGTTATACCAGGTGTATTGAAACCTAAGGATGTAGTTTTAGTGGAATATCTTTATTACAATGGCATCAAAGCTCGGGCTGCAATTACTTTTAGAAATACTGTTATTGCTAATGTAATAATAAGGCCAAGGATGCTTTTTTAAACTTGGGTATTGAGATTGCAAGATTTTTTAAAATTCCCCCCCCCTTTACCATGTTCCTTTATCCTTAAAATTTTGGAGGTAAAGTAAAAATTATCGGGTTACAACATTGCTAATCTGATTGTTTTAAAATTATTGGGGCCATTCCAATTCTTGGGGAATTTGGACCCCCCTTGTAATCCCTTCCAGGTAACCGGGATACTTGTCAGACCCTTTATGAAAGGATGGAGCCATTTAATTTAGAGGAGAATGCTCTTATATGTTCATTTTGGTCTTGGCCTCCCTGTGTTCAAAAAGAAATCCCGGGAGAAAACTTTACTGGTTGAAAAATTGTTTAAAACATAATTATTCTTCCCCCAAAAATGCTAAAGGGCCCCTAAAGAGAGCCAAGTTACTCTCAAGGAGCAGATAGCTGCAAATATTGGATCGGAAGTCCAGGAGATTGCCCAATGGTAGTTGAGCCAGGAGGTGTAGAGTGTATGAATACAGGAAAAAATGGGAGTACTCAGGTTGTCTCAGTAGAGAGGGTTCAGGGGGCACCCCCATTTTTGTGACTCAAGTGGGGGGAAAACCCTTTGGGGTTTTATTCCAAGATTTTTTTTAATACCCTTCGGGGACAACAATAATTGGGTTAAAATGAGATTCCTGGATGCTGAGGAGTTGGGAAGTGTACCAGGTCCTTGGGGGGAAAAACCCCCTGATTTAGTTGTTATCCACCCAAATTTTCTAAGGAAAAATAAACCCCTTTAAAAGACAGCTTGTTTACCTGATCAAGGCCCAAAACCCTTTTGGGGCCAGAAAGTTAAAATTAAAACAGACTGAATAACTGTCAAAAACCCAAAATACAGCTTAGGATCCCTTTATCATTGTACTCACTCCCTTGCTACCCAGTGTATAGCGAGTCTTTCGGTCCAATTGGGATCAACGACAGTCTTTGTTCCCTCATTCCAGCTAAAAGGGCCCCGCATAGAGGCTGCAAAAAAGATGATTACGACATCAGTGACTCCACTGATAAATGTGTTAAAATTATGTCTTGGAACATAGCTGGAGGGAAAGGGGAAAGGGGGTATGTGATGGTGTATTAAAATATTTGTCTAGACACTCTGTGATAGCTCTTCAGGAAACTTGGTTTTACGGAAAAAGGGGAAATTTAAAATCCCAGGTTTTAAAGCACAAAAAACAAACATCAGAGGTAGAGCCATAGGAGGTTTAGCTCTCCTGATTCAGGAAGATCTAGGTTGGACACAAGACTGGGCGGCTACTGAGGGATCACCTAACGATTTTTTGGTGGAAAAATTTGAGGCAAGGAGTACTGTGTTTATTTTAGTAAATGTTTACATACCCCCAATTTCTTCACAATATTTTTTCCCCAAGGTATGGATACCCTTAGAACATTTATTAGAGGAGTTAGCTACAAGGTTTCCCCGTGCATTGTTCATTCATTGGGAGTTTTTAATCCCAAAGACGAGGAACACCCCAAAAAGGTGGCAGAACAGGGGAATTGTGGGAGATGAGTTGGCGGGTTTTAAAGAGGATCTGCCCCAATGGAGTCCCAGGGATGAAAAAAACAAATTAACCGTTTAGGATAACATACATTTTTGGGGTCGGGAAATTTTGGGGTAAAAAAAATTTTAATGATCCATATCCCTTCACCTACTTCTCAAAAAGCTCTGCTAGTACTTTGGATTATATTTGTGTTACTAGAGCAGAAGTCCAACAGTTCTCTGGCATTATTGTGAATTACAGAGAAGAAAGTGATCATCAACCCATTATTGTAAATTTAGTAGCCAAGGTTGATGAGAGGATAGTGACTTCTGCAGACCAATGGTTAGTCCAGAGGCTGGAAGCTCAGGGAAAAAAGGAGACTGAAATGGCAAAAAGTTAATGTGGAACCCAAAAATTTTAAATTTAACACAGGAAGATCCCAGAAATAGGGCATCCCCAGAAGAATATTAGTGAGGTATTGGAGGCATATAGGATATAGTAAGAATTTAGAACCCTTTTTAAAAATTTTAACCCGTTAAAAAACAGGAAAAAAGGAAGCCCCCATGGTTTTATAAAATGAGTGGACTTAAAAAAAAGAATTTTTAAAAATTAAACCAAAACACATGGCACCCCCGGGCCCCCAAATGGATCTGAACCCCATGTAAACTTAAAAAGTAAATTTCAAAAAATTAAAAGCAGTAAAGAAGGCCCAGTTTTAGGAAAATTCTGGGCTATCTAGAAGAGGGAGCATTACAATCAAATTCAGCTTATTTTTGGCATTTGGTTAAATAAATTAAAGGGTCAAAAGTTATGTTTGACATCCCTATTTCTGCTTCAAGTTGGGAAAGGTTTTATTTTGAGCTTTTTAAAAAAGATGAGAAAAATTTTTTGCAGAGTTGCTGGGATACAAGATTTTAATATATTTTTTGGGGTGGTTCCCAGTAACGATATCAGAGATTAAATCCATTATTCAGTCAGAAAGGACAATAAGGCCCCTGGTATTATCTTTTGCCCGCAGAATTATTTAAATGCAATGTAGACTGGTGGGCACCAGTTTTGGCAAAGGGGATTCACCCACATAAACAACACTGGTTGTATCCCAAAAGACTGGAAAGCTAGTGTAGTAGTGCCAATATTTAAAAAAGGAAATCGTTATGTCCCGAATTTTCGACCAAAGCCCGAAATTTCATTTCCCGGGAAAATGTATGCAAAACACCTTCTCCATAAACTAGAGGACTGGGCAGAAGCAAATTCCATTTTAGCCAAAAAAACAGGCAGGCTTTAGAAAAGGGGGGATCTGTATTGGACAATTGTTTTATATTACACCATCTGATAACAAAGTATTTAAAACAAGGTAGCCAACTTTTTGCAGCTTTTATTGATTTAAATAAACTTTTGGGTCCATAAACAGGTATCGTTATGGGATAAGCTGTCAAAGACAAATATAGATCAGAGACTTTTAGCACTTTTGAAATCTATTTATACTGAAACCTCTTTGAAGGTCAGAACAGGAGCCAGTCTGGCTTTAACAAAATTATCCCCACATAAAAGGGGTAACCAAAGGGTGTATTTTAGCTCCATTTCTTTTTAACTTTTAATTTAAAGAATTGTTACCTCTCTTCAAAAAACGAGTTTCATATGGAAAAATCTCAAACAAAGCAATTAATATCTTATTGTATGCAGATGATACGATTCTCCTTTCCCTACAAGTGGGTCTGAGAAAATTACTTAACATCTTAACTTATATTGCATAAAAATTACTTGGTCATTAATAATGATAAGTCAAAGGTGGTAGTTTTTGGCAGAAAAAGGAAACAACACAGATGGTTTATCAACTCAAAAGAATTAGAGCAAGAAAATCCTATTGCTATCTTGGTATCCATTTTTCATCATCAAAAACTCCTGGGTGCAACAAATAAGGAAAAGTGAAATGAAAGCTATGGCCAGTTTGCAGTCCTTACATAGATTATTAAACTAAGGTACCCCCGGGGTTTTTTACGCCCTATTATAAATATTTTTAAAGCAAAAGTAATTCCATCACTTATTTTTGGGGCAGAAATTTGGGGCTTTGCAAATCTTAAAAAATTTAAAATATCCAATCCCAATTCCTGCGTATGATTTTAGGGGTTTCTAAATTTTTCCCTCTTATTTAGTTAGATCTGAACTTGGGATGGATAGGATTGAGGGCCTAATATATTCCAGGATGGTAAATTTCTGGTGCAGAAAGGAAAATTTTTAGAAGATAGGCTCCCCAAGGTTTGCTTAGAAGAACAAAGGACTTGTCAGCAAGGAACATTTTGCCTACAGAATTTTTCAAAATGTTACAACCGGTTTTTTAACCAGCATTAAAACCAAAAAGGGCCTTCCAAAAAGAGGGTTAAGCAAAAAGAGTGTCCAAAGTGAAAGCTTAGTTAAAATTTGCCCTTAACATCTTGTAGATCAACTAAATGGCCAGCTAAACTGAAATTAAACAAATATTTGAAAAAAACTGGCATTCCCACTGTCCATGGAAACCAAAGCCCCGTTCAAACCTTCTTTTGAACAAATGGACACAATGATGAAATGGGGTAAAAATTTCATAACATCCCAGTCCAAGAAAGGCTGTGCATATGTGGTGAGCTGGTGTTAGAAGATTTAGCTCATTATCTACTTGAATGTCAGATATATTCAGAGACAAGGGAAAGTTATCTAGCGCCTTTCCTAAGAAAAATGAAATACTGGACAGCAAAGGAGAAAAAAAGGGTTTTTTTGTACAACCAACAAATCAACATGTGATTAGAAAGGTTGCTGCATTTGCAGTGAAGGCTGCCAGGGCAAAAAGGAAACTTTTTAGAGCTCATACCAGATAAAAAGCATCAGAGTCCTGCAGAGTAAGAGATGGTATTTGTAAATTGTAATTATGTAATTTAAGTAATTTTATATGAGAATATGTAATTTACGTTTTAACCTTGTGTCTCAATTTTATTATGAAAACGTTTTATGGTATTGTTTTAATTATGCGATGAGGGCGATCTGTTTTGAAGAGATTTTGGATGTTTTGTTTTGTTTTTTTGTTGTTGGATTGCAATGGTCTTTGGACTGAGCAAATAAATAAACTAATAATAGTATGAATCATCACTTCTCTGGACTCCCTGCTTTGCCTGCCAGTTGGAAAAAGACCATCTTAAAAGTCAAAAATCCCAGAAGTCCTTCCCGCCGTTTTTTAAAATATTTCTTGCTCATTCACATTTCAAAAGTAAACTTTCTTTTCCCCATGGAAAAAAGGGGCAGGCAGGAAAGAGTGGAACGTGCCTTCCATTTTAATTCAGAAAAGGGGAAAGGGGAAAAGTGTCTCGGCTTTGAAAAAAAACTGGATAATACTGCCCAGAATTACCCGTCACGTACGCTGACTCTAGTGTCCGGTACTAATGCCGGCTGCACAGCGGTTAAAGGGATGCCGTCGGAAAGGGGGAAGACTTCCCGGGCCCTGCCTTGGGCATGTCACCAGCTCTTTGAATAGTATATCTAAGCGGGATTGCTGGAAAGCAAAGACCTCAATCTCAGGTCCTGAGATTAATGAATTATAAAATTAGAACCTCTTCGCTCTGACATCCTACGTAAGGCGCCTACAGCAAAAAGAACTGGTGGAAATCAGAGATGTAGCTATGGTGGAGGGGATGAGGACACTGCCCCTTCAAATGTAAGAAGTCTGCCTTCCCAAATGACATTTTCCTTGGAATCCCCAATAGCTAGCACTGCAGTCACTTAAAACTTCAGTTGAGTATTTGGAAATGCAGTTTAGGCATCCAAAGAAATGGGATTGCGATCACAGGCAAATAAAACATTACCAGGGAAATGAAGACACAGCAAATCAAAGTGTTCTTTGTGTGAATGATTTTCAGGGTTGCTCTGCAATGCTGGAAATTTGGGGAGTGAAGGAAGATTTCACTGTAGGGTGGAATTATTACTTGGAGGGCCATACCTTCATTTTCCCTCCCATTACTACACCTACAATGAAAATTCAGCACTGGGGAAAGTAATGATCCAATGCAATTCTGGGCTGAGTCAACAGGAATATGGTGTCTAGGTTAAGGGAAGTGATGGTACCACTCTGGTCTGCTTTGGTCAGACCCCACCTGGAATAATCCTGCGTCCAGTTCTGGGCATCACAGTTCAGGAAGGATATTGACAAGATGGAATGTGTTCAGAGGAGGGTGATCAAACTGGCAGAAGGCTTGGAAACCATGAAGCCCTATGAGGAGCAGCTTAGGGAGCTGGGTACATTTAGCCTGGAGAAGAGAAGGTTAAGAGGTGACATGATCGTTTAAATATTTGAAGAGGTATCATATGGAGGATCTTGTTTTCTGTTGCTCCAGAGACTAGGACATGGAGCAATGGCTTCAAACTACAGGAAAAGCGATTCCATCTCAACATTAGGAAGAACTTCCTGAGGGAATGAGCAGTATGACAGTGGAATGTGCTGCTGCCTGAGAGTGTGGTGGAGCCTCCTCCTTTGGAGGTTTTTTTTTAGCAGAGGTTGGATGGCCATCCTGTCACAAATACTTTGATGGCATCTTCCTGCACAGCAGAATGGGGTTGGATTTGATGGCCCTTGGGGTCTCTTCCAACTCTGTGATTCTATGAACTTGTTTTGGACTCCTGCTCCCAGACTCCCCATGCTGGCTGGAGGATTCTTGGAGCTGGAATCCAAAAAAGGAACTTGTTCAAGCTATGCAAAAATCATGGCCTTGCTCCCTGATCAGGATTAACTCACACCATGGTTGTCAAAAGGAGTGCAAGGAATTATGAGCCCGTGCTGAAATCGGGATGCTTCTCCAGACTAGAAAGGCTGAGTTCAGAAGTCATAGAATCACAGAATTACAGAGTTGGAAGAGACCCCAGGGGCCATCCAGTCCAGCCCCCTGCCATGCAAGAAGACACAATCAAAGCCCTCCCTTTGACAGATGGCCACCCAGCCTCTGTTTAAAAACCTCTAAAGAATGAGGAGACTCCACCACACTCCATTGAAGCAGCAGTATATTCCATTGCCGGACAGCTCTGACTGTCAGGTAGTTCTTCCTGAGGTTTCAGTGGAATCTCTTTTCCTGCAGTTTGAATCCGTCGCTCCTTGTTGTAGTCCCTGGAGCAGCCCCCTCCCTCTTCGACATGACATCCCTTCAAATATTTAAACATGGCTAAGCCAATTATTTTGGTCTCATTGGAGCAGCAGAGAAGGGATGGAGGGGCTCACGGATACATCAGGGTGGTGAGCCAGCTGCCTGCGAGCTGGGATTGTGGAACACCGCACAGTTGAAGGGGCACAGCTCAATAGCAAAGCCCATGTTTTGCATGGAAAAGGTCACCAGTCAGCTCCTGCCTGTCTCTTGGTTAAAAGGATCTTGGGGAAGACATCTGACCAGAGCTGAAAGACATTGACTTTTTGGACTACTACTCCCAAAATTCTGGCTGGGACATTTTGACAGTTGCAGTCGGGGGGGGGAGGAAAAACAGAATCTCAGCTCTAAAACTCTACTGACCTTCTAGCAGAAGGGGAGGGCCAAGATCATGGATAAAAACTTTCCAGCACCCCAGATATTGATGGGCTGCAACTCTTAGCATGCCTCACTGTTGGCTAGAGCTGCTGGGAACTGCAGTCCAAAAATATGAGGCAGGACCCATGATTCCTGTCCCTGATATCAACAAACTAGCTCTACATGGGGGGGGTGGACATCATGCAGCCCTTTGGATGTTGTTGGACTGCAGTTCCCAGTAACCCCAGGCAGCACTGAGACACGCTGGGTGTTGCAGTCCACCAACATCACAAGGCTGCTCGCCTCCCACTCCTGACCTAAAGTAACTTCATAGGAGTGGAGCAAGAATTAACCTTCCTGCACTTTACCTCAAACATTCAATGAGCCAGAACCTTTGAACCAAATGGTAGAGTAGGACAGGGCAGAACGCCACCCCTGTGAGTGCAGACTGCAAAGTGCAGGGAATTTCTTGCAGGGCTCGAAGCTGTGCAGCCCAGTCCTGCTCATGGGTACTCAGAGGGCAACCCCATTACGATTCAGTGGTAGTTACTCCCTGGGAAATGTATGTAACAGGAATTGGGGATCTTGGGCTTGTGGGCCAAATATGCCCCTTAGAGAAGTCTGCATCTTCTCCCCATTCTCACAGATTTTGCAAATATAACTCCTGAAAACTATGTTGTTGTTGTTTTTTTAAAAATCTGCTGCCCAGTTAAGCAGGGGCACATTTTAACAGTGATTCAAGCTGCAGTCTTACACTGATTAAGCAGTTGTAAAAGATCCTCCTTCCACTTTTGATTAATTAGGTCATATATATATGTATGTTTAAAACTCATTATTTTGCTATACTAGTACTTACGAAATCTGGGCACGCTTTCCTTTCATGCATGAGGCAACACATACCAAGTAAACGGCTGCTTAATCAACTCCTCTTTTTTTGGATTGCAGGCATGCTGGCTGGGGGATTCTGGTAGTTGCAATCCAAAAAAAAAAAAAAAGAAGAACTTCTCCAGGCTCTGCACTTGCTCTATGAGAACGGTGACTGCACCTCTCCAAGCTTCTAGTTCCATTTCAAAACACTCAAATTCTGCATGAAGAGAATTCTGCAACCTTACTGACAAGTGAATTCTGTGACCTGAGGACCTGCAAACTAAGGAAGGGTTAATGTGCCCATCTAGATTTATTGCTGTGTTTATTGCTGGTTGTTCACGGCAGGGACGAGGCAACCTCAGTGGGCAATTTCCAGCCCTGTAGATCTGCAAAGCATCGGGCAAGCCCAATGAAGAGGAAAATCCCACAGGCTCTGATGGCTGCAAAGCCAAGAGGACAGGATTGGCCTTTCCCAGCTGTCACGCTCCCCCACCCCTCCCGCCTCCACGCCCCCCGCTCGGCAGATGGGCTGTTCTTGCAAATCCCAGAAAACAGCTCCATGCCTACTGGACCAGCGCAAGGCAAACAAGCGGTCCCTTTGTTCCTCCTCCCCACCCTGATGTTTGGGAGTGCAAGCTGACATGGCTGGCTGGGGGGAGTTGTTGACTGCCCAAAGGTCCAAGAGGCAAGAGGGGAAGGTGGGGGGGACGTGGAAGAGAAGGCTGGCGCTCCCTCTGCTGGCAGGCTTCTTCCAGTGCAAGCTGCACCCCAGTACCGCAAAGCCCAGGCCCGCGGGGTCCATCCGGGCAGGCGAAGGGCAGCTCCCCAATTCTTCTCAGACTGCTACTCCCAGCATTCCTTGTCTTTCCCTGTGTTGGTTAAGGCTTCCGGGAGCCGCAGTATGGAGGGTCTAGCCCTGACTGGGGGTTTAAATTTTAGCCCAGCCTTCTCCAACTGGGCAGCCTTGCCTGGCCAAACAGATTTATCCGGGCATCTGAAGAAGCAGATGGGCATCCACAAAAGCATAACCCCTGTTAGGTGAAAGGCTACTGGCCTAAGATTCATACGTTAATGCAAAGATGGATTTTGCAAAGTCTCCAGAAATGCTATCGCTGGGCACTACGGATAAAAATCTGGAACCTAAATATGGACTCCCTCTTCATTATAGTACAACAGCTGCAACTATATTGTCTGTTCAGACCTGGAAATGAAGTCCCACCCACAGAAGGGTGGGCTGTTAGTTTGTTCAGCAGCCTTAACAGCCCAGTCTTCTGTTTTTAGGAAGTTGTTGTTTAGTGTTCTAGCTAGTTAGCATTTAATGTCTCAGCTTAGTGCGTTATTTTTTTCTTCCCTTTTTTTCCAAATATATATTTCTCAGACGTTGACTGTGATTTTGACAGTGAATTAGATTTCTTATTTTAAAAATAATTAAAAAAAAAGAATCCAAACAAGTTTAGAGCCAAAGTTTGTAAAAAAAAATGAAAATAAAAAAGTCTATTTTGGTCCTCGGACAAACCCAAGAGGGGAGCAACGGCACTTAAAATAAGATTTGAAATAGCAACTTACGGGCACCACCCCACATTTCCACAGGGCTCACTTTGCCTTTTTAAGGTGATATTTCTGAGTCAAGGGACTTTACTGGCAGAGAGCTTTGTGGGAAAGACAGAGGCTGAAGTGGACCACACTTTGCCCATCCCTGATTTAACAGAACACTTTGCACACAAAGGACATGAGATTTAGGCCACTTCTACCCTACCCTGTTATAGTGCCATTATTCCACTTTCCACATCTTAGGGAATTCTGAGGTTTGTATTTACTGAAGCCCAAGCGCTCGCTGGCTGATAATTCTAAAAGCCCCACCCTAAACTATAAACCCCAGGATTCCATAGGATGCTGAAAGTGGAATAATAGCACTATAACAGTGTAGTGTGGAAATGGCCCTAAACTATTGTTTCTGAGTGATTTTTGGTAGTGAAGTGCTCTTCTGGAGGGTCTAGCTAATGGGAAAAACAGACCTCCCTCTCCCTAGAGCCGTAGAGCTGGAAAGGATCAAAGGAGTCGCCTCGTCCACCACCACCTGCCAGTACAGAAATGCCCCAGGCCTGCTTCTCCTCTTGTTCACATTTAGACCTCCCCCTCCCCATGAAAGGAAAGGCTAAAGTAACTCCCTTCCAATCTTCCACCCTCCAGATTATGGGACTACAACCCCTAAAAAACCCCAGCCAGCTTCTGACCAAGTGGTTCTGGGACTTGTAGTCCAACACAGCAGGAAGCTCTCAGACTGTGGGTAGCCACATTATAAATTGATGGGAGGGGGGTTAAATTTCCATGTACATATACAGGTTGAGCCTCCCTTATCCAAAATGCTTGGGACCGGAAGTGTTCCATATTTCAGATGTTTTCAGATTTTGGAATATGGTTCCTTTTTGGAATAGTCTCACGTCTCGTTTGTTGTCTCCTTGTGTTGTGTAAGAGACGTGAGGCTGGAGAGATACTGAGAATCTATGAAACGGTGGGAATCCAAGCACAGTGTTCAGTGCGAATTCATACCTCCTGCCATTTCACAGATTCTCACTCTCTGTCTTTTTGCAGCCAGCTGCCCGCTTCTGCCTTCAAGGGGATGGCTTCAGCCCTCCTGCTTGTTTGTTTCTCAGATCCTCACTCTCTCTTTTTTGTGTGCATGTTCCCTTGCGGCAGAGGCAGAAAAACGAGAGAAATAACTTTTCTCCCCAGGAGTGCTAGATTCCTCCATGCAGAGAGGGTGGGTGAAGTTCTCTTGCTATTGTTTACATATACCATGGTGGTGAGGGGATGTGCACTCTGCTGGGAGTGCTTTTTGCAGCCTCCCAGGGCCTCCCAAATTGTTTTTTTTGGGGGGGGGCAAGGAATGGAAACTAGGCCTAAATACCCTAAGGTACCAAATCCCACCTGATTTTGGAAGCTAAGCGAGGTCACTTCTGGATGGATGGGAGACCACCAACAAAGACCAGGGGCTGTAGGCTATATTTCAGAGGAAGGAAGTGGCAAAACCACCTCTGAGGATTCCTTGCCTAAGAAAACCCTATGGAATTCATGGGATCGCCGTAAGTCAACAAGTGACTTGAGGACACACGCACAAGCACACACACACTGGGCCATTTTAGGCTCAGCACAGTCACCCAATTACTGTTGGAAAGAAAGCCTCACTTGGACCTAAGAGATGGCCCAAATAGGGGCAGAACTGTGCCTCATGCGTGGCAGGGGCATTTGGCAGTATTTAGGGACGACACTTTGCGTCAGCATGGTGTATGAGAGAGCCAGCATGGTGTAGTGGTTTGAACATTGGACCCCAACCCTGGAGACCAGGGTTTGATTCCCCATTTGGCCATAGAAACCCACTGGGCAACCTTGGGCAGATCACACACTCTCAGCCCCAGAAAACCTCACAGTAGGGTCACCTTAGGGTCGGCATAAGTCAAAAATGACTTGAACGCACACAACAACAACAGGGACAAAAAAATGAAATGTTTCTCAAGGGTACAATATGAAGTGTAGCTCTCCAAGGTACCCTGCGGGGAGAGGAATGACCATTACCCTCCGCAAACTGGGAGAGTTGTCCCTAGGCAGAGGTGCATTTTTTGAACGTTTCCTTCTCTGTCCCAGGCCTCCAGAGCTTACACAACCCTCCTCCACCAAAGCCATTTCTGCACTAGACTGGTATAGTGCTGTGATTCCACTTTCAACATCCTATGGAATCCTGGGGTTTGCAGTTTCGGGAGGGACTGGAAAGGCCATCCTCAAAGGCCCTTCCCTAAACTGCAAACCCCAGGATTCCATAGGATGTCAAAAAGGGAACAATAGTGCTATAACAGTCTAGTGCGGAAATGGCCCCAGACGAGACTTCCAGAGGTGTCACAGTGGGCCAGGAGTTCCAGACCACATGCCTCCCTCCTGCCACCTCTTTCATACCATGGACCCGTTGCCACCACACGATTAATCCGGTGATGCCAAAGAAAATGAAGATCCCTCCCAGGACGGTCTTCCACTCGTTGGTGGGCTTGTTCATCTCTGCATAAGTCTGGTGGAACTTCAGTCGGTACACTGCAAGGCAAACAGGAAAGGACTCACATCATGCCTCTCGCCTGCCGAGGCTCCCAGTTCCCACCCATGCTGACTACACTGCATAATTATAGTACTTTTATACCACTGCTGTGCTTCTCTCCCACAGAATGCTGGGATTTGTTGTTACGAGAAGGGCTCAGAATTCTCTGCTAACTGCAATGGTGTCTCAGCCTTTGGTTTTCCAGATGTTTTAAATGTCAGCTCCCAGAATCCTTGGCCACTGGGCAATCTGTCCGGAGTTTCTGGGAAGTGGAGTTCTAAACATATGGAGGATTAAAGTTTGAGAACCAGTGTCCTGGAGAGCTTTAGTCCTCTGCCTGGGATCTTAGCACCAGGGTTCTCTGGCGGAGAATTGAGAGAGCCCAAATGATGCAGTGATTTGATAACCGGACGATTCAGTTGATCAGGATGCAAATCCCTGCTTGAGCATGGACACCCACTGGGTGACCTTGAGGAAGTCACACCCTCTCAGCCTCTTCTTCTGAAGAACTCTTGCCAAGAAACTCCCCATGATAGGATTGCTATAAATAAGTCAGAAATGACTTGAAGGCATACAACAAAAAGCAGAGAGATGCAAGTGTCTCAGCAAACCACAAATCCCAATATTCCATACAGTGGAGCCATGGCGCTTAAAGTGGTTTTATAGTGCTGTCACTGCATACTGTGGCCACCTCACATTCATGGCTGGAGTGCAAATCCCAGAATCCCTTGGCCAGTGTGTCACAACTGTGCCAGTCCACAGACTCTAGAGGCTACAATCCAGAAGACTTAGGGCCTTTCTGCCCTACACTCTTAGAGTGGTATTTTTCCACTTTCAACATCCTGTGGCATTCTGCCTTTGACAAAGTTCCCCATGACGTTCTTGCAATGAAGCTGGTAAAATGCGGGCTGGACAGGGCTACTGTTAGTTGGATTTGTAATTGGTTGACCGACCGAACCCAAAGAGTGATCACAAATGGCTGCTTCTCATCCTGGAGAGAAGTGACTAGCAGGGGGCCACAGGGTTCTGTCCTGGGCCCAGTGCTGTTCAATATTTTTATCAAAGACTTGGATGAAGGAATAGAGGGCATGCTCATCAAATTTGCAGATGACACCAAATTGGGAGGGGTTGCTAATACGCCGGAGGACAGGATCAAGATTCAAAATGACCTGGACAGATTGGAGAGCTGGGCCAAGGCTGACAAAATGAAATTCAACAGAGATAAGTGTAAGGTGCTACACTTAAGTAGAAAAAATGGAATACAGAAATATAGGATGGGGGACACGTGGCTGGATAGCAGTACGTGTGAAAGGGATCTGGGAGTCTTCATAGACCACAAGCTGAACATGAGTCAGCAGTGTGATGCGGCAGCCAAGAAAGCCAACGCAATTCTCGGCTGCATCAACAGGAGTCTGGTGTCTAGATGGAGGGAGGTACTGGTACCACTCTACTCTGCTTTGGTTAGACCTCATCTTGAATCCTGTGTCCAGTTCTGGGCACCCCAATTCAAGAAGGACATGGTCAAGCTGGAGCAAGTCCAGAGAAGGGCGACCAAAATGGTGAGGGGCCTGGAAGCCATGAAGCCCTATGAGGATAGACTTAGAGAGCTGGGTATGTTTAGTCTGTGGAAGAGAAGGTTAAGAGGGGGCATGATAGCTATGTTTAAATATTTGAAGGGATGCCATGTAGAGGAAGGAGAGGGCTTGTTTACTGCTTCTCCAGAGACCAGGACAAGGAGCAATGGATTCAGGCTGCAGGAAAGGAGATTCCACCTGAACCTCAGGAAGAAATTCCTGACAGTCAGGGCTGTCCGGCAGTGGAATAGGCTGCCTTGGAGTGTGGTGGAGTCTCCTTCTTTGGAGGTTTTTAAGCAGACGCTGGATGGCCATCTGTCGGGAGTGCTTTGAGGGTGTTCCTGCATAGCAGGGGGTTGGACTGGATGGCCCGTGTGATCTCTTCCAACTCTACATTTCTATGATTCTATGAGGCCAAAGAGCTCTCTGGGTGAGAATCCTAAACAGCCCTCCCTAAGCTGCAAACCCCAGGATTCCATAGGTGGTTGAAAGTGGAACAATAGCACTATAACAGTGTAGTGCGGAAAGGCCCTTATTCTTTGCTTCATCTACCACAGCCACCTTGATTAGCCAGACTTCCTCTCAGTTTCTTCTAGCACCTTCTTTGAAACCCATTCCTTGACTAAGAACTTTCCTGTTTTGTCTTAACTTCAACACATCAGTAGTCTTTTTGCCACCCTCAAACTCTGCCTGCCAATGGATGCCCCAGTTCTACTCATTTATGAAATCCCACCCTCCATCTTTTCTGTCTAATATGGATTCCTTGCATGGATCTGAAACATTTTGCCTCCCAAAGCAAGAGTGTGGAAAATTTTCCCTTTCAGACTACAACTGCCAGAATACCCAGCACGGTGGCTGGTGGATTATGGATAGTCTAGTCTGAAAAATAAGTTATCCCAGCTGTGCCAGAACATTTCTTTGCTCAAGCAACAGATTTGCTCACATCTTTGCATCCGTTGTATTGACCAAGATCCTCCCACATGAAGCAGGGAGGGTGTGACGCTCTATCTGTACAGTTTTATGTCCTCCCTCCTCCCCAACAGCTGGAGAAGGTCCCTTCTGCTGCCTGTTACCAGTAGGAAGGAGAGGGAGGAGAAGGCAATTCAAATGAGGATGAAGAGGTTGGTCTGGGTTTGGAGGGGGAAGGAAACACGAGTGTGCTGAGAAATGGAGTCCATCTTCCATTCCCTTCCCCTTAGAGCCCAGACCAGATGCTTCTTTTTCCTCTGAGCTGCCTTCTACTGTCTTCTCTCCCCACCAGTAAGCTGCAGCACGAACTGCCCCTCCTACAGCCTGACAGCTGTACAATGTGGGAAATATTGGATGAGGCATAAAGAGACATATGTGCAACTTGGGTGGGTGCACTTCACAAAAAGGAGGCCACTCACTATTGCTTGAAAAAAATAACAGAGGCCATCTCTGGACTAGACTGTCCTAGTGCTATTATCCCACTTTCAACCTCCTATGGAATCCTGGGGCCTTTGAGGCCCCTCCCTAAACTGCAAACCCCAGGATTCCATAGGAGGTTGAAAGTGGGATAATAGCACTAGGACAGTCTAATGCAGAAATGGCCAGAGATTAAAGACACAATTTCAGAATCCCATACTGGAAGCTGTAGACATTAAAAATGTTTCCAAGCTCTGCCCCGACAAATGTTGTTGCTGATGATGCTTGTAGAGTTGATCTGACTCTACTAATAACCCATGACCCCAGCTCCTCATAGCCTTGCCAAGTTGGAAGCATCTCCCACAACCCAAGGAGGCAATTTTGCTGCTACGTACAGGCCACTTTCTCTTCCTTGCTCAGCTGCGTCCAGGATCCTTTCTCCTTCTCCTTGAGGGCCTTCTGCGTGGCATCCAGCTCCTTGTGGTAGGGTTTATCAGGAAGCGGGTAGCTGCGTTTGTCATAGTACAGGGGCACAGAGAGATCCTCTTGGGTAGTGACTAGCAAGCGAGAGAGAAACAGCAAAGAGAAAAGTCAGCATGGCCAGGGCATGGCTCCAAACCCAACCCAGAGAGATGGAAGGGACCTCAAGAGGTCATCCATTCCAAGCACCGGCAGCGCAGGAAAGTCACTATTGCAAAACCCCTACCAGGTGGCCCTCCGACTCTCACAAGGCGGTTTGTTCTGCCATCACAAACAGCTCATATTATCTCTTCTTGTGGGAACTCAAGCAATTTCTGCAGTACCCTGTTATAGTGCTATTATTCCACTTTCAACAGCCTGTGGGATTCTGAGGTTTGTAGTTTCCTGAGGCCAAAGATCTCTCTGGCTGAGAATTCTAAAGGCCCCTCCCTAAACTGCAAACCCCAGGATTCCATAGGAGGTTGAAAGTGGAATAATCACACTATAACAGGGTAGTGCAGAAATGGCCTCAGACCCAGGACAGACAGAAGCAAGTCCTTCTTCATGCAGTGGTTCTCAACCTGTGGGTCCCCAGATGTTTGTGGACTTCAGCTCCCAGAAGCCCCAGCCACTATGGTCAATGCTCAGAGCTTATGGGAGCTGAAGTCCACAAACATCTGAGGACCCACAGATTGAGAACCACTGTCAGATGTGACACACAGAGAGAACTTGCTGCTACCAGATGCAGTGGCAACCACACAGAACCTGGAAAATTCTCTTTTTGGACTGGGAGTTGCAGTCCAAAAAAAGAAAACTTTCTAAACTCTGGGCCAATTTAAGGAAGAGATGCTATCTGAAAATGATATTACTTAAATGGAAATTGCAAATTTTGAGTGGGTATATCTCTAAATACATGCTGCATCATCATCATCATCATCATCATCATCATCATTACATCCAGCTTTGATCCCAAAATTGGGACTCAAAGCAGGTCACTACTTAAAAAACAATACAATTAAAAACATACGAAAAGTGAATAATTGAAAAAGAACTAAACTATTTACAGCATTTAATTCACACTTTGGTTTAAAGAATAAAATGCAATTAAAATGATGAAAAGTTCTCAAAAACAGCTCAGTTCAAACAGGAAGATGTATTGCAGACGTGCACAAAAAAAGACCTGCTGTGTTCATGTCTTCCAGATCAGCAAGCAAGTAACGCAGGATTACAATTTAATCAGCAAAGTTCGTTTCTATTCCCTGCAGCCTAAATCAAGATAACCGGCATATATTCCCCTAAGCATGTTGACAGGCTTTCCCTGTGCCAGAGCTTTGCACTGTGGTCAACTCTACCTAGTGAAGGGTCCCTATACTTATTTTACAGACATTTCCAGTATTAATTAATTAATCCAGCTAATTAATCACAGTATTACTGTTGCATTTCATTCCCCTTTCATTGAGGAGGCACACTCTGGGGTTCAGAGAACCATTTCTTACTTTCTGCAACAACTTGGAAGAACAACACTTTGCTGTAGTAGCTATCACTCCGTCTCTCCTGGGCTGGCCGGCTAAGGAGGACTCGCAGCCCAATTTCTCAGCACCACAAACCCTCCCCCAATGCTCCCTGCAGCCCCCAAAAACATTGGTGGAAAGATCTCACTAGCTTACCCCCTTCTCGCAGGCCTCCCAATTCGAGCTAATTAATTCCCCATCATCACGTGGAGGTACTGGCATTGCGAATGGACCGCACTCCTTTGTAGGGTGGCCGTGCTGTTCCAGTGTTGGTTTAAACTCAAAAAACACACGCCATCTTGGGGTAAATTAATTTGACACTGGGGCCATTTCCGCACTACACTCTTATAGCGTGACTATTCCACTTTCAACATCCTAGGGAATCCTGGGGTTTGCAGCTTCGGGAGGGGCCGGCCGGCCCCTCCCGAAACTGCAAACCCCAGGATTCCATAGGATGTTGAAAGTGGAATAATCACGCTATAAGAGTGTAGTGTGGAAATGAAGGGTGGAGTACTTTGGCAACACATAACAATCTTTCTCAGTCACTGTCCTTGTTATGGGATCAGGGTGTTGCAAGCACATCCCTGTTTCCATTTGTGAAATGCTAAAGATGGTGGTTACGTGCTGCCCGTATTGGGCGTGGGAGAGAAATCTTCTTTTTCACTGTTTCCTTTGTTGCCTTTTGTACTTCTTTGAAGTGTATTATTAACAGTGTGGGGTTTTCCTCCCCTAATTATATACTGTTGGAATAGCATTACTGTCTTTGTCATTTACAGTACCTATAGTTATTAGGTCCCCAGTGTGTGCATGTGCATGTCAGAGCTTGGAAAAGTTACTCTTTCTGAGTATAGCCCCTCCAACTCTTCCAGGCAGCATTGGGTGGGTGGGGGGTAACTAATCCAAAAATCAACTTTTCCAGGCTTGTGTGTGTATGTGTGTGTGTATATACATATTAATACATTAATATCCATTATATTTCTATGCTATAGAAATCAAACAGCTGGTAATACACGATATATATGGATGCTTGGATAGACAGACAGATAAATAGATGGTTTTCAAGTGATGATGTATGTACACAATTGTACTTGATATAATTATGTGGTTAATTTGGGGAGGCTGGGTGGTAGGGGTTTAATTGCACATTATTGCTGAGTGCTAAAAAGAATGTTTAAAATAGGGGGAGAGAAAAAAGAAACAGCATGTGGTGTGTATTTGTGAATAATATGTTGCACCTGCACATTTGTTGCACTACAGTTCCCAGAATCCCCAGCTAAGCATGGCCACAGAGTGGCTAGGGAATACAACATACACAAATATACACACTCAGAAAACTTACC
Organism: Iguana delicatissima; assembly: GCA_948472985.1. Classification (NCBI taxonomy): domain Eukaryota; kingdom Metazoa; phylum Chordata; class Lepidosauria; order Squamata; family Iguanidae; genus Iguana; species Iguana delicatissima. The sequence continues at coordinate 593,525 of CAOKZL010000115.1, forward strand.
TTTTGGATGACAGCCAAAGGATAAGTTTTCTAAGTGTGTGGGTGTATTGGACTGCACGTCCAGTTTTATGGGACTATAACTCCCACTCTCCCCAGCTACCACAGCCACATGCAGGCAGAAACATTTTCAGAAAGTAATTTTTCCCAGCTCTGGTGTGTCTCTGATGGATATTTTGTTCCTCCAGTTTTATCCCCGATCAAGAAGCCACATAAACATCAGGAAGAACTCCTAGATGCTAAGAACTGTTTCACAGTGGAACACATTTCCTCAGTAAATGGTGGATTCTCCTTTCTTAAATGGTAGATGGCCACCTCTTGGCGTGCTTGAAATGGGGAATCCTGCATCGGCAGAGGGCTGGGCAAGATGAACTTTAGGGATGCTCCCAATTCTATAATCCTTTCTTTCCCTTCAATCTGAAAAAGCCAGAGGGCTTCCGCAGCAAGGAGCCCAACTGACTAGTCAGGCACCAGCATCCTCTTGTGGGCACGCAAGGAAAAGAAGCTCAATTTGCACCAGCCAGCTGGTGTGGCTGTTGTTGTTGGTGTCATCATCGTCACCACCACCATCAACATCATCACCATCATCCTCCCACCTGGCTCCCATCTTGGGATGCGAGACAGCTTGCAACAGGTAAAATAAACATAGCAAAAATTCACAGCATACAAAAGTTAAAGAGCAATTAAACTACCATAAACCACTGTTCTGAAAGGTTTTCACTGTTCTAAAAGGTTTTTGAAATGTATCTAACATGTTTTAATAGTCCGTTCACTGCAGTAAAGTGATGGCGGCTAACTATCATAAACTTCACTGGGAGCCAGAGGGATGCAGAAATTTGAGTGTTGGACTTGGACGCTGCAAGGCCAGGGACCGATCCCTGCTCGGCCATGGTAACCCAGTGGGTGACCTTAGGCAGGTCACACTTTCTCAGCCCCAGAGTAAGGTAAAGGCCAACCCCCTCTGAACAAATTCTGCCAAGAAAATCCTGTGCCAGGGTCGCCTTAGGGTTGCTATAAATTGGAAATGACTTCAAGGTACACAGCAACAACAAAGAAACATAAGCTATTAAACAGCAACAATAACAACAACAAAATAAAAGTCCTGTTTCCCCTAGAGAAATCAGTTCTCAAAGGTGGGCTGGAATAAAAGATGCTGAAAGATACTAAGGAGGGTACCAGCATAGCCTCTCTATGAAGGGAGTCTGAGAATCTAAGACCACCCAACAAAAAGGCCCTGGCTCCTAAGTTCCCACCAAATGTGCTTGTGGGGGTGCACAGACAGGGAGAAGAGCCTTCCCAGGAGATCTCAAAACATGGACAGGTTTATGTGAGACCATGTAGTCCATCATCGGGCCTTTCCGCCCTACACTGTTATAGTGCTATTATTCCACTTTCAGCCTCCTATGGAATCCTGGGGTTTGCGGTTTAGGGGGAGGCATTTGGAAATCTCAGCCAGAGAGCTCTTGGGCCTCAGGAAACAACAAACTTCAGTTGTTCCTGAGCATCCTTTACTGGGGACCAGAACATGGGCTCCTTGGTTTTCTGAGTAGTTCAGGGCAATGAAACGCTTGGAGAGATAACTAGAGCAACAATGGAGAAAGACTCAGGATGAATCCAACTGAGCATGACGTAAGGACCATATTAGAGCCTAGTCTGCAGCAGTGTGGGGAGCAAAGAAATGAGTCTTTGCTGCCTCTTTTGCAGAGCTTTCCAAACTTTACATGTTGGTGACACACTTTTTTTAGACATGTACCATTTCGCGACGCAGTAATTCAGTTTTACTAGCAAACCAGAGGTTAAACTAACCCCTTATGAGAGATACAAACATATAAATTGTAATAACACAATGTTTGAGGACACAACGTATCTCATGAAAACCTTTTACATATTTTTAAAAATATATGATTTATAAATAATAACATGCATTTCCAAGTTTATAGGTGACACACCTACACACTTCAGGCAACACACTAAGGTGCGGCAGCAGACGATTTGGAAAGCCGGCCGGCCCCTCCCCAAACTGCAAACCCCAGGATTCCACAGGATGTTGAAAGTGGAATAATCGCGCTATGAGAGTGTAGTGCGGAAATGGCATCAGTCTTGCCCAGTGCAGCTGTTCTGACTAGTTAAAGGGCTACTGCATCCCAGACCTCGGACTGCCGAGGAAGAGCCTCAGAAAAGCACTGTGACAAATTTGCTAAATACTTTGTGGAGAAAATTGCTTGGGTTCGTTCTGACCTGGACTCCACATTGAAGGTGGAGTCTTGGGAGGTTACTGAGGCAGGTACTTGCCTGGTTTTGATGGGTGTGTTTCAGGTTCTTCAACACAATGATTTGGACAGGTTGCTTGGAGAGGTGAGGCCAACCGCTTGCCTGTTAGACCTCTGTCCTACTAATGAAAGCTGCCAGAGGAGGACTAGCCGCTTGGGTAGTGAGGCAGTAAATGCTGCTTTGAAAGAGGGCTGTGTTCCAACCTCTCTAACAGAAGCAACTGTAAGATCTCTGTTGAAAAAACTTCACTGGACCCCACTTCCCTAATCTCTCCTTTCTGAGTAAAGTCCTAAAGTGAGTGGTGGCAACACCAGGCTTTCCTGGTTGGAACAGATTGCTTGCCCCCATCCAGTCTGGGTCCAACTTGATTATGGGACCGAAACAGCTTTGGTTGTCTTGGTGGATGACCTACACCGGAAGGTGGGCGGGGAAACTGAGTCCCTCTTGGTCCTCCTGGATCTTTCAGCAGCATTTAATACCATCAGCCACAGTATCCTTCTGGGTCACCTGACTGATGTGGGACCTGGGGGCATTGCTTTGCAGTGGTTCTGGCCTTTCTTGGCTGAACGTTCCCAGAGGAACTTGCTGTGGGACTGCTCTTCAGCCTGTTGGACATTTGCCTGGAGGCCTCCGCAGGGGTTAAAACTGTCTCCCATGCTTTTCAACATCTACATGAAGCCGCTGGGAGAGGTCAGGTGCAGCTTGAGGGTTCGGTGTCATCCGTATGCTGCTGAAACCCAGCTCTACCTCTCCTTTACAACTGATGCCAGAGAGGCTGTGGTACCACTGAATCACTGTCTGGATGCACTAAAGGGCTGGATGAGAGTGAACAGGCTGGGGCTTAACCCAGACAAGAGAGAAGTGCTGCTGGTCAGCAGGAAAACCAGCCTGGGATTGGGATCACAGCCTGTTCTGGATGGGGCTGGCCTCCCTCTGAAAGATCGGGTTCGTAGCTTGGGGGGTGGCTCTTGAACCCAATGCTGCTCCTGGAAAGCCAGGCTGCTTAGTGGCCGGGAGAGTCTTTGCCCAGCTTTGGCTGGTGTGTCCACTGCACCCTTTCTTGGGGAAGGCACATCTGGCCACAGTGGGTCATGCCTTAGTCGCCTCTCAGTTACACTCCTGTAACGCACTCAACATTCTCCTTCGCAACGGTTCAGAAGCTGCAGCTAATGTAAAATGCTGCAGCCAGTTTGGTGCCAAGTGTGCGTTTTAGAGTTGATATAACACTGGTCTTGCAAGACCTGCACTGGTTTCCAATTTGCTTCAGTTCGAGGAACTGATGCTCAGTTCAAGGAGCTCATCAGCACCTTCTGATGTTGACCTACAAAGCCCTGAATGACTTGAGGCCAAGATATCTGAAAAACCACCTCCTCTCACGTGAGCCTGCCAGAAATTTGAGCGGTTCAGAGGAGGCCCTTTTGTGTGTCCCAAGACATCATGAAGTTAGCTTAGTGGGTACATATAACATGGCTTTCTCTGTAGCAGCACCTCAACTGTGGAACTCCCTGCCCAAGGAAGTTAGGCTGGCCCCATCTCTTGTAAGCTTCTGGTGAGTAGCCCAAACAGTGATGTTCCGCATGGCATCCAATGATTGAAACTGTTGCTTACCACTGTTTCAAAACTGGATTCTAGGACTGCTTTTAGACTGCTTTCAGGAGTTTCTAAAGAGTATTTTAATGTGATTTTAAAAATATTTGTATTGTTTTAATTGCTTTTTATCTGTTTATTGCCCTGGGAGCCCTTGTGGGTTGGGATGTGGTACAGAAATACTTTGAATAAATAATAAATCATTAATTTTAAAAATAGCTGGGGCATTTCTTACCATGCCCGCCGTGCTCATGAGCCGTCCGGACAGCAGCAGCACCCAGGACTCCTCTTCTGGTCAAGATCCCCAGGCGCATGGATGTCAGTGACAGCATCTGCAGGGAAGAAGCAGAGACACAATCTATGTCAAGCAAGTGAGGAGGAGCCATAATGCCACACCAAAGCAGAAGGTATCAACTCGGGTGGGCTTGAAAGCACAGACCCCACAGCACTCCACTGGCACTCTGAATGGTGAACCTGGGGAAACCAAATCCTCCCATGTGTGAACACCAATCTCTCCTGTTGTGTCTCAAAACATGAGTCTCCTGCTTTGGCCCAACTCTGAAGTTAGGCAAAAAAATGTATTTAGGAAGGGCTTCTGGGCTACAGTAGGGAGTTGGAGCCACATTTTCCCCTCCCGTGCAATTAGCCATGGTTTCTGGTAATTGTGGTTTGTTGCTTAAGCCACAAACTGCATCAGAGATGATCAAACAAGCCACAGTTTGTCTTCTTGGTTTCTGATTTCTTTCCATCCCCTATCCTGCTTTTGTCAGATTCTGTTTTAGGGTAAGGAAACAACTGGGGAAACAAGCCAAAGATAAACAAAGGAGATCTAACAAGGTGACCTAACAAGCCATGGTTTAAACAAACCAGACTGTGTGAGTCAAGAACAAACCATGGGTTCAGATAGTGTTCTGGGACTGCCTCTGAATGTGGGAGACATGGGGTGGGATCTCTGGGGTGGGGTCTCCTTTGCACAAGGGGAAGGTTATTTTCACATGATCTGAAAGGCCTGGAAACGATATGCCCTATGAGGAGCGGCTTAGGAAGCTGGGGATGTTTTGCCTGGAGAAGGTTGAGAGAAGATAGGATTGCTATGCTTATGTATTTGGAAGGATGTCATATGCAGAACGGGGCAAGCTTGTTTCCTGCTGCTTCAGAGACTAGGACATGGAGCCACGGCTTCAAAGTTGAAGAAAAGAGATTCCACCTAAATGTTAGAAAGAACTTCCTGGCAGTAAAGCTTTCAGCAGTGGAATACATTGCTGCCTGGAAGTATGGTGGAGTCTCCTTCTTTGGAAGTTTTTAAAAACAGGCTGGATGGCCATCTGTCAAAGGGAGCGCTTTGATTGTGTCTTCCCGCCTGGCAGAAGGGGGCTGGACTGGCAGAAGGGGGATGGCCTTTAGGGTCTCTTCCAACTGTAGGATTCTATAGCCATTTCTGCACTAGACTTTTATAGCGCTATGATTCCACTTGAAACATCCTATGGAATCCTGGGGTTTGCAGTTTCGGGAGGGGCCAGGCTTCCATAGGATGTTTCAAGTGGAATCATAGCGCTATAAATGTCTAGTGCGGAAATGGCCCATGATTCTGTGATTCTAAACCCGACAGAAAAAGGCTTTATCCCTATCAGAGCTTAGAAAGATACTGTTGAAGAAGTAACTAGGTTCCATTACCTGCTACAGTGCTTGAACCCACTGTTGTTACTTTTTACAATGCTAGGAAAAAGTCACCCTTCCTCCTTGCTCTTCTGTTACTTTACTTTTTAAAGAGAATAAAACCTTAGGATTGACAAATAGTATAAAACTTTTAAAAGTCCTATTAAAATGCTTTTACATGGTAACTTTTGACTAGCAACTAGTAACTAGTCACTTCAATAAAGTCAGTTCACTTCCACTCATTATTATACTTTTGCTCCATTCTGCCTGCATCCACTGAAAAAAGCAACTAGCTGTAAGTAGCTGAATTACCTGTAACATTACTTCCAAGCTCTTGTCCCTGTAGTTCTCTTCCAGATCTACAGAAAGTTACTTTTCAAACTATAACTCCCAGCATCTTAATTAGTTTTGCTGCTTGACAGTTTGGGAGGGTTGTAGTGCAAAAGAGACATTTCAAAGCACTGTATCTTTGGGGGTGAAACTGCAGTGGGGGGCAAAGGCCAAACAAGCTCCTATTCCCCTACTTTATATATACCATGTGTATTTAAGGAGAATATCAGAAAAGAACTAGTTCCTTTAAGGTCCCGATTTGTGTGTGGAAGGCATTCTACAATATAACACTAGAAGCTGGATTCCACAACATTATTATTCCATAACAGTTGGCCCTCCACTTGCAGAGCCCTTTCCGCACTAGGGTGTTACAGCGCTATGATTCCAATTGAAACATCCTATGGAATCCTGGGGTTTGCAGTTTCGGGAGGGGCCAGCCGGCCCCTCCCGAAACTGCAAACCCCAGGATTCATAGGATGTTTCAATTGGAATCATAGTGCTATAAAAGTCTAGTGTGGAAAGGGGCCAGGTTTCACTTTCATGGATTTGATTATTTGCAAGTTTCCCCAACCTCTGCCCCTCCACACCTCAGGCACTTCTTTTCCAGGGGAACCTTTCCTCTCAGGGGCTCCGATC